>JAJTUO010000002.1:0-1200000 GCA_021399455.1 Flagelloscypha sp. PMI_526
AATTCCTTCCTCATGGTCGAACAGGGGAGTCATATCGACCCGCACTGATTTTCTTCAATGCGGTTGTTCGTGAGAGAAACGGGTTCGAGAACACTTTGGATGATGCCAGTTGCTGGTGGGTTGAATGCTGGGACCGACGTTCTCATGAGTCAGGTATTTGAGGCTTCTTCCTTTGGCTTCGGATCCCCATGACCAAAATCGTTTTTGTCCCCTCAGGTAGAACATGTTATTCTTGTTTCCACCAAAACCACGAGAATATACCCCCCCTGAAATTCTCCAATGGATCTCGGGCCAACCGAGGGCTGCAGTAAAGCAGTAAAATGCTTGGAGATGCACTGTAAGTTGTTGAAAGGCAGCACCAGCAAAGAAGTTCTGGAGGTGTTTTATCAAGAAGTTGGCATTCGTCTGATTGTGTCTGTCTTTTTCCCAACTTCCATTCAACCAATAGAGAGCCTCATATGGACATAGTTCTGCAGAAGCACCTCAAACGTCAGATCATCTCACAACAAGGCGGATTCCAGGTTATTGCTGATTTGAACGCTTATCATGGATTCATCTCGTCTCTCAAAGTATGTCAGTTTAAGCATGGTTCGCAGGGGTCCACTTATGGGCCATAGGTTTCTTCCATAACCAATGACTTCTCGCATTTGAAAATGCTTGGACATGTCTTTGTAGTAGAAGATGCTAAAGACTTAGCTCAGATTGTGAGAGATGTTACACGGTATGGTGGGGCTTATCGGCCAGAGGTCAGTTTTCCTATATCACTTACTTATCTTTTATTCACCTTCAGCATGTAGGACATTTATGAATTTATTCAGAGGAGATCTGACTGGAAAGTGATTGAAAAGACTGTTGACAAAACCATGTACAACTTAAGCTTCAAAGAAGATTGCATTATTGTGTGATTGTCCTTTATTTCTAGACATCACTCAAAGTGTACACCACCCGAAGTGCACGACGTCAAAGCGATGTCGTCTACTTTGTACTTTTTGTATAATCGATCAGACACTTTACCCTTGTCAATTCAACATTTTTTTTTTGATCTTAACTTATAGATCATTTCGACGTAGTTCAACAGGAACGGCTGTCGAAACGTTGGGGACACAATGCTGACTCACCGTTTCAGCTCCCTCAATTTAGATACCCATTCATGCTTGTAATAATAGCCAAGTGGCCGATAATTTGCTTGAAAATCAAAATAATGCGCATAAAACCATCCATTGCAGTAAATATAATACATGTTCACCCTTCAGCCAATCCCCAATCATTCTTCGTTCGCCTCACAAGCAGCACCAGTGGAGGATGTCCAACAACGGCTGGAAGGGGGAGCATCCATTCCGAAATCAGAGCACGCCTTCCGCTTCTTGCCACCCTTCCTGGTCCCACTATCACCATTGACAATGAGGGCAGCAAATTTGTTCATGGCTTTTTGTGAGTTGTTAGGTAAAACAAAAGAATGAGGAGAGAAAGAATAGACATGCTGTACTTTTACGACCATATGTTCGCCGGGGGTTAGGGGTTAGGTATGAACTTGGTAAGGTTCTCAAGTTCATTGGTCGAGGTTAGGGTTAGATATTACAACACATGTTCAGCAGGCGTCCATCTCCTTGGCTATGCTTCTGCTTTACAGGTGTCTCGTTGAGACAGTTTACAGTCTCCTTGACGGCTTTTTGTCAAAATAATAATGTATATATATGTACTGTTAGTACCTTATGCACCCCAGGTCGCAATCTTGCAGCAAAAATCCAGTCCTTGCTGCATTTGGCAAATGCGTAGAATCCAGTCCTTGCTGGCTTATGTCATCCTGCCTGTTTTGGCCTTAGAAAGAATTGAACAGTGTGATGTCACATTCCGCATTTGGGGTAGGGATCAGTCACATTCCAGATTTGGGATAGGCATCAGTCACACTTCGAGTCACGTTTCCTCTTATGGCCAAAAAGGGGTTACTATCTCCTTTTAGAGTTGTGGTTCACTTTCACAATGATGACCTCATCCAAATCATCGGATTTATCAGCGTACATATGATATTTATAGTAAACAAATTACCAACACCTCTGATGAACATGGCAAATCAAGGAGGGAGGATGTCACTTATTTTGGGCATGGAGGAAAGGGAGTGAGACAAACACAGAACGCATGGCACAAGGAAATTTTGAAAAGCTGCTGAAATGTCACGAATTCGGTTTTGACCACCTCATCATTCCACCGATTCCTTAGCCCTTGTACATATGGGTTCCCTGATGTATTCTCCTTGTTAGAAAATGTCAAGCGATGTCACATGACATCGCATCACTCTCCTTTCGCCTCTCCGCTTTCTTCCCATGCTAACCACTCTCTCTTTTAGTTCCCGACTCAAGCTGATGATGCCGAGCCCATGCCAACATATCCGATGCTCCCCATCAAAGCGGCTGTGTTCTGAAACCTCGGCATGCCTTATGCAACGCCACTCCTATGCCTCTTGCTCGCAATTCCACTTGCATTGCCGTTGCACCGTCAACTGCTCTTGTTCCTCTGCTCTTTGAGCACCTTTCCACGCACCTGCACAATTGTTAGGTAGTCGGAAGTGTCGGACATAGTCAGAATCACGTAGAAGGGTTCGGGGATCATTCTATTTATACTGGAACCACTATTTAATCATCGTACGACCTACACACGTGTTTTCTTTAGTTTGGTTCTTGTCTATCACGACGGTTTCCCTTGCTCTCTTCCCCTTTTCCCTTTTGGTGTCCTTTCTGGTCTTGTGAGAGGTCGGGCAACTGCCCTCCTGACATTAGAACCAAACTTTCTCTTTTCATCACCTTGGACACCTTTTTCCCCAACTTCCCACCCTATCCCCAATGGACCCTAACAACCCATGGTCTGACCAACCTGACCCTCATGGCGGTACTATCCCCATTATCACCGGTCCCCCACCCCCAGTTGTCTTCACCTATACCCAAGACAACCTGGAACAATTCTTCACCCAAAAACTCGCTGCCACCTACCCCGACGGTGTTCCACCTGTCGACTGGCAAACCCGACTCCCTGCTCCACCTCCCGCTCCCCCAACCTCCTTTTCAGCTCCCCCCAGCTGCCAGTACAACTTCATCCCTGAACCCCCCCCTTTCGACAGTTGCCGTGACCAATACGAATCATTCCGATGCTTGGTTGTCAATTGGGTTAATGGAAACCCAAACATTCAGATGGATTCCGACCGCATCCATGGTACATTGGCCCTCCTCTGCTCAGGAGAGGCTGAAATATTTGCGCAAAACTTCATGGACGACTACAGCGACGACCTAGCCGCCGGTCGGGGCACCTGGAAGGAATTTCTCGGCTTCCTAGACTGCCGGTTCCTTGACCCACGCCTAGAAGAAGAGGCCCGACGCCAGGTCTTTTCACTCCAACCCGGTTCCCAGTCACTTTCCGAATTCTTTGGCTGTTTGGACTTGTTACGACACAGGGCAAAGTTGCATGGCTCTGGTTATGACATCTTGGTGACAGATCACTTGGATAGAGTACTCCCAGCGGAATTAGTCACGCAAATCCACTCTGCTTACTTTGCCTATCGATTCTCTAAGTCCGACGAGTTGCCACCTTCCAAACCGACTTACGAGAAATACCGGTCACTGGCCTTACAACTGGACCCGATTATCAACCGCACACGTCCTCCTACCCGTCCTGCACCCTCTCCTTTTACTTTACCATCCTCCCAACAGCCTCCTACCTCTCCAATTCCACCGGTTCCAATGCCCACACCTAGGTTCTCGCTCCCCGCCACCCAAACTATTCCCTGACAGCCGACCGATGTTCCGATGGATATTGGACGCCAGTACGTTCAGAGAGGACCCTGCTACGGCTGTGGCAAGCCTGGACACATCAGACGCGATTGCCCATCCGGAAAGGCCAACATTTGCCAACTCGTGGCTGACAGAAGATTAACACCGGAGGAAATCATTGCAGCCGCCAATGAACTTGTTGCTGCCACTGCCATACCTACTACTCCGACACCTACCGACCCTACCCCACCTCCCATACCTACCACTGCCTCTCCCGACGTCGGAGGGCGTTTTTAATTCCTCCAAAGGTCCCGGCTCATCCGGCGGAGGTTATGTTTATGTATTCGGACTCTAATGACATTGGTTGTTTGTTTCCCAATACGGAGCCTGATCAGTTACTATTCCGTGAAGTTAAAACGGGTAGTGGAAAGCGCGCTCAGTTGGATATTGAGGCCTGCTTGGTTGACCCCGGAAGTCAGAAGGCTTTCTGGGCAAATATATTGGTTGATTGCGGGTGTACGGTGTCATGCATCAATCGGACGCTTGTGGAAAGGCATTCCCTACCGCTGTGCAAGCTATCCCGACCGATTAAGGCGTCAAATGCCGATGGAAGTGCCAACACAGCAGGTCTTATTACAGACTTCGTTGATTTAGAGTTGGAGATCGGCTCTGGACAAGGACTGCATCGGGAACGCATATCTCTCCCTGTTACTAACCTTGGAGAGGGCGGAATCTTCTTAGGACACGACTGGCTATGCTCACATAACCCGGAAATCAATTGGGTTGAAGATCGGATTGCTTTTATGCGTTGTCTGCCTTCTTGTGCCATGATCGGCAGTATTGAGAAGGAACCACAGGTACAATACGACGGACTATGACACCTGGACATCCCTGACGAGCCGAAGGTCGGCTCTGTGCGGCCTGAAGACCTACTGCTGGAGCTCTGAGACTACCTTGATGTTTTTGATGTTTCCAACTTTGACCATCTGCCGGAGCACAGGGAATGGGACCACGCCATTAATCTCAAGCCAGGAGCCGCCTCCCAGCTACGAGGCAAGGTCTACCCGCTCTCCACCAAGGAACAGGCGGAATTGGACAAGTTCCTGGATGAGAACTTGAAGACTGGCCGGATCCGACCTTCCAAGTCTCCCTATGCATCCCCATTCTTCTTTGTCAAGAAATCCGACTCTGAAGAGCTGTGGCCGATCCAAGACTACCGGAAACTCAATGACAACACAATTCCTGATTGGTACCTGCTCCCACTCATCTCAGAACTCATGCATCAGATGAAGAACGCAACAGTCTTTACCAAGCTTGACATCCGGTGGGGTTTCCCCAATGTGCGCATCAAGGAAGGAGACGAATGGAAGGCCGCCTTTGTCACAAACCGAGGCCTATTCGAACCGCTCGTTATGTTTTTCGGACTGAACAATGCACCGGCTACGTTCCAGCGGATGATGGACGGTATCTTTTCAGACAAGATTCGGGAAAATCGGGTCAGTGACTATGTCGATGACATCCTCATACCAGGCGATATCAACAACATGCCGGAACACTGGGCAGAAGTGCGAGATGTTTTGCAGCGCCTGCGAGACAACCACCTCTATGTTAAGTTCTCCAAGTGTCTCTTTGCTGTTCCGGAAGCTCCCTTCCTTGGTACTATTCTAGGTAATGGCCGACTACGGATGCATCCCGACAAAACAAAGGCAATTGACGAGTGGCCGACACCAACAACACTCTGAGAAACCTGATCGTTCATGCAGTTCTGCAACTTCTACCGAGAGTTCATACCCGATTTTGCTGCCATTACCCGACCATTCAATGAACTGACCAAGAAGGACTGCCCCTTTGTCTGGGAAGGCCCCCAACAACGCACCTTTGAACTTCTCAAGGCCCGAGTACGCGACAATGTGGTCCTGACTATCCCAGTTGACGGTGCCCCCTTCCGACTCGAGACTGATGCATCCGACTCATTGGCTGGTGCGGTTCTCCACCAACTAATCGATGGTAAACCCCGGCCGAACGGATTCTACTTGGGAACGTTTAACGATGTGGAACGAAACTACGACATCTATGACAAGGAACTACTGGCAATCATGAAGGCATTGGGATTCTGGCGCAAAGAGCTACGTGGAATCCCGCATTTTGAGATCTGGACTGACCACAAGAATCTAGAGTACTTCCAGGAACCGCAACGCCTCACGTGCCGACAGGCTTGCTGGATGTCGGACCTATCGGAATACAACTTCAAACTCTTCCACTGCCCCGGTAAACTCAACATAATTGCCGACTTCCTTTCCCATGGACCTGAGGCCTTACGAGGGGGTAAGAACGACAATTCCGACGTTGTTCTGCTCAGTTCCGACTGTTTTGCTGAAATCTCGAAGTCTCCCGCCGCTATCCATGCCCTCACGCTTGAACACGATGACAACTATGTCTGGCTTACACCACCAACCGCGTTTTTCCGCTCACTTTCCTTTCGGGATGAAGAGGAGATTGTTGAAGAAATCAGAAAATGTCGGACTCAACGGGACAAAGCGGTCATTGATGGCCTCAAGACGGGGTCGTCGGACTACAAGGAGACCAACAGAGTCGTTACATACCAAGGCATGGTCTATGTTCCGAAGGACCGGTCACTCCGAGAACGGATTATCTATGCTCACCATGACACCCTCATTGCCGGACACCCAGGACAACACAAGACACTGGAATTGATTTGTCAGAACTATTGGTGGCCAACTATGCAACGAGAAATCATCTGCTACGTCCTTGCCTGCCTTATTTGCCAACTGACCAACCCCCGTCATTCAGTGCCGGCAACCACTCTCATACCCCAGGCACTCCCTGACCAACCTTGGGAGTTTGTCTTGGTGGACATCATTGGACCGCTTCCGACATTGGCAGGCTTTGACGCCATCATGGTTTGCGTTTGCCTTCTCACCAAGGGCATAAAGGTCATTCCGACCTCCATGTCGCTCACTGGTGAAGGAGCCGCTCGGCTCTATTGGGACAACGTGTAGAAGCTCTTTGGACTATTCCTGAAGATGATTTCCAACCGCAGAAAAGAGTTCGTCAACAGTTTCACCACAGAACTCTTCAAAATCCTTGGAATTGAGCGAAATCTGTCAACCACCTGGCATCCCCAAACCAACGGTCAAACTGAGCGTCTCAATGCCGAAGTTGAGAAATACCTTTGCCAATTTGTAGACTACCGACAGGAAGACTGGGGGGAATGGCTCCCAATGGCCGAATTCGCGATCAACAACCGTGCCTCGAGTTCCACAACCCACTCCCCCTTTTTCCTCACCTATGGCCGTCACCCTCGCATGGGCTTTGATCTCTGACGCGGTTCCGCCAATGAATCCGCCCAGGACTTTGCCAGCCACATGAAGAAGTCATGGGAAGATGCCAAGGCTGCCCTCTGACTTGCACAGGAAACCATGAAACGGAATTACGACAAGTCCAAATGTCCGCCCCATCCTTTCAAGGTCAGTGACCGGGTTTTTGTCGACGCTCTACGCATCCAGTCGGACCGCCCAGCCAAGAAACTCGATGATAAGCGGCATGGCCCCTTCGAAATCCTGGAAAAGGTTGGATCATCCTCCTACCGCTTGAAACTACCACCCCAATGGAAGCAGATTCACCCGGTATTCAACAAGGCAATCCTCACTCCGTTTGTCCCGCCATATGCCGACCACCAAAAGCGCCAAGCCGACCGTCCGCCGCCAGACATCGTTGAGCAGAAGGAGGAATACGAGGTTGAGAAGATCCTAGACCATCGGGACTCAGGCCGGAAAAATGTTGTTTGGAACTTCAAGGTGAAATGGAAGGGCTATCCGATTTCCGAGTGCACATGGGAAAAGGAACCCGCATTCCACCCCCGAGCGACACAAATCCTTGCCGCTTACAAGGCCCGTTTCCCTGACAACTTCCCTCCACCGGCTACCCGAAACCGACAGCTCCAGTTTGACCACCGCCTGTTCCCTCCAGACTTCTTTGAACAGTTCCAAGTCCCCAGAGAGGTCCTCACCAAACCGCCAGACGACTCCCTACCCTCCGAAAACTTCCTGAGTCGGCAGCTTCGGAAATCTCAGCCAGTGTCGAGGCTTACGAGGGGGTAATGTCACGAATTCGGTTTTGACCACCTCATTGTTCCACCGATTCCTTAGCCCTTGTACATATGGGTTCCCTGATGTATTCTCCTTGTTAGAAAACGTCAAGCGATGTCACATGACATCGCATCACTCTCCTTTCGCCTCTCTGCTTTCTTCCCATGCTAACCACTCTCTCTTTTAGTTCCCGACTCAAGCCGATGATGCCGAGCCCATGCCGACGTATCTGACGCTCCCCATCAAAGCGGCTGTGTTCTGAAACCTCGGCATGCCTTACACAACGCCACTCCTATGCCTCTTGCTCGCAATTCCACTTGCATTGCCGTTGCACCGTCAACTGCTCTTGTTCCTCTGCTCTTTGAGCACCTTTCCACGCACCTGCACAATCGTTAGGTAGTCGGAAGTGTCAGACATAGTCGGAATCACGTAGAAGGGTTCGGGGATCATTCTATTTATACTGGAACCACTATTTAATCATCGTACGACCTACACACGTGTTTTCTTTAGTTTGGTTCTTGTCTATCACAACGGTTTCCCTTGCTCTCTTCCCCTTTTCCCTTTTGGTGTCCTTTCTGGTCTTGTGAGAGGTCGGGCAACTGCCCTCCTGACATGAAACTCGGGAAACCCCACTGATGAGCTCCTTTCTCTCTTTACCAGACTGGCGAGTGGTGGGTCGTAGATCCCACACGGTGCTGTTAGAATACCCATTAACAATCCGCGAGTTGTCAGGACAGAATGTAATGAAGTTAAACAAGCTGTCATGACCTTGAAGCTGCTCTCTAGCGCATTGGCGAGTAGCAGCATCCCAGATCTGAATGGTGTCATCAGGAGAGAACGTGACAGAGCGAACCCAGTTGTTGTGACCTCAAAGGGACTCTCCAACAGGTTGGCGAGCAGCAGCATCCCAGATCCAAACTGTCTTGTCAGAGGACCCACTGACGATCTAGGAGCCATCAGGAGAGAACATGACAGAGAGAACCGAGTTGTTGTGACTTCAAAGGGACTCTCCAACAGGCTGGCGAGTAGTAGCATCCTATATCTGAATGGTATCATAAGACCCACTGAGATATGAGAGCCAGGAGAGAAAACACAAGAGAGAACCAATCTGTCGTGACCTTGAATGACTGCCAAATGACTTGGTCAGCCTCATTTGCGTTAGCACGGGACGCTATATCACCAAAATGTTCGTTAAAAGAAGTAGATGTACACGTGAAGTAAAGGTTGGGAAGTAATCAGAATGATGAGAGGGAGTTAGGGATTGAAGGAATCTCTGCGCCTGCAGGTGGTGGAATTATGGGACTGTCAATATCCATTTGGCCGGGACTGACAAATCGCTCGCTTCCAGAGCGACTGTACTGAAAGGGAGTGGACCATTGCGAGTGCCAAATCAAGTAACGTGTCCTCATTAGATGCGCTTGCTTGGCAGCATATGCAAGGCGACCTGCTCCCAAAAGAGCTTCAGGGTTATCACCTCTAGCTCGTGACGACCACCACTGTTCTCTCCAACGGAAGTACTGCAGCGTTCAATGCATTTCCTCCTTGAGCAAAAGAACCTCCTCTCGCCAACGAGAGAGACGTGCTCGAGCCTTCAACCACTCAACACGACAGCCTAGCAGTCCATTAGTTTAATATAATTCACAAGGAAATATAGACGTACATGCGGACAGCCATGCTGAACCTTCAATATCGCTGGGCAGAGTATCATCTCTTGCAACAGCATGCCATATCCACCCTGGCCCACGGGAAACGTCTTGGCTGCTGTTAGTGCCACCACGTGATACTCTGTTTCCTCCAGCTGCATTGAGTCTCTGACGGGCGTCAGCATCTTTGTGATCTTCTGTTGGAATGATGAGATCAGAGCAAAGGAGCTCTGGAAAAGAGCTGGAAGCGGAAGCATCTAACGACAACGCTGCTGAGCGAATAGTGCGATAGCATTCGCAGTCTTGGTCGATTTGGGCAGAGATGGAGCTGATAAGAGTACCACTGTGTGTGAGAGATGCTTGGCCATGACCACGAAGGTTTCACTTCTTGATGACCAGCTTCTGCAAATACAACTGCTTTCGTAAGTCTTGTAGAACCGACATAACCTGACCCTTTCTCAGCTTCAGCTCCTTCTCTGGAAGTTGTTCTGCACACCCTGCACGCCGAGTCTCCGCAGGAAGATCTGACAGCAACCACAGCTTAACCAGTTCAACAGCAACAGCCTTGGGAGGTGTTGGTTCGACTTCCATGGCTCGAATGGCACCAGGCATGTAAATGCGCTGGGCAGCACGAAAGGTGGTGAGCTTCTTGGCCAAGGTGTACTGACGTTGATTGAGCTTTATGAGCTCTGCAGACGAAGCATTGGATGCTTTCTCGGCATCCACTCGAATGCGAATCCTTGTATTTCAAGTCAGTATCATGAATGAAGAAGGAGAACGAACATACTGAGCCTCTTCAATATCGAGCCCCAACATCAGAAAGCTGCTGGGGCTCGTGCTCTGCACCCCAGCTGCTGCTCCGCTCAGTGCTTCTTGGATGTCAGATTGTAAGAGTTCGGCGCGAATTTGGTGCTCAGACAGTTCATCTACAAGCGAGTGAGAAGCATTATCACAAGAGACAATGTAATGGCTTACCTCCCGTGTCTAGTACATATGGGTTGGGTTTCTGTTTATCACTCTGCCAGTCTTCAAGCTCAGAAAGCCACTGGTCCCGTTGGTACCCTGTAACACCACCATCAAGGTCAGCGAACACTGCTGTTTCCTTTTCCACCTCTTCAATAGCAACTATAAGCTTAATAGGGAGACGATCAACTATTGAAAGGTAAGAGACGTGTTTATTATGGAGTCTGGATATGCTTACCTAGTGAAAGGTTGCGGCAAGTATTTTCATAATCGAACTTGTCATCAAGGTTATCACGACGAGAACCTTCCCCTTGCTCTTTTGTTGAGCTTGCAATTGGATTCGTACGTGACCACACCCTTTCGATTCCTTCTCCATCAGACCGCCCTGCACCTTCCATCAGAGTAAGAGAGTTGGCCATGCGGCACTTTGCTTCGTGACCCGTAGCATGCCAAACAGGTAGACCAGTGCAAATGAACTCTTTGGCAGAGGAACATTGAAGTTGAGGTGGTAGCTTCTCCATGCGGGTAGTTAAATTTTTGGACCATTGGCAGGCAATGTCGTATGAGACAAGTATGGAGAGAGTCATAGCAACAGTGCAAAGGGCACTGAAGAAAATGAAGTCCATGTTGGCATATCTGAAAAATAAAAAAATAAAAAATTAGATTCAGCTTATGAGGTGAACTAAAAACGTACCTCTCGCCCTTCTGAAGATCACCAACGCCTCCAGGTCGTACACATTCATGACGAGAACAGGCACAAGCACCAACCCCAGTTGCTCTGAGTCCGGTGGTCTTACGATCGTCCCACTTCATGGCATGGAAGGACGAGCAAGTACTATGCTGTGCAAGGATGGGCTCAAATTGTTCTCTGACAAAATTTAATTCCACGTACCTCGACTTCACCCACATGTTTAAGTACATGGTCTTGGTATTCGGCGGTCTTGGTAAAATAACCAACACCATCTGTGATGGGTGGGTCATCCTTCGCGTTTTTCCGAAGCTTGTTCTTGAGTCGAAAGTTGGTGTCCAATGCAAGAAATAGAATAAAAAGAAAACTAAATAACTTGTGAGTAATGAAGCCTTGGGGGAACTAAAAAGAACTTACCAATATTCACATGGGACCTTTTCCCAATCAGTGGGTAAGTTTTTATCGGGGTGTGGGCATGCCCAACACTCAACAGCATAGCTTCTCATGCTGGCTACCTGGTGGTTCTTAAAACCATAACCGGCATGTTTAGTTCGAAGAAGCCACGCCCATTGGCGTGACATGTTGAGAAATTGCTTGGAGCGAACCTGTGGTAAGAAGTGAGCTCAGGAGCATACAACATCACTCAAACTCATGGGAAGTGTTTCCAGGCGACTTCCATCTGTTTTCCTTGAGAGTGACATGACAAAATCTGTGGCATTGATCCCTCCAGCGACATTAAGGATGTGAAAGAAATCCAGACAGCGAAAGGTTGTGCAGGTCCGAACTTTGTCGCAGGATGATGGGTAGAATGAGGCCCGGAGACACTGTTCGATGCAATTTGGGAAGGGACTGGTGCAAAAGCACCAGGAGAAGAGAACCTCGTGAATGCTGTTAGAGTCGAGGACTGTCATTCATGTTGGCGTTGTCGAGGAGTTGTGGGCTGGGCAAACTGAACCGTTGTGTCCAAGATGAAATACATATCCAAGTTGGCTAAGTGATGTATGTTTCCAAAAGTTTCCCGACCATTCCTGTGAATGGTTAGACTCTGAGGTTATTAGTGTGAGCAAAAGGAAAGCACCTTAATTGAGTGAAGAGGTGACCTGCGGTGCGACTGGAGACTGCAGTCTACACACTCTAATCCACCACTGCAATCGTCGCATAGGATGAAACATTCGGTAGCCGCGTTGCAGGTAGTGCAAGTCCGGTCTGGGGACGTATAGTTTAGAGCTTCGTGGAAAAAAAGCACATTGAGGAAGTTCTCTTTATACGAGTTCCAAACAAGCATAGGGTTGTCCTAGAAATCCTGCATTAGAAAAGAGGAAGAAATAAGAATATCTGGAAAAAAAAGCATACTGAAGAAAGGTATCGTCTTTGCCGGGGTACTTGCTCTACCACCTCTGGCTTGTCTGACAAAATCCCATCCTCCTCTTTGTCCTCAGGTCCCCTACCACCGTCAGGTACAGGCGCATAGCTCCACGAATTGTCTTGATTGGGAAGAGTGAGACTTGGTAGCGGTGCGTGCACATGTGTAGTACTCTGCTGGGTGAGCATACTCCTCTGCACTTGGCGGCCAGAAAGAGAAGCGGAGGACCCAACAGAAGTAGCAGAGACTGTGCAAAAACTGGGGTGTGTATTGGAGGGGGTGTAAGAGCCAGATGAGGCTTCAGGGTGCACAAACTTCCGTTTCTTCGTTCTGCGGTTGGTCATAGTCAGAAGAGAGAGAAGCTCGCCACGTGACACTAGCTCTGGGACTGACATGTCCTGTCGATCAAATTCTGCCCCAAACAACTTGAACAAGCTTCAAAGCTTTAGCACAACAAAAAACGGAGTTGGCGATCTCCAGAGTGGGAAACTTCTTCTGATTTCCATTTATTATACTGTGGGAAGGATAAATTAGACAACTCGCATAAATTACGCACAGATGCGTCTGGACGGTTGTGTCCCAATCATATCCATAATGTGGGAGATCCAATTGTTGGACACAGCAAGGCAGAGAGTGGTGGTTGATACAGAGCTGATACACTTATCATCATGGCGCATGGGAGACAAGGCAAAGAAGTAGCCCTCGACGCAATCTTGTCGTTGTCAGGGCATGTCCACTAAGGAAGGAGCACTCTAACAGGAGCACTCTGACAGGGCTGAAACGCTGGAAACAGCTGAATGAAGGGTGGGTTATGAATCTGTCAGGATCTTGAAACCACAAACAAGACAAGACAATGCAGAAGGTGGTGACAGCAAACGGTCTCTGATGACTATTGTGATGGTAAAAAGCAAGCTCTCTGAGGGTCTGGTCCCACCCAACCCTTGTCTGAATAAAGATAGATAGACAGATTAGCGGCATACTAGATCAAAAGCCGTGACACACCATGGCATTAGAGACGTAAATACTACATGGTGCAATGTGTACCTCTTTCCAAAAGGCGACCGGGCTACGGCTAAAAGGTTTTCAAAGACATCACTAGCATTAATCTCACTTGCAGAACTGAAATGATTCATTACAGCCCATATAATTTTCTTCTTTCAAACGAGTGGCATTGTAGTTGTAGGGGTAACATCATTTACAGCAAGTGGATTGGAATATAAGAATTTGGCATCTAGAAGGGCTATCCCAAACTCATACCTCCCCGGAACCAGCACCGAAAAAGTAAGGATGTTGTAGTGCGTCCTGCACAGGGATACATTGTGCAGGTTCAAAGGCGAGGAGTTTCTGAACAAGGTCATAAAATTGCTGGTTTACTGGGTCAGTTGGCGGTATTATTTCCTGGGAAAATGTGTCAGTGGAATTACATGGCCATAGATTAGAATTAACGTACAGAAAGCATCTTCATGGCTTTCACGTCCTTCTTTGTTTGTTGGCTAGCTTTCGGGTTGGGCCAGTCTAAATGAGCTGGAGCACCTCCAACTTCTTTGAAGAACTCTGGTTTGGAGCGATAACCAGCTCTGGCGAAACAGTTGGGCATGAGTTGGGTTGAGGTCAATAATTTAATAAGGTGATAAGAAAAAAAGGAAACAGACCTTCTCCATCATAGGCAAATGCCAGGACCTGAGCGGACCTACTACAAATGTTGAGCAGATAAAAATGTGGATGTAGGGGTAACATCATTTACAGCAAGTGGATTGGAATATAAGAATTAGCATCTAGAAGTAGCTATCCCAAACTCATACCTGCTCCAGAACCGACACTGAAAAGCAAGGATGTTGTAATGCGTCCCCAAAGTGATATGTTGTGCAGCATCAAAAGCGAGGAGTTTCTGAACAAGGTCATAAAATTGCCGGTTTACTGGGTCAGTCGGCAGGATTATTTCCTGTAACAATGAATAAAGGAAATACTTAGCCATAGATTAGAATTAATGTACAGAAAGCGTCTTCATGGCTTTCACATCCTTCTTCGCTTGTTGGCCGGCTGGCATTTGGGCTGGCCGGAATGGGCCGGAGCGCCTCTGACTTCATTGAAGAACTCTGGTTTGGTGCGGTACCAGGTCAATTATCAGACTAACAAGCGAACATCGAGTAAGATCAGCGGATTTCATTTCACTAATGTAACCACCAACTAGACATATGAGCGACGACGTTGGAAGAATGGTTGTGCAATAAGGATGTGATTTTTATAATAAAAGGCTAGGTAGCACAACATATACCCTAAAACAAGGCCTGACAAATTTCACCTTTCTCCTTCATTGTGATCCAAGCAGCGACAGCCTCTTCAAAACTCAGGTAAGCGTCTGTGTGACCACCCTGGATTGCAAGAGTGTTAGCAGCCGCCTCCAACCTTCAAGGATCAAATGAATATAGGTTCTTAGATCGCTCATTCTGAAAGGACTCACCAAGACGCATAAACACCTGGAATGATGCCTTGGGAAACAACGTAAAAGTCCCTAATCTGGACAGCAGGATCAAGTGCTCTGGCCCATAGAATGGCCTCCGCTTTGGTATGTGGAATACCTAAGTCAGGAGGCGATTCAACAGGAATGTGGTCCCCCCGAACAAGCTTCAAAGCTTTAGCACGGCGAAAAACGGAGTTGGCAATCTCCAGAGTGGGAAACTTCTTTTGGAGGGCACCAGGGTATCCTGAAATTTCGCATGTAACTTGAGCCCTGTGAATGGAGTGGGTTAACGGACAGAAAAATACCCCCCGTGCCCCCCAAAAAATAGAAAACACTTACCATTCCCTTTTCACTCCAGGATTATGGCCTTTGAAGACAACATAGACGCGACTACTGGAATGAAAGGGAACAGTTGGTGAGGCATTGAAAGGGAGAGTCCAGTTTCCTGTCAGCTGGCTAGCACCTGCAGACAACGTGGCTCCGACAGGGTTTCTTGAGACCCCAAAAGAGCTGGCTGGCTGCTGACGATGAAGGGGAGGAGTAGACAGCAGAACAGAATAAGGTGGCAGGGGGTCGAGAGGTAGATATGGTGACTTGAGCTGATATCTGAAAATCGCTGGATGCAGCGTGCAAATTCTGGCCTGATTCGCCAATTTTACCTTGAAAAGATTAGTTGCAACAAACTTAAACTAGACTAATCGGACGTACCTTCAAGTCTCAACTGTGTAAGCAGCTGAATGTACTGCTCGTCGTTCATGTAGTCGGAATTGTGCTGCTGGTTGAACATGGGAATCAGGAGGAAAGACTATGGGAGAGGTGTGTGCACCAGCAGCCTGGAACCACAGCCAGGGGACGTCTGATCGTCTGGAAACTCTCCGCTTTCAGATGCAGGGTTCCGCAGGAGAAACAGTAACGGATCAATGCAGACAATATATTTTGCATTGCAATAGGAAACGACAGACCTTAGGACTCGCAGCAAGAACTGAGAGTAGTCTCACTAGAGTGGCACACTTTAACAGTAAGATGTCTATAACTGAGCATAAATGAGAGAGTGTCATAAGCTACTCACGAGCACTTCTACCTTTAGTTTGTTTACGTCTTGCCGTCGTGCAGCCTCTGGGAAGTGGCTGAAATCGTAATTAACACAGCCCCACCGAAGATATTGCCAAGTCTGACGAGAAATTGTTAGACGGCAGACAGATGTTATGTGGCACTCGTGTGTGCTGCAACAAGTAAGTCTGCCTCGGCCCAGAAAATCGACATTCAAACATGAAATTGTAATTGCACTCACCGATTGGAACGTGGGAACCTTATTGTGGATGTAAATACTCTCTTTGTCTAAGTCTCCCTACACGGGATAGGATTTTTACCTAAGGAATAATACGTCAGAGAGTGCCGCAGAAAGAGGAAAGTACGGACGTATCACCTGTCACTCCAGCCACTTTTCCCACGATAACAATGAGGAATGACAGTCCTTAAACCTGTAAACAAAATCCACTGTTCTCCACTCACTGCTTTCTCGCACATCATGACAAGTGTCCAAGCAGCAGAAGACGAACAACTCCTGGCCGACCATTCCGAGCTACGAAGCTCTCCGTCCAATGAGCAAAACGACGACAATAATCTCGTCGAATCCCTCAAGAAGAACTGTTGTAACTGGGCAAAAGGAACGAAGAAGGAAATTCTTCAGCCGTACATTGAAGCTTTCGCAGATGCAAGGGCTATCAGTCTCTGTCGAGCTTGGGATGTCGTACGAATGGCAGAGGCTCACTATAACAGTCTCTACCCTTACGATTGTGTGGACGACTATGAACCTCCGAGGCTGCTCCTGCAATTCAACCCAGATTCTCTGCCCGTGCCAGCACATCTTTCAGAAGAAGAGTCTGCGGGGCGTGCAGCAGTCTATACTGCACATGGAAATGTAAGTCGACTGTTCTTTTTTTTTTTTTTAAGTAAATCTTACCAATGTGTAGTCCATTTATCGCTGGATAGCCTACCGTGCTGGCTTGGTTGTCCGCTCTTTCTCTTTCGGCAAAGGTTATGAGCATCAAATGAATCCCATTCTTCAACTTCTCGTTAAGCTCAGCAGAGTCAAGAAAACGTTTCGGAAGCGGTCGATGTGGATGGAGTATGGTGTGGCAAATTCAGCTGCTATCGAAGCCCTAGTGAAGGATTGCTGGGACACCAAGAAAAAGGACGAGAAATTGGATAAAAATGACGGCAAGCACGCTGGGTTTCAGAATGCAGTGAGGAGAATCCTCACTTTGTACACACTCTGACGCCAATATGAGACTTACAGATTATTCGAGAGTGCTTCAGCACACTCTCTGCCGAAGAGAAAGCCCATTGGGCTAAGGTGGCTGAAGAGACAGTCAACGAAAAGAGGGATGCCTACCTGTGCGAGTTGAACTGTCCTCTGTGGTGATATGACGTGGTTCGATCTAGGGTCACAAAATTCGCTTTTCTATGCGATCAGTCGATTATCTGAAGCCGTATCTAGTCAATACGCATTTAACTACGGTTTGAGGGCACCATATGCGAGGTATAAACCATACCGCGGCCAATGTTTAGGCGCAATATACCTTCTAGCTACCAAATAACCATCGAGATAGCCCATAAAAAGGGTGACGCATCGTGCAGTATGGGTAGATATCGTATAAACGAACAATGTTACGATGAGACCTCCTCAGAAAGCCAACCGTTGAACTACCAGACTCAACACAAAGGGAACAACCCATTGAACATGGAACGACAAGAACATAGGCCGTGCTCTTTAGGAATAACGGGATATTCACGAAGCAGGGGAATTCAAAACAAGTGGGCTTATATCTAGTGCAGGCTTGATCAGACAGACCAGTAGGAATGTTATAAAAGAGCTTGGGAACATCCCGCGTTGACCTACAGTGGCTCAAAAAAGTGTCCCAATGTTTGGTCATCTTTGCGTAATCCGTTTATAGCATGACATTGACATGTCATGTGATACTGCGATAAATATATATGATGCTATGACATAATGGCTACAATTTGAGCTACTAGTCATGTGATTTGGTCACGAACTCACGTCACAGTAAATTAAATAAAATAATAGGTCATTGGGACACTTTTTTGACCCTCTATCTCAGTACTTAATATGGCCTCCTTTAGCCTTGATAACTGCTTGGCACCTCCTTGGCATGCTCTCAATTAGGTTCTGGCATACCTCTGGAGGAATTGCATTCCACTCCTTCACCACTCTATCCCACAATTCATGTACTCCCTTGGGTGGCTGATCATATTTTAGCAACTGGTTCTTGATGTATGTCCAGAGATGTTCAATGGGGTTGAGGCAAGGTGACTGTGCAGGCCAGACTAGGGCAGTGATTTTGTTGTCCTCAAACCACTTGTCAGTCATCTTGGAGGTGTGTTTGGGGTCATTGTCATGCTGAAAGATCCTTTCCCCATCTGCCATGTCCAACTTCTCAAAGCTTTCCTCCACTCCTTCAGTCAAAATCTCGCAGTACTGCTCAGATTTCATGATGCCCTGGACCTCAATCAACATTCCAACTCCATTCCAGCCCATACAGCCCCACACCATCAAGTTATTGCCCCCTCCATGCTTGACTGTAGGTGTGGTGGTACGGTCAGAGAGGCCCTCACCCTTTTTTTTCCATGTATAGGTCCTTCCATCTGACCCAATCCTATTGATTTTGGTCTCATCAGACCATAGAATCCTCTTCCAGTCCTCCACAGTCCAGTTCTCATGCTCTCTGGCAAATTTGAGGCGAGCAATACGGTGAGCCCTTTTGAGAAGGGGCTTTTTGGCCTTGACAACTGCCCTAAAGTCCTCAGATTTGAGGGCATTGCGAACTGTTTGGGCAGAGACAGGTGTGGAGAGGGTTTGGTTAATGAAATGGGTGGCCTGGACCGCATTATCAAGCTTTCCTGAAGTGATTTGTCGAGTAATCGCCTGTTTGTCCCTAGGAGAAAGCTTGGAAGGACGGCCATACTTGACATTCTCCTTGATAGAATCAAGTTCCTGGCCAATCCTGCCCACAGTAGACTTCCCTAGACCAGTTTGGGACTGGATTTGACGAAGAGAATACCCCCCCAGGAGGAGAGTAACAACACGAGAGCGTTGAGAGGGAGAGATGGAATGCATGAGGTGGTGGTCAAGAAGAAAGTTGGTTTGATGTGTCTGAACATGACCAAAGATGGTATATCCAACATCACATGACATTGGTGACCTGTCCCAGGGTCATGTGATAATGATATGGAGGCAAAGTGGTAATTCTGACAGAGGGTCAAAAAAGTGTCCCAATGACCTATTATTTTATTTAATTTACTGTGACGTGAGTTCGTCACCAAATCACATGACTAGTAGCTCAAATTGTAGCCATTATGTCATAGCATCATATATATTTATCGCAGTATCACATGACATGTCAATGTCATGCTATAAACGGATTACGCAAAGATGACCAAACATTGGGACACTTTTTTGAGCCACTGTAGTACAGGGGATTTACAAACCAATGGGAAAAGGATAGCTAGAGTGTAACACGAAGAAGCCAGCAAGTTGATTGGCATAAACTAGTGTTGATTGGAATAATCAATGCAAGGTTGTTCATGCTCGTCAGCGTGTCAGGATGCTCATCACCTAGAATCCGCTTCTGGTTTGCAAGCACTGAGAGCTGCAAGTCAAGTGCCTCTGAAAAAGGACTGACCTGATCAGGCTTTCTTGAACGTTGATCGCCTCAGTACAACCATACCACCTGCCTAACAGGCATAACGGGCAAACAATGTTACAGGACGCTCCCTTTTGAACGGGGATATTCGTGTAACACTGACAGGCGTTTCTAGAGATGGGCATTTATTTAACTGTACCACTAACATAGGGCTTTGCCTTTGGAATTCCTTGAATTACAACGTTAAACCTTACCGCGGCGGTACCAAATCATCCATTCTTTTATTTATGTTGCCCAGACTAGTACCTATACTGTCCTGGAGTCCTTTTAGCGACGAACATCGTACAATAACGCGTCCATGGAGAGGTTTGGAGCTCGCAAGACCCTAGTTCCGAGCGTTCTGACCTTCCAACGGACTACATTTGAACATCTCTACAGAATTCCGTACATATCTGAAGCCGATGAGGCTGTTTCACGCTTAAGCGAGCGTTGCTGATGATAACCACATGCTTTTCTGATGATTTTACAATATGACCTTTATGAGTACGGATACTAACTGTTGTGTTACACTTTTAAAATTAGATTAACGAGTGCATATATAAGGAGCTGCGATGCTACGAGACAGGCAGTGAATTGCCGCCAAAGCTTTGTACCCACCTTGTTTGATCCCTAGCGCGATTAAGCAACGAGGAGCCATCAGCGTTGAGCTACAGTTGACTCAGTTCGTCTCCTAGTATTACGATTCCTTGCAGGAAACGTACATACCTTAGTAGATTAACTACGTGACGTGTCGGAATTGTATAACCCTTCGTGGTTGTTTGTTTGTGCGCTATACATGTTTGTGTGAACGTGTTTCGTGTTCGTGTGTCTAAATCTTGTGTTTGCTCTTGTGTCTACGTGTCTCCAGTTCCTATCTCGCTTTTCACGACTAGGAAAACCCTTATAAACCCCACCGCGGCCACTTGTTACCACTCTAGGCTTCGTATTTCTCTCGTAAAACCTTGTTCTCTCGAGTTCTGGCATACTTCCTCTAGTCTTTTGCGAGTCAAGTAACTACTAGGACCTTCTATCGGCCCCTAGCTCGTTCCTTCATTTGCTGATTGACTAGTAGTGTGTGTGAGGATTGTTCTTATGTGTTCTGAAGTAGGATTGTGGATAGCATTGTTTTGTAGTGTTGGATTTGCTTTGCAGTCTACATTATACGCGTTGTTCATCTGTGAATCTTCCCCATACACTGTGCATCAGCGGATGGACCCTCAATCGCGACAAATGTACATCAATATTCGCTCTGCTGACTTGAGGTCTGATGAATGTGTAGGTGCTTGAAAAATCTTGAGCCAGTCGCCTTGGCTCTTCTCCAGGGACTTTCTGAGAGGACGGGCTTAAAGTTTTCGTTGATTGCTTTTGGACCCATCCCAGAAGACGGCAGAAGTCTTGGAACAAGAAGGTTAGTTGAATCTCACCGAGTTAATTTTTATGACTTACCTGTCTCAGCTATCATTTTGGGAGAACTCAGAGAAGTCATCTGTCTGTTGAACAGCACGACAAAAATGGCTGGACAAATGTTTTAAATTTTTTCTTGAATTTCACTAGGCATTGCTACAGTAAGTAACAACTTCAGCGTCGGACAATCTTGCTTACCTATATTGTTAGCCACAGAGGACATGGCAAGGATGAGGCTTCCCAGTTCGGGGGCAGTCAATGCCAGCATGCACACCGGTGCATCGTTTAAGTTGGTCGAGGCGGCTTTTCAGGCCAGCGAGCAGGTTGGTTCCAATGTTGACGATGACGAGGACAATCTGGAGGAACAGCTAGCGTCATGCCAGCCATTCCATACAGTTGAGATTGACGACGACGACAACAATGAAGATGGAGCCGGAACCAACGAGCAAGCCAAATCCAAGAAGTCAGCTGGACCCAAGAAAGCGGCTGCGAAATGTACCAAAATGTCAGTCACTCCTGTGCAGTCTCGTTCTAAGGCAAAGAGGAAAGCTCATGCTAGCGAAGACTCTGGAGAAGATGAACGTCTTCCCACCAAGCGCCCTCACGTCGATCTTGACGAGATCGATTCGGACAATGAGAACCCGGCCCCGCTTCTATTTCCTCCTCGACGTACTGTGCCTCTTCCATGTTGCCATTCTCTAGTTCCTTCGCTGAAGCTGACGCCTGAAGAACTCTCTCTCATCCCATTCAATCTTTGGCCACCTCGTCAGTCTTGCAACAAGATTCTCGTTGCCAAGTACGTGGCAGCTCTGCAGGCACATAGGATGACTGCCTGGAGACACCGTCTCCAAGAAGATATGGCTTTGCTGGCCCATATTGCGATGGCTGACGTTGACTGGTCTCATGCAGACACTGTCGAAGCAGTGCTAACTGCACGAAGTGAGAGTGGCACAGCAACTCCTGTCGAATTAGCACACCCACAGGCGTTCGTTAAGGAGATGCAGGATCTTTTGGGCTGGTGACAAACTTCTGATGATCTCTTTCGTATCCATCGTCCAGCACAAGACTTGCCCTGGACTGGCAATGACTATGCTCCAGCCAATGCTCCAGCCGATGCTCCTTGCAACAACGCAAGTCGTGATGCATCACAAGCCATTTTGGATGATGGCTCGATGGCTGTCAACTGGCCGTTGTGCCCAGAGAATGCGGCGCCCTGGTTTGTGGATAGCTGGATGGGTCTCAAGAAGGGAGCTGAAAAAAATAGTCCATTTCACGCTGTTTTCGTCGAGGTGGTTCGGATGTGGGCAGTTCTTGAGGGAGCCTTCGGATATGAGAATCCTCCGAAGGGTTTGCCAAAAGCAGGTCGTCCAGAAGTGATCTCTCGTTGGATTGCAGGCAGAAGATGGCGAAATGATAGCGGAGATCTGGTGCTATCGAATCGCGTTGCGTTTTCAAAGGGTCTGTGGGCATGGTGGATGAAGTTGCAACCTACAGGTTGAGATGGTCAGAAGTTCGATTTGGAAGTTGCGTGGGATGAAGTGAAAACACTCAACTGGGAGGGTTTACAAGCGCCAGGGAACAACAGCCTGCTTAGCATTGTAGCTGGGTTGAAGTGGATGGGAATGTTGCTCAGCAGAGAGGATGAGACAGAGTGGAATGAGTTTAAAGAATTGGCGGATGATCTCATTTGGGTGATTACGGTGTTGGGGAGACTGGAAGAGCAAGCAAAATAAAGGCAAGTGAGTTTTCATTCAACGGTATATGGTGTTTACTGAGGACAGATCTAGGGGTGCAAGGAACGAGGTGGGCGTCGAGAGAAAGGCACGGATTTGGAAGGCAACTGCTTCTGCGATGAACTGGCTCATTACATGGCGGAAACCTGACTGAATTTTTGAACTAGGTCACTAATTTTAGATGTGATTATTTATAAATAATTCCCTACCGAGTTTTTGCTTCGTTTAAATAACATTCACAATTGCTTCCGGGCTCAGCTGAATCTGTTAGCTTACATAATCCAGCAAGGACTGGACTCTACACAATTGCTCAATCCAGCAAGGACTGGATTTGTTTTGTCTATCCTTACCACTAGGACTCCCTTATGTGATATTCAGGAGACAATCCCATGGGAGGCCGCAGCATTCCCTTGCAGAGGTTAATGGAGGATGGGAAACGGAACCATTTGCATAGGATAGGCTGGGAAGCAATGTGTTAGGTCCACGCTATTGTATATAATTGTACCCTTATGTGTAAATCTCTAACCTGTCACAAGAAACGGCGAGATTCCAGATCAACTCTGGATGTCACAGGTGTGACGTTGCACAAATGCGACTTGAGAGGGCAGTTTTACAAACATCGTTCTACATTTGACTGAAGCGAAGACTATATAGGCCTATATTCTAGTTTTATGGCTGGGATAATCAGCTTTGGCTTGCTATTGTACAGTAAACTACAAAGTTCAGTTTTTTTTGTCAATGTAGTTAGGGTTTTCCTAAGTTTATGGCCCTTGGTTAGTGGTTATGAAATGTCAAATAGGTTCATTTTTTACCCCTGGTTAGGGGTTAGAAGAACATATGGTCGTAAAAGTACAGTATGAGAACTGTTACACACATGCAAGTCTTAACGCTGCATAACTCCAACCTGTCCTGCATGTCATGCACAAGTCACCACCACAACCCCTTTCCCCAGAATCACATTCCCAAAGACCCTCAGCATGTGCTTGGCACCATCAGTCATGACATTCACCCTCAGACAAATCCTTGGAGTGTGAAACTCTGTTGTGTTAAACCAATATTAGACTTACTAGTCATTCCTAGTCAGTTCGACAATTAGATATGACTCATACTGACTTGTATGTAACATGTAACTACTATGTAGTCTATGTAACGTCACTCTCTAAAGAGTATAAAAGATGTAAACTCGTAGCTTACCAATAACAACACATCTTAACCACCAATACACACCTAGTCTGATAAACACACCTTCTAGGTTAGTGTCTTCACTGTCTACTACAGTGAACAAGCCCTATTGGCCCCTGTGCAGGCATGTGCTCAAACCACATAGCCATATGTTGTTCCAACATGTTGGAGTTCCTTCTCTGTACTCAGCATCCTCAGCACACTTGGCAATATTTGGTATCTCTCAGTATCTCTTGGTTAATGATCCTTTTATATTACTTTGTGTTTCCCTTATACTGTATATTTATGACCATATCTTATCCTAATGCCTAACCAGGGGGTATGAAGTGAACCTATTTGGCATTTCCTAACCCCTAACCAGAGCATATGAAGTTCAGCAAAAACATAACTGAATTAAATATAAACCAGCTCAAAAAATGCTTCTGAAATCACGATTTTTCGGTTACAATTGGCTGCTCTCATACTCGTTGTTCGTATGAAATCTCCGCTTCAACACATCGTTCCTAAAGAGCGAAGCAGGTCTATTGAGTGCCCTATGAAAGTACACTATCAATTCAAGGCTTAGCAAGCCTCTCATGGCTGGATGCAGGTGAGATCGCTCGGACTGCTCAGAGAAGTCAAAGCCTTTCTCATACCTTATTTGCATATTCTTAGTAAATAAATCTTGCATTGGACTGGGCTGAGCTGGATGGGAGCTTTCAGACTGTGAACATACCAGGTATTGAGATGCTGATACTCAACTACTGTGACTATCTATGTACTGTGACTCCTTGTAATAATGTACTGGCAGCCAGAAACCTCACTCCAAGTTCACCACAAGAAATGACAGTGTCCCACTCTCATACTTACAGTAAGTGGGTTACCAGTCTCAGCAGCACCCAGGGTGCTTGATAAGTCAGCTGCACATTGTGCTCAGAACATAATACCTAACGCCTAACCTCCAGTGAAGCTATGGTCGAAAAAGTACAGTAAGTGTATGATACTCCTTATGTTCTAGTTAGTTCAAAATCACCTCTGACTCCCCATTCTGTCTTGCCTGACTTCAACTCAGCCAGGGCACTGTTGTGAAGAGGTCAACAATTTTTCATTTTCCTTTTCTTTTACATTCCCTTTTCCATTTTCCATTATTCCTTTCCATTTCATTTTCTTTTCCTTATTGCCTATACCCTTTTTCTCATATCTGTTTTCTTATCTTTTCCCCTATCATGGACAGACCCAGGCATAGCTGTCATTGCTGCTGACACCCTTACTCAGCATTGCACCATTCTTGCTCATTCTTGACTCATCCTTAGTCTATTCGGACTCATACTCTTTAGTGACTCAGATCAGACCTTTACATATAAACAGCGCCCTTCCTATCCTGATCCCCATCTTGGCCTCTTTTGTTGCCCTTGACTGGGGATTAGTGCTCTTGCTTGAAGTTTTGGCAGAGTTGTTGCCTTAGTTTGCCACATTAGGCCAAGATCTCCTACATTGCCTGCAGCAGGGCCTCAGCACTGCCACACCTGACGGTTACTCTTTACCCTCATTATTGCATGACACTACCCAGTGAACTGCATACCTTTCTCTGAGCTCATTGCACCTTCTGTATCCAGTGGAACCCACCTCAGAAAGATCACCCTATCCTTCAGAATCTCATACCCACCAATGAAATCGACTATGACATCACACTCTTTGTAGATTTGCTTTGGGACAGAGCAGAAAACAATTTCATCTCTGGAAATACTCAATTCCTGATCAGAGTAGTCGACATTGAAGACAGAGGATATTCCTTATACGAATACATAACAGTGGATTATATCGTCACTGACACAGAATACATTGCAGCTACCAAACAGTGGTCTTGGAAACGAGTAGAACACTGGGGCTGTCACACCAACAGCATTCGCTTTGAACCCATTCTTCCTACATGGTAGATCACCTCAAACCAAAACCCAGTTTTGATTTCTTCCTCTACTTCCATCCTTGTATTCATCACCTCAAGATCCCCAACCCTCTTCCAGAACATCCATACATAGACCATGACTACAGCAAAGGCCTCAACAATCAGATTGAATTCAAATTCTTTGATCCCATTCAGCCCAAGTATCTGCTATCCAGAAGACACTACCCAACTGCCAGCATCCACATTCTAGCTGTTGCCCATGTCAGGAAAAGAGTCAACCTTGAATGAGAAGTGCTCGAAGCAGAGATCTTTGACATTACCTATCATGCTCATTCCATCTGCAGTGGACAGACTTACCATTGTTGAATGGTGACAGAAGACAGAGTGCGTGAAGAGTTTCAATTTGCCCTATATTGTCACCCAGGACTGGTAGAACAGCCAGCCCCTCCATCCCCATTCCCACAGAGCCCATATTATTACCAGAACTGTCAAACCCCCAGCCTATCCCAACAGATTGAAAGAGAATTCTTCAGCAACCGATACAGATACTGCATAGGAGCCACCCTCTACCCCTCAGAAAACACAGGAGTGTTTGAAATCACAGAAGTTCAGAAAGTCATAAACTGAGAACACCACCTCCTTGAAGTCGAGATCTTTGCCATTGAATATCTCCTATCCTATCGACCTGCACCAGGAAGCAGGACTAGTGACCCTTGAAACTGAACCCTCCAACAAAATATAGCCCCTTGAAACATTGCCCACCATGCCCATCTTTTCAGCAAAAGATAAATTTGACTGCTCCAACTGTGAACACGGAGTGACCCTTTCTGATCGAAAGTTTATTCATATCTGAAAGGATAAATACATCTATCCCTGTGACCAATCCCTGTGCCCTCTCTGGAAAATCTCCGTCACCAAACTAGCTGAATCTGTACCAAAGTTTGGAGACATTGAACCTTGCAACTGTGATCAATACCTGCATGCCCTCACCAAAGCAAACCACCAATACATACATGAAGTTGAAAAGGACCAATACATTGATTGCATCCAACAACCCTGTCCTTTCAGTCTTGCCAGATCCATCACCAAACCAACTGAAAGCTACCTACCCGTATCCCAACCGGAATCCAAACCCCTGAGAGTTGGAAGGTCTAAAACTCCGTCTAAAGCCACCACCCCAGCTGCCACATCACCACCTGCCCAGATCCCTCCCACTCTTGAAGTTCTCCCCTTGGAAGAAGACTTTGACTGCACAGACTATGAACATGCAGTCATTGCTGACACCGGAAAATACACCCATCTCGTCAACACTCACTCTCAATATTGTTGGGAGCAACCTTGCACCTGTTGGGTTAAATCCATCTCAGATCCCCTCGAAGTTGCAGGAGGCCTATTGCTTTGTCCCTGCACCCTGAAACCAGTTCCTCCCTCCACCACACCTGAGCCCAATTTTGCTGATCAGCTCAGTACTGCCCTTACCTTCCCGGAAATGTCAACTCCAGCCTCTCCCAGTCCTGCACACACACCACTTGAATACCTCCCTAGTCGACCTCACACTCCACCAGCACTCTCAACCATGGCCACACCCGTAGATCCTCAGTATATCCAAGTCCTTCAGCGACTCACAGATGCATTGGATGGCTTAACTATTGCTCCAGGCCCTGTGTCACAAATTTGGTTTTGACCACCTCATCATTCCACCAATTCCTTAGCCCTTGTACATATGGATACCCTGATGTATTCTCCTTGTTAGAAAACATCAAGCAATGTCACATGACATTGCATCACTCACCTTTCACCTCTCTGCTTTCTTCCTATGCTAACCACTCTCTCTTTTAGTTTCTGACTCAAGCCAATGATGCCAAGCCCATGCTGACATATCTGACACTCCCCATCAAAGTGGCTGTGTTCCGGAGCCTCGGCATACCTTATGCAATGCCACTTCTATGCCTCTTGCTTGCAATTCCACTTGCATTGCCATGTAGAATTCAGAGGAGGTGCCTGAGCACAGAACAATGAGAAGTCAGATTATGAGTAGTAAAGTAGGTAACATACCTGAGCACAGAACAATGAGAAGTGAGGAAACACTCTCATGTCTGAGCTCCTTATATATGTAAAGTATGTACAGCCACAAGAAGGTAATAGAATGTACAAGAAGGTTCTGGTGGCACAGCCTTGCATAGCCACCAGAAGGTGATGTAAGTAAGAGAAGGTAAAAGAAGGTGATGGAAGATTCCAGAAGATGATGGAAGGTTCCAGAACCTGGCAGAACATGACAGAACCTGATAGAAGGTTACAGAAGGTAATGAAAGGTGACAGAAGGTGATGGAAGGTGACAGAAGGTGATGGAAGGTGATGGAAGATGATGGAAGATGACAGAAGATTCCAGAAGCTGGTAGAAGATGATGGAAGTAGAAGATTCTAGAAGCTGATGGAAGGTTCCAGAACAGCACAGCCACATCATGTGACTGATGGGTGAGATCCCATGCTCCAACACTCCCCCTGGATCACATCCATCTTTCACACTCTCAATCCTAGTAGTTTGACAAACTTGTCCACCAGTACTCTGCCAAGAGGTTTGGTTAAGATATCAGCCAATTGGTCACCAGTAGGCACATATTCCACCTTGATGGCCTTCTTTCTGGCTACCTCATCTCTGAGCCAGAAGTACTTGAGATCCAGATGCTTCATCCTTCCATGATGTTCAGGATTTTTGCATACTTGGATGGCAGACTGGTTGTCCAAATAGAGAGTAGAAGGTCTAGTGACACCATAGCCAAGCTCATTGAGCAAGTTTCTCATCCACTTCAACTCCTTTCCAGCCTCACCAGCAGCTACAAACTCAGCCTCAGTAGTAGACTGTGATAGAGTGGGTTAGATCTTGCTCCTCCAAGACACAGCAGCACCACCCATCATCACCACATAGCCACCAGTACTCTTGCCAGAGTCTTTGCATCCTCCATAGTCAGCATCAGAGTAAGTGATGAACAGAGGAGTAGAGGGGGGGATGGGGCCAAAGGTGAGTTTATAGTCCAGAGTGCCTTTGATGTACCTGAAGAGGTGCTTGACAGCAGTCCAGTGTTGCTGACCAGGGTTGGAGTTGAACCTGGCTAAGACACCCACAGCATAAGAGATGTCAGGCCTGGTCATGGTAGAGAGGTAGAGAAGGGAGCCAACAGCTGAGAGATAGGTAGATCTGAATTTTCTGTCTTCAGGAGCATCAGGAGGAGGACCCATAGACTTGGTAAGAGTAATGCCAGGATTCATGGGAGTGGATACAGGCTTGCAGTCAGCCATGCCAAAGTTCTCCAACATATCCCTGGCATACTGGCCTTGGGAGATGGAGATCTGGTGAGCAGCCCAATCTCTCTCAATCTTCAGTTTGAGAAGCCACTCAGAAGCACCAAGATCCCTCAGCTTGAACACCTTCTTCAAGTCAAGAA
The DNA here is from genome assembly GCA_021399455.1 of Flagelloscypha sp. PMI_526. Taxonomy (NCBI): domain Eukaryota; kingdom Fungi; phylum Basidiomycota; class Agaricomycetes; order Agaricales; family Niaceae; genus Flagelloscypha; species Flagelloscypha sp. PMI_526. Next base: position 29,336 of record JAJTUO010000002.1, read on the forward strand.
TGGCCTGGTCAATGGCAGCCTGGGAGTTGTTGGAGTATGTGATCTCACCCATCAGTCACATCACCTTCTGGAGTCTTCTGGAACCTTCTGTTCCTGGTACCTGTGCCTGTTCCTGGTACCTGTGCCTGTTCCTGACAGCTGTACCTTATTACTCAGCTGTGCCTTACTTACTCAGCTGTGCCTTACTTACTCAGCTGCTCAGTCAGCTTCCTTACTCAGCACATCCTGTACATATATAAGGAGCACAGATATGAGAGTGTTTCCCCACTTCTCTTGTTCTGTGCTCAGGTCAGCTACATGCTTACTTATCTTTTCTATTACTTAATCTGACTTCTCTTGTTCTGTGCTCAGGCACCTCCCTTCCATTCTACAGGAGTCAGAGACAAGGGTGGCATCATCCACATAGATGGGAAGGATGATTTGGACAGAGCCTCTAGAGTAGATGTAGCAGCTCTTGTCAGACTCACAAGCCTTGAAACCCATAGACTCCAGCTGAGAGAACAGCTTCTTGTTCCACTGCCTGCCAGCCTGCTTGAGACCATAGAGGGACTTCTTGAGCTTGAGGACCTGAGTGGGAGAGCCTTGAGGGAAACCTTCTGGCTGGGTGATATAGACCTCTTCCTCCAAGTCACCATTGAGGTAGGCAGAGGAAAAGTCAATAGACCTGAGGTGGAGATCATGGTGGGCTGCCAGAGCAAGAATGACTCTGAGAGTGGCAGGCTTGAAGGTGGGAGAGAAGACCTCAGTATAGTCAATGCCCAATCTCTGTCCTCTGCCATCAGCAACTAGCCTGGCCTTGTATCTCTCCACAGTGCCATCAGAGTTGTGCTTGATAGTAAACACCCACTGTGACCTGAGAGCCTTACAGCCAGGAGGAGGATCCACCACTTCCCAAGTGCCATTCTCCATCAGACTCTGCAACTCTTCCAAGGCAGCTTCTCTCCAGTACTCTCCATCCTCCTTGGCAATGGCCTCCTTGAAGGTTCTAGGATAGCCAGAATGGGAAGAGGCAAGACTGGTATGAGAAGGTCTAAGCACATCTAGCTCATCCTCACTGGAAGAAGGATCCTCAGCAGGAGAGTCAGAGTCAGAGTCAGAATCAGAATCAGAGTTAGAGAACTCTTTATCATCACTGTCAGAGATAGCAGGAGTAGGCTCTCTGGCCTTCCACCACTCAGAGGGAGGATTGTGCTGGGTAGATTGGCCATGGAATCTCCTTCTAGCAGCAACACCAATGGGAGAGGCAATAGGAGGAGGAGAAGAGGAGGATCCAGCCTTGGGAGACTTGGGAGAAGCAGGAGAGGATGGCTGAGGAGATGACTTGGGAGAAGAACCAAAAGGCCTGGGAGAGGCAGGAGGAGATAGAGTAGAAGCAGAAGAGGATGGTGAGGATGATGTAGGAGGAGGTCCAGTAGGAGGTGGCTCTGTTGGAGTGTGGGATCTCACCCATCTGACAGGTCTCCTTATATACTGTTCTTACTTGGCTTACTCATCTCATTACTCATCTTCTTACTCAGCTGTGCCTTATTACTCAGCTGTGCCTTATTACTCATCTGTGCCTGACTTACTCAGCTGTGCCTTACTTACTCAGCTGTGCCTTACTTACTCAGCTGTGCCTGACTTACTCAGCTGCTCAGTCAGCTTACTTACTAAGCTTCCTTCCCTTACCTATATAAGGAGCACAGACCAGAGAGTGTTTCCCCACTTCTCTTTGTTCTGTGCTCAGGTCTGTTACTTATCTGCTCTTTCTCTCATTACCTAATCTGACTTCTCTTTGTTCTGTGCTCAGGCACCTCCTCAGATTCTACAGGTTATGGGCCCTGGTGCTTACTAAGCAACCACTCTATTGTCTCTGCTTGCCTACTGCTTCTCTGTCTTTCTGGGACCTCCTCTTCTGTCTTCAACATCTTGACACCATGTCTTCTGATCCTCTTCCCATCCTTACCAAGGACTCCTCCTTCTCTTCCTGGCAGTCTGATGCCAAGGCTCACCTCAAATCCAAGGATGTCTATGAGGCCTGTACCCTGGCTAGTGCCTCAGACTCTTCTAAACTCAAGGCTTCTGGCCTGCTGTGGAAGATGCTAGGCCCTGAGGCTAAGGATCTGGTTAGAGAGCATGAAGATGATCCCAAGGCCATGTGGGAATCTCTTGCTACTCTCTTTTCTCCTCAGAAGGCTGGTGCTAGGTTCAATGCCTATCAGACTCTTACCTCCATTCACCTCAGGGAGGGTGAGGATCTGCTCTCCTATACCAGCAGAGTGTCTGCTGCCATGAGGAAACTCAAGCAGTCCAGACCCAAGGCTTTCACTCTGGCTGATGTTGACAATGAGCTCCATGCTGTTGTCCTCCTCATGGGTCTTCCTGAGGCCTACTCCTCTCTCACTGCTCCCTTTGAGCAGACTGATCAGGTTCTCAGTCCCACCAAGGTTGAGGCTGCCTTTGCCAATCATCACTCCTTCAGACTCACCTCTCCTGAGGCTGACTCTCCTCCTGCTCTGGCTATGTCTACCACTGCCAACTTCAAGGCCTCCTCCTCCTCTTCCAAGTCTTCTGGCTCCAAGCCATCCTCCTCTGGTTCCTCCTCTTCTAGGCCTGTCTGTGCTGGCTGTGGCATTATAGGTCACTCTCTCTTCACCTGCTATCAGTTCCTGGACCTCCTTGGCAAGCCCCATCCTCCCTCTAAGCATGCCAAGAAGAAGGCTTCTTGGGGTGCTGGTGGTAGTGATGCTGGTGCTGGTGCTTCTCCTGCCATTGAATCTGCTGGTAATGCAAGTCTTGTTTCCTCCCATTCCAATATCCAATCAGCTGACTCTCAGTGGAATTCAGACTCAGGGGCTACTTCACACATGACTCATCATCTGGAGTGGCTCTTCAACTGTGTTTCCTGCAGAGTGGCTATCAGAGTGGCCAATGGAGATGTGGTCTACTCTGAATGGATGGGAGATGTCAAGTTGCAGCCAGTACTTCATGGTCAGTTGAGTAGACCAGTAGTTCTTAGCCATGTACTCTATGTTCCCAATTTGTCTCATAATCTGGTCTCCTCTACCTATTTGTCCAAACACCACCACTATACTGTTCTCATGGAGGGTGACATCATTGCCTTCCACCATTCTGGGCAGTTAGTGTTTGAGGCAGACATTGATGACAGGAACACTGCCTACATCAGAGCTATTACTGCCACCTCCTCTTCTGGTCCTCCTTCTACTTCTGGTCTTCCTACTTCATCTGGTCTTCCCTTCTCCTCTGCTCTTCCTGCTACCACTCTGCCTCTCTCCTCTGAACTGTGGCATAGGAGGCTTGGCCACCACTCTCTGGACCATGTCCACAAGATGGTCAAGCACAACCTTGTCACTGGCTGCCATCTTCCTGCTTCCTCTCCTGCTCCTGATCCTATCTGTGTTCCCTGCCTGGCTGGCAAACTCAATGCTGGTCCCTTCTCCTCTACTGGTCACAGGTCTTCAGGTCCTCTTCACCTTATCCACTCTGACCTCAAAGGTCCCTACCCAGTTAGGACCAGAGAGGGTCATTCCTACAGAGTCACCTTCCTTGATGACTTCACTGCCTTCAAGGTCACCTTCCATGTGGCCAAGAAAAGTGACACCTTCTCTGTGTTCAAGAGGTACAAGGCTTATGCTGAGAACCACTTTGGACTCAAGATCAAGGCTCTGCAGGAGGATGAGGGTGGAGAGTACATGTCCAATGCCTTTGGCAACTTCTTAGCTGCTCATGGCATCACCAGGAGGCACTCTACCAGGAACAGGCCTCAGCAGAATGGGATGGCTGAAAGGGCTAACAGGACTGTGGATGAGCATGCCACTGCTATGCTTCATGAAGCCAACCTTCCTCCCTCCTTCAAGGGCCTTGCTGTTGCTGCCTATATCCATGTTGGCAACATGTGTCCCAATGCCCATCTCCCTAAGGACACCACTCCTCATGAGCTCTGGCATGGTTCCAAGCCAGATGTCTCTAATCTCAGGGTCTGGGGATGCCTTGCCTTGTAGAATTCAGAGGAGGTGCCTGAGCACAGAACAAGAGAAGTGGAGAACACTCTCATGTCTGAGCTCCTTATATATGTAAGATAGGTACAGCTGTAGAATTCAGAGGAGGTGCCTGAGCACAGAACAAGAGAAGTCAGATTAAGTAATAAGAAAAGATAAGTAAGCATGTAACTGACCTGAGCACAGAACAAGAGAAGTGGAGAACACTCTCATGTCTGAGCTCCTTATATATGTAAGATAGGTACAGCCACTGCACAGCCTACAGAAACTACTAGAAGGTAATAGAAGGTAATGGAAGGTGATGTGACAGAAGGTGACAGAAGGTTCCAGAATGTGATGGAAGATCATGTGACTGATGGATGAGATCACACACTCCAACATGCCTATGTGCATGTGCAGAAGGACAAGAGGGATGCTTCAGGTTGTCACTTCCAGAAGTGTGTGTTTGTTGGCTATCCTACAGAGTATAAGGGCTGGAAGTTCTATAATCCTGTGACTAGGAAGATGGTGATCTCTGAGAGGGCTGTCTTTGATGAGAGGTACTTTCCTGGTCACTCTGCTACTAGGATGAGGTCATGTCCTGACACTCCTCCCTCCTCATTGTATGACCTTCCTCTTCCTGTGGTCAGGTCTTCTGCTCCTCCTCCTCCTTCAGCTGTGCCTCATTCAGGGGGAGCTGGGGGGGATGATGAGGATGATGATGACTCTCCTTCTTCTGGACCTTCTAGGCCTCCTTCTGGACCCTCCTCTGGCGCTTCTCAGCCCTCTTTCTCTTCTCCATCTCAGTCACCTTCCTCTTCACCTTCTCCTGGACCCTCTGGACTCCCTGATCCAACTCCTCCTGCCTCTCCTCAAGCTGAACCATCATTTTCTCCTTCTCCTCAAGCCTCTCCCATTGGTGTTGCTGCTAGAAGGAGGTTCCATGGCCAGGCTACTCACCACAATCCTCCTTCTGAGTGGTGGAGAGCTAGAGAGCCTACTCCTGCCATCTCTGACAGTGATGATGAGGACTCCTCTGACTCTGAATCTGCTGCTGAGGATCCTTCTTCCAGTGAGGATGAGCTGGATGTGCTTAGGCCCTCTCATACTAGTCTTGCCTCTTCTCACTCTGGCTACCCTAGAACCTTCAAGGAGGCTATTGCTAAAGAGGATGGAGAGTACTGGAGAGAAGCTGCCTTGGAAGAGTTGCAGAGTCTGATGGAGAATGGCACTTGGGAAGTGGTGGATGCTCCTCCTGGCTGCAAGGCTCTTAGGTCTCAGTGGGTGTTTACTATCAAGCACAACTCTGATGGCACTGTGGAGAGATACAAGGCCAGGCTAGTTGCTGATGGCAGGGGACAGAGATTGGGCATTGACTATACTGAGGTCTTCTCTCCCACCTTCAAGCCTGCCACTCTCAGAGTCATCCTTGCTCTGGCAGCCCACCATGATCTCCACCTCAGGTCTATTGACTTTTCCTCTGCCTATCTCAATGGTGACTTGGAGGAAGAGGTCTACATCACCCAGCCAGAAGGTTTCCCCCAAGGCTCTCCCACCCAGGTCCTCAAGCTCAAGAAGTCCCTCTATGGTCTCAAGCAGGCTGGCAGGCAGTGGAACAAGAAGCTGTTCTCTCAGCTGGAGTCTATGGGATTCAAGGCTTGTGAATCTGACAAGAGCTGCTATATCTACTCCAGAGGCTCTGTTCAGATCATTCTCCCCATCTATGTGGATGATGCCACCCTTGTCTCTGACTCCCAGCCTGACATTGACCAGGCCATTCTTGAGCTAAGCAAGGTGTTCAAGCTTAGGGATCTTGGTGCTTCTGAGTGGCTCCTCAAGCTGAAGATTGAGAGGGATTGGGCTGCTCACCAGATTTCCATCTCCCAAGGCCAGTATGCCAGGGATATGTTGGAGGCCTTTGGCATGTCTGACTGCAAGCCTGTGACTACTCCTATGAACCCTGGCATCACTCTCACCAAGTCCATGGGTCCTCCTCCTGATGCTACTGAGGACAGGAAGTTCAAGTCCACTTATCTCTCTGCTGTTGGCTCCCTCCTCTATCTCTCCACCATGACCAGGCCTGACATTGCCTATGCTGTGGGTGTCTTAGCCAGATTCAACTCCAATCCTGGTCAGCAACACTGGACTGCTGTCAAGCACCTCTTCAGGTACATCAAGGGCACTCTGGACTACAAGCTCACCTTTTGCCCCATCTCTCCCTCTGCTCCTCTGTTCACCACTTACTCTGATGCTGACTATGGAGGATGCAAGGACACTGGAAAGAGTACTGGTGGCTATATTGTGATGATGGGTGGTGCTGCTGTGTCTTGGAGGAGCAAGGTTCAGCCCACTATCTCACAGTCCACTACTGAGGCTGAGTTTGTAGCTGCTGGTGAGGCTGGAAAGGAGTTGAAGTGGATGAGGAACTTGTTGAAGGAGCTTGGTTATGGTGTTACTGGATCTTCTGTTCTTCATTTGGACAACCAGTCTGCTATTCAAGTGTGCAAGAATCCTCAACACCATGGCAGGATGAAGCATCTGGATCTCAAGTACTTTTGGCTTAGGGATCAGGTGGTGAAGAAGGTGGTGGAAGTGGTTTATGTTCCCACTGGGGATCAGTTGGCTGACATTCTGACTAAGCCTTTGGGAAAGGTGTTGGTGCAAAAGTTTGTTCAATTACTAGGGCTAAAGGTATAAGATGGATGTGATCCAGGGGGAGTGTTGGAGTGTGGGATCTCACCCATCTGACAGGTCTCCTTATATACTGTTCTTACTTGGCTTACTCATCTCATTACTCATCTTCTTACTCAGCTGTGCCTTATTACTCAGCTGTGCCTTATTACTCATCTGTGCCTGACTTACTCAGCTGTGCCTTACTTACTCAGCTGTGCCTTACTTACTCAGCTGTGCCTGACTTACTCAGCTGCTCAGTCAGCTTACTTACTAAGCTTCCTTCCCTTACCTATATAAGGAGCACAGACCAGAGAGTGTTTCCCCACTTCTCTTTGTTCTGTGCTCAGGTCTGTTACTTATCTGCTCTTTCTCTCATTACCTAATCTGACTTCTCTTTGTTCTGTGCTCAGGCACCTCCTCAGATTCTACAGGCTCATCATCATCATCAGAAGAATCTCCCCCTGAATGAGATGCAGCTGTTGAGGTGGGAGAAGTAAAAGAGCTGACCAAGGGCAGGTCAAATAGTGAGGAGGGAGGAGTATCAGGACATGATCTCATCCTAGCAGCAGAAGCACCTGGGAAGTATCTCTCATCAAACACAGCTCTCTCAGAGATTACCATCTTTCTAGTCACAGGATTATAGAACTGCCATGCCTTGTACTCTGTAGGATATCCAACAAAGACACACTTCTGGAAGTGGCAACCTGAAGCATCCCTCTTATCCTTCTGCACATGCACATAAGCAAGGCATCCCCAGACCCTGAGATGGGACACATCTGGCTTAGAACCATGCCAGAGCTCATAAGGAGTGGTATCTGGAGGAAGGTGGGCATGTAGAATTGAAGGGAGGTGCCTGAGCACAGAACAAGAGAAGTCAGATTAAGTAATAAGAAAAGATAGGTAAGCATGTAACTGACCTGAGCACAGAACAAGAGAAGTGGGGAAACACTCTGATGTCTGTGCTCCTTATATATGTACAGGATGTGCTGAGTAAGTAAGCTGACTGAGCAGCTGAGTAAGTAAGGCACAGCTGAGTAAGTCAGGCACAGCTGAGTAATAAGGTACAGCTGTCAGGAACAGGCACAGCTGTCAGGAACAGGCACAGGTACCAGAAACAGAAGGTTCCAGAAGATTCCAGAAGGTGATGTGACTGATGGGTGAGATCACATACTCCAACACTCCCCCTGGATCACATCCATCTTCACATCTTCAAAACCTCCAAATTCATCAGTCCAACAGATTTAGCCACCATATCCTCAAATAGGACATAGTTCTGAATCCAAACTCACATCCTCAAAACTAGCAACATGGCTAGATGGGAAGTGAAGAAGAAGGAGCAAGAAATATGAGGTAGATGAAAGAAGCAGAAGTGCAGGCAGAGGTAGAGTAGAAAAAGAGGGCCTGAGCTGGCCAAGAAGAGAAAGGTTGGAGGGCTCAGAATGAGCCAATGGACAGTCATAGATGGACATGTCCAGAGAAGAAGGGTGGTGAGTGGAGGTCCAGAAATTGGACAAGAGAAGAGTGAGTTGAAGGCATGGAAAGCCAGGAAGAAAAGTCAGGATGTGACTAGAGAAGATGAAGGCTAAAGATGGCCAGAAAGAAGAGATGGAGGGCCAGAACAAGGCCAGAGGAAGATAGTCAGAGAAGTGACCAGGAAAGAGATGAAGAGAGGCCTAGAGATGGCCAGAGGAGGGTCATAAGGTGTCAGCCAATGAATGGTCAGACATAGACCAGAGGTAAGCCAGAAGTTGGCTGAAGGTCTGAACTAGACCAAGAAGGAGGAGGGTCATAAAGTGACCAGTGGATGGCTGAGAATAAGCCAGGAAAGAAGAGAGGACCAGAGGTTGGCCTAGAGAAGGAAGGTCACAGGATGACCAATAAAGGGCCTGGAGTGGGCCAATATGGAAAGATGGCAATGAAATACCAAAGGAGGGTCATAGATAGACCAGAGGAGGAGAGTCAAATAGATGACTGGTGGAGAGGCCTAATGTCAGCCTAGAGGGGAGAGCTTGCCAATGAGATCCAGAGAGAGAGATTGGTGGCAAGAGAGATAGGAGATGAAAATGTCCTAGGCAGTGACAGGGATACTTGATGGTCAGAGCAAGGACAGGAAAAGGAGTTGGCCTCAGGAGTGAAGAGGACTGAGAGCCATGGAGTGAAAGAGGAGGTTATCCTCACCATCCCCACCAGCTCCCCCTGAATGAGGTACAGCTGAATGAGAGGGAGGAGAAACCAAGTAGAGGATAGCCAAATGAGGAATGACCTAACCAGGATAGAGGAGGGTCTTGGATAGACCAGTGGAGGGTCAGAAGAAGTGACCAGAGAGGAGGAGGAGGCCAATGAGAGGGGGCCAGAGGGATGTGCCAGGATATGGCAAGTGGAGGGTCAGGTGATGACCATGAGAGAGTGAAAGGAGAAGACAGAGAGTGAAAAGATCCACTCTCACTACCTTCCCCATCTCCCCCTAAATGAAATACAGATTTTTGATGAAAGAAGATGAAAGGAGAAAAGGTCCCAGAAAAGGCATAAGGAGTGTCCACAGAGGGACAAAGAGGAGGTCTACAAGAAGACAGAAAGGGTGAAAAGAGGAGGTCCCAAGAAGCAGAGGAACAGCATGGAAGGCAAAGGTGATTCTAGGCCATTGAAGGTCTTAGAATCAGGAAGGATGATGAGTGGTTGCTTAGTAAGCACCAGGGCCCATAACCTGTAGAATTGAAGGGAGGTGCCTGAGCACAGAACAAGAGAAGTCAGATTAAGTAATAAGAAAAGATAGGTAAGCATGTAACTGACCTGAGCACAGAACAAGAGAAGTGGGGAAACACTCTGATGTCTGTGCTCCTTATATATGTACAGGATGTGCTGAGTAAGTAAGCTGACTGAGCAGCTGAGTAAGTAAGGCACAGCTGAGTAAGTCAGGCACAGCTGAGTAATAAGGTACAGCTGTCAGGAACAGGCACAGCTGTCAGGAACAGGCACAGGTACCAGGAACAGAAGGTTCCAGAAGATTCCAGAAGGTGATGTGACTGATGGGTGAGATCACATACTCCAACAGGGCATTGGGACACATGTTGCCAACATGGATATAGGCAGCAACAGCAAGACCCTTGAAGGAGGGAGGAAGGTTGGCTTCATGAAGCATGGCAGTAGCATGCTCATCTACAGTCCTGTTAGCCCTCTCAGCCATCCCATTCTGCTGAGGCCTGTTCCTAGTAGAGTGCCTCCTCATAATGCCATGAGCAGCTAAGAAGTTGCCAAACTTATTAGACATGTACTCTCCACCCTCATCCTCCTGCAGAGCCTTGATCTTGAGTCCAAAGTGGTTCTCAGCATAAGCTTTGTACCTCTTGAACACAGAGAAGGTATCACTCTTCTTAGCCACATGGAAGGTGACCTTGAAGGCAGTGAAGTCATCAAGAAAGGTGACTCTGTAGGAATGACCCTCTCTGGTCCTAATTGGGTAGGGACCTTTGAGGTCAGAGTGAATGAGGTGAAGAGGACCTGAAGACCTATGGCCAGTAGAGGAGAAGGGACCAGCATTGAGCTTGCCAGCCAGGCAGGGGACACAGATAGGATCAGGAGCAGGTGAGGAAGAGGGAAAGTGGCAGCCAGTGACAAGGTTATGCTTGACCATCTTGTGGACATGATCCAGAGAGTGATGACCAAGCCTTCTATGCCAGAGCTCAGAGGAGAGAGGTAAGGTGGTAGCAGGCAAAGCAGCAGATAAAGCAGGAAGAGAAGAGGAGGGACCAGAAATGGAAGTAGAGGTAGCAGCTCTGATATAGGCAGTGTTCCTGTCATCTATGTCTGCCTCAAATACTAGCTGTCCAGAGTGATAGAAGGCAATGATATCACCCTCCATGATGATAGAATAGTGGTGGTGTCTGGACAGATAAGTGGTAGAGACAAGATTATGGGATAGATTGGGGACATAGAGTACATGACTAAGAACTACAGGCCTACTCAACTGACCATGAATCACTGGTTGCAACTTGACATCTCCCATCCACTCAGAGTACACAATGTCACCATTGGCTACTCTGATAGCTACTCTGCAGGGAACACAGTTAGAGAGCCACTCCAGATGATGGGTCATGTGTGAAGTGGCTCCTGAGTCTGAATTCCACTGAGAGTCAGCTAACTGGATGGATGGATGAGAGGAAACAAGACTTGCATTACCAGCAGATTCAAGGGCAGGAGAGGCAGCTGCAGCCTTTCTCTTGGAGGGCTTGGTAGGATGAGGCTTGCCAATGAGGTCCAGGAACTGATAGCAGGAGAAGAGAGAGTGGCCTAGATTGCCACAGCCAGCACAGGTAGGCCTAGAGGAGGAGGGTTTGGAACCAGAGGATTTGGAAGAAGAGGACTTGGAGCTGGCAGTAGTGGACATAGCCAGGGCAGGAGAAGAGTCAGCCTCAGAGGGAGTTCTGAAGGACTGGTAGTTGGTGAAGGCAGCCTCCACCTTGGAGGGATCCAGAGTTCCATCAGTCTGCTCAAAGGGAGCAGTGAGGGTAGAGTAGGAATCTGGAAGAGCCATAAGGAGGACAACAGCATGAAGCTCATTGTCAGCATCCTCAAGAGAGAAAGTAGGAGACCTGGATTCTTTGAGCTTTCTCATAGCATCAGAGACTCTGCTGGTGAGAGAGAGAAGATCCTCATCCTCTCTGAGATGCATAGAGGTGAGAGTCCTGTAGGCATGGAATCTGGCACCAGCCTTTTGAGGAGCAAAGAAGACAGGAAGAGCTTCCCACATAGCCTTGGGATCATCTATGAACTTCTTGACCAGAGACTTGGCCTCAGTGCCTAGCATTCTCCAGAGGTGGCCCAGAGCCTCCTCTTTGACATCTGCATCAACAGAGGTATTGGTGCAGGCAGAGAAGACCTTTTTGGATCTGAGATAGGCCTTGGCATCAGCCTGCCAGGAGGAGAAGGGAGTGTCCCTGGTGAGAAGGGGAATAGAGGATGCAGAGTCAGAAGGCATGATGGAAGCAAAGAGTAGAGGTGTGAAGAGTGGAGGTCTGTGAAAGACAAGTAGATAGCAGCAGCAGGAGAGCAGAAATAGAGTGGTTGCTTAGTAAGCACCAGGGCCCATAACCTGTAGAATTGAAGGGAGGTGCCTGAGCACAGAACAATGAGAAGTCATATTATGAGTAGTAGAGTAGGTAACATACCTGAGCACAGAACAATGAGAAGTGAGAAAACACTCTCATGTCTGGGCTCCTTATATATGTAAAGTATGTACAGCCACAAGAAGGTAATAGAATGTACAAGAAGGTTCTGGTGGCACAGCCTTGCATAGCCACCAGAAGGTGATGTAAGTAAGAGAAGGTAAAAGAAGGTGATAGAAGATTCCAGAAGATGATAGAAGGTTCCAGAACATGACAGAACATGACAGAACCTGATAGAAGGTGACAGAAGGTAATAAAAGGTGACAGAAGGTGATGGAAGGTGACAGAAGGTGATGGAAGGTTCCAGAACCTGGCAGAACATGACAGAACCTGATAGAAGGTTACAGAAGGTAATGAAAGGTGACAGAAGGTGATGGAAGGTGACAGAAGGTGATGGAAGGTGATGGAAGATGATGGAAGATGACAGAAGATTCCAGAAGCTGGTAGAAGATGATGGAAGTAGAAGATTCTAGAAGCTGATGGAAGGTTCCAGAACAGCACAGCCACATCATGTGACTGATGGGTGAGATCCCATGCTCCAACATGCCATTGCACTGTCAACTGCTCCCTTGCTCTTTGAGCACCTTTCCGTGCACTACACACATGTTTTCTTTAGTTTGGTTCTTGTCTATCATGACAGTTTCCCTTACTCTCTTTCCCTTTTCCCTTTTTGGTGTCCTTCCCGGTCTTGTGAGAGGTTGGTTGGGCAACTGCCCTCCTGACACCCTGGCAAAACTATTGCCAGGCCTGCTCCATTCCAAGGAGACAAAGCATCAGCCCATTTGTTCCTGGCTCAATTCACCAATTGGGCAGGCCAACAATCCATGCTCAAAAATAGCCCTGCCAATTGAATCTCTGTTGGAGTGTGTGATCTCATCCATCAGTCACATGACTTTCTGGAACCTTCTGTCACCTTCTGTTACTGTCACCTTCCATCACCTTCCATCACCTTCTAGTAGTTTCTGTAGGCTGTGCAGTGGCTGTACCTACCTTACATATATAAGGAGCTCAGACATGAGAGTGTTTCCCACTTCTCTTGTTCTGTGCTCAGGTCAGTTACATGCTTACCTATCTTTTCTTATTACTTAATCTGACTTCTCTTGTTCTGTGCTCAGGCACCTCCCTTGAATTTTACAGCTCATTCCTTCATTTGCTGATTGACTAGTAGTGTGTGTGAGGATTGTTCTTACATGTTCTGAAGTCGATTGTGGATAGCATCATTTTGGAAGTGTTGGATTTGCTTTGCAGTCTACATTCTATGTGTTGTTCATCTGTGGATCTTATCCATACACTGCACATCAGCGTTTAAAAGACGATTTATTACTCTAAATGAGAAAGAGGAAGCCTGTTGCTACCTTCAGAAGCTCACCCAAGAAGGCAAATTGGTAGGAGAATATGTAGCCGCCTTCCAATCAGCACAGACCTATACAGGATTCTTTGACATGGATCTGATGGACTGGTTCTATGGAGGCTTGTCTAAGGAAGTCAAGAATTTCCTGATGATCATGCATATGAACAGCGAACCCCAGACTCTCGACACTCTCATCACCAATGCCCTCTGAGTTGCAGAGCAAATGCAGCAGCACAGTAGTGAAAGGTCCAGCTTGTTTGTAGGAAGGAACTTTATGGGAAAAGCCCCTGATCCCTACACTATGGATGTTAATGCTTCCTGCCCTGCTCCAACTCAGTTTAATAGGCCCCCTTCTTTCCAATTGAATGGCAAAACCCCCTTCAATTTCACCAAAGCCATGAGAGGAAAGTGCTATGGCTGTGGAAGTGTTGTGGAACGACCAGGAGAAAGCTCTCAAACAAAACAACGTCTGAGGAAGGAAGAGAGAGTATGGCTCAAGGTAGTCAGATTGACTAGCTAAAAGCTAAAGAATACAACTATAGCTACAACTACTTATATAGTCCGAGAATGAGTCATACGTACTAACATGCAAAAGGGAATCATAAGTAATGAGGCGCAGCCTCCATAAGTAAAACAATGAGAAAGTAATAAGAAACAACAAGACAAACACAAGGATACTCCATGAAACGATAAGTGAAACATAATCGGAAACATCAATGAGGAAACAACCTGTAGTCCATGAGAAAGCAGCACTATGTGTAGCCTCAGCCTGCACAGTGATCAACACAGCCTTGTGACTGATGACCTAAGTAGATCCCCTGACGACAGGATAAAGGAAATGAAAAGGCAAAAGAATAAAGAAATAGGTGTTCCACAACATTACCCCCTTTCTAAGAATCCTCCTCTTGTATCTGAGGTGGATCTGGAGCAGCTAGACGTGGTCGAGGGGGTGTAGGTGGTGGATAAAGAAGACAGGGAGCTGTTTGACTGGGAGTAGGTCTTGACATCTTGAACTCGGATTCATCAGAAAGATCTCCTGGGAACCAGGTAACCGCTGACTCCACTCTGAATGGAGGAGGAACTCTTCATACTTCCAATGGATCAATTGGTCGAAGAACAAATTCTTGAAGAGTCACCTCTGCTGTCAGGATCTTGAGGGCCCAGTCAACCAATTTCCAAACATAGACATATTTGTTCAAAACCATTTCCCGGTCAGGGAAGAAGGTCATGCGTCAAAGATACCGATTCTTGCTCCATTGTCAATGAAAGAATTCCTCCCTAATCTTCTTCTTCGCCATGAATTCTCTAGTCATTTCAACTCGAAGTTCTCTGCCAAAGGGAAAGGGGTTGCCTTGAAGTACTTCGGCAAATCCATTGTTCTCAATCCCTGTGAGATGGAGAGGGAAGTCCTTGGTCCAGTCATCAAGGGCGTAGACAGGGATGGTCATGGATGGTCATGGTAGGCATGGTGGTGATGTGGTTAGCTTTCTGAGATTTTTAGAAGGGCTGTTGGTGTGAAGGTTGGGTATGCTCCTTTTTGTATTTTCAACATCATTTCGACTGTCGTATCAAAAATGCTTCAGTAGGAAGAGAGTTGTCAACTGGTTTGACATCCAATGAAACAGGAGTTGAGAAGAAGTCATCAGGGAAGATTGATTGGGGAAACTTGAGGAAGCAGGTCTGTTTGACTGTTGGAAAGTCATCAGGAAAACATTTCTTGTAGGCATTTAGGGTGGCCTTCGAGTTGGTGAACTGATCTGCTGTTTCCCATGAGGATTCCTCGATAGGATAACCTTTCCATTTGACCTTGAACTTCCAGATCGATCTTCCTTTCTTCCCAAAATCTCGATGATCTAGAATCTTTTTGACTTCCCACTCAGGCTGTGGTCCTTCAACATCAGGAGGAGGGCGTGACAGTGCTTCTTTCTGATGTTCAGCTTCCGGAGGGACGTAATGGGATAGGATAGATAGTTTTCCACTTCTTCAGAATGTCTAATTTGAACAAAGAAGTTTCAACTTTCTTGACAATCTTGAAAGGTCCCACACGCTTATCATCTAGTTTCTTGGAAGGCCGAGTAGTTGTGATATGCGTGGACTCAAGCATGACTTGGCATCTTCCCATGAGCGTTTCATCCTTTCAGCGAATTGTGTGGCAGGCTCATTGGAAGTGTCATGACAAAGGTCCATTCCCATGTGTGGATGAAAGCCATTCTGCCTAATCGTCCTGTCTGTAATCGATCCAGGCACAAAGATACTTCTCAATCTCGGTGTCCAAGCATTCAGTCTGTCCATCAGTCTGAGGGTGGTAAGCCGTAGAAGGGTTGTGTTCGATCTTCAGAAGTTTGTAAAGTGCCTTTGAGAACTTAGACAAAAACTCCTTTCCTTGATCACTGATGAAAACCTTGAAGAGACTGAAGTATTTCCAAACATGTGTAGAATTGAAGGGAGGTGCCTGAGCACAGAACAATGAGAAGTCAGATTATGAGTAGTAAAGTAGGTAACATACCTGAGCACAGAACAATGAGAAGTGAGAAAACACTCTCATGTCTGAGCTCCTTATATATGTAAAGTATGTACAGCCACAAGAAGGTAATAGAATGTACAAGAAGGTTCTGGTGGCACAGCCTTGCATAGCCACCAGAAGGTGATGTAAGTAAAAGAAGGTGATGGAAGATTCCAGAAGATGATAGAAGGTTCCAGAACATGACAGAACATGACAGAACCTGATAGAAGGTTACAGAAGGTGATGGAAGGTAACAGAAGGTGATGGAAGGTGATGGAAGATTCCAGAAGCTGGTAGAAGATGATGGAAGTAGAAGATTCTAGAAGCTGATGGAAGGTTCCAGAACAGCACAGCCACATCACGTGACTGATGGGTGAGATCCCATGCTCCAACACTCCCCCTGGATCACATCCATCTTTCACACTCTCAATCCTAGTAGTTTGACAAACTTGTCCACCAGCACTCTGCCAAGAGGTTTGGTTAAGATATCAGCCAATTGGTCACCAGTAGGCACATATTCCACCTTGATGGCCTTCTTTCTGGCTACCTCATCTCTGAGCCAGAAGTACTTGAGATCCAGATGCTTCATCCTTCCATGATGTTCAGGATTTTTGCATACTTGGATGGCAGACTGGTTGTCCAAATAGAGAGTAGAAGGTCCAGTGACACCATAGCCAAGCTCATTGAGCAAGTTTCTCATCCACTTCAACTCCTTTCCAGCCTCACCAGCAGCTACAAACTCAGCCTCAGTAGTAGACTGTGATAGAGTGGGTTAGATCTTGCTCCTCCAAGACACAGCAGCACCACCCATCATCACCACATAGCCACCAGTACTCTTGCCAGAGTCTTTGCATCCTCCATAGTCAGCATCAGAGTAAGTGGTGAACAGAGGAGTAGAGGGGGGGATGGGGCCAAAGGTGAGTTTATAGTCCAGAGTGCCTTTGATGTACCTGAAGAGGTGCTTGACAGCAGTCCAGTGTTGCTGACCAGGGTTGGAGTTGAACCTGGCTAAGACACCCACAGCATAAGAGATGTCAGGCCTGGTCATGGTAGAGAGGTAGAGAAGGGAGCCAACAGCTGAGAGATAGGTAGATCTGAATTTTCTGTCTTCAGGAGCATCAGGAGGAGGACCCATAGACTTGGTAAGAGTAATGCCAGGATTCATGGGAGTGGATACAGGCTTGCAGTCAGCCATGCCAAAGTTCTCCAACATATCCCTGGCATACTGGCCTTGGGAGATGGAGATCTGGTGAGCAGCCCAATCTCTCTCAATCTTCAGTTTGAGAAGCCACTCAGAAGCACCAAGATCCCTCAGCTTGAACACCTTCTTCAAGTCAAGAATGGCCTGGTCAATGGCAGCCTGGGAGTCAGAGACAAGGGTGGCATCATCCACATAGATGGGAAGGATGATTTGGACAGAGCCTCTAGAGTATGTAGAATCTGAGGAGGTGCCTGAGCACAGAACAAAGAGAAGTCAGATTAGGTAATAAGAGAAAGAACAGATAAGTAACAGACCTGAGCACAGAACAAAGAGAAGTGGGGAAACACTCTCTGGTCTGTGCTCCTTATATATGTAAGGGAAGGAGGCTTAGTAAGTAAGCTGACTGAGCAGCTGAGTAATAAGGCACAGCTGAGTAAGTAAGGCACAGCTGAGTAAGTCAGACACAGCTGAGTAATAAGGCACAGCTGAGTAAGTAAGGCACAGCTGAGTAATAAGGCACAGCTGAGTAATAAGGCACAGCTGAGTAAGAAGATGAGTAATGAGATGAGTAAGCCAAGTAAGAACAATATATAAGGAGACCTGTCAGATGGGTGAGATCCCATACTCCAACACTCCCCCTGGATCACATCCATCTTATACCTTTAGCCCTAATAATTGAACAAACTTTTGCACCAACACCTTGCCCAAAGGCTTAGTCAGAATGTCAGCCAATTGATCTCCAGTGGGAACATAAACCACTTCCACCACCTTCTTCACCACCTGATCCCTAAGCCAAAAGTACTTGAGATCCAGATGCTTCATCCTGCCATGGTGTTGAGGATTTTTGCAGACTTGAATAGCAGACTGGTTGTCCAGATGGAGAACAGAAGATCCAGTGACACCATAGCCAAGCTCCTTCAACAAGTTCCTCATCCACTTCAACTCCTTTCCAGCCTCACCAGCAGCTACAAACTCAGCCTCAGTAGTGGACTGTGAGATAGTAGGCTGAACCTTGCTCCTCCAAGACACAGCAGCACCACCCATCATCACAATGTAGCCACCAGTACTCTTCCCAGTATCCTTGCATCCTCCATAGTCAGCATCAGAGTAAGTAGTGAACAGAGGAGCAGAGGGGGAGATAGGGCCAAAGGTGAGCTTGTAGTCCAGAGTGCCCTTGATGTACCTGAAGAGATGCTTGACAGCAGTCCAGTGTTGCTGACCAGGATTGGAGTTGAACCTAGCTAAGACACCCACAGCATAGGCAATGTCAGGCCTGGTCATAGTGGAGAGGTAGAGGAGGGAGCCAACAGCAGAGAGATAAGTGGACTTGAACTTCCTGTCCTCAGGAGCATCAGGAAGAGGACCCATGGACTTGGTGAGAGTGATGCCAGGGTTCATAGGAGTAGTGACAGGCTTGCAGTCAGACATGCCAAAGGCCTCCAACATATCCCTGGCATACTGGCCTTGGGAGATGGAGATCTGGTGAGCTGCCAGAGCAAGGATGACTCTGAGAGTGGCAGGCTTGAAGGTGGGAGAGAAGACCTCAGTATAGTCAATGCCCAGTCTCTGTCCCCTGCCATCAGCAACCAGCCTGGCCTTGTATCTTTCCACAGTGCCATCAGAGTTGTGCTTGATAGTAAACACCCACTGAGACCTGAGAGCCTTGCAGCCAGGGGGGGCATCCACCACTTCCCAAGTACCATTCTCCATCAGACTCTGCAACTCTTCCAATGCAGCTTCTCTCCAATACTCTCCATCCTCCTTGGCAATAGCCTCTTTGAAGGTTCTAGGATAGCCAGAGTGGGAGGAAGCAAGACTGGTATGAGAGGGCCTAAGCACATCCAGCTCATCCTCACTGGAAGAGGGATCCTCAGCAGGAGAGTCAGAGTCAGAGTCAGAATCACTGTCAGAGATAGCAGGAGTAGGCTCTCTAGCTTTCCACCACTCAGAAGGAGGATTGTGCTGGGTAGACTGGCCATGGAATCTCCTTCTGGCAGCCACACCAATGGGAGAGGCAACAGGAGGAGGAGAAGAGGAGGGTCCAGCCTTGGGAGCCTTGGGAGAAGCAGGAGGAGATAGGTCAGGGAGTCCAGAGGAAGGTCCAGAAGAGGGTCCAGGAGATGGTGAAGAGGAAGATGGCTGAGAAGCGCCAGAGGAGGGTCCAGAAGGTCCAGAAGAGGGTCCAGAAGAAGGAGAGTCATCATCATCCTCATCATCCCCCCCAGCTCCCCCTGAATGAGGCACAGCTGAAGGAGGAGGAGGAGCAGAAGACCTGACCACAGGAAGAGGAAGGTCATACTGTTGGAGTATGTGATCTCACCCATCAGTCACATCACCTTCTGGAATCTTCTGGAACCTTCTGTTCCTGGTACCTGTGCCTGTTCCTGGTACCTGTGCCTGTTCCTGACAGCTGTGCCTTATTACTCAGCTGTACCTGACTTACTCAGCTGCTCAGTCAGCTTACTTACTCAGCACATCCTGTACATATATAAGGAGCACAGACATCAGAGTGTTTCCCCACTTCTCTTGTTCTGTGCTCAGGTCAGCTACATGCTTACTTATCTTTTCTATTACTTAATCTGACTTCTCTTGTTCTGTGCTCAGGCACCTCCTCAGATTCTACACATACAATGAGGAGGGAGGAGTGTCAGGACATGACCTCATCCTAGTAGCAGAGTGACCAGGGAAGTATCTCTCATCAAAGACAGCCCTCTCAGAGATCACCATCTTCCTAGTCACAGGATTATAGAACTTCCAGCCCTTGTACTCTGTAGGATAACCAACAAACACACACTTCTGAAAATGACAACCTGTAGCATCCCTCTTATCCTTCTGCACATGCACATAAGCAAGGCATCCCCAGACCCTGAGATTAGAGACATCTGGCTTGGAACCATGCCAGAGCTCATGAGGAGTGGTATCTGGAGGAAGATGGGCATTGGGACACATGTTGCCAACATGGATATAGGCAGCAACAGCAAGACCCTTGAAGGAAGGAGGAAGGTTGGCTTCATGAAGCATAGCAGTGGCATGTTCATCCACAGTCCTATTAGCCCTCTCAGCCATCCCATTCTGCTGGGGCCTGTTCCTGGTAGAATGCCTCCTAACAATGCCCTGAGCAGCTAAGAAGTTGCCAAAGTGGTTGGACATGTACTCTCCACCTTCATCCTCCTGCAGAGCCTTGATCTTGAGTCCAAAGTGGTTCTCAGCATAAGCCTTGTACCTCTTGAACACAGAGAAGGTGTCACTCTTCTTGGCCACATGGAAGGTGACCTTGAAGGCAGTGAAGTCATCAAGAAAGGTAACTCTGTAGGAATGACCCTCTCTGGTCCTAACTGGGTAGGGACCTTTGAGGTCTGAGTGAATGAGATGAAGAGGACCTGAAGACCTGTGACCAGTAGAGGAGAAGGGACCAGCATTGAGTTTGCCAGCCAGGCAGGGAACACAGAGAGGATCAGGAGCAGGGGAGGAAGCAGGAAGGTGGCAGCCAGTGACAAGGTTATGCTTGACCATCTTGTGGACATGGTCCAAAGAGTGGTGGCCAAGCCTCCTATGCCAGAGTTCAGAGGAGAGAGGCAGAGTGGTAGCAGGAAAGGCAGAGGAAGAAAGTAGACCAGAAGTGGGAGGAGGACCAGGAGGAAGACCAGAGAAAGAGGAGGCAGTGGCAGTGATAGCTCTGATGTAGGCAGTGTTCCTGTCATCAATGTCTGCCTCAAACACTAGCTGTCCAGAGTGGTGAAAGGCAATGATGTCACCCTCCATCAGAATAGAGTAGTGGTGGTGTTTGGACAAGTAGGTAGAGGAGACCAAATTATGAGACAGATTGGGAACATAGAGTACATGGCTAAGAATTACTGGTCTACTCAACTGACCATGAAGCACTGGTTGCAACCTGACCTCTCCCATCCACTCAGAGTAAACCACATCTCCATTGGCCACTCTGATAGCCACTCTGCAGGGAACACAGTTGGATAACCACTCCAGATGATGAGTCATGTGTGAAGTGGCACCTGAGTCTGAATTCCACTGAGAGTCAGCTGATTGGATACTGGAATGGGAGGAAACAAGACTTGCATTATTGCCAGCAGATTCAATGGCAGGAGCAGCACCAGCACCAGCACCAGCACCAGCATCACTACCACCAGCACCCCAAGAAGCCTTCTTCTTGGCATGCTTGGAGGGAGGATGGGGCTTGCCAAGGAGGTCCAGGAATTGGTAGCAGCTGAAGAGAGAGTGGCCCAGATTGCCACAGCCAGCACAGGTAGGCCTAGAGGAGGAAGAACCAGAGGAGGATGGCTTGGAGCCAGAGGACTTGGAAGAGGAGGCCTTGAAGTTGGCAGTGGTAGACATGGCCAGAGCAGGAGAAGAGTCAGCATCAGAGGACATCCTGAAGGACTGATAGTTGGTAAAGGCAGCTTCCACCTTGGAGGGATCCAGAGTTCCATCAGTTTGCTCAAAGGGAGCAGTGAGAGTAGAGTAGGAGTCTGGAAGTGTTGGAGTGTGTGATCTCATCCATCAGTCACATGATCTTCCATCACATTCTGGAACCTTCTGTCACCTTCTGTCACATCACCTTCCATCACCTTCTATTACCTTCTAGTAGTTTCTGTAGGCTGTGCAGTGGCTGTACCTATCTTACATATATAAGGAGCTCAGACATGAGAGTGTTCTCCACTTCTCTTGTTCTGTGCTCAGGTCAGTTACATGCTTACTTATCTTTTCTTATTACTTAATCTGACTTCTCTTGTTCTGTGCTCAGGCACCTCCCTTCAATTCTACAGGAAGAGCCATAAGGAGGACAACAGCATGGAGCTCATTGTCAGCATCCTCAAGAGAGAAAGTAGGAGACCTGGATTCCTTGAGTCTCCTCATAGCATCAGAGACTCTGCTGGTGAGAGAGAGAAGATCCTCATCCTCTCTGAGGTGCATGGAGGTGAGAGTCCTGTAGGCATGGAATCTGGCACCAGCCTTTTGAGGAGCAAAGAAGACAGGAAGGGCTTCCCACATGGCCTTGGGATCATCAATGAACTTCTTGACCAGAGACTTGGCCTCAGTGCCCAGCATTCTCCAGAGGTGGCCCAGAGCCTCCTCTTTGACATCTGCATCAACAGAGGAATTGGTGCAAGCAGAGAAGACCTTTTTGGATCTGAGATAGGCCTTGGCATCAGCCTGCCAGGAGGAGAAGGGAGTGTCCCTGGTGAGAAGGGGAATAGATGATGCAGAGTCAGAGGGCATGATGATGGAAGCAGAGAGTAGAGAGTAGAGGTGTGAAGAGAGGAGGTCCCAGAAAGACAGAGGAGCAGCAGGCAAGACAAGACAATAGAGTGGTTGCTTAGTAAGCACCAGGGCCCATAACCTGTAGAATCTGAGGAGGTGCCTGAGCACAGAACAAAGAGAAGTCAGATTAGATAATAGGAGAAAGTAGCAGATAGGTAACAGACCTGAGCACAGAACAAAGAGAAGTGGGGAAACACTCTCTGGTCTGTGCTCCTTATATATGTAAGGGAAGGAAGCTTAGTAAGTAAGCTGACTGAGCAGCTGAGTAAGTAAGGCACAGCTGAGTAAGTAAGGCACAGCTGAGTAAGAAGATGAGTAATGAGATGAGTAAGCCAAGTAAGAACAATATATAAGGAGACCTGTCAGATGGGTGAGATCCCATACTCCAACAATCAGGACATGATCTCATCCTAGCAGCAGAAGCACCTGGAAAGTATCTCTCATCAAACACAGCTCTCTCAGAGATTACCATCTTCCTAGTCACAGGATTATAGAACTGCCATGCCTTGTACTCTGTAGGGTATCCAACAAAGACACACTTCTGGAAGTGGCAACCTGAAGCATCCCTCTTATCCTTCTGCACATGCACATAAGCAAGGCATCCCCAGACCCTAAGATGGGACACATCTGGCTTAGAACCATGCCAGAGCTCATGAGGAGTGGTATCTGGAGGAAGGTGGGCATTGGGACACATGTTGCCAACATGGATATAGGCAGCAACAGCAAGACCCTTGAAGGAGGGAGGAAGGTTGGCTTCATGAAGCATGGCAGTGGCATGCTCATCTACAGTCCTGTTAGCCCTCTCAGCCATCCCATTCTGCTGAGGCCTGTTCCTAGTAGAGTGCCTCCTCATAATGCCATGAGCAGCTAAGAAGTTGCCAAACTTATTAGACATGTACTCTCCACCCTCATCCTCCTGCAGAGCCTTGATCTTGAGTCCAAAGTGGTTCTCAGCATAAGCCTTGTACCTCTTGAACACAGAGAAGGTATCACTCTTCTTAGCCACATGGAAGGTGACCTTGAAGGCAGTGAAGTCATCAAGAAAGGTGACTCTGTAGGAATGACCCTCTCTGGTCCTAACTGGGTAGGGACCTTTGAGGTCAGAGTGAATGAGGTGAAGAGGACCTGAAGACCTATGGCCAGTAGAGGAGAAGGGACCAGCATTGAGCTTGCCAGCCAGGCAGGGAACACAGATAGGATCAGGAGCAGGTGAGGAAGAGGGAAAGTGGCAGCCAGTGACAAGGTTGTGCTTGACCATCTTGTGGACATGATCCAGAGAATGATGACCAAGCCTTCTATGCCAGAGCTCAGAGGAGAGAGGTAAGGTAGTAGCAGGCAAAGCAGCAGATAAAGCAGGGAGAGAAGAGGAGGGACCAGAAATAGAAGTGGAGGTAGCAGCTCTGATATAGGCAGTGTTCCTGTCATCTATGTCTGCCTCAAATACTAGCTGTCCAGAGTGATAGAAGGCAATGATATCACCCTCCATGATGATAGAATAGTGGTGGTGTCTGGACAGATAAGTGGTAGAGACAAGATTATGGGATAGATTGGGGACATAGAGTACATGACTAAGAACTACAGGCCTACTCAACTGACCATGAATCACTGGTTGCAACTTGACATCTCCCATCCACTCAGAGTACACAATGTCACCATTGGCTACTCTGATAGCTACTCTGCAGGGAACACAGTTAGAGAGCCACTCCAGATGATGGGTCATGTGTGAAGTGGCTCCTGAGTCTGAATTCCACTGAGAGTCAGCTGATTGGATATTGGAATGGGAGGAAACAAGACTTGCATTACCAGCAGATTCAATGGCAGGAGAAGCACCAGCACCAGCACCAGCATCACTACCACCAGCACCCCAAGAAGCCTTCTTCTTGGCATGCTTGGAGGGAGGATGGGGCTTGCCAAGGAGGTCCAGGAACTGATAGCAGGTGAAGAGAGAGTGACCTATAATGCCACAGCCAGCACAGACAGGCCTAGAAGAGGAGGAACCAGAGGAGGATGGCTTGGAGCCAGAAGACTTGGAAGAGGAGGAGGAGGCCTTGAAGTTGGCAGTGGTAGACATAGCCAGAGCAGGAGGAGAGTCAGCCTCAGGAGAGGAGAGTCTGAAGGAGTGATGGTTGGCAAAGGCAGCCTCAACCTTGGTGGGACTGAGAACCTGATCAGTCTGCTCAAAGGGAGCAGTGAGAGAGGAGTAGGCCTCAGGAAGACCCATAAGGAGGACAACAGCATGGAGCTCATTGTCAACATCAGCCAGAGTGAAAGCCTTGGGTCTGGACTGCTTGAGTTTCCTCATGGCAGCAGACACCCTACTGGTATAGGAGAGCAGATCCTCACCCTCCCTGAGGTGAATGGAGGTAAGGGTCTGATAAGCATTGAACCTAGCACCAGCCTTCTGAGGAGAAAAGAGAGTAGCAAGAGATTCCCACATAGCCTTGGGATCATCTTCATGCTCTCTGACCAGATCCTTAGCCTCAGGGCCTAGCATCTTCCACAGCAGGCCAGAGGCCTTGAGTTTAGAAGAGTCTGCAGCACTGGCCTGGGTACAGGCCTCATAGACATCCTTGGATTTGAGGTGAGCCTTGGCATCAGACTGCCAGGAAGAGAAGGAGGAGTCCTTGGTGAGGATGGGAAGAGGATCAGAAGACATGGTGTCAAGATGTGAAGAGAGAAGAGGAGGTCCCAGAAAGACAGAGGAGCAGCAGGCAAGCAGAGACAATAGAGTGGTTGCTTAGTAAGCACCAGGGCCCATAACCTGTAGAATCTGAGGAGGTGCCTGAGCACAGAACAAAGAGAAGTCAGATTAGGTAATAAGAGAAAGAACAGATAAGTAACAGACCTGAGCACAGAACAAAGAGAAGTGGGGAAACACTCTCTGGTCTGTGCTCCTTATATAGGTAAGGGAAGGAAGCTTAGTAAGTAAGCTGACTGAGCAGCTGAGTAAGTAAGGCACAGCTGAGTAAGTAAGGCACAGCTGAGTAAGTCAGGCACAGCTGAGTAATAAGGCACAGCTGAGTAAGAAGATGAGTAATGAGATGAGTAAGCCAAGTAAGAACAGTATATAAGGAGACCTGTCAGATGGGTGAGATCCCACAATCCAACAAGAAGGGGAATAGAGGATGCAGAGTCAGAAGGCATGATGGAAGCAAAGAGTAGAGGTGTGAAGAGTGGAGGTCTGTAAAAGACAAGTAGATAGCAGTAGCAGGAGAGCAGAAATAGAGTGGTTGCTTAGTAAGCACCAGGGCCCATAACCTGTAGAATTGAAGGGAGGTGCCTGAGCACAGAACAATGAGAAGTCAGATTATGAGTAGTAAAGTAGGTAACATACCTGAGCACAGAACAATGAGAAGTGAGAAAACACTCTCATATCTGAGCTCCTTATATATGTAAAGTATGTACAGCCACAAGAAGGTAATAGAATGTACAAGAAGGTTCTGGTGGCACAGCCTTGCATAGCCACCAGAAGGTGATGTAAGTAAGAGAAGGTAAAAGAAGATGATAGAAGATTCCAGAAGATGATAGAAGGTTCCAGAACATGACAGAACATGACAGAACCTGATAGAAGGTTACAGAAGGTGATGGAAGGTAACAGAAGGTGATGGAAGGTGATGGAAGATTCCAGAAGCTGGTAGAAGATGATGGAAGTAGAAGATTCTAGAAGCTGATGGAAGGTTCCAGAACAGCACAGCCACATCACGTGACTGATGGGTGAGATCCCATGCTCCAACAACATGATCCCTGAATAGTCATGCCATGCCTTCTGCAGTACAACTCATGGTAGAGGGGACCACAATGATGTATTTGGAGTGTCTGCAGACAAAGACACAGATAGCATCAAAACCGTTGGATGGGGGAAGGGGACCAATGATGTCTTCTGAGATGAAGTCCCAAGGTTTCTGGGGAACCTTGTTTGGATGGAGAGGAGCCGCTAAGGCTTGGTGTCTCGGATTATCATGTTGACACCTATCACAGGCTTTGACATATCTCATGACCTGTTGTTGAAGGTTAGGCCACCAGTAATTCCATTGAATAAGTTCCGTTGTTTTGTGTCCTCCTGGGTGACCTGTGATTGCTGTGTCATGATGGTTAAAAATGATGCGTTCTCAGAGGGAGGAATCCTTGGGAACATAGACCATTCCTTTGTACATGATGATGTTGTTGGTCTCTTTGTAGTCTTTTCCCTTGGAATCATCCTTAAGTCCTTGAATGACACTGGCTTCGGCCTGTTGTCTACGTTTCCTGATCTCCAAAAGAACGTCCTCTTCATCTTTGAACGACAAAGGAATGATGTTGGAATTGTTGTTCTTACCCCCTTTCAAAGATTCCAGCCCATGGGATAGGAAGTCAGCGACCTGATTAAGTTTTCCTGGCTGATGACTCAATTCATAGTGATAATCCTGTAGATCTGAAAACCATCTGGCTTGACAGCGATTTAACTTCTGAGGTTCTCTAAAATACTGGAGATTCTTGTGGTCTGTCCAGATTTCAAATTTCCCAGTGCCTTGTAAAAGTTTCCGCCAATGTTGAAGAGCCTTCATGATCGCCAAAAGTTCCTTGTCATAGATCTGATAGTTTCTCTCAGACTCGGAATGTGTCTTTGAGAAAAAGCCCAGGGGACGAGATTTTCCATCAATGATTTGGTGAAGTACAGCACCAGAGGTAGTGTCCAAAGCATCTGTCTCCAACCTGTAAGAAGCCTTATCGTCTGGGATGGCCAAAACTATGTTTTCCCAAACTCTTTGTTTCAAAAGTTCAAAGGCCCATTGTTGCTTGTCCGTCCATTCAAAGACCTTGTCCTTTTTTAACAGTTCATTGAAGGGATGAGTGATTTCAGCGAAGTCCTTGATAAAATCCCTGTAGAAGTTGCAGAATTGGACAAAGCTGTGGGTTTCCTTCAAGTTGGACGGTGTTTTCCAATCATCAATGACCTTGGTCTTCTTTGGATCCATACAAAGTGTGCCTTCTGAAACGATTAGACCCAAGAACGGAGCTTCTGGGACCTCTCATAAGCACTTGGACATCTCTGTGGACCTTAATGTCCTTAGAGGCAATCAGACTGTCGTCCATGTAGATGATTAACTTCTCATCTCTAATGAGATCATGGAAGATTTCATTCATCATCTTCTGGAAGGTAGCCAGTGTGTTGCAAAGACCAAAATACATGACCAGGGGTTCATAAAGTCCACAGTTGGTAATGAAAGCTGCTTTCCATTCATTGCCTTCCTTGATTCGTGTTGATTGTGGTCATGTGACCTAGGTGTGATCCCATCATCTATTATTGTACTTATCATTTCCTGTTGATTTGGTGTTTGTTTGTGTCATGTGATGTCACATGACTGTGGGAAAGTGGACAGCCACAGCCCCAAGAGTATATAAGGAGCATGGGACAGAGAGGGATTCCCCACTTCTCTCTGTCTTGTGCTCAGGTCTGTTACTTACCTAATACTTTCCTTTATTACTTAATCTGACTTCTCTTTGTTCTGTGCTCAGGCACCTCCTCAGATTCTACAGATATCCCTGTGGTAGATCAACGACTTCTATGACATCGCACTTTATCAGGGCATCAATCTCCTCCTGACAAGCTGATCTCCACTTGGCCTGAGCTTCTTTTGAAAGCTTCAGTACGTCACGATATTGTAGAGGTGCAGATTCTACAATCCCATCATCAGAATTTTGAGTGGAAATCGCTTGAGTTAGCAGATATGCTATGAACTCCTCTCCTCCTTCCTGAATTAATCGGTTCAGGTGTGCTTGGGGATCTACAGAAGCATCAGGATCAACAGAGGTGCTAGAACTGCCTTGTTCAGGAACAGGTTCATTATTTGTTGGAGTGTGGGATCTCACCCATCTGACAGGTCTCCTTATATACTGTTCTTATTTGGCTTACTCATCTCATTACTCATCTTCTTACTCAGCTGTGCCTTATTACTGTAAAATCTGAGGAGGTGCCTGAGCACAGAACAAAGAGAAGTCATGTGTGAAGTGGCACCTGAGTATTATTGCCAGCAGATTCAATGGCAGGAGCAGCACCAGCACCAGCATCACTACCACCAGCACCCCAAGAAGCCTTCTTCTTGGCATGCTTGGAGGGAGGATGGGGCTTGCCAAGGAGGTCCAGGAATTGGTAGCAGCTGAAGAGAGAGTGGCCCAGATTGCCACAGCCAGCACAGGTACCAGGAACAGAAGGTTCCAGAAGATTCCAGAAGGTGATGTGACTGATGGGTGAGATCACATACTCCAACAATTACTCAGCTGTGCCTTATTACTCAGCTGTGCCTGACTTACTCAGCTGCTCAGTCAGCTTACTTACTAAGCTTTCTTCCCTTACATATATAAGGAGCACAAACATGAGAGTGTTTCCCCACTTCTCTTTGTTCTGTGCTCAGGTCTGTTACTTATCTGCTCTTTCTCTTATTACCTAATCTGACTTCTCTTTGTTCTGTGCTCAGGCACCTCCTCAGATTCTACACTTCCCATATTGACAGATTCATAATTGGCAAAATCGGACAAATCATTGGTAAAGTGTGCAGAAGCACCACTGTCTTGGATCCAAAGGACATTGTTGCCCTTAGTCTTACATCTCACACAATTCGCAATATGATCGTTAATATTACTCAAAGTATCGCTACTAGGTAATTTATACAAAATGGTGGGCATAGACAAATGTTCAAAAAATGTATTTACTGGGGGAGGAAGAGATCCCTGAACAAAGTCAGCACCATTGTGCAAATGTGAAGAACAGGAGACTTGCTTGTCATCAAAGTTGCCAGTAATCAAACCAGCAGCTTCAGCTATTTCGTCATTGACATCAATAGCCATATCTCCAAAGCTCCCAAGATCAACAGAATCAACTGGAGATAGAGTAGCATCTTCCACATCCATTTTGGCTCGCTGGTATCTGCATTCTGTTTAGTCGAAGCGCATTGACGGAGTACAGCTACCTCTTCAAGAAGTTTGAGACTTTCAACAGTGTTGGGAGCGCCAATCTGATCAGTGAGCTCATGAGCTCTGTTGGCCTCAGGATACTTGGAGGGATGGATGGTGCGTCCAGAGAAATGCATGGTCCCAGGGAACTGACGATTGTGCCTTTCAGCACGTTCCTCATGGGTAATGATTGGGGAAGTAGGAGCGTCATCAACTTGAGAGTTGATGGTCAGTGTAATGAAGGTTGGGTTGTGGAAACGAACCTGATCAAGGATGGACATAGAAGCAACATGAGAGTGGTTCTGGCCGCCACAGCCTTTACCAGTCTTCTTGCCACCTCTTTCACCTCTAAACTTGTTGTTACCTTTGCCTTTCTGCTGATTACCAGAGTTCTGTTGTTGCTCAAAGGAGGGACGGTTATCAGGTAGCCTGCCCAGCCGACTTGGCTTGAGACTGAGAAGGAGCCTTTCGTGTCCTCTCATACTCATTCCTAATGGCAGAAGCAACATCCTTGAAGGCAAGGGTTGCAACAGAACTGGTGGTACTTCCAGCTGTAACACTGGAGGCAGAGACTTTGGTATTCAAGAGAGTCTGGCCTATACCTTCCCATTGATGGGGGATGGCATTGAGTAGAATCATCGCTTGAATAGTATCAGGGATAGTTAAACTAAGATCCCCTAACTGTCCAAACAAAGTTTCAAACTCAGCAATCTCAGTCATCGGATCACAACTTCCAGAGATTCTCAACTTCATTACTCTCTGGAACAGAGAATAACTACTAGAGACAGACTTCTTGTCATATGTGTTTTTGAGCAATTCCCATATGTCTTTAGCATTATCTTTGCCAGAACAGGTAATAAAGTCATTAACAGCATATGAACAATGAAGTTTGATCTGGCCCATGGCCTGATCATCCTTATTGAGCCAATTGGTGTAAGCTTCAGTAGCCGGATCAGTAGGCTTGGCAATAGTGCCACTGACAATGAGCCAGTTGCCTTGAGACTGAATATAGGCCTGCATCTGCTTGGACCAGAAGACATAGTCAACACCTTCGAAGCAGGGTACAAGACGTTCGATAGCGGAGGACAACATTTCAAAATGTAATAGATCTGGGTGAGGTGTCAGTCATGCTACAAGCTTAATGGGGACTAACCATGACAGCAAGCATGGGTCTGGCACCAATGTGTCACACAATGTTCAATGATATATGGTACCAAAGTAGGCAGCGATCAAACCCAATTGGGTGACGCGCTCAATTATGGTGATCCATTGCTGATCATTACATCAGTCAGTGAGCATGCTCTAACTGACAGTGACAGCACACCATTATAGGTGGCTTTGATGAGTAGTGAGCAAGCTCAAACTGCATTCATCTTAACAGCATATCTTTTACAATTGCTTGTTTTGGTTGTCACAGTCAGTGAGCAAGCTCAAACTGGACCTGTGCACATTTACCACTCCACTGAGTTAACCTCCTCAACTGCAGCTAGAAGCCATTAAGGCCAGTGCTGATGAGAGTGTCTCAGAGCCCATAACCTATTGAAGGTATATGGTGGCAATGACCAGAGGGAAACTCATAACATAACTAACACATACACCTACCTGGGTGAGAGATAGTTCACAAGGGGGATTGTGGTGGTTAAGAGCAAAAGAGTCTTATTGTAAACAGAGGAGGGGAGCAACTTATATACAGAGTAGGAGCGACGTGACGTGTGATGTAACAATAGAAGTACAGTAACAAATGAGTCCAAGTGTGACAACACTGCAAAGACGTCACAGGAACAATAGTAGGAATAGTAATGGTCTATAAGGGTCCGGAATTCCTTCAACAAGGTCAACAATTTTTCATTTTCCTTTTCTTTTACATTCTCTTTTCCATTTTCCATTATTCTTTTCCCATTTCATTTTCTTTTCCTTATTGCCTATACCCTTTTTCTCATATCTGTTTTCTTATCTTTCCCCTATCATGGGCAGACCCGGGCATAGCTGTCATTGCTGCTGACACCCTTACTCAGCATTGCACCATCCTTGCTCATTCTTGACTCATCCTTAGTCTATTCGGACTCATACTCTTTAGTGACTCAGATCGGACCTTTACATATAAACAGTGCCCTTCCTGTCCTGATCCCCATCTTGGCCTCTTTTGTTGTCCTTGACTGGGGATTAGTGCTCTTGCTTGAGTTTGGCACAGTCGTTTGCCACAGGTAGTGACATGACAACATAATAATACATGTGAGTCCAACTGTGATGACACTGATATGAGTCACTGTCGTGGAATGACCAGGAGGAAGCTCTCAAACAATACAACGTCTGAGGAAGGAAGAGAGTGTGGCTCAAGGTAGTCAGATTGACTAGCTAAAAGCTAAAGAATACAACAGTAACTACAACTACTTATATAGTCCAAGAATGAGTCATTTGTACTAACATGCAAAAGGGAGTCATAAGTAGTGAGGCGTAGCCTCCATAAGTAAAACAATGAGAAAGTGATAAGAAACAACAGGTCAACAGCAAGGATACTTCATGAAACGATAAGTGAAACATAATCAGAAACAACAATAAGGAAACAATCCATAGTCTGTGAGAAAGCAGCACTGTGCACAGCCTCAGCCTGCACAGTGATCAACACAGCCTTGTGACCCATGACCTAATTGTATTGCCTGATTCTTAGATAAAGGAAATGAAATGGATACTGGAAATAGGTGTTCCATGACAGTCACAGAAACAAGTCATGAATAGTGCAGCCTCAGTGAGTCTGGAATTCATTCAACAAGGGGATCTTAGTTTGACTATCCCTGATACTATTCAAGCAATGATTCTACTCAATGCCATCCCCCATCAATGGGAAGGTATAGGCCAGACTCTCTTAAATACCAAAGTCTCTGCCTCCAGTGTTATAGCTGGAAGTACCACTAGTTCTGTTGCAACCCTTGCATTCAAGGATGTTGCTTCTGCCATCAGGAATGAGTATGAGAGGACCTGAAAGGCTCCTCCTCACCCTCAAGCCAAGTCAGCTGGGCAGGCTAAAAGGATTTCCAATGTAAAGAGGAAACCTGATAACCATCCCTCCTTTGAGCAACAGCAGAACTCTGGGAATCAGCAGAAAGGCAAAGGTAACAACAAGTTTAGAGGTGAAAGAGGTGGCAAGAAGACTGGTAAAGGCCGTGGCAGCCAGAACCATTCTCATGTCGCTTCTATGTCCATCCTTGATCAGGTTCGTTTTCACAACCCAACCTTCATTACACCAACCATTGACTCTCAAGTTGATGACACTCCTACTTCCCCGATCATTACCCATGAGGAACGTGCTGAAAGGCACAATCGTCAGTTCCCTGGGACCATGTGTTTCTCTGGACGCACCATCCATCCCTCCAAGTACCCTGAAGCCAACAGAGCTCATGAGCTTGCTGATCAGATCGGCACTCCCAGCACTGTTGAGAGTCTCAAACTTCTTGAAGAGATAGCTGTACTCTGTCAACATGCTTTAGCTTCGACTAAAAGGGATGCAGACACCAGCAAACCTTCCCCAAAGCAAGCCAAAATGGATGTGGAAGATGATACTCTATCTCCAGTTGATTCTGTTGATCTTGGGAGCTTTGAAGATATAGCTATTGATGTCAATGACAAAATTGCTAAAGCTGCTGGTTTGATTACTGGCAGCTTTGATGACAAGCAAGTCTCCTGTTCTTCACATTCACACAATGGTGCTGACTTTGTTCAGGGATCTCTTTCTCCCCCAGTAAATAAAATTTTTGAACATCTGTCTATGCTCACCATTTCATATAAATTACCTAGTAGCAATACTTTGAGTAATATTGCTGGGGATTTAACAATGTTCGAATTGTAGAATCTGAGGAGGTGCCTGAGCACAGAACAAAGAGAAGTCAGATTAAGTAATAAAGGAAAGTATTAGGTAAGTAACAGACCTGAGCACAAGACAGAGAGAAGTGGGGAATCCCTCTCTGTCCCATGCTCCTTATATACTCTTGGGGCTGTGGCTGTCCACTTTCCCACAGTCATGTGACATCACATGACACAAACAAACACCAAATCAACAGGAAATGATAAGTACAATAATAGATGATGGGATCACACCTAGGTCACATGACCACAATCAACAATATCGCCCTCTATCTAATAGATGGGTGTTTCTTGTCAAACCAGATGGTTGACAACAAGCTAGACTTGTTGTCAAAGGCTTCCTTGAAATAGAAGGAGTCGATTATAATGAGATATTCTCTCCTGTTGTCCGATTTGAGACAGTTAGGATAATGTTAGCCTTAGGCTCCTTACAAGGGTGGCACTTTGAAGGGCTTGATGTTGTCACTGCTTTCCTCTATGGTGAGCTGACTGAGAAGATCTTCATGAATCAACCAGAAGGTTTTGTCATAAAAGGCAAAGAACATAAGGTTCTGCGCCTCAAAAAGGCCTTGTATGGTCTTAAACAGGCTTCCAACGCTTGGTGGAAAGCTCTGTCAAAGTCGCTGAAGAAATTTAAATTCAAGCACACGAGGTCTGATGCTGGGATATTCATTTTCTGGCAAGGAAAAGACTTCGTTATCCTCATCGTCTATGTTGATGATTTGGTGTTTTGTGGGCTTAACCAGTGCCTTGTTCGAAAGAAAAAAGCTGAAGTTGCGGCATTCTGGGAATGTAGGGATCAAGGTCCCTTCCTGATTAGCTTCCTGGCTCTGAGAATTCAGAATATTGGCAAGTCCATTACTATTGATCAGAGAGACTATTTGTTGAAAGTAGTTGATTGAATGGGTCTAACCAATGCCAAGGCTGCTAAAACGCCACTGCCAGAAGGTTACAAACCTGAGGCTAATACTGGTACTGCCACTGCTCAATTCAGGCAGAGTTACCAATGTGCTATCGGATCATTGCTATATCTTATGATTGGGACTCGGCCTGACATCTGTTTCGCTGTCACCAAGATGGCACAGTTCTCATCAAACCCATCCCAAGACCACATCAATCGTGTTAAGCATATTGGCAGATACCTTGTTGGTACTAAGGATTATACCCTGACATACAATGGAGCTGGCAGAGAAGGTCTCATTCACTATACCGATTTCGATTGGGGCTCAGATCCCATTAAGCATCGTTCCACTACTGGATACTTTGGGACTCTGGCAGGTGGTGCAATCCACTGGACTTCGAGGATGCAGAAAACTGTTGCTAAATCCTCAACCGAAGCTGAATACATGGCTCTTTCTTTATTGTGGAAGTCAAGCTGCATGGCTTCGATCTCTATTCTCAGAACTCGGTATAACAATGGGTCCATTACCGGTTTATGGTGATAATCAGGGATCGATCTTCTTAGCTTCTAATCCCCTCACTGAAAAACGGACTAAACACATCGATATCAAATACCATTATATCCGTGATTTAGTTGAGGAGGAGAAAGTCGAGCTTTTCTGTATCCCTGGCAATGACAACCCTGCCGACCTCTTGACTAAAAGTCTAGGTCACGTCAAATTCAACCAATTCAGAAGTCAGTTGGGCCTTACATTCAACACATAAGGTTAACAGATCGACACTTGATGTCCATTCTTTACTTGATTGGTCGAAACCTGATCTTCATTACGGTTAATTTTCTCAGTACACCAAGCACACCTATCCCCTTGTACTTTGCAAGGAGGAGTGTTGAAGGAATTCCGGACCCTTATGGACCGATACTATTCCTACTATTGTTCCCGTGATGTCTTTGCAGTGTCGTCACACTTGGACTCATTTGTTACTGTACTTCTATTGTTACATCACATGTCATGTCACTCCTACTCTGTATATAAGTTGCTCCCCTCCTCTGTTTACAATAAGACTCTTTTGCTCTTAACCACCACAATCCCCCTTGTGAACTATCTCTCACCCAGGTAGGTGTATGTGTTAGTTATGTTATGAGTTTCCCTCTGGATGTTGCCACTATATACCTTCAATACCTCTAACTGTCCAAACAAAGTTTCAAACTCAGCAATCTCAGTCATCAGATCACAACTTCCAGAGATTCTCAACTTCATTACTCTCTGGAATAGAGAATAACTACTAGAGACAGACTTCTTGTCATATGTGTCTTTGAGCAGATCCCATATGTCCTTAGCATTGTCCTTGCCAGAATGGGTGATCATGTCATTGACAGCATACAAACAACGAAGTTTGATCTGGCCTATGGCCTGATCATCCTTGTTGAGCCAATTGGTGTAAGCTTCAGTAGCCTGATCAGTAGGCTTGGCAATAGTGCCACTGACAATGAGCCAGTTGCCTTGAGACTGAATGTAGACCTGCATCTGCTTAGACCAAAAGATGTAGTCAACATCTTTGAAGTGGGGTACAAGATGTTTGATAGCAGAGGATAACATTTTGAAATGTAATAGATTTGGGTGAGGTGTCAGTCATGCTACAAGCTTAATAGGGACTAACCACGACAGCAAGCATGGGTCTGGCACCAATGTGTCACACAATGTTCAACAATATGTGGTACTAAAGTAGGCAGCAATCAAACCCAAATGGGTGACATGCTCAATTATGGTGATCCATTGCTGATCATTGCATCAGTCAGTGAGCATGCTCTAACTGATAGTGACAGCACACCATTATAGGTGGCTTTGATGAGCAGTGAGCAAGCTCAAACTGATAGTGACAGCACACCCTGCTAGGTGGCTAGATGGTCGGTGAGCAAGCTCAAATCGAACCCATCATTTAAGCTCATCATTTCGATGGCTTTTCATGGTTGTCACAGTCAGTGAGCAAGCTCAAACTAGACCTGTGCACATTTACCACTCCACTCAGTTAACCTCCTCAACTGCAGCTAGAAGCCATTAAGGCCAGTGCTGATGAGAGTGTCTCAGAGCCCATAACCTATTGAAGGTATATGGTGGCAATGACCAGAGGGAAACTCATAACATAACTAACACATACCCTACCTGGGTGAGAGATAGTTCACAAGGAGGATTGTGGTGGTTAAGAGCAAAAGAGTCTTATTGTAAACAGAGGAGGAGAGTGACTTATATACAAAGTAAGAGCAACGTGACATGTGATGTAACAATAGAAGTACAGTAACAAGTGAGTCCAAGTGTGACAACACTGCAAAGATGTCACGGGAACAATAGTAGGAATAGTAATGGTCTATAAGGGTCCAGAATTCCATCAACAACCACAGGCAAAGGACAGCAAAAGAAGTCTACCCTCAAGTATTGAGTAGTATGGAAAGGCTATGACCATACCCATGACTCCTGGGAACTGATTGCAAACCTAACTAATGTGAGTCCAAGTGTGACAATACTGCAAAGACATCACAGGAACAATAGTAGGAATAGCATCAGTCCATAAGAGTCCAGAATTCCTGTTGAATGAATTCCAGACTCACCAAGGCTGTGCTATTCATGACTTGTTTCTGTGACTCATTTCAGTGTCGTCACACTTGGACTCACATGTATTATTATGTTGTCACATCACTACCTTACAACTATATAAGGAGCTCCTCTCCTCCATACTCAATAACAGTTGCTTTACTCTTACCACCACAAACACTCTTGTGAACTATCAACACCCAGGTAGGTGTTTGTGTTAGTTGTGTTATGAGTTTCCCTCTGGACATTGCCACCATATACCTTCAATAGGTTATGGGCCCTGAGCACTCTCATCAGCGCTGGCCTTTATGGCTAACAGCTGCAGTTGAGGAGGTTAACTCAGTGGAATGGTCAATGTGCACATGTCTAGTTTGAGCTTGCTCACTGACTGTGACAACCATGAAAAGCCATCGAAATGATGAGCTTAAATGATGGGTTCGATTTGAGCTTGCTCACTGACCATCTAGCCACCTAGCAGGGTGTGCTGTCACTATCAGTTTGAGCTTGCTCACTGACAGATGCAATGGAAACGATGGTTTATTGTTGCTGAGTGCATCACCCATTTGGGTTTGATCACTGCTGGCATCTGATACCACATATCATTCACCATTGTGTGACATTGTTGGTGCCAGACCCATGCTAGCTGTCGTGGCTTGTCACCATTACCACAGCATGACTGACACAACACCCAGATCTATTATCTCTATTGAAATGTCGTCTTCCTCCATTGGATGTCTCGTACCCGTCTTCGACGGTGTCGACTATATCCCCTGGTCCAAGAAGATGCAAGCCTACATTCAAGCACAAGGCAATTGGCTTTTTGTCAAGGGCACTATTCTTTGCCCTGCCTCTACTGAAGCTAGCTACATCGATTGGCTGAACAAGGATGATCAGGCCATTGGCCAGATCAAACTTCGTTGTTCGTACCAAGTCAATGATGAGATTACCTGTTCCAACAAAACTACCTCTAAAGGTATTT
The DNA here is from genome assembly GCA_021399455.1 of Flagelloscypha sp. PMI_526. Lineage (NCBI taxonomy): Eukaryota > Fungi > Basidiomycota > Agaricomycetes > Agaricales > Niaceae > Flagelloscypha > Flagelloscypha sp. PMI_526. The sequence goes on from JAJTUO010000002.1 coordinate 66,735, forward strand.
GGGACTTTCTCCAGACGAAGTATGACAAGAAGTCTGTGTCCAGTAGTTACTCTCTATTCCAGAGAGTTATGAGACTAAAAATCTCAGGGACTCGTGACCCCACTACTGAGATTGCTGAGTTTGCTACCCTGTTTGGACAGCTTCAGGATCTCTCTTTGGAGATTCCTGGCACTATTCATGCTATGATTTTACTCAATGCTGTTCCACACAATTGGGAAAGCATCGGCCAGACTATCTTGAACACCAAAGCCACTGCTACTTCTACTACAGTTGCTGGAGTTGCTACAGAGGTCTACACTATCTCTTTTGATGATGTGGCCACTGCTGTTAGGAATGAGTATGAGAGAACCCACAAGGGAGCTTCTCAATCTCAGGCCAAATCAGCTGGAATGGCTAAAAAGATTTCCAATGTAAAGCAGAAACCCGATAGCCAACCTTCCTTTGAACAACAACAACAGTCCAACAACAAGCAGAAGGGCAAAGGTGACAACAAGTTTCGCGGCGAAAGAGCTGGCAAAAAGTCTGGGAAAGGCAAGGCCAAATCCCATTCTCATGTCGCCTCTATGTCCATCCTTGATCGGGTTTGTCTCTACAACCCATCTTTCGTTCAACCCACTGCCAACTCTAATGTTGACATTGTCAACGACACCCCGATCATGACACCAGAGGAACGTGCTGAAGTGCACAATCGTCAGTTCCCTGGCCTGATGTGTTATTCTGGACGCATCATCCATTCTTCCAAGTACCCTGAGGTTGCCCGTGCTCATGAGCTTGCTGATTCTATTGGTGCTCCTGGCAAGGTTGAGAGCCTCAAACTTCTTGAAGAGGTAGCTGCACTCTGTCAGCAAGCTTTAGCTTCGACTAAACATGATGCAGAAACTGGCGAACCTTCTCTGAAGCGAGCCAAAATGGATGTTGACAGAGGTTCTCTGTCTCCAATTAGCTCTCCTGATCTTGGAGATTTTGGTGACATGGCTATTGATGTCAATGACGAAATAGCTGAAGCAGCTGGTTTGATCACCGGTGCTCATGATGACAGGCAAGTCTCCTGCTCTTCACAATTGTGTGGCAATGCTGACTATATTCAGGGATCTCTTTCTCCCCGAGTAAATATTTTTTATGAACATTTGTCTATGCCTACCACTATATCGTATGATTTACCTAGCAGTAATATGCTTAATAATATCAATGATCATATTGCAACTTGTGTGAGATGTAAGACTAAGGGCAATTCTGTCCTATGGATCCAAGACAGTGGTGCTTCGGCACATTTCACCAATGATCTATCCGATTTCGCTGAGTATGAGCCTATTGATTTAGGAACTTCTCAGACAGCAAACAGTTCAGCTTCGGTTGAAGGACGTGGCACTGTTTTTATTGATCATGAGGTATTGCTTACCAATGGGACTAGGGAAAAGAGAACTTCACATCTATACCCTGTCCTATACATGCCCTCACTATCCATTCGCCTATTGTCTACCGGTCAATTGCTTTGCGACGGACATTCCATTTCTGGGAATGCACATTGCTTGACCTTCCACAAAGGTTCAAAAGTTATGATGACTTGCGAGCCACATGACAAACATGACACCATCTATTGGTGTGAGTCTCAGATCTCCGAGATTCAATCTTATTCAGTTGTTTTTAACGCTGATTTTGACACCTGGCATAAACGTCTTGTGCATCCGTCAAAAGAAGTTTTGCAGGCTGGCAAAAGAAATCTCTGTTCTTTCCCTTGGGATCTTAGTATCCCTGAGAAGGCTCCTGTTTGCCGAGGTTGTGCTGAAGGGAAAATGCCATTGAAGCCATTCCCTAGATCAGACAATCGGGCATCAAAGCCATTTGAGAAATTCCATTCAGATCTCAAACAGATGAAGACATCATACCACAAATATGAGTATTTTATGCTTATTTTGGATGATTGTTCCTCCCATGCTTGGACATACAACTTGAAAAAGAAGTCCAGAGCTGCTCAAGCCATCAAAGAACATGTGGCATTGATCAAGCGACAGCACAATGCTCAGGTCCAGAAATGGCAATTTGACGTTGGGGGAGAATTTATTTTTGATGATTTGTTGGATTTCTTCAAATCTGAGGGAATCAAAGTCTTGATGAGTGTCCCCGAAATGCATCAGCAGAATGGACGTGCTGAGAGATTTGTCCGAACAGTGATGGACAAAGCCCAAGCCATGAGGCTTGAAGCCTGCATTCCTGAATCCTATTGGGAATTTGCAGTGGAGTACACAGTCCATATCTATAATCGCACTCCAAAGAAGTCCAGTTTTTCGAAAGGGACTAAATCTACCTGGAAAACTCCTTATGAAAGGATGTTCGGTGTAGTACCCGATGTTGGACATTTATGTGTATTCGGCTGTGGTGCCTATGTTTACATACCTTCTAATCGAAGGGCGAACAAACTTGCCCCGAAGTCTGAAATGATGACTTTCATTGGGTTCAAGGATGGCACCAAAGGCTATATGTTTATGTGGTCCACTAATCGAATTTTTCTGGCTACTACTGCTACCTTCGACGAAACATACTATCCACGTTGCCCTGACAGCCAGAAACGTCGTTTTGTTCCACAAATTGGTGAAGATCCCACCAACTCTGAGGTGTCAGGAAGAAAGAAGTCAGTCCCTCGTCCTCTGCCAAGTGACTCATCATCATCTTCATCTTCGGATGATAGTGATTCTGATGCCGACTTTCCTGTCCTACCTCTCCCTCCCTCTAGGAGACAGCAGCGTGTTCAACCTCCCCCTGATCAGGGAAAAGGTAAACAAAGAGCACCAGCTGCCTCTGGTAGTGGTTATACCACACCTCCTAGGGACGATGCTGATCAGGAACCTGTTGTTCCTGCAGCACCACAAAAGGCAAGGCGGGCACCTAAGACTAAGGTCCCCACGTCACCTAAAGCCAGGAGACAGCCTTTGCCTCGGCCCGATTCTGATTTAGAGTTGATAGCCGCTGCTTGTCCCAAAAGGACTACCAAAGCTCCTAGACACGAAGGGAATGTCTACAGGGAATTGCAAACCCCATCTGATCTCGTGCGAGATGTAATGCAGTCAGATGCAGATTGGGATAGGCAGATTGGGTCATTGCACAATCCTAGAAATGATCGTGCCCCTGCCAGCGATAATGAACCTGTTCCCGAACAAGGCGGTTCTAGCTCCACTGCAGACCCTGACACATCAGTAGATCCCCAAGCACACCTGAACCGGTTAATTTGGGAAGGAGGAGAGGAGTTCATAGCTTTCATGCTAGCCCAAGCAATACCAATCCATTCTTCTGATGGAACAGTTGAAACTGCACCTCAACACTATCGCGACATTCTGAAGCTTTCAGAAGAAGCTCAGAAACAATGGAGATCAGCTTGTCAGGAGGAGATCAATGCCCTGATCAAGTGCAACGTCATTGAAGTCGTTGATCTACCACAGGGATATTGCCCACTATCTAATAGATGGGTGTTTCTTGTCAAACCAGATGGTCGACAACGAGCTCGACTTGTTGTCAAAGGTTTCCTTGAAATAGAGGGAATCGACTATAATGAGATATTCTCTCCTGTCGTCCGATTTGAGACGGTTAGGATAATGTTAGCCTTAGGCTCCCTACAAGGGTGGCACTTCGAAGGGCTTGACATTGTCACTGCTTTCCTATATGGTGAGCTGACTGAGAAGATTTTCATGAAACAACCTGAAGGTTTTGTCATTCGAGGCAAAGAACATAAAGTTCTACATCTCAAGAAGGCTCTATATGGCCTTAAACAGGCTTCCAACACTTGGTGGAAAGCTCTGTCCAAGTTGCTAAAGAAGTTCGGCTTCAAGCACACGAAGTCTGATGCCGGCATCTTTATTTGGTGGATTGGCAAAGACTTTGTTATCCTCATCGTCTATGTGGATGATTTGGTGTTTTGTGGGCCTAATCAGCGCCTTGTTCGAAAGAAAAAAGCTGAAGTTGCGGCACACTGGGAATGTAGGGATTCGGGTCCTTACCTGATTACCTTCCTGGCATTGCGCATTCAGTCCATAGACAATGTCATATCCATTGATCAGCAGGAATATCTCCTCAAAGTGATTGATTGACTTGGTCTGACCAATGCCAAAGTTGTCAAAACGCCGTTGCCCGAGGGCTACAAGCCTTTGGCCAACACTGGTACTGCCACTGCCCAATTTAGGCAGGAATACCAATGCGCTATCAGATCATTGCTGTATCTTATGATCGGCACTCGACCTGACATCTGTTATGCTGTCACCAAGATGGCACAGTTCTTGTCAAACCCATCCCAAGACCACATGGATTGTGTCAAGCATATTGGCCGATACCTTGTTGGTACTAAGGATTATACCCTGACGTATAATGGAGCTGGCAGAGCAGGACTCATTCACTATACCGATTCCGATTGGGGCTCAGACCCCATTAAGCGTCGTTCCACTACTGGATTTTTTGGTACACTGGCAGGTGGAGCAATCCACTGGACATCAAGGATGCAAAAAACTGTTGTGCAATCTTTGACTGAAGCCGAATACATGGCACTTTCTGATTGTGGATGCCAGGCTGCATGGCTTTGCTCCCTATTCTCAGAACTTGGCATTAAGATGGGTCCATTACCAGTTTATGGTGACAACCAGGGTTCAATATTCTTAGCCTCTAATCCCCTCACGGAGAAACGGACAAAACACATTGATATTAAATATCATTATATCCGTGACTTACTTGAGGAGGAGAAAGTTGAGCTTTTCTTCGTCTCTGGCAATGACAACCCTGCCGACCTCTTGACCAAGAGTCTGGGTCACATTAAATTCAACCGCTTTAGAAGTCAGTTGGGGCTTACATTTGAAACATAAGCTTAACAGATAAAGCACTCAACGTCCATCCTTTACTTGATTGGTCAAAGCATGCTATATCCCTCTCCTTGATCTTCATAGCAGTAAATTTTCTCAGTATGCCTAGCACAATATACCCCTTGTACTTTGCAAGGAGGAGTGTTGAATGAATTCCAGACTCACCGAGGCTGTGCTATTCATGACTTGTTTCTGTGACTCATTTCAGTGTTGTCACACTTGGACTCACATGTATTATTATGTTGTCACATCACTACCTTACACATATATAAGGAGCTCCTCTCCTCCATACTCAATAACAGTTGCTTTACTCTTACCACCACAAACACTCTTGTGAACTATCAACACCCAGGTAGGTGTTTGTGTTAGTTGTGTTATGAGTTTCCCTCTGGACTTTGCCACTGTATACCTTCAATAATTCCTTCAACATATGCTACTTGCAATCTCACTTTTGTTGCCCTTGACTGGGGATTAGTACTCTTGCTTGAGTTTTGACAGAGTCATTGCCTTAGTTTGCCACATACTGTAGCTACTTTCTCAGTCCTTTATATACCTGTAGGTACAATATAATATAAGATTCTCAAGGTCTATCTATTGTTTGCTAGGTAGTAGTACAAAGGAGGATGGTTGTTATATTCAACCTTCAAACATAAAGACTATGCACTTTAAATTCCTCTACTTCTCACTAAGAGCAGCAACACCTGGCAATGTCTAAAATATAGCTAGGTACAAAACACTTTGGATATGAGTAGGGTCAACTCACCTTTCCTTCAAGTAGTTCAAGACTTGCACCTCCTCCTGTGCTGACATGGCTCAGCTTGTCCTCAACGCCATACTGAGCAACAAGAGTGGCTGTGTCACCACCTCCAACGATGACAACAGCACCGTTCTGAGCAGCCTCAACATTGACATCCAGCAGTGCTTTGGAACCAGCTGCAAATGCAGGGAATTCAAAGACGCCTGGGGGACTGAAGACATTAGATAACTTCATTGCGAAGATGGTGAAGTGGAGTTACCCGTTCCAAAGGATTGTCCTTGATTCCAAGACCGTCCCCTTAAATAATTCCTGACTCTTGTTACCAACATCGAGGCCCATCCAACCATCCGGAATACCTTCTTGTTCAGTAGCTGTTCCAGTCTGGAACAGCCGTATCACGAAAAAATCCAAGTCTAGCGGACTATAGAACTCACCTTAGCGTCCTTATCGAACTTATCTGCGGTGATGTAATCGATCGGGAATACCAACTTGACGTTGTTCTTTTTGGCCTTTTCAACCAAACTAGCTACCTTTTCAGATCCGGGAGCATCAAAGAGTGAATTCCCAATCTGAACTGAGGTTAGGTTGTGATTAGGACGGCCAAGTGGGAATATACAGCAATATTTTCGAGTGTTTTTTTGAAAGTGAACGCCATGCCTCCACAAATGATCAACGAGTTGACCTGAGATAATATCAGAGGGAAAGACGGTCGAAATCAGAGTGGTGACCTTGTCAAGCATATTCTCAATCAAAAGGATTTTGTCAGACACTTTGGCGCCGCCAAGGATGGCAAGGAATGGTCGCTCTGGACTCTCAAGAGCCTTAGCAAAGAACTCAAGCTCCTTCTTGACCAAAAATCCGGAAGCGCGTTGAGGGAGTTTTACGCCAACCATGCTCGAGTGAGCGCGATGAGCGGTTCCAAACGCATCATTGACATAGACATCTCCTAGCTTTGTCAAACCTTCACGAAATTCAGCAACCTTTGTAGGATCGGCTTTGATCTTGGATCCGTCCGAATTCTTGGCAGAGCCCTCTTCTTCGAGGTGGAAACGCAAGTTTTCAAGTAAGATGAGGGAGCCGTGGGGGGCACCTTCAACAGCTTTCTCGACTTCTGGGCCAACGCAGTCAGATAGAAATGTGACGGGCTTCTCAACTTGCTTCTCAAGTTCGCTTGCGACAACTTTCAAAGAGTATTTTTCCACAACTTTGCCGTCTGGGCGACCGAGATGGGACATCAAGATGACGGCTTTGGCTCCTGCGGGCGAGGTGTAAACAAGAGCGAGAAAAAGCGAGGAAAGCGAGGAGACCATTTGAAAGTGCATATTTTATGGTTGGCAAAGCTGCAACGATACGCTAGATACAAGTTGGGTGAGGAAAGTGTGGCTGGGCGGGAAAAAAAAAGAGCATGTACTGCAGGATTGGTAACCTTGCCATCTGAGAGAGGAACATTGAAGTCGACTCTGATGAGGACGCGTTTGTCTTTGAGATCAAGATCGGTAATCGACAATTTGTTAGAAAGGGACATAGTGTTGAGATGAACGTTCGCAAGGGGTGGACCAACTGCTTCCGATCCCAACGCGTTCTAGTTCTTACAATGACGGAGGCTGAGACAAACTCGCTTGGCCTAGCATTTGAACAGGTGAAACTATCTGACGAAGCTGTTTCACCAGCACCATCATCTTCCACTACAGCAGAAGCTGAGGCTTCAACACCTGCTACCAAGAAAGACAAGAAGACGGTTTATGTTCGCGATGCTGTCGCGCCTCGAGTAAGACAGACCGTTTTCGCCTTGACTTTGCTTTTTTCGATTTATTGTGCTTACATTATTGACAGGAAAAAATAAGCGAACAAGAGCTGTCGGATCGAATGGCGCGTATTCGAGAACAGAATGAAAAGATTAAACAACGGCGTCTGGTTTGTCGACTCTCGTCTCGTATCCTCCTTCGCGATGATTTACTTACAATTAATGTCATCCAGGATGTACAAGCAGATGAGGCCGCTTTCAAGCAGACTCAGGATGCGGAGAAGGCATCACAGGCTCGCAACAGGAAGATCCAAGACGGCGTTGACAAGACACGCCAACAGAATGCGGAACGCAAGATGGCCAAGATCCAGAACCGTGAATGGGATTCCGGAAAACCAAAACCTTCACCCGCTGACACTCAGACTCTTGACCGTGGCTCCTGGTCACGGGGTGGTAGGGGTGCAGGCAGCAGAGGTCGTGGGGGTGGGGGTGGACGAGGTGGTTCAAGCAAAGGTGGACGATCATCCTCCAAGAACGAGGGCCAGGATGGCAAAAGCACTAAGAACATCCCAGCTTCAGATCCTACATCCTCCCCCTCTCCACCCAAGCCTTCGGAAGCAGAGATCTCGCCTGCAGCCAAGGAACCTTGACATGTAATCTCCTGAGCCCATCAAAAGTCCAAGTCCCAGCCCCAGCCTTCCCTAATTTGATACCTCTCATCCAAATTTCGGCACATGTATGTGCTAGTTACTCCATTTCTTTCTATCTGTGGAATTTGCTCATGCTTTGTCGCTAGTTCCGAACCCCATTCTGCTGTATAACACCTGCTTGCCATGTTTACACTCGAATATGCCCAGCCTTCATTACGTACGTCCTGGAACCAACCACATTGCACGGCTTTAAGCTACATACAAGAATACATTGTCAGCGTCTGGCTTTCGCTCCAAGTACTCTTGCTCAACCAAACTCTCGATACGTTTCTTGACATCCGTCACCTCAGGCTTAAAGTGAGCTTTCACTGCGTCAATAGTTGCCATCTGGAGAGCTTCAAATGAAAGTTCCTTCTTGCCCTTCATAATTCGAACGATGGCTGCTTCGAGGAGGTATTTGCGATCACCCTCGATCGTATTTTGAGTCCTGCGACTCTCTTCTTGCTGTTAGTGAATAGGAGATGATTAGCTGCAAAGATTGAGGTATTCCCAGTTGCTCACCGTGACTTTGGCTTGGATGGAATTGATGTGTACTTTGGCTCTTGGGTCTGTGAATGCGTCATTGAACGAGAAGATGTCTTCCGGCCGAACGTCCTTTCCCGCGGACATCTTCTTCAGAACTCTCTTCTTTCCAAGAGACAAACTCTGTAAAGTCCTGACCAAATCGTCGTCGCCTGGGGAGATAAATAAGTAAAATAGCAGTCAGCCATCTTGGGGCGACTGGAGGAAAGGGACGAACCCATGTCAAGAGCATCCTTAATTTCAAGATACTGAAGGTCGTCATTCGAGTTGTACATGAGTAGCACGAGGGCTTGGTAGAGGCTGACACTCAATTCCTTGGTGTCAACGGTAAATCTAGCCGTTAAAGTCGCCGTGCCTAATGAATAGATCCAATGGAGTTTTCGGTTCTCGTGAGGTTTTTTATAGTGCTTTTCGAAAGAATCGACGGCTTCGCGCATCTAGTCAAAGTAATTAGTAACGCACGAACAAATGTGACTGCGTTTAAAAAAAAAGTACCTCACGAGGTAACAGGACCGCCTTGTCATTGGATGTGGTGAACGGCCAAGCGCTGTGTTGAAGCACCATAGCGGATAGTTTCGTTGTCATGGGGTTAGAACTGTATTCATGTTTGTGGAAGCTTTCATTTAGTTCACGAGAGAGTGCAAGATCTTTGAACATCGCTTCGCAAGTTCCAAACTCAGGATCATACTCTAAATGGCAGAGATGAGTTAGACCGTAACGATGCCAAGTACAACCCTCTTCGTCATACCTTTGGCAAGAAATTTTAGCATTTTCTTTTCCTCGTCATCGCTGGCACTCCGACCCAACAGCAATCTCTTCGCGAGAGCTCGATGATAGAAAATCCTGAAGACGTCTTTATCATCACTGTAACGGTATAGAGATAATATGGCTTTGAGACGCGCGGTGTATTCCTTTTGGGACGTCTTTCCTTGGCCAGAACGCATTTCTTTGTCGATTCTACGAGCAATTCTTTCCGCAGGAACAAGAGGACGAGTCTTGAAGGCGGCAGTAAATGCGGCGTGCATGGCTCGAGTGGCGTCAGCGTCAAAGATAACTTTTTGAGAGGAATTGATCATTGTGCTGGACCCAACCAGGTTGGTTCGAGGGATTTGTTCCGGGGCTACATGAAAACTCTCGTTGATAGTCTTCTCAGTCAGTGCCTTGAAGGCGAGGAGGTGATCCACCATGTCATCATCGTTGGGTTTGTCGTTAATAATGGTGTGGACTCTTAACTAAATAAATTGTGAGATACCGAATGGAGATAGATATGAGATGAGAACCGCATCCCTGAATTGCGCATCTGAATGCGATGATCAAAGCATCTTTGACATTTGTTCTTTTGAATAGATTATACAGGGATCGTAATCGCTCAGCGGAATGCACATCAGTCTTCGATCCGGAAGACCATTGTGTGCATACTATTCCACGTAGGTCAGAAGTGCCAAAAAAAATAAGATGAAGAGCAGAGCCTTACTTAGGCGAGCTAACCAATTTGCAATGCCTTCTTGATCGTCCAGCGCGTAACTGGTAAGGAGTGCCTTCTCAGTGACTTGCTTTAGCATGTCGACCGTAGCGGGTGGAAGGGGGGGGAGGTCGGCGGCCCTCTCGATTTCTTCTTCGACTCTCGTCTGAATATGCTCGAAAACATCAATGTAATCGAGGATTCTGTCTAGGCCAGCAAACGTAACGTCATTTGTGGCCTCAGAACCCACTATTTTGTTGAAAATGACGCGCATCTCAGCTTGGTAGAAAGTCCTCGTATGGTCCATCACGCGGGCTTCAAGCACTTCAAACTGGCGATGTAAAATCATGTGCTGAACAAGCTTGGCAATATCTCCACGAATTTCGGCTGATTTTCTTCATCAAAGCGTTAGTTTGTTATACAAACTACGTAATTCGAACTTCACCTAGAGGTGTTACGTTCCAGGTCGAGCCAACTGATTACTCCAGTATGCACTTGATCCAGAATCTTGCTCGATTCGCTATGGAAGAGTGTATTCCTGAATTTTTTGAACGCCATATCCCTAGATAGAGATTTAATAAAACTTGGCATGCATTAGTTCGAGAACAGGACCACCAACTTAATGGAATCTAGGCCGTTTGCTCTGGCATAGATTTGGTCGAGGTAAGAAAAAGATGCTGTAAGCAATTCCTGAGTTGATGGATGAGAAAGAAGAAAATAGGGATAAATAAAGAGGTATGATTAACAGTTTTGGTGATAAACCCATCGCAAGATCGGACAAAGGCAGAGACCCAATCCAATTTGGGTCGTGTATCTGCTTCGGTGTGAAGATGTTCGGCAATTTGACCAACAAGCGACTGAAATTTCTGGTCGAGAAGACGGTAAAGGGCATCCCCCTGTTTTGCCTGAAGGACGAGGGCACGGCAAGCATGACTAGCCGTACCAAAACCGATGGAGGATGGATCCCCGGCAAGAATGTCTTGAACGAACTTGCTTAAGGTGGACCGAAGTCGGTTTATGTCAAGTTTTGAAGGTTTTATATTAGAGGACGAGGTGACGGTTACCACGAGAGATTTATTGCTCGATTGTCGGAGGACATCTGTTTCGAGACGAGGACGCTTATGAACCGGTGAGTGAGGTCGATCTTCCGGAGTCTTGTCAACTATCGTGGGTTGGGTAATTGTCGCTGTAAATGTCGAAAGGGATTTTGACGAGTCGGGAAAGTTGAGCAAATCATGAACCAGGGTGGCCATGGTAGTGGGATGGAAGAACACCAAGCAAGATCTTAGTGAATCGAGCTTGTCTCCGGCTATCATCTCCTCCTCTTCCAAAAAAAAATGGGCCGAGGGCTACTACTGACTTCAAACTTACCGCAGCTGCAAAACCTTATAAAACGTGATCCTGCTGCGTACAAAGACGAGTTTCTGCAACAATGGCAGCATTATTCGAGCATCCGCCAGATTTTTCTTGCCCATCCAGAAGAAGAAGCCGGCCAATTTCGCGAGATTGTTGCATTCATCTCACAAGTGGCAACTTGCTATCCAACTGAAACTGCCCAATTTCCCTCCGAAATATCATCCCTTCTCCTTGACAATTATCCCTCTCTCTCACCGGATACACGAAAGGCGCTCGTTCAAAATCTTGTGCTGCTCAGAAACAAAGGTGTCCTGTCTTCAATCGAGTAACTTCGTCATGATTTTGTGATATATAGTGCTGGCTAAACATTACATCAGTCTCCTCAAATCGTTATTTCCTCTTCTGCCCAAAACCACCTCGTCATCTCTTCGAGCTTCCATTCGCCATACTATCCTGACTGACATCAAAACTGCGAATCAAAAATCCAAAAATCACAAGCTAAATAGAGCTGTTCAAGCCATGCTTTTTAATATGGTTGAACGTGGGCTGGATGGAGAAGTAGAAGGTAACAAAGGGAAGGCTAGGACTGGCTCAAACGACGCGAACGTACACCGTGGCGAGGAGGCCATGTGGGCGGTGTTGCTTACCAAGGAATTATGGAAAAAAGGAATATGGTTTACTTCCCCCCATGTTATCTTTGAGACATAGCTAATTACTCTATATCGTAGGAATGATGCGAAATCGGTGTCAATTATCGCGACTGGCTGTTTTCACCCTGCTATCAAGGTGCAGAGTGCATCCGTACATTTCTTCCTAGGAAGTGATGATGGCCCAGAGGAGGAGGAAGCCGATGACGAGGTATTTTGGGCATTCTGGAAATCAACCTCTAATAGCCTAGTCTCACTTTGAATTCCTTTACCAGATAGCGAACCCGAAGTCTCTCCAACATAGACGAGAAATAAACAAGAAGACGAGGAGCGGTGAGAAGAAACTTGAAAGGCAGCTCAAATCTATCAAGAAGGTTTCTTTCTATTCCAGATTATCTTGCCAATGGCTAGAGTTTGATTTTTTTTTTTTCCCGCTCACAGAAAAAGCAAGCCAAGGCTTCTGCAGTGACTCCCAATTTTCCAGCGCTACAGCTTCTTCATGACCCTCAGACTTTTGGTGAAAAGCTCCATCACGTGCTCGCGCAATACAGCCGGCGCTTTTCGTTGGATCATCGTGTGCTGATTATTCAGCTCCTTTCTCGTGTTATGGGTGCTCATAAAACATGCGTCCTGTCATTCTACTCGTACATGACGCCCTATCTCATGCACAAACAACTCCGAATTCCCTCCCTTTTATCCGCACTAGCCCAGAGTGTACACGAACTAACACCACCAGACGTCCTACTGCCTGTTATCCAGAAGATTGCTAGTGAGTTCGTGCATCCAGGAGTCGGTAGCGAAGTTGTTGCCGCAGGAATCAACGCTATACGAGAGATATCACGACGGCAACCTTGGGCAATGGAGGAGGATCTTCTTAGCGACCTTGTCGAATATCGAAAAAGCCGTGATAAAACAGTCATAGCAGCTGCCCGAGGATTGCTCCAGCTATACCGGGAAGTCAATCCATCAATGCTCCATCGAAGGGAGCGAGTAAGCTTTTTTTTTTTGAGATTTTAACAATACGAAGCTGCTGCTGATATGCCTCAACAGGGCAAAGCTGCTGCAATGGGTCTCTCAACTGGAAAACAGCCATTGCCGTTTGGTCACGCTCCAGATGCAGCCATGGACATTGATGGCCTCAATGTGCGTAATGTTCTCCTGCAGGCAATTGCAGTAAACTGACTGGCCATTAGCTTCTCGAAGATCATCTTCACGCACGTGCCAACGATGAAGAGGATGAAGAGACAAACGACGCACTCGCTTGGGCGGCATGGGAAATTGAGTCTGATTCTTCAGACGAGTCCGATGATGAGAGTGAAGGCTGGATCAACGTTGATTCGGATGACAACGAGCCTCTGGAACTTTCTGATAGCGACACCGATGATAGTGAAACCAAGGAAGTACCGGCACCCCAAAAAATCTCGCACTTGGCGACGACTAAAGTTTGTTTGAATCCTCGCTCTTGACGTTGGGTTGTGTGTTGAAAATTCCCAAAGATTCTAACACCTGCAGACTTTGCTCTGTTAAATGAACTACGTCTGAAAGCGGCTACTTCCGAGGTGGCCGCAGGCGGTGGTTCTAATGCGAAGCGCAAGCTGGCTGATCTCGAAGCAGCAAAGAAAGCAGCGCATACAGGTGAGCACCTGGACAACGTATTTGTCTCAGAAAACGACATTCTGGGCCCGCGCAAAAAGTCCAAGGCGACCTATGAAGAGCGTATGGCTAGCGTTCACGAAGGCAGAGAAGGACGCGAAAAGTTTGGAAGCAACAAGGGACGGAAGAAGGAGACTGGGGGGAGTTCGACGAACAAAGAAAAACTGAAGAACAAGCCTATAATGATGATTATGGGAAGCCAGAGGATTCGCGGCAAGCGGAAGGCAAGTTTACGGGACAAGCAAAACAGGCTGAGGAAACATGTTGATGGGCAGAAGAGACGACAAAAGTAATAGTTTAGATGCCAGCTTTTTTGGCCAATTCATAGCCCACTGCGAGACTTGACAGACGAGAATCGATAACACAGCCCTATGACCCGCTTCTGAGTGCGATGGATGTAGACAGTAAGGGAATGTGCTTACGTCTTGACTGTAGGCTTTTGAACGAATGAGCAACATGGACAAAGATGATCAAAATCAAAATAAACGTGCCATTCAATTGTTCTTGGAGTTTTGCCAGAGGGAGGACCTTGACTACTATATGCTCGCCTGCTTCAAGCTTTTGTTGCGGAGTTTCAAGGGTGTCGGCGAGGTCGACGGCGAGTGTGATTAGCTTCATATTGGCATTTGTCATTCCTTGAAGATTATTGAGTCCAGAAAGGAGGAGACCATATCACTGCGAGAGAGTACAAACCTGGATCACTGGCTAGGATGGACGTGCTGTGGAGAACAGACGTAGCCTTGTATCCGGTTTCCTCTTCCAGCTCACGTATGGCAGCCTCTTCAGGGGATTCGCCTTGATCGACCAGACCTGCAGGAAATTCGATCACCGTCTTGTCAATGGGTGGCCTGTACTGTTCTACTAGTACAGTGGACGGCTCAAAGGCACTCGTCTTGCTCTTGATAATAGCAAAGATAGCGACAGCATCGATGTCGCCTTTTCGAGTCGTCCTCTCTGCGCACTCCCATAGTCGCTCAATTCCGTCTTGGTCGATATATGTCAGTTTCTTGAGTGTGATCCATTTAGCCTGGTCCAGTGGCATTGGAGCACGTGAAAGCACGCGAGGTACCGTGGCCATAGTTCGAAGCAAGACGCGAGAGAACATGATCTGTCACGCCCGCGTGACGTTACAAATGCTTCGCGCATTCCTTTCCATGTCCAGCAACTCCTTTGCTACAGAGAAGCAATTCGCAGTCGCTGCGGTGAGGCGGGCCTGTTCACTAACTGCATCTGTGTTTTCTCGCCTCGTCACTGCGGAAACTGTAACCAAGAACGACAAATCTCCCGTGACGGTGGCCGACTATGCTGCCCAGGCTCTCATAGCTCACATGCTCGCCAATGCTTTCCCCGATGATAAAATCGTGGGAGAAGAGGATGCATCAGATCTCCGCCTTGAGTCCTCTGTTCCTCTTCTGGACCGCATAGTTCAGCTTACGAACGACGCTGTGACTGCCGATCTCATAGAAGGCGACCTGGCATCCTGGGGCATAGGCTCAGGCAAGCAGCAAACTGCACACCAGCTTTTGGATGCAATCGACCGTGGTAACTTTGAGGGAGGTCCCACCGGACGTACGTATCTTTTTAATTCTTGGTTGAGACTTGTTAGCCAACTACGGGATGTCTAAGGAATGTGGACTATTGACCCCATTGACGGCACGAAAGGCTTCCTCCGAGGAGGTCAATATGCTGTTTGTCTTGCGCTCATTGTTGACGGTGAAGCCCAGGTCGGTGTCCTTGGATGCCCTAATCTTCCTCAAAAAGTGAGCGACCCCGACGGTCCAAAAGGGTGTATCTTCGCTGCCGTTCGTGGCCATGGGGCAGAGCAAGTCAGTGTTTATATACTTCTATCTTCATAATGCATCCATTCACGATCTCATAGCTATCCATGCACGGTATGGATCCCACGCGTCTCGCAATGCCTCATCTGGCAAAGGATCAGCTCAACCTCCTCGAGTCCGTAGAAGCCGCTCATGCAGACCACTCTTTTAACGATCAAGTGTCTTCCATACTTGGTATTACCCGTCCATCTACAAGAATGGACAGTCAAGCGAAATATGCCTGCCTCGCTCGAGGTGACGGCGGCATATACCTCCGCATACCCAGCCAGAAAGGATATAAAGAAAAGATCTGGGTAAGTTCTGAACGAGATTTCTTCATGTTTTCTATCGTTAACATTAAAACAAGGATCACGCTTCTGGCTCTCTTCTAGTTCAAGAAGCAGGTGGAGCGATCTCCAACTGCCGAGGAGAGGCTCTTAGCTTTGGACTGGGGCGTACGCTCGGCGAGAATTATGGTGTAATGGCGTCAGGACGGGCGGTTCATCCCAGCGTATTGGCTGCTATCCAAACTGTTCGTCCCGAGTTCTCGAAATTATAGAAGACATCGACGGCAGCTATGTTAATACACACATATCTACAAAAGAGACTCTATTAAGCATTCATGTCACTAACACATTCCCAAATGCCCTTTAGATTCTCCTTCCATAAAGTCACCTTCCCGTCTCCACAGCTCACTGCCAACAAATTCCCCGCCAAACTCCAGCTTACTCGCCAGACAACGTCAGGAAATTTGCCTGCTGGTATCGATGACAAGCCTCCCGCTGGAGGGATAACGGAACCAGCTGGATCAAGAGCGGTTTTGGTCCATGGGCTTGTAGGGGTATCCTTCGTCCAAATAAGCACTGTCTTATCTTGGCTCGCAGTTGCAATATAGCTCCGAGGAAGCCCAATGCTTGGAGCCCAAGCGACATCCCGAACCCAGTCAGTATGACCGTCAAGGGTTTCTTCCTCGACCCAAGATTGACTGTCGTCACGATATGCCCAAATTTTAACGAGATTGTCGCAACCAGCAGATGCGAAACGTTTTACGGAGGAACCCGAGTTTGATGGAAGCGGCTGCTGACCTGGGATGGTTTGTGTTTGAGGTGTGATGAGAGATCCAGGTTGCACGGCGGGGGACCATGAGACAGCATTGGCGCCGATAGCATGGGCATTGAAGAACTGAGCGTCCCATTGACCGTCGTCTTGTGTGATGTCTATGAGTCACGGGTTCAAAGGCCAAAAGATAGACACAAACTTTTAAAAGTTAGAACTGAGAGTTTGCCGTCCGACGACGCACAGGCTAAAATAGCACCCAGTTCATGGGGTGCCCAAGAAATCGAGTTGACTATTGAAGTATATTCAGGCATGGGTTACGAAGAGCGATGAAAGGCAAAAGGTACCTGAAGCTGTATGGAGAGTGTGTTCCTTGACTTTCGACCAGACAGCTGGCTGGTTTCCTTGGCCAGGCTGTTCCTTCCAGATGAGGACCTTGCCGTCATACGAGCAGGAGGCTAGAATTTGACCAAACTTGGGATGTGCCCAAGCTACCTGCCAAACGGGGCCGGTATGGCTGGGTAAAACATTAGGGAATTGGGAAATGGGTTTAGAGCCAGACGCACATACCCTTTGAGAGTTTGACCACCAGAGGTTCGCGTAGTGTCGCCATCTAGGACATCAAAAACCTTCACTGTACGGTCTGAGGAGCATGTTGCGAGGCGTTTTCCGTAGTAATCAAGCTGGGCGTCATGCTACAAACAAAATGTGGACAGTGAGCCATGGCACATACTTTTGAATGAGAGTCATTCTACGCACGATCATATCCTCGTGAGCAGTCTCGATGGGGACTGATTCAGACCCGGTCGCTGGAGGCTGGCTGTTGATGAGTAGCTAGCTACCAAAACAGCACGAAGAGAATTCTTTACCATGATGGTGGGAAGGACGCGACGTGGTCTTGGTGAGAAGTGCTCCCGCACTCTTTCGCATTAAGGCAACCATGACCTCTTTGAAACGACCCTCTGACTCTCTTGACCAAGGCTCCAATAAGAAACCCAAAGGTGAGCATCCCTTTCATATGTATATATATATGGGGGGTCTTAAACAATTCTCCCTTTTTTCATAGTCCATCCTTTCTTCACGAAATCACCGAGCACATTCAAATGGCTACCCAAGATTGACAATTCGTGCTGGACGGGCGTAAATTCTGATTTTGAATATCGAACAAAAGTTGCTATATTTGACATTGACGGAACTTTACTCAAAAGTCCGGCGGGTGGTCATCCCGTCGCACCCCACTTGTGGGAGTGGTGGAACGAAGCTGTTCCCGCGAAGCTGAAAGAACTCTATTCATTGGGGTCCGTCTTCGTCCTCCTCTTTTTTTTTTTTTTGGCATAAGCACTCTCCTCATTCATATGCTCCAGTTTCGCCATCATACTTGTTACCAACCAAGGCAGCACGCGTCATATAAAGAATCTTGAAGAAAAGCTGCCCAAGGTCGCCTCAAAGATTCCTGATCTTCCATTTCTCGTTTATGCTGCCCCAAACAAAGATCAGTTCCGAAAACCCAGAATCGGGACTTTCCGTGCCCTCCAGGCTGGCTGCTCTGGAAGCGGAATCTCTATAGGCAACCTCGCCTCCCTTTCTCGCGTGATATGACTTGAACTCACTGCGTTATTTAGATATTTCGGCCTCGTTCTTCGTAGGAGACGCAGCAGGAAGGCAGCGTCCGCAAAACTCAGACCACTCTGACTGTGACATCAAATATGCTGCAAACATCGGAATCCAGTTCTATACTCCCGAGGTTGACTATCTGTATTCGTTATTATTGCATTGGTCTCATCATTTCTCTTTCAGGAATATTTCCTTGGCCTTCCAAAACCTACAAATATCGTCCTCAAGGGCTTCCACCCCTTGCACACACCCATTCCAGTCAGTATGTCACACACATCGCGGAAGGCCCGCCATTTCCACTCAATGTAAATAACCCAGATCCCCTTTTCACTCCTACATCCAGCCCGCTGCTCCCCAGCACAACCACTCAAGAGGTACTATTCGTTGGTTGTCATCCAATGTGCTAGCTAACATTGCTACAGATTATTCTCTTTGTTGGTTATCCAGCTCTCGGGAAGACTAGTTTCTTCAATAAATATCTTGCACCGTCTGGCTATGTGCATGTGAATCAGGATACACTAAAGACTCTTGCCAAATGCCAGAAGGTTTGCACCACGGAAATAAAAGCAGGAAAAAGCGTAGTGATCGGTCTGTCCGAAACATCGAGCGCATATTCATTTGACCTTCTCAGCTCTTTCTTCTAGACAACACTAATCGCGACTGTGCAACGAGAGCCCATTATATAGCCATCGCCCAAGCGGCAGAGATCCCCATCCGGTAAACAACTTCCAACGCTCTCAACCCAACCAAATCTTACCAGATACAGATGTTTTTGGTTTTCTGGATCACTTGAGTATGTCAGAATTTCGATAACCGCATCAATTTTTTTTTTTGACTCCGTCACTAGGACTCGCTCGACACAACAACCTGTATCGAGCTTTCGGCCAGCCGCTCTCCTCCGATGCTGTCCGTTGTTTTTTTTTTTATTCGTTTCGTATTTTATTTTCTGTCTCTTGATTGCCTCTTCTTTAGCAGCGAAGAGCGTTGTTGCCAGACGTTGCCTTTAGCGGATTCACGAATTCTTTTGAGAAGCCGGCGATGAAAGAAGGCTTTCAAGAGATCAAACAGATTCATTGGTCATTCACATGGATCCGAGCAAGAGAGCGCAGCAGTACAACATGTGGTATATGGACAAATAACAGAAAGGTCACTTGTTGGAATCTTTGTAGTGAACCTCTGATAGGTCACGCAGGCGCTGTGCTGCCTGCTCCGATGTCAGATCTCTCTGGGCTTCAGCCATGAGCTCAAACCTGGATGTATTATCGTTAACCGAAAACGAGACTATTGAAACAAAGAATAAAAAAACCTAACCCTACTAGAAACTTGCGAACACTTGCATTCCGAAGGAGCTGGTGGATCAAAATGGAGATGTAGATGAGCCTAGATTGTCCTCGTCTTCGTCTTCCGGAATGGTGGTCCCCTCCGCAGGCGGGACCGGGCGTTGATGGACGCCCATCGAATAGGCGAACGAGGTCTCAAACAGGTTGTCGTAACGCTTCGTGAGGCGCGACACAATGTCAGCAAAGTCTGTCTTTTCCTCCGCTGTCAAGGTTGCCAGAGACGGTATATGCCGCCGATATGGCAGCACTTTTTAAAGTGTGAGGACGAGGTGATTGTCCTGGTTTCTATGCATGGCCTACCTAATACCTCAAATGGCCAGACAGCCCACCAAGGCACCAGAGCAATCCAGTTCATATTTTTGATGACGATTCGCTCCTCTAGGCGCACCTCTGCAGCTGCGTAATCGCACAAGAGACAAGGTCGACCTAGAAAATTTTATTCAAACCGTCCATTCGTTACAATCAGGCAAGACAACCTTTTGGTCCACGAGATGTCTGAACGTCTGGAGCATCGGAGAGAGAGTATTCCTTCAAGTTTCTGAGTTCTGTTGCTGGAATGGTGGGCACAGCAGACATAGACCAAACTTGGCCGTGAGGATGAGGGTTTGAACAACCCATCATAGAACCTTTATTCTGTTATTCTCGAATTGAGACAGTTCCGCTAACGGGTCTAAAAAAGTGAACACTTACCTCGAATATCTGTACATATTCAATCCCCTCCTGCCTTCCGCGTTTGAGATAGATGGCTTGCCATTCCTCAATGATCTTTTCGATCTCCGGAATTCCCAAGCGAGCGAGGGTAAGATCGTGACGGGGATGAAAAATTAGAACATCACATCCTCCATGAACGGGCTCAGAGGTGAGCAACGGATGCGGTGGGGAAGGAGCAAGAGGAGCAGGCGAAGGAAGAACTGCAGCAAAGTCATTTGAAAAAACAAAGGTGTCTTGATAAGATGGGTTCTTGTCTCCGCCAGCACGAGTGTTCCCTGGGCACAAGTAACATTCCGGATCGTACTCTGGAAGCTTCGAGGGCTCGTCCTGTTCAACTTGACCAAGCCACGGTCGCTTAGCTCGGTGCGGAGAAACGAGAATATGTTCCCCTGTGAGGGGGTTAACTGGAAGAAATTGGATGAGAATGATCGATCTGGGGGAATTTGGCTAAGATAAGTGCAGACCACGGCGGTGAGGATGGTTCGTTGAGTCGAACTGCATGGACATCAGAGGACAAGGAAAGTCGAGTACCATCAATTGTACCGGATGTGTCAAGTAACCGCCGATCATCATCTTAGCTTTCTTTCTCAACTTGACTCGTTTCGACCATGTCTCTCCCTCTCCAAGTTTCACTTCCTGAGGAAGTTGGTTCATCGACAAAAACTGTGCCTGCCGTTGATTCCTCAACCCAACCTAAAGAGGCTGCCCAAGTAGTGACTCCATGGGATGTGCAAGGAGGAGTTTCTGCTGATGGGAAACAGCAAGCAATCAATTACAATAAACTCATCGACCAGTTTGGGACTCGCAGAATCGACGATACCCTCCTACAACGATTCGAAAAGCTGACTGGCCATAAACCGCATCTTCTATTGCGTAGAGGAATGTTTTTCTCTCATCGGTTTGTGTGTCTGTCATTCTTCTCGTTCCCTTTGGCTTCATCAATGTTTAGAGAGCTAGACAAAATACTCGATCGCTTCGAACAAGGAAAGCCCTTTTTCCTGTACACTGGACGGGGCCCCAGCAGCGATAGCATGCATCTAGGCCATCAAATTCCGTTTGTCTTTACAAAGTATGTCATTGTTGAATATGTTTCATAAATCACATCCCTCACTGTATTCGAGATGGTTACAAGATGTCTTCAACGTCCCTCTTGTCGTCCAATTAACAGGCAAGGCTCCAGTGTAACCTTCCGCTGAAACAATCTAATATCTTTTAAAGACGACGAGAAATTCCTTTTCAAACATGAGCTGAAGGTTGAACAAACCAAAAAATTCTCGCTTGCGAACGCGAAAGACATCATTGCTGTGGGCTTTGATGTCAAAAAGACCTTTATTTTTAGTGACTATGCGTATATGGGCGGCTCATTCTATGAGAATGTTTCGAAGATATCTCGTCAGATCACATACAATCAAGCAAAGGCGACATTTGGTTTCACTGACTCGTATGTCTCCTCGTTTGTCACCATTGAGGACTACTCACGCGTGTACACATAGTGATAACATCGGGAAGATCCATTTCGCTGCTATACAAGCAGCACCCTCGTTCTCCAACTCATTTCCTCAGATTTTTGGTACCAAAGCCGACATTCCTGCTCTCATTCCCTGTGCCATCGACCAAGATCCTTATTTCCGTCTCACTCGGGATATTGCACAAAAACTGAAGTACCCGAAGCCATCCTTGATCCACTCTCAGTTCTTCCCAGCACTGCAGGGACCCCAGACAAAAATGAGTGCTAGTGACCCTAACTCAAGCATTTTCATGACGGATACCCAAAATCAGATTAAGAATAAAATCAACAAGCATGGCTTCTCTGGCGGCCAGGAAACTGAAGAGGAACATAGGAGACTAGGCGGAGACCCCGATGTCGATGTATCATTCCAATACTTGAGCTTCTTCCTCGATGATGACGAGGAGCTTGCAACACTTGAGGCGGTTAGTCCTTTTGTCTTGTGCGAGAGCTAGATTCTTACAGCCTTCCAGGATTATCGTGCTGGAAGACTTTTAACAGGACAAATGAAAGCCAAATGTATCAGTGTTCTACAAGCTTTCGTGAAAGAGTTTCAAGAGGTTTGCGCTCTCCTTTCTTATATTATTATCTTAATTCGATCTGTAGAGGAGAGAAAAGATCACGGACGATGTGGTCGCCGAATTTATGGACGGTTCAAGGAAAATTGAGGCTGTCATGAGAAGTAAAGCTCAGTGATAGATAGTACTAGATGTAGTCCATTCCTCTTTTCACATCCTGCGGTATCACAGCCTGAGCACTACGGCGAATGGATACGGGGAAGAAGGCTAGTGAAACTTATGTTGTGTAGTCATTTCCAAGTCAACGCATCTTATGGAATGAATTGAGGTACATGTAGTTGTCTATTATTTCTCACATAATGATATAAACATAATAAATACAATTCTTTTCGCGCAAAAGTCCAAGATGTTTCATCATGCATATCATAGCAATTGTAAAACCCATATTAAAGGATACTGGGGAGGCGACGAAGGTCAGTGACGACTTTGTTGTTGTTGAGGGGCTTTGTCCATTTGTCCGGACAAGGAACGAAGTACCCCTCGAGCGAGTTCACGAAGCGGGTTTGATACTCTGTAGGAGGGATGACTGTCACGTCTTTTCCTGAGTTCAATCCTTGCTTCGCTTTATATTCAAGCGTCTTTGCGAAAGTGTAACTTCCTTTTCGTGTGGTCCAGTTTAGTGAAATTTGCCAAACACACACACACACACACACCTATTGTATCCACCAGACCACAAGACATTCGTTTCTGTTCCTCATCGATACCGAGTAGGAGCCTATAAAGATTGAAAAACAATCCAAAAATCCAGGATTAGGCCTTACGAGTAATCCATAATATTACTCCTCGCCAAAAAGTCTGCGTCTCCCTTCAGAGCTTCCCGCAGGACATGTTTCGAGTGGGGTCGAATGAACATAAGTTCCACCTTTTGACCTTGAAGCGGTAAGAAACGTGACCCAATATATATAAAGTAACGTCTTACTATCGATCCAGTCTCCGTCAAATAATGTTCGGCTCTGAGGTGCTTTCGAAGTGGAGGAAGGTTTTACACGTCTTCCTCGGATACCTTTCATATCGAAAGTCTTAGTGATATGCTGTTCATAGAAGAGATTCTCCATGATCAGGAGATCAGATTTGGACTGGACGCTTCCAGTTTCCAGGTTCCGAACTTCGATGGTATAGAAGCCCATAAGTTTGGCCAAGACTGAAGGCTTGGCTGTAGTTGATTCCAAATACTTGAAATAGGAAGGTCCCAGTTCGATCAAGACTTGCCTAATTAAACACCATTAGTACGAGAACAAAGGACAGTCGCGAATTGTCATACAAATCGGCAACATTCCAAGCGTTGACCAAAGTTTTAATGATGAAGCGGTCATCAGCAGTCTTCCAGAAGTTGCTCCTGCTTTTTCCTCCATCCGCCGCCCAATTGCTCGAACTCGCGAGACTCTGCAAGAACACATCATCAATGCCGCATCGTTTCCGGAGAGAATCAAATTGTTTGGCGTAGTAAATTGTGCAACTAAATTTGAGCCGTTTGCCTACGGTCCAGTCATACTTGATATGGGGACGTTCGTCAATCGTAATTGCTTCAGTTGAAAGAAGACCATGCTGGTTTTTTGGCTGCGGTGATGCTGCATGTTCGCCGATATCTCCGCCATTGAGAACGAAGCGCATGGCGTTCGTCAGTCCAGCGGTCAAGGTATTGCTAAACACAGAACCCGTTCGATGAGGCTGAGGCTCTGCGAGAGCAGTTACTGCTTGCTCTCCAACAGTTGGTACGTCTGGTCGCGGAGTTGCATCTGTGGGTCTGCTATCAGGGCCAGCTGTCTTGTCACTATTGAAGGAGAAAATAGACGAGCTCTTGCGCTTGATTTCACCTTCGAATGCTATCGAAGACAGCGAAGTGGCATAACTCCCAGACAAAGAGGACCCTGGCCTAGAAATGGGCTCTGCGACAGCATCAATCTCTTGGAGCTTCCTCCCTGCCTCTGAGGTGCCCGAGCTATTGCCCGGCAGTCCAGCAACTTCACCATCTGCGGCCTGCATACTGACCTGCACGTCGGGTTTCGACCAAGCTGAGGGCGGAGGGGGAGCTAAACTCGACGAGCTCCGCATTCCAAACCGAGACCCTAAACTGCTGAGGGCGGAAACCTCTGATGGCGACTTCTGGCGTAAGACCTCCCTGATGGAAAGGAGGGACGTGGGGTCTCGAGGATGATCTTTTCGGGAGACGACAGCAGAATATGGTTCAGGCTCGTGCCAGACGATATCGTCTTGATCTGGATCGGGTTGTGACTCTGAACCAAGAGAGAACAGTTTGTAGGAAGAAGAAGTGCCAAAGAAGCTGGAACCGGTCGCAGATGTAGGTGCTTCGCTCTCCGGGCTGCTAACAGATGATGAAGCGGGTTGGATAAAACTGCTGGACGGTATACGAGCTGAAGTCATCCCTGCGAGTTCAGATAAATAGTCTTGTGTGCTAGGTCACATCAGAAACCAAAATAGAGATGAAAGGGTAAGTTAACAAGATACCTCATGGTATACGCGATGATACTGCCCCAATCATCTTCCCTCACAATAACATTCCCTCCAGGAAGTGCATGAGACCCATTGCCAAACCAAGGTGGCTCCTGACACTCTAGCTTTGAGGGTAATGAGATAACACTAGAAAGGTGCTTCTTTTGCCAGATTTTTAATCTCTTTTCAGCTCCTCTTGCTGCCGTCAAAAAGGACCGACGGACATCGTTCAATTTTCCATCAGGGCACTTCGCAAGTTGCGTGTACAAATTTTGTTCCACTCTTTGAAAATTCTCACGGAGTGCATTGAGAAGTCGGTTGGAGTCGATTTCGACGCCCTGGAGAGCAGAAGGTCGGGGTGTAGTGCTGCTAGAGGTCGAGGTCAAAACTGGTGTTGGAGGGGGGATGATCACAGCAGGACTTGACATTGGGCGATGTGGAAGGATAGGTGCCGGTGCAGCAATCGCAGTAGGATCATTTAATGGAATGTCCTTTGGAGGCGGTTTCGGCTTCATACGAGGAAAATATTCGCTAGATGCAAAAGAGAGTGGAGACACGGCGCGAATTTTGTCCAGATAGGCATTTAAACGCGGCGATCCAGGTCTTGAGGGAGGTAGTCCACTGATTTCCTCTGGGGGCGTGCTTGGAACCATTGGGGCGGTGGGGGTTACACTGGGCCGTGGGGTGTCGTCAAGTTCATCTTCTTCGTACGCATCATCAACCGACGGTAGCCGAGGGAGGGCCTTACGAAATTGTTTGATATCTTCGGATACTTCATCCTGAGATCCTAATGCATTTTCCTAAGAGATATTAATGACTATTCAAGTTTGTACATCCCAGCCAACTAACCAATTTGTCCAGATGGTCTGCCATACCTTCCCACCAGCACTTGATTTCTTTGCGAAGATTTTTCTTGGCATCGCCTATGTTTATGCCGAGAACAAGATTTGCCTTCTCCGTTGCAGACTCTGCCTTGGCACCTGCATAAGTACTATCGACCTGGAGTCGCGGAACGCGGAGATCGAAGATGTTCAATACAGGAGCTGTAGTGATAGACACAATACATTCTTGTCGTGAAAAATGCCGAGCAATCTTATGCCGCCACGAACTTTGGTCATCAGATGGTGTGGTGTGTTCGCACAGTGTCTGTTTGAACTGTCCCACGACGGTAGAGTAAATGGTAAGCTCGATGAACTTTGCAAAAGAATATAGCCTCAAAAACCAAAGCGTAAATAACCTATTGGTCAAAACTGAACAAGGCCACGCACCAAGTCCCATCGCTAACGATACTCTTACCGCACTCGATTCCGCATACAATGCAAGAAGACCAAATATGGAGAGGCGCATCATCCCCCACATCTTGGCCGGGTTTATCCCACCCAGTCACTCGGATTGTAACTTCAGTTTCCCCGTGTACAAGCCTTAATTCATGTTCTCCCTGTTTGGCGGGGCATCGATGTTGTAGCTCTTTCCGCGATATCTTCCTATCCTTTTCCTTCATGACGCTGGCTGCAAGACCTTTCATATCTTCATCCGTGTCCTTTGTTCCAGTCGTAGCCAGTGACATACCAGTAGTTCCACTACTGATAGATCCAAAATGACTGCCGGTCATCTGAGTTGCTCCAGTAGCCCCACTCCCAGCTGAGCTCTCACTCCCCTCTAAGCGCTTCCTTTCCATCCGTTTCTTCCTCGCGCCGTGCCCATGTTTCGCCTCAAAGACACTCCACCGGTGCACACAGGGTTTGGAAGCGTCGTCCATAAGCCCAGTGATGACACTACCAAGAGGACGGTCTTCGAAATCTTCCACATCTTCCTCAGCTGGACCGTCCAGATTGTCGGGCCCACCGAAGTAACGGAGACTAAGAGTTGAAGGATGGCCACATTGTTGATAAGCGGCACAACTGCTATCGCTAAGCTCGTCCACGCTCGGATTTTTGCTATCCCGTTTTAGGTTCTTATGATCTGGGACAAAGCGTCGTAGCACCAATTCGATACTCTGATGCCGCAGAAAGGCGCGGACACCTGTCATTCCCCGTCCTTTCCTAGGTCGGGAGGAGGCCGCAGACATGTCTGAGGCTTGAATCGTAGAGATACCAAGATCGACTGACGCAGGCTCAAGTTTGGCGTCCCATCCTAGAAGGGAGTTCAATCCGGCTCGCTCGTCTGCTTTCAGTCGCCGGTGATGTTTTCCTGGGGCCACGGTGGTAGCATTTGAAAAAACAGAATCACGACCTTCGAGTTGTTTTTCTTTCGAGGCTAGATCCATGACCAGAGGCGGTGGGGGTATTGTAATGCTGGGAGACGAGCTGAGGAAATCCTTTTCCTTTTCAAGCGTCTCTAGGAGTCGGATTAAGGATACATGCTTCGACAAGTTGTTCGTGGCTTCTGAGGGGGCACCAGAGAAGAGAGACGGATGTTCAAGGCCAGATCCCATGAAGGAGAATCGTCTGAGCCGACTCTGAGTTGGCGTAATGGCATCATCCGTCGAGCTTGAATTTTCTTTCCGGATTTGGCCGCTGAGAACAAGAGGAGCACGAGCTAGATCCAGAGACCCGCCTTTTCGCGGAGTCGTGTCTTCAATGGGTTCACTTGATGTTGGGCCAGGAAAGCCAAGTCGCGTGAACCTGTTCTGAAGATGCTTCTTCGAGGATAAGAAGGAGAAAAAGCCTTGTTTCAGGTTGTTGCTGACATTACTTGCTGTTGATTTGTGGGTCTTCGCAGATGGAGAGGAGGAAACAGCTACCTGTGGGATAGATGGAGGTGGGATGATGGGATATTCTAGGCTAATGGAGAGGTCGGATAGCAATTCCTGTTCAAGAACGAGAGAAAGGTGGATATAGATGGAAATGCGCAGGACATAGGCGACCGCCATACGTTGTGGTAGAGAGATGGCATTTTGGATAGTGAATGTTCCACCCGCTAGCAATGGAAGAGGTAGAGAGGGGAAGGCTGTACCCCAGATCAATGACTTTTTTATTACTATAAACACCATAAAGACTTACCATCACACCACTCCTCCCACTCAGGGAGTCCATACAGGACGGCACCTTGTGCTTCCTCTTCATCGTTGTCGTCCCTAGGGAGAACAAAGACGCCGACTCTAAATGAGCATACGGGACGCCGGACAACGTCAGAAATAATGTCAAAGCCAAGGTCTTCATTGGGCAGTACTGTCTTGAGCTTTGCATCGTCAGAATCCGGTGCCAAACAAAGGACAACATGTTTTGGCTCCTTTCCTTTAGATGGGTCTGGAGGGTGAAATGTCGATGCGAGCGTGCGCAAAGTAGCAATGGCACTGGAACGAGTGGTTGTGTCGGATTCGGATGGAGCTGTGGCGTTGGTTGAGGTCATCTTCCTCCTTCGTTTGAGGACCCCAGCGAGCCACTCTCCTCGCTTGATGCAGTTCCCTAATTCATCCAAGGCAGACTCGATAGCACAAGCCCATGCCTCGTGCCCTGCCTCCTCCTGGGTTTGATCATTGGCGATTGGGACAGGCACAAGTTCGCGAACGAAATGCCTGATGAGCTTGCCGCGGTGATCTCTCGCAGTAGTATTCAATGGACCGATTATCTGCGAACTCGATGGAGCGCGAAGCGTAGGGGGAGGGATGCCGGGAAGAGCTTTGTCAAATGGATTCATGATGTCAGCCATGTTGCCTTGTTTGTTCGATACTCATTGAAGATAGAGAGGCAGAGAATGGGCTAGTCAAAGTGATCAGTGTTTAAATGGTCTATGAATGATGAAAACGTACAAAGGTACCTGAGAACAAACACGCTTCAAGCCAGGGTGAGAAATGCAAACCCAAACCTAGGTGTTCTTGTTGTTCGTCCTTATGTGGCTGGAGTGCTCACAAGAGATAGAAGCGACTGATAGAGAGAAATAATACTTCACACAGGAGGTGAAGCTTGAGTGCAGTCGAATGAATGCAGCTACCGGAAATGGCGGTTGAGGGAAGAGAGGCGAATGGGTTGATGAACAGAAGACACCGGCGATGTCATTAGTTGCCTAATCCCACTCTATTGATCATAGTCATAACTATTTATTGTATGCGATGGAATGTAAAGTATATGTAATATTATTAGTCACATACTCTCTCGGGATGGCTATCCATTTTACAGCGGTTTAACTCCTGGCTTTTTCTTTCCGATCTTGACTCCCAATGAGTTCTTGGCTCCTCCTGCTTTGAGCTTCTTGGGAGCTGGCCCAGCCAAGCCTGTGATAAGTGAGCGCGCAGATTCGCCCAGAAGAGTGTGTAATTCTGGTTCTCGATCATCCGCTTTCCGTTTCACGGTGGTGGAAGATGACGATGGGCCCTGAGAGGGTAGTTTTGAGAAAACGTCTTGTACAAGCTTCTCGTCTTCTTCTTCCAGTAGGCGAGATTCCAAATCCTCTGCTGTCTCCACTTCTTCCTTTCCAAGCACAGTACTCACGTCGACGTCCCTCATTCTCTCGTTGCGGGCATTTCGGGCCCGAATGTCCTGCAACTTGTCAAGAATGTCCATCTCGCGTTTCGAGTCTGTTTGTTTGTTCTCTAACACTTTCATAGGATTGTTCTCCTCTTCTTCGAGCTTGGCCAGCCGGTCGACTTCTTCAGTCTCCGCTTCTTCTCGCCAAGGCTCAAAGTTCCGCGAGGCACCATGTTCAGCGGTGTAGTCGGTATTCTTGGGATCCGTCTTGAACGTAATTTCTGCAGAACAAAGAGTGCTAAATGAAAAAGTAAGCTGCTTATACCGTTGAGAAAGTTGAACAAGAAGTGCGGGGCAGACTGACCATTTGATGTAGAAGCGGAAAATCTTAATGCCATAATAATCTTCTCCCTCGACAGTCTCTTTACGAGCGTTAAACTTCTTGCCCTTATAAACGTACTCGCCGCAGGTATTGCAGCGCATCGAGAAGGGAGCCATCAGACGAACCACTTGCTGCGAGTTCTTTGGGCCTTTCCGCCGAGGAATCAAATCCGGGTCGAAATCAGGAGGAAAATATTTATTGAGAACTGTAAAATCAACCGTTAATCAAAGGGTATTTGCGGAGTCAAATAATGACAGACCTTTACGCTCAGACATATTTTGATGATGGTGGTTTCTTCTAAAGTCACAAAAGCTTCCGGTCGGTGCCGCTTCGCTCAAACATCCATGAGTCTTCAGTTTTGGAAACCTGGGACACAGGGTCCAGGAAGTAGCCTTGACCGTGCAAATGAGATAGAAGGCAACATAATTCAGTCCGCTCCCTCCAATCTATCGATTACGTCAGCAAGAGAAAGGCTCCCTGTCTTTAAGCACCGTATGCTTACTACCTCTTGCGCATTGAGCCATTTATGTTGATTATTTGTATGAAGGCATGGAGCTTTTATACGCTGTCGAGAATTACGGAGTTGTAATAGTTGTTGGTCAAACTGGGTGTGGCAAAACTACGCGTACGCAGTTTGATCGAGGCATTCTAAGAGTTGACATTTACGCGATGTCTGGAGCAGAGCTCCCCCAATACCTTCACGAAGCTGGTTGGACTTCTGGCGGCTCTGTTATCGCGTGCACCCAACCCAGGAGAGTGGCAGCTACGTCTGTTGCTGCGCGAGTGGCTGGTGAAGTAGGAACAGTTCTTGGGAAAGAGGTTCGCTTTCAATCTGAGACAGAAGAAAAGACACTATACCGATGATTAGGTTGGATACACCATACGGTTCGAGGATCTCAGCGACAAGGAAGAGACTCGAATTCTTTACATGACCGATGGGATGTTGTTTCGAGAAACCCTTCGAGATCCTCTACTGAGTCGATTTAGTGTGATTATGGTATAGTTACTCTCTCTTTAGCTTCATGGAACAGAGAGCTTAGGGAGTCTCGAGATTGATGAAGCCCACGAAAGAAGCGTATATACGGACCTTCTCCTTGGAGTGCTTAAAAAGCGCGTAAGCATCGTTCGCCCTTCTTTGACCCATCTCATACGTCACAGGATAAGGAGGAGGAGACCAGGGTTGCGAATATTAGTCTCTTCTGCAACTCTTGATGCTTCCGCTTTCCTCGACTACTTCTCTTCTGAGGGTCCAAATGAAGACGCCATAATCGTCAGCCTGGAAGGCCGAATGTATCCTGTACAAGTATCCTACATGAAGGAGCCCTCCCCAGACTATGTTCGAGAATCCGCCGACGTTGCGTGGAATATAAACCGTCAAGTATGTGGACCATTTTCTAGGGATAGCCAATCAACATTTCTAACCAAGAAATAGCAAGGAACTGGCGATATTCTCATCTTTCTCCCCGGCAGGGATGAAATTGAGCGATGTATAGAAGAACTTGCAGAGCGAATCCCGACGTACGTTTCCTCCCATCCTGTTCCCTATTCTTTTTTTTCCAACAATTGTCTTCAAATCCGGATAGGCTTCCCACCAGTGCCATTCGCCCCGTACCCCTTCCATTACATGCTGGTCTGTCTACCGATGAGCAGCTGGAGATTTTTCAGTCTGCCCGACCTGGCACTCGGAAGGTTATCGTTGCTACGAATATAGCGGAGGTATTTGTAGATGTCACTCTCCGTTATTTTCTCGTCTCACTGTAGCTAGGCCAGCGTGACAATTGACGGTATCAAATTTGTTATAGACTGTGGATTCGTCAAGGTTTGTCATCCCATGGTAGCATTAAACTCAGCTGAACATTGTCAGATTCGGCTCTTTAATCCAACAACAGCGCTGGCGACCCTAGCAACAGTGCCCATCTCCGCTGCTTCCGCAACGCAACGTGCAGGAAGAGCAGGAAGAACCTCCTCAGGTATTTGTTACCGTCTTTACACGGAGGCTACATTCAAAAACTTCGATCCGACAACCCCTGCCGAGATTGCTCGCACCGACATGGTTACCCCAATTCTGCAGCTCAAGTCTCTCGGAATTGATGACTTGATGAAGTTTGAATGGGTTACAGCGCCGCCTGCTGAAACTGTGCTAAGGGCATTGGAAGGCTTGGTGGCTGCAGGGATGATTGGTGCTGATGGGAGGTTGACAGCAATGGGTGAACAGGTGGCTGAGTGTCCAGTTGAGGTTGGGATTGCCAGAATGGTAGGCAGCAGATATTCTAGACGGATCATTCTGCTGACTTGTTTCCAGCTCTTTCGTTCCAAAGATTTCCAGTGTGGGGATGAGGCATTGACGATTGCTGCTATGACTACAGTTCAAGATATATTTATCATCCCTCAGGGTGCCCCTGGGGCTCTGGCAGAACTGGAAAGAAGAAAGTTTACTGCTGAAGAAGGGGTGAGCACACGATCCAAGACCCGGAAATTATTCTTATAAAGTACTAGGACCACTTGACTTTATTGAACGGTCGGCACTCATTATGCAGCCACAGTATATTTTGCTCATTCTTCCCCCTAGCATACAATGCATTTGTGAGATATGGCAAATCTGCAGGATGGTGCAAATCGCATTCCATTTCCTTTAGAGCCATGTCCAGGGCGGTTTCCATTCGTTCTCAATTGAAACGCTACATGCAACGCTTTGGACTTCCTCTCCAGAGCTGTCAGGGTGATGCACGGAGATTGAGGCAGTGCTTAGTTAGCGCATACTGGAGGAATGGTGCTCGCTGGGTAGCGGATGGGACGTATCGGTCTGTTCGTGGTGAACGGGTAGGTTGTATTGTGTGGCTTTTAGAATTCGCGCACTGACTTTCTCCAGACTCTCCATACGCACCCAACCTCTGTGCTATTTACGCGAAAACCACGTTCTGGTTGGGTGGTATTCCATGAGATGGAGGAAACGAAGAAAACTCAGTTGAGTTACTCCTCTATTTGTTTTACCAGTGGAAATTGACACCACTCCAGGATTCGAATTCTCACAGAAGTGGATCCAGAGTGGTTCTTGGAATATGGACACCAATATGAGGACAACAAGGGCCGAAGGTAGTCTGGCCACTTTACTATTAGTACATAAAAGGCTTATGTAATGAATTCTACATATCATCTGTATGTATATATAATATGCATCGAGAGTAGTAAGGTATACAAAGCTAGTTAGAATGGTAGCGGCTATGAATGGGCAACAGTACCTAATGTCGGGTGCAATTCGACCTTCCTCCCAAACCTCACGGCCTGGTGCTATGGCTGAGAACAAGCCTATCACGTTTGCTGAGCATCTGCAGCTGTCGTCGCTGGGCGTGCAGCCTGCGTCTATATCTTTCCAAACGTTGACGCTGGAGTCTGACCACTTCATTTGCGTCCGCGAAAAAGTGAACGAGCAAAACCAAGTTGTCATTATCGACCTTGCCGACGCCAACAATGTCCTTCGCCGACCTATTTCTGCTGAATCTGCTATTATGCACCCTCACCAGAAGATCCTCGCCCTCAAATGTGAGCTCTTGCCGCGCGTCTTGAGCTGTGTTAACCCGTACACGTAGCTGGTCGTAACCTGCAGATTTTCAACATCGATACGAAAGTGAAAGTCAAGTCACACGTCAACGACCAGGACGTTGTCTTCTGGAAATGGGTCTCTGACAGCACTATTGGTCTCGTCACAGACTCCGCTGTTTATCACTGGACCATTAATGACCAGACTTCTCCACCACAGAAGGTCTTTGACCGCCATGCTACTCTTCAGGGCGCCCAAATCATCAATTATAGAGTCACAACCGATGAGAAATGGCTCGTCCTTGTTGGCATCTCTGGGAACACTAACAGTCCCTCGGCATTCAAAATCAAGGGCTCCATGCAGCTTTACTCCAGAGAACGTGGGGTCTCTCAGGCTATCGAAGGCCATGCTGCAGCATTTTCAGAGATTAAAATTGATGGCTGTCAGCATCCCACCAAACTCTTTACCTTTGCGGTTCGTACTGCGACGGGCGCCAAGGTGAGAAGAAAGTCACCTTTTTATTCATTCATCGCTCATATTCGATGGTGTTAGCTACATGTCGTCGAAATTGACCATCAAGCGCCAGATCCACCGTTCACCAAGAAAGCTGTTGACGTTTATTTCCCTCCCCAGGCCGATAGTGACTTCCCAGTAGCCATGCAAGTCTCAAAGAAGCATGGCATTGTCTACCTAGTCACGAAATTTGGATTCATCCATCTCTATGACCTCGAATCCGGTGCTTGCATATACATGAACCGCATCTCTGGCGAGACCATTTTCGTTACAGCCGAGCACGAGGCAAGCAACGGTATCATCGGCGTCAACAAGAAGGGTCAAGTCCTGAGCGTTGCCGTTGATGAACAAACGATTATTCCCTTTATTCTTACTACTCTCAACAACACTGAGCTTGCCTTCAAGCTGGCTAGCAGGGGCAATCTACCAGGAGCCGACGACCTCTATGTAAAGCAATACCAGCAGTTGTTCGCTTCAGGTAACTATGGCGAAGCTGCGAAGATTGCTGCAAACTCTCCTCGGGTATCTCTCTTTCTCTCGCTTTAAGTCAGACCTCAGGCTCAGTCTCTTCACTAGGGCATTCTTCGAACGGTCCAAGTTGTCGAATCTTTCAAACAAGCGCCAACGCCCCCTGGCGGTCTCTCTCCTATTCTCCAATACTTCGGTATTCTCCTGGAACGTGGCGAGTTGAACCATCTCGAATCTTTGGAGCTAGCTCGTCCTGTCCTGCAGCAAGGTCGTAAACAACTCCTTGAAAAGTGGCTCAAGGAGAACAAGGTTTGTTGTGGTCTTGTATCTATCTTTGTTTATAAACCTCATTTTTACTTCAGCTCACCTGCAGCGAGGAACTCGGGGATATTGTCCGACTTCACGATATGACACTTGCACTGTCCGTCTACCTTCGCGCCAACGTTCCCAACAAAGTTATTGCTTGCTTCGCGGAAACGGGTCAGATTGACAAGATAGTCCTATACTCTAAAAAGGTAGGGTATAGCCCTGATTACACCACCCTCCTTCAGCATGTCATGAGGAGCAATCCAGAGAAGGGTGCAGAATTTGCGAGTCAACTGGTCAATGACGAATCTGGACCTTTGGTTGACGTTGAAAGGGTTAGTCTTGTGTTTTGCGTAATGCATTTTTTTTGTCTGACTATCAATAGGTTGTGGACATTTTCATGTCTCAAAACATGATCCAGCCGGCGACTTCCTTCCTTCTGGATGCCTTAAAAGATAATAAACCAGAGCAAGGTCCCCTCCAAACTCGCCTTCTTGAGATGAATCTCGTTCATGCACCTCAAGTTGCTGATGCTATCTTGAGTAACAACATGTTCAGCCATTACGACCGACCTCGAATTGCCAACCTCTGTGAAAAAGCTGGTTTACTCCAACGAGTAAGACCCGCTTGTGCTTACAACATCAACATAACTCATTATGTTTCCAGGCACTAGAGCATTATGAAGATCTTGCCGATATTAAACGCGCCATCGTTCATACGACCGCGCTGCCTGCTGATGTGAGTCTGCTTTTATTTCTTAATGTTAGCACATTTTGACGTTTCTTAGTGGTTGGTCAACTACTTTAACCGTCTGACACCAGAGCAATCTATGGCTTGTCTGCAAGAAATGCTGCGCGTGAACATCCGCCAGAACCTACAGGTCGTCATCCAAGTTGCCACAAAATACTCTGACATTCTTGGTGCTGTCAAGCTCATCGAGATGTTCGAGAGCTTTAAGAGCTTTGAGGGTATGTGACTTTGTTTGGTCGTTTTTCCTCGATTTTTATTCAAAATCGAAGGCTTGTACTACTATCTTGGATCTGTCGTCAACTTGAGCGAAGATCCCGAGGTTCACTTCAAATACATTCAAGCAGCGACGAGGACCGGCCAAATTCGCGAGGTCGAGCGCATTTGTCGCGAGAGCAACTTTTACAACCCGGAGAAAGTCAAGAACTTCCTTAAGGAAGCCAAACTTTCGGACCAACTACCTCTCATCATTGTCTGCGACCGGTTCGACTTTGTGCATGATCTCGTCCTCTATCTCTATCAGAACGGTCTGGTGCAGTTCATCGAAGTCTATGTTCAGCGTGTCAATTCCATTCGCACGCCTCAAGTTATTGGAGGACTTCTTGACGTGGACTGTGACGAGACAACCATCAAGTCGCTTCTCAGCTCCGTCACGGGCAATTTCCCGATTGACGAGCTTGTCTCCGAAGTTGAGCAGAGAAACCGACTCAAGTTGATTCTCCCTTGGCTTGAAGCTCGTGTGCAAGCCGGTAGCCAGGATTCTGCTGTCTACAATGCTATGGCAAAGATCTACATCGACAGCAACAATAATCCAGAGCAGTTCTTGAAAGAGAATAATGTAAGTCTAAACTTGAATTTTTCCTCTCCAAATGCTGATGAATTGATTTATAGCTCTACGAGCCATTAGTTGTTGGCAAATTCTGCGAGAAGCGCGACCCTTACCTTGCATACATTGCGTATGCCAAAGGGTTCTGTGATGACGAGCTCATTGCAATTACCAATGAGAACTCCATGTTCAAGCAACAAGCCAGGTATCTTGTAAAGAGGCGTGAGCTGGACCTTTGGGCGCAAGTTCTTGTGCCCGACAACATGTACCGCCGTCAATTAATTGACCAGGTTTGTGCGGCACTCTCATATTAACCGCCACCTAATATTTTCAGGTTTCTGCTACCGCCCTTCCAGAATCTACAGACCCCGATGATGTGTCGCTCACCGTCAAAGCATTCATGGCTGCTGATCTTCCCATTGAGCTCATCGAAATACTCGAAAAAATCATCATTGAGCCTTCTCCTTTTAGCGACAATCGGAACCTCCAGAACCTCCTCATGCTTACTGCTATTCGTTCTGACAAGGGCAAGGTGGTCAATTACATCAACAAGCTGCAGAACTATGATTCAGGAGAGATCGCGGGTATTGCTACACAACATGGTCTGTATGAGGAAGCACTTTCAATCTACAAGAAGTACGATGACCATGCTTCGGCAATCACTGTTATCGTCGAACACATTGTTTCTCTTGATCGTGGTGTGGAGTACGCCACCAAGGTTGACCGCCCCGAGGTCTGGAGTCGTCTTGCAAAGGCTCAACTTGATGGTCTGCGCATCAAGGATTCTATCGGTAAACCACATGTTTTATCTCTCCTTTTCTGCTCCTTTACGCTTTGTAGATTCATATATTAAGGCCGAAGACCCATCCAACTTCTTAGAAGTCATCGAGATTGCATCGCGAGCTGGCAAACATGACGATCTTGTTCGCTTCTTACAGATGGCTCGCAAAACTCTGCGGGAGCCCAAAATTGACACAGAGCTTGCCTACGCTTATGCAAAGACCGATCGTCTTCATGACATGGAGGATTTCCTTGCTATGACGAATGTCGCCGATATTTTTGAGGTTGGCGAGAAGTGCTTTGAGGATGAACTCTACCAAGCTGCCAAACTCCTATTCACAAGTATCAACAACTGGGCCCGCCTAGCAACTACTCTCATTTACTTGGGCGAGAATCAGGCTGCAGTGGAAAGCGCAAGAAAAGCTGGGAACACACAGTAAGACTCTATTAGTATCCATTTGCATCCCTTTAATACCGTTCCAGGGTTTGGAAACAAGTTCACTCCGCGTGCATTGAAAAGCAGGAATTCCGCTTAGCGCAAATATGTGGTCTCAATATCATTGTTCATGCAGAGGAACTGGCCGCCCTTGTGACGATGTACGAACGTCGTGGCCACTTCGATGAAGTTGTCGGTCTCTTAGAGGCTGGTCTGAGTCTAGAGCGGGCCCATATGGGCATCTTTACTGAGTTGGCTGTCCTACTGAGCAAGTACAAGCCTGGGAAACGTGCGTCCTCTAGTTCATGTGACCGCCTATATTCCCTAAATATTTCTAGTGATGGAGCACTTAAAACTGTTCGTTGCAAGAATCAACATCCCCAAGGTCATTAGGGCTTCGGAGCAAGCACATCTTTGGCCAGAACTTGTCTTCTTGTATATCAAATATGATGAGTTTGTGAGTTTCTGACATCTCTTTTCACTATCCCCACTCAATCGTTGTAGGACAATGCCACACTGGCGATGATCGAACGTTCAGCTGATGCCTGGGAGCATAATCAATTCAAAGAGGTCATCGTGCGCGTTGCCAATGTTGAGATGTATGCATCTTTTTTCCCTGTGCCAATTACACTCACCATTTGATAGCTACTACAAAGCGTTGACCTTCTACCTACAACAACATCCGACTCTCTTAACCGATCTTCTCACTGTTCTCATTCCACGGATTGACCACACCCGAGTTGTTCGAATGTTCCGCAAGTTCGAGCATCTTCCTCTTATCCGTGCCTATTTGATTGCTGTTCAACGTGTATGTTTTTTTTTTTGCTTAACCCTATGATATGTTTCACTCATTTTCTGGCTATAGTTGAACGTCGCCGAAGTCAATGAGGCTTATAACGAGCTCTTAATAGAAGAAGAGGACTACAATACTCTCCGCGACTCGGTCGACAGCTTTGACAACTTCAACAACACCAAACTAGCAGCCGATCTCGAAGTTCACCCTCTTTTGGAGTTCAGGCGGCTTGCTGCTCATTTATACAAGGTAAGCACTCTTTCTGCCGCCTGACTGAATTGTATTACTCACTATTATTCAAGAAAAACAAGCAGTGGGACAAATCCATTTCATTGTCAAAGCAGGACAAATTATACAAGGACGCAATCGTCACGGCTGCGACATCGGCGTCTACAGAAGTCGCCGAAGATCTTCTCTCGTACTTCGTCGACATTGGCAACAAGGAATGCTTCGCTGCTATGTTATATGCCTGTTTCGACCTCTTGCGATCGGACATCGTAGAAGAGATTAGTTGGCAGCATGGTTTGAATGACTTCTACATGCCTTACAAGATTCAAGTCTCAAGAAGTCTTGTCGAAAAAGTGCGGCTTTTGATCTAATAGTAACACACTGTTATTCACTTTTGAAACAGGTCGCTGCTCTGGAGAAGGAAATCAAGGAGTCGAAGAAGAAGGAAGTGCAGAAAGAACAAGCTGAACAAGATGCGCCAATCATCAACCCAGGCTTGCTCCTCACCAATGGTCCTGCCTATCCTGGTCCGCCCATGAATGG
Organism: Flagelloscypha sp. PMI_526; assembly: GCA_021399455.1. Taxonomy (NCBI): domain Eukaryota; kingdom Fungi; phylum Basidiomycota; class Agaricomycetes; order Agaricales; family Niaceae; genus Flagelloscypha; species Flagelloscypha sp. PMI_526. The sequence continues at coordinate 105,464 of JAJTUO010000002.1, forward strand.
TATGGCAACAGGAATGCCTCCTGTATGTTCAGTCTATGTTCCGTGGCTTCCTCATTTCTTACCTTTTTAACAGATGATGACCGGCTTTGGCTCGTATTGATTAAAATTCTGACTTACTGGACTGTTGTTGCATGTACATACGCGATTCGAATAATTCTGCTACCACTGGTTACTGGATTTACATTATCACCTTTCTTTCGTCTTTGCCTGAAGTTCGATCTTGGACCTTAAATATTTTGGATCATGATCCGACTTGTCTCTTGCCCTTAGCTGTCATCATGAGTTCTCTGGATGGTCTTGTGGACCTCTGGCTACGTCTTGACCAGGTCTGTCTCATCGTGTTGCTCGTATATATATCCTGATATTGAAGCTTTTGGGCGAGAGAATGCTGCAACTCTCAATGAAATCAAGCAACTGAAAGAATCTGGCAATGACATTGAGCTCGAGAAACGCTTAGGGTCTGTCAATCTCAAGACATTCCTGGAGCCCTTTAAAACTGAAAGTGACAGTAATCGGATAGAATTTGGGACTGCCGGTCTCCGTGGTAAAATGGAAGCTGGCTTTTCGCGAATGAATGGTATCCCAATTCCGATTGCATTGTTTCCAGCATTTTTTATCTTACAGACAGACTTGACCATAATCCAGGCATCCCAAGGACTTTGTCGTTATATATTAGACAATATCCATAACTCTACCACTAGAGGAGTGGTCATCGGGCACGATCATAGACATAACTCCAGCCACTGGGCAGAATTGACTGCTGCAGTGTTTATTTCCGAAGGTGTGAAAGTATATCTTCTTGCTGGTCTTGTCCATACGCCAATGTGAGGAATCTCTGACCTCTTTGCTGTATCAGACTGAACTTTCCCACTTTAAGGGTACCATTTTCGATAAAACACCTGAGAGCATGTGCGGGTGTTATGATCACAGCAAGCCATAACCCTAAGGTTTGTATCATGCTACCATGCAAGATGCAAGGCTAAGCGCTCATTAGCAAGACAATGGATACAAAGTATATTGGGAAAACGCTGTCCAAATAATCGCTCCCCATGACGAGGGTATAGCCAAATGCATCGCCGAAAACTTTGAGCCCAGAACATGGGATGTTTCTGGTCTCAAGACATCACCGTTGTTGGTTGACCAGACAGCAGAATGCATTGATGAATATTTCATCACCCTTGGAAACCTTTGTGCCCGGAGGTATTGAACAACGTGCCGAATATCCCTTGGACGTTTGTAACTAAAGAATTCCATAGAGAAGAAAACCGAACCGCGACGATCAAGTTCGTCAATACGTCGATGCATGGTGTGAGCCACCCGTTTGTGACAAGAGCATTCCAGCAGTTTGGGCTTGCCCCTTTCACTCCTGTGCAAGAACAGCAGGACCCCGACCCAGAGTTTCCAACAGTCACATTTCCGAATCCAGAAGAAAAAGGTTCTCTTTTTAAATATCTTCTAGCTTTTTATATGTTAAATCCATTTCAGGGGCTCTGGTAAGACTTCAGTGAATGTGTCAGCTCACTGCCTAAGGAACGAACTAGGATTTGGGCATACAGACTGCTGATCGTCTTGGAATTGCCTACGTTCTTGCCCAGGACCCTGATTCTGATCGCTTCTGCGCGGCAGAAAAGTCCAAGGATGGCAAGTGGACCAAGTTCACTGGAGACCAATTAGGTACGTGCGAGAGAATATGATAAATTTCAGTAGCGAACTCCAACAGGGACCATTTTCGGCGCTCGCATATTAGAGCTATACAAACTCAGTGGCAAACCGATTGAAAATCTTGCCCTAGTTGCTTCAACTGTGAGTTCAAAGATGCTTGAGGTCATGGCGAAGAGGGAAGGATTCAAGTTTGTAGAATGTCTCACCGGTTAGCGCGCTGTCCATTTTCATTACGAATTGGAACGGCTGAATTTTGTCCACAGGCTTCAAGTTCATTGGGAATACTGCTCTGGATCTCGTGGCACAAGGTTATGAAGTACCATTTGGTTACGAGGAGGCAATCGGGTATATGTTTGGTAACGATATCCGAGACAAAGATGGAGCCTCTGCCACGGTAGCTACTTTCTCGAGCTATGGGATCTCCCTTGATTCACAGCAGGAAATAGGCCATCTTTGCGGAGCTTGCCGCTCTGTTGGATGCTCAAGGCAAAACTATGTCGTCATTTCTTACAAGCCTCTATGACAGGTCTGTGTATAAAATTTATATATCAAGCTCCTGGCGACTGACTAGTTCCAGATACGGGTATTTTGAGGTTTGATTGAAATTCTGTCTGCTGTTGACCCAACTTTTCAATATTAGTCCTTCAGACGAACAATGGGTACTTCATTTGCAACGAGCCTTCAACCATCGATGCTATCTTCTCTCGCATTCGACGGTATGAGACCACTTCACACCCATCAACAAGGACATATCCTTCCTCTATTGCAAATATCCTCATCACGCAAGTTACCGACCTGACGAAAGGATGTAGCTGGGATAGCAATAGAGAGGGAGGGGTTCCTCTTCTACCTCTATCATCGGGGCATATGATACAGTTTCGGGCCGGTCAAGAGGGGGACGAAAGAAGCCCTGTTCGCATTGTGTTGACTTTGCGGTGAGTTTGCTTCCCCTTTTCGCCTTCGATGCCAGTAACAGTTTTTGGATGTTTTAGGACCAGTGGCACAGAGCCGAAGGTGAGACGACTCCGTGCTGCGAGATAGCGAGACTAATTAAATTATCAGATCAAGTATTACCTAGAAGGGAATGGTCAAAATCAAAAGGTCGTTACGCGTGCACTGAAAGATGTTGTAAAAGAACTAGGCGACAAGTGGCTTGAAGCGAACAAACACGGGTTACAGCACAGCTAAAAGAGGTCCATCTAATTCAAGCAAATCTTTGTTGCCTCTGTTTTTCTATATCTTTAGTCTCTTGCCAGAGTTCATCTGTGACTACATCTTTCCGTAGAACTTGGGCCAATAATCTATTGGCTGATGAGGAAGGCGTTAGCAACACAAGGTAGGACAAACCTAGCAATTAACATTTGTGAGACTAAACCATCAGCATTCATTGACGACGGATTCTTTGTTCTTGAGGAGACAAAGTCATCTTGGATGTGCTAGTAGATTGATCAGGCTACTTGGCGGATGGTCGTGGTGAACTGATCTAACCTGGGCTGTAGCTTCACTAACAGAGACGCTTCCCACTTTAGCTGCGTTAAGCAAGGCTCGGAATGAGTCGATCTTGTCAGCCGATGGAAGGTTCAAAGAGCCGGGTGGCCGATATAGTCGGTTCTCGGCGTTAGAATATGCAGGAACCAAAGGAATAGTGGTACTAGTCTTTGAAAAGCCTCACGTATTAACGTCAAAAAGACTCCAAACAAGATTTTGTAGACGTACCTGAAAAAAAGCACTTTTGCGTCCTTCAGTCAGAATGATCACGTCCAAGTCGGTGTCAAAGCTGTAGTTCGTGTATGGGAAAATATAATCAAGTTTTTGAATATTGATGACCTCCTGCATGGTTTTGAGATTCTCGACTCCTTGTTGGTGGAGGATACCTTCCGAAATAGCGGATTCAGACAGCACAAGAACTGCACCTTTCGGGAGCTGAAGAAGGCCTGATTGAAGAGTATCATCGGATGTGAAGGATGGCGAGAAACGTGTAGAGTTGAGTAAGGGAAGTGATAGAGGAACTTGGATAGAAAGAGGGAGAATGTGACTGAGGACCTCCGACAGGACTGGACGATTTCCAGACTGGGAAGACGGAGGAGAGGGAAACCCAGATATTGTCAAAGACAAAGGTAGGATAGGCGGAGTTCGTGAATGGACGCGCCCGACGGCAGTGAGCAGCACAAGACGGCTCGTCTCAAAATCTCCGGCCAAGGCTTCATCTGCGACCCATCTAATAAGTTCGTTCCAGAGGTCCCGTATATTCAGACTCAGGTTCAGGTTGGGATGTATTAGAGGGTCGAGAGTCATTGACAAAGGTGTGGAGTACAGGAGATGGAGTGTTGGGACGAGTGGCTGAGACTGGTCTTCCAAGATGACTGCGATTCTAAGTATGGGCAGCTAAAAGAACAAGTCAAGGGAAAAAAAAAGCATACGGCTCCTGGTTAAAAATGCCAACAAAGTTATGGAGGCTTGTCGGCTTGAATGATTCAATTAATGTTGTGTCGTAGACCTGGGACATGAAGACATTGATACATGGACTGACTGGCGGGAAGAAGAAGGAAAGAAGTCGCACTTTTATCTGAACTGAAATGTGAGGAGTGTTGGGAATAGGGTATCTGCTTGTATTTCTGTGCCCGGTATTTTCAATGTGATTTATTTCGCTGGGACTCGGTGGTGGTGGACAAGTGTTATCGGTCCACGGAGATCGACCAGGAATGGATGTAGCCCAAATGATAGCACATTCGCGAAGTGATGAATAATCAAGAGTCTGTTGCGAGTGCTGGTTAGTTGTTGCAACGTCTAAACCCCAGCCTCCGGGCTGGTTTTGCGGAGAGCAGACGAGATACATTTCAGCATCTGCCGAGGTATCCTGCACCATTGCAGAAAAGCGAACCATCGACGAGTCTTTGTGAGTCGAACCTGGACACAACACGGGAATCTGTTTACTGCTAATAAGAATAAAAAAAATTCGTGGTGAAAAGATGCAAAGCGATCTACCGCGTTAAACGCGTCTGCTGATTCGAAAAGCCGTGAAAAGTGGCGATTTACTGTAACTGAAAACTCTGCGCTGCTGTTGTCATGGGCATATAAATCGCGTATTTCGTTATAAGGGGCAGAGATGGCATCGACCCAAGCCGCAGCAGCCATGGTTGTTGGGGAAAGGCGAAGTGTCACAAATCCGTCACAGGTGACGGAGGGTTGCTGACAGGAAGCCAAGTCGGAATCGGACTTACTCTTGACACTCATGGGACTCTTCAACCGCAAGAAAGCCGAAGACGGGGACGACAGCGAAAAGAAGAAGGGTGCTTGGAGGAGACCAGCGAGTATGAATATTATTATTTTCCCGTGCCCAATTATTCTCAACTTACAATTGCCTCGCAGACACGGCCTTCAAGCAGCAGCGTCTCAAGGCTTGGCAGCCGATTCTGACGCCCAAGACCGTGCTTCCTACGCTTTTCATTATTGGACTACTATTCGGGCCCATTGGAGGGCTACTCATATGGGGCTCAGGACAAGTCTCAGAAATGTCCTTCGATTATTCTGACTGCGACTCGCTTACTCCTCAATCCTCGCTCGACAATGCGAAAGTGAACATGGTAGAGCTCCCATCGAACAAATACCAGTACAAGTTGCGGGATAAGGATGCCAAAACACCAATCAACAGTCCTCCTAAATACGCCTTTTTCGCCAACGACAGCGCTGAGGACCCACGTCAGAGAAGGCAGTGTGTTTTGCAATTCGATGTCCCAGTCGACCTCGAACACAGCGTTTTCTTCTACTACAAGTTGACCAACTTCTATCAAAACCATCGTAGATATGTCAAGAGCCTAGACTCTGACCAGCTCAAAGGCAAGCGCGTATCTGCAGACACCTTGGACAAGGGCGACTGCAAACCCCTCGGTTCGATCGACGGGAAAGCTATTTATCCTTGTGGTCTCATCGCGAATTCCCTATTCAATGGTGTGTAATTGTTTATAACCCTATGATTCGAACCCAGCGCTGATCAGCTTCCTTCAAGACACATTTTCAGACCTCACTGTCGTAAATGCCAATGCAGCCGAGGGGTCTATCCCGACCTATGTTTTCTCTAACACGAGCATTGCCTGGCCGGGCGAGAAGAAGAAGTACACTTCGAATCCCATTGGTGGCTCCGGCTACACGTCCGTGGACGAAATTGTCCCACCTCCAAACTGGAGGGCCATGTACCCGAATGGCTATACCGCCGACAACATTCCCGATCTCAAAAACAATGAACACTTCCAAAATTGGATGCGTACAGCTGGCTTACCTACTTTCACTAAGCTCTATGGCAGGAACGACTCCAATGACTTGCCCAAGGGTCTCTATCAAGTAGTGATCGGAATGAGTATGTTTCAACGATGTCCTTGAAGGCACTTTGCATTGACATCTAGCACGTAGATTTCCCAGTTACTCCTTACAAGGGAACCAAGTCTTTCGTCATCTCTACAGTTACATGGATAGGTGGCAAGAATCCATTCCTAGGGTGGGCTTATGTCGCAACTGCTGCTTTGTTCGTCCTCTTGGCAGTCATTGGAACAGCAAGGCATCTCATCAAACCTCGGTACGTTTTCTTTAAATGATTTTCCTTTTAAAGATGATTTAACTTAGCTGTCTTCTTAGACGACTGGGCGACATGTCTCTACTTTCATGGAATAGGTGATGGGATTTTTACCTGTCACGTTGTATTAACCCACGCCCCTACCGTATAATAGAATGTAATGACCTTAAGGACATGAATTTCGCCACGATTGACCAAGGTGTAGTTCGAACTTGAATAACATAATTATGGAATATCTATTTCAACTTGATCCTCCTTGCTATTGTATCCAATGCCTTCACATGTGATGATGGTATGTTTTTTGTCATTCTTATGGCTTGTAAATCGCGCCGATGTGAGTTGTTCGGCGACCCAAATGGCGGATTGCGTATGAAGAGTTGGGCCACTGCGTCTTATTGAAGGAGTTAGAACATGATGCTGCCCAGACGATGAGGTCACTCACCCGATGTTAATTTGACTTGTCCCTTTCGCCAGTGCCATGAACAAAATGACTTGGTCTTGGAGCCATTCGTCTACTACGCCGCCATTACGCAGGTTGCGAATCAGCTCTTTTGCAGCGTCCTCTCCAACACGGGTCGCTGAGATACCTTTCGCACCGAGAGCGCTACCTCCAATAATAGCTCCAGATGTGAGGGTTGCATAAAGGACGATACCTGAACCTGCCCCTGGAGCGACACTGGGCGGAAAGCGTGTGTTTGAAATAGAGATGGGGATCGCATTAGCATCAGGAGGCAATATGGATCCACCAGCATCTTCTGGAGGTATGGCGTAGAAACCAGCGTTCTCAAGCACGTGGAGCGCGCCGTCAATCATATCCTTGCCCACAACGTTAGGCAAACCAGCGAAGTGACTAATCCCTTCTATCTTTACCACATCTCCCTGTTCCAGTAGAGTGATACTGCTCAAAGAAGTACCAGCAGGCAGGGGCTCAGAAACACTAAAGCTAACACATCCTCCACCTTTTGGGAAGTAACCTCGTTTTTGGATGTCTACGGTGACTCTAGGGGCATTAAATTGGGCATGAATGAAAGGGAGAAATATATTAGTGGAGTAATCGAGTTGGGGAGCATTTGATGCGTTGGTGCCACCACGAAGAGTTATGGTTGAAATGGTGTTTGACGATGACGGTTGGAAGGGGGAGAAAAGGACAAGAGGAAGGGATATTTGCAAAAGAAGCATGATTGAACCTGCTGTCTGTGCGAATGGAAATGAGGATGGATCAGCTGAGAGAGAGAGAGAATGGGCAGTTTTACTTTAGGATCTGCTGTCCAAGTTCCAGGCAGAGTTGTTTGCTGCCAGTCAGATCCAGGGGTAAAGTCAATACTGGTAGAGCCGTTGACAGCTCGACTAAGGGTTCCAGATGATATTTCCGAGACAAGCTGCAAACCTTGAAAAAGTTTGGGGGAAGTGGTGAGGCGAAAACTCAGAGTTTGAACACACCTGTTCGGTGTTGATTTTTCAAACCTGGAGGTTTACGTCCATTCCGTATTTTTTCAACGGTCAGAGATTTGTGTAAAAGTGCGGCTAACGATGTCGAGTTGCGAAGAATCTGGCCTCCGCCTAGCCCCACATCATGAGCCATGGTTTCACGCATAATGGAGATGCTCAGCCAAACCTTCCAGAATACTTCCGTCGATAACAAGTCGTGTAGCTGTAGACGCAGCCATGAGTTGTTATAGGTATTTTGCTTCAGAAGACAAGAGTAGAGCCAGTCTGAAAGGTGACTTGTGCTTTTATGAAACTCGATGATGGTCGTTGACTAGATTGAGTTGACCCACACGCATCCGCATAATATTGGGGTTTTTTGGTATATTTTCACGTAATTGCCTTCCCCTCTTCAATTTCGGAGGCGAAGGATGGCTCGTTGCGTCGCGCTCTTACCGCGAACAAAGGTCTCTACCGCCGTTAACCGTCCCTGCACTTCTATGTTTCTTTTCCGCCGCTGTAATGTGCATTTCATATCCAGTCCTGCAAACCATAGAAGCCTTCAAGCAGGGGGTCAAGTCGGCGATTCCATTAAGCAAGACACGATACGCCAGGTGAAAAAAAAAACCCTGAAGATTCCTAGTGACTTGGAGGCTCTCAGATTGAAGCAGTTATGTCTTTCGCTTGCCGACTCTATCCATTATCTATCTCCCCATTTCTTTGTGTCCACGGGAGTGATAACCTTCCTTCGGAACTTTTCGCCCGCTTACGGAGAGGAGTACGTAGAGGTCCAACATCATCTGAGTGGCACAAGCCATGTTGTGTGTATATTTAACAGAGAGAATGTATTGTTGTGCCTCTGGAAGCGGACTTCCGAAAAACTCGTATAGCGGGATCCGAGTGTGGTATAGAGAGAGGTATGTACGAAAGCCTATAGGTTTATGAAAGCAGTACGTCGAGGAACTCGGAGTCTGCCTCAAGCCACCGGAACTTGTTTTGCGCCTCAATCTCCGCTGATGGGCGGTTTCGCATGCCAACCCTCTGGAGCCATCCTTCCTTAAACACGGAGTACGGGGGGGTTCGGAGAGGTGGCCCGAAGGCGCAGATGCCCAATTACAATGAGGTCGCAACCAAAGAACAAGTTGTAGAAGCCTTGGGTCCGCTCACCAAAGACGGATACTTAAAGGGAAGGTTTGGCCCATTATTAATATTTTTAATTCCAGGCCGCACAACCGTCCAGAATCGATTGAATAAGGCCGCTGGCTGCCAGTCGGCTGGGCCACCCCTGCCTTTGCCGAGCATAAATGAACATCCATGGCCGTTTGTGAATAGGAACTCTTACACCAACACCTCGAGCCGGTCTGCTTGGACAATTTCAGGGTACACTACTCTACGAACAATGAGACGGTCTACAAGGTCTCGGGAGCAAGTCCAGGTTGGTTCCACCCGTCATGGGCGAGCTAGCAAAGGTGCAGTCAGAATTTTCTACCAAGGGTCTCAAATTTTCTTGAGCTCAGGTACTAGATATGGCTCCGATTTCTGAAGGCCCTCCAAAATCTATGACCCACACATTCTTCGCAACTCCGACACCCGCCTCGCAATCCGATCCCACACTGTCACTGTCTTCTAGCTCAAGCTCTACTACACTCTCGTTCCGGGTGTCCGACCAACCGAGTTCGGTCTCTCAGTCGACAGACTCCGCTCTAGCCAACACCACAGATGGGAAGCGACGCGAAACAGGGCGAATACCCCGGCCTCCAAATGCGTTTATTCTCTTCCGATCCAGCTTCATTCGAAATCACACTGTCCCCGACAGCGTCGAGGCAAATCATAGCAACCTTAGCAAGATTGCAGGGATGTTTTTGTAAACCGCTCAGAATGTGATCAAATATCTTATACTTTTGTATCTAGGCATGGTTTGGCGCTCCCTACCACCGTCCGAACGGCAGAAGTGGGAAGAGAAAGCACGTGTTGCACAAGTTGAACATCGGCTGAAATACCCTGATTGGAGGTGAGAGTCGAACAATGTGTCATCCCAGATCTTACCAAACAGCCAACTGACTGAGATGTGTCTACTACCAGGTTCACCCCCGGTCTTGATCGCGGCGCCGGGCAAGGCGGAATAAAGCGTGCTAAATTGACTCACCTCAAGGACGAGGAATCTCGCAGACTGCGTGAAGATGTCGACTCTACGTCGCCTGTGGGTCCCACCACTGCTCATCCGGGACCTAAAAGACGATCCAAGGCAAATACAAAGGTAAGCGCATCTAATATACCTGAAGTTATTTACTCGGAGCATGCACCCAACAATAAATATTTTCTAGCTTCTTCAATCTGGCACGAATGAAGAGCCACCCCAAGTACTGACTTTCAGTCCTGGAGATTCTCCCAGCTCTGATTCCGTCACTTCCATGCCCCACGGTCGGAAACGGAGGGCAACTGTGTCTGCTACCCCGACTATAGAGCTCCGACATTCCAGAAGCAACCGTGCTGTGGCAGAGTCTTCTGCGTCTGACCTATCGTCTTTGCCTGTCACCAAGTCTCGTGGCTCGGCAAAGTCATCTGAGCCTGGTTCCAACAAGGCATTTGAAGCAGCGAGGATCCAAAAAATTGCGGAGCTGCTTTCTCAGGGACAAACAGGTCCCGAACTTGCTCGCAGCCTCGATGAATGGGCGGTTGAGCAACAAGGTGGACCTCCTTCGCCCAGCCATCATTCCCAATCTGATAACCTGAGCGTCCGCGGTCGTGCCACCGTTCGCCTTGGCCGCACCACTCGTTCGTCTGCACTGTCTGTCGAGGCGGCTGCCGAATCATTACCTCCGCCCCCAGATACCCTTTCACCGAACGCTCCACCAACCACAGTCCCCGACACCAACAGCTCGACGCTGACCAATATTTTGAAGCGATCGTTATCTGTCCCTGTGCGCAATTTACATAAACGTAGCTTGAGCACGAACGCCATCGACGAAGCGAGGTGGCCCAGCTTCGGTGCTACTATTAACCGTCACTCAGGTGATGGCAGTAGTCAATACCATAATGGAGAAATAACCGTGGAATCTCGTCCTCCAACACCTTCCTCCTCTCCCATCCGTTTATGGACTACCTGGTCCCCCCCATCTTCTGATGAAAATGCATATTCACCAGTCGTTGGGCCTGGAGAAGCATCGCCGTACCTTAACTCATCTCCGAACTCTCCACATGCCTCCCCCTACTTGGCTCAGGCGGCTGCGCATGTCTCAGCTACCACCGACGAACAAAGCCCAACGGTTGATGTGCCGTCTTGGACCTCAGAACCGAATGATACATCTGGACAGTGGTACTCTCTGAACATGCCACCTGCGACTACCGACTGGTGGCAGCCTCCGCGTGAAGAGGAACCGACTTGGATTATGGCTGAGTCTCCCAATCCCAACCGCTGGCAAGTAGGAGGTCTAGATCAGGATAACGAAGGACACTGGGACAATGGCAATTCCGGAAAGAGCAAAGGATACGCATATGACTCATGGAATGTAAGCTTCCTCTTTCTAATATGTATCATATATATTCTCATTTCTCCAGTCTGAACAGATGTCTTTGGATCCTTCTACTCTAGGGCCTCCGCCATCATTTGACTCCCCAATGATGTCCAGCCCGGAACCTTGCCCTGCCGAGCCTGTAGCACACCCACCCCAGGTGAACACTTCATCATTTCCCCCTTATTCAAACTCATCGGAGGTGTCATCGTTCCCAACACCATACCTATCCACCTATTCATCGTTATCCAACTGGGCGGGCGAACCCAACCAACCTCAGCCTGCTGCTACCGGTTCCGCACGATCCACCAAAGACGGATGGATTCGTGGCGACGACTGGTACAGTAGCATACAATACTAATGTCTCATCTTTTCCTTGATCTTCTCTGAAAATCTTGAATAGCGTCTTGCTGGCAAATGACTTTGACTTCACTCAAATATCGAAATGCTGTATTCTATCTATCTTGCTGTGTTTGTTTACTAATAGACCTCACTGACTTTCTCACCTGTACCATATTGCAACCTTGGCTCTTCTACCCGTCCATGTATCAATATTTATCATGACCAGTTCACGAGCAAATAGACTTCAGCTCAAGGAACGATTTTTTTCCTGATGTGCGATAATTTGTATCAGTTCTAAATAATCCATGGGTGGTCGTAAGTTACAAAAAGAAATATCGAATACATGTATGTAGGTCCGCGAATGGCAAAATATCTACGATCGCTGGAGAGCCAATGACTTGACCTACAGCAAAATATCAGAGCTGAAAACAGAGACGAAGATTTTCTGGATTACCTTGCGTTGCTGCCCAAGCCACGCTGATGGTTCTGGTCGCGAATGTGCTGTTGGTCCGAGCGAGTTTCTTGCACGAACCATGCCCAAATTGTGGATGTAAGTGAGCATCAGCTCTTGCTCCCTTGCATACCGCTTTGCCATATTAACACGAAGTTGCTGAAGGGCAAGGTTCGAACCAACTGTCTCGTTAAAAGGGGTGAAAGAGGCCATACCTTTTCGCGGGCAATTTCTTTGCGCAGAGTAGTAGCAGCTTCTTCATCTATTGCGCCCTATACAAGTATGAAATTGAAACAAGGCCTACATGAAAGACGAAAAGCTTACTCCGCTAGAGCCTAGAGCATCTCTCCCGTGCTGCTCTTTAAAGAGCTTGTCTTGATCCTTGATGAACTGCGAACGAGACTCAGCAGGTGCTGAAATATTAAAATGCTTGAGAACGTACATTTCGTGCCTTTGTGAGTTGTTCTTGGAGGGTTTTCTTTGCTTCTTTCAAGCCAATATTGTCTTCATGGAGCGCAAGCAGGCGCTGCTTGATGTCTTCCGGTAAATCCTTGCCAGAGATAGAGGCACGCAGGTCACTTATAGGAAGATTAGGTCGACAAGAATGTCTCAGGAAGTGAATAAGCATACCCATAATCACGTTCTCTTTGAAGCATAGCTTCTCGGTGACCAATACCCTCGCTTTGCAAACTAATCTTTTCAAGGAGGAGACCATTGATCTGCTCAAGTTGCATACGTCCTTTTTCGCTGGCTTCTTTAAGCTGGTCTTTTAACTTAGACATTTCGGTCTCAAGACCAGCTTTGTCCTCGTTAACGGATTCGCGGAGGCTGGATAGGATATCGAGCTGGTCTTTATTCACGAGGGTCACTAGAAGGAACATACAAGTCAGATCAAGACAACGAAAAAACGGAGAATGGTTGACAATCAGACTTGGCTATAGTCAATTCTCGTTCTAAGGTGTCGGCTTTGACTTCTAATTCAGCATGCTCCTTGCGAAGTGTATCGAGTTGGTCAACGGATTCGTTGAGTCGCTGCCGAAGAGCAATAGCAGCCTCAGCTCTAGTGTAGCAATGAGAATTCCGCATTGAGGCTATAGGCAGAGCTCACCCGTCTCCCATAGATTTCCCGCTACGAATCTCTTCCAGATCACGCTGTAACACCAGCTTCTCTCGTTGAGCTGCGAGGTAATCTGTCTCATAACGGGTCTTCATACGATTGGCGTCTTCCAAGAGGTTCTCAAGGACGAGAATGCGGCTAGCATCAGCCTCATTTTTACGAACAGCCTCTAGCTCTCGTTTGAGTTTGCGGACTTGTAATTTTAGGTCCGTCATCGTCGTTCCAGATATTGCATCATCAAGTTCTCCGCCAAGGCCATGAGTCTTGGGATCATCCTCATCATCGTCTGCATCCGTGTTCGAAGGATCCATAAGCTCTGCTTCGTCCATTTCACCCTCATTTCGGTCGTCTGTGGAGGAAGGCTTTGACTTTGACTTGGTGGTCGTGGGCCGGGCGTTAGAAGTCAGCTCCAATTCTCGTACGCGCTCCTGGTATAGGTCAAGTGTTTCAGAGTCTTTCCTCCGTTCCTCTGTCACAATTCTGAGCTTAGTTCGAGTCTGATCAAGCTCAAACCGAAGCGCGTCTACTTCCTGGGCACGAGTAGAGCTTTTGGTTTCCAATTCGGAGATTTGACTCTTGTATGACTCCATGAGCGGTTTGAAGGCAGCCACCTTACGGTACTCTTCCTCGAGGGCGGCGTTCTTATCGACGAGATCAGCGTTTTGCTTTTCAAAAGCCTGAAGAATAGCGGTCAGAACAAAGACTCGATAAAAATCACATCACCCCTTCCAAGAAAAACGCAAACATACAACACACCTTAACATTCTGCCGTAGGTCAGCACCTTCCTGTAATTTCTTTTTGTATTTCTCCATCACATTCTCATTTTTTTGTAGGCGCTCCATGGCATGTTTGTATCTAATTCGAAGAGAAACTCGTGAGGTTGGAGAGCAAATGTAAAGGTTTCAGACATTTACTCGTCGACTTGGTCTTTCAATCGAGCTGCAGAATCTGCTAAACTCTGAAGGTCCTCGTTCTTTTGGGTCAAATCAACAACAGTATTGCTCTGACGTTCGACCTCATTTTCTGCTGCAATCAAATTGTCCTCGCTTTTTTGCCTATAGAAACCCGAGTTAGAGAGAATGGCGCAGCAACAGAGAAAAGTTTTGAACATACAGTTCTGTTCGAAGGCGGTCGATTTCCGATCGCATATAGGCATCAGCCTTGTCGCTCCGTTGTAGATCAGATTCATGTTGATCGAGTACCTCGAGACGCTTTGCCAATTTTTCTTTCTCTGTGACTGCTTCGTCGTAATCCTTCTGCAAAGTCGCTTGACTTCGCTCGAGTTCTTCAAACTGTCTTTGTAGCTCATATTTCTGATTGATGATTACACTTTTCTCTGACTGAATGCGATAAAAATCATCATCCCTAAAAGAAAAAGGGAAGTGAGTCGGAAATATATGGAAAAAGTGAACAATCTTTATACTCCGCGTCATTCGCTGCTTCTTCTTCTGGGCTTGGACCAACTTTAGTCATAACCTAGTTGGGCCGAAGATGAGAGATCATAAAAAAGGAAATAGTTTCATACGTACGCGCTCTATTGATCTCATTAGTTGCTGCTGGTCTGTTTGGCCGAGGGTCTGAATATTGGCGATAAACTGCTCATTCTTGCTACAGTTTACAGCAATGGCAACTATGAGGCGACACATTAAGAGTGTACTCTCCAGATCGTTGTCTTTTGCCATTGCTTGCAGGTCAGGGACTTCGAGCCCAGAAGTTGGCTGGCGTAAGACATTCGAGAAGTACTGTGTCATAAGCCGGTAGAGACGTTTGAGTGAGTTGAAGCGGATGAACCAGTTGTCATCTGTAGAGGAAGGCGTCTGGGAAGGAGGGCGGAAGTAGGTCTTGTCGCTAGAACAAAGGAAATATATATAAGGCTGAGATGTGGCAGACCTATTCCACTTACATTACACCCAGAATCTCCCATAACGCTGAACCATCGGCAAGATGTTCGATAGTCTCTGCAGGCTTTTCGAGATCAAAGATTGCAAGAAAATGGAAGAACGCTTCAAGCTCCTTGTGTAGTTCGGCCTCGCTCATGGAGGTAGCAACCAAGTTTGAACGTAGGTCGGTCGCGCTTTGTGGCTCTGGACGGCCATGGCTCTCGCTCGCCCTCTCATTACCATCTGCGGTACCACCGGCACAGGAAAATCTAAACTTGCGATTGATATTGCCTTGCGTCTTGCGGATAAAACGAAGGGTGCACGAATCATTAATGCAGACGCGATGCAGGTTTACTCTGGGATGGATATTATCACCAACAAAGTCCCGCCTGCAGAACAGTGCGGGATAGATCACCTTCTTATGGGATTCAAGCAACCAGGCGAACAGTATGTTGTTCGTGAATGGGTTAACGATGCCATTCGCCTGGTATGTTCATTTTCGTCTTATCCCTGCGACACGCCTTCATGTTCGTGAAACACTCTCTCGCCAGATCGAAGAAACACATAGGGCCGGTCAGATACCTATTGTAGTTGGTGGCACTACATACTGGATCCAACACCTTCTTTTTCCCAACAGACTTAGCTCAGAGGGGTACAGCCCGGCTCAGCAGTCTCCTACACTGACGCGCCCCAGTAGCAGTGCCCTCGATACCAAACTTCAGAGCCTCCCGCATGAACTATTGCATCTCTTTAGAAATCTTCCAGAGGTACCTCCCTCCGCGTCTGACTCTCCTTCTTCCGCTATGCAGCTTCATTCGCTTCTGGCTCACTTGGACCCTTCTGTAGCTCAGCGTTGGCATTGGCGAGACACTCGAAAGGTTCTTCGGAATCTGTGTATTATAAAAGAGCAGTCTCGTCTTGTCAGCGAGGTTATTTCAGAGCAAGCGATCCAGCCAGAGACGCTGCGGTACCCGACTCTTTGTTTTTGGCTCTTTTGTAAGAAGGACCGGCTCGATCTACGATTGGACAGCAGAGTTGATCAAATGGTTCAAGTAAGTAGGAAGCGTTTATTTACTTTGCTGAGGGCTAAAAAAGCTTATTTCAGAGAGGACTTGTCGACGAAATTAGGGAGCTTCGAGCCAAGGCTGGCGATTTAGACATGGCGGATTACAGCCTGGGAATATATCAATCTATAGGTAGGAATATTCAGTCTTCTTATTTTCTTAAGCTTAAAAGGAGGTTTGTTCAGGTTACAAAGAGTTTCGTGATTACTTAGCTTTAGATGTGCACTCCGATGAACTATTCCATCAAGCTCTCAATGCTATGAAAGCGACGACGAGGCGATACGCTAAATCTCAGGTTAGTTGGATGCGAAACAAGCTGGTTCCAACTTTAACAAGCGCGGTGAGCCCTGACATTGGCACGTGCTACCTTCTGGACGCAACAGGTAACTTAATTATCTATTTCGCAATCTGCACAACGTTTTGTGACAATGACAGAACTTGATGCTTGGACCTCCAAAGTTCACGATCCCGCCATGGACATCGTTAATGGTATGTTTGTCCCTTGGTTGGGCCCTCGTTTGCAGCTTACTTCTTTCTCTCTAGCATTTCTCGAACAACGCGCTCTTCCAGAACCCACGTTACTTTCTGACGTTGCACAAGAGATGCTTCGTCTTGATCTCAAGCCTGTTGGGTACGCTTCAATCTTTTCTTTTGAGCCGTGTCATAATCTTTAACGTAGGCCAGCCGCTACTTTGGAAGCACGAAAACGGGTTATATGCGAAGTTTGTACGGTTAATCGCGAACAGCCTGTCGTGATAGAGAGTGGTGACGAGTGGCAAGCCCATTCCCGGACCAAGCATCATCGCAGACGAGCATTTATGCAGAGTCCAGAAGGTCGCTTAGAACGAGAAAGGATTGAGCGAGAAATCGAGAAACGGCTTGCAAGACAACGTGAAAATTCATGAGTAAAATGCTTTTTCCGGCCATAAGCTCTACGAGGTTAATGTCCATATTTGCATGAGCATACAAGTCTGCCAAAGCTCATCGCAACCAAAAGTTTCTCGAGGAGGGGGGGCGCGGCCTGGGACAACCATATCAATGTTACATCCACATTCATGTTCCTCTGCATCATCAAAGTCAATGATTCTGATGTCTTCGCCCTGGATGAGGACATTTCTCTCAGCAACATCCCCATGCAAGCAGCCTGCCCGATGAATTAAGGAGAGCTGCCGGAGGATCTTGAGTCTAGGAGAAAATAAAATAAATTGGATACGAAATATTCCTCGACGGAAGACATACTTGAGATGTAAAGGAAGGGTATAAAATGGTTGTGAAAGGGTGCTCCCCCAGTATTCAAGAGCAAGGCATCCGATAGAATCGTCTTGCTTCTCGCACATGAACAAGCCGAGAGAGCGAGGAATGACAGTGCCTTGGAGAGGCTTCAAAAGATTGTACACGGCATTTTCAAATTCCAGCGACGAGAGGAAATCCCCACGAAAAGCAAATTTGAGAGCAAATTTTGGGATGTCCTCATGTCCGTGACTTTCTAGGCTGATGAAGAGGGGAGAATCTGAGAGATAATCTCGGTGTGTGGGATCTACGAGGACACGCACGGCGCCATCAAGATAAAAATCGTGAGGCCGAAGTATGAGTTGAGAATTTCTACCCTGCCATTCTGGGGGGAAGTCAACTGTGAGCATGGAAAACGTTTCCAAGAATTGAGCGCTTATGTAAGAATCCTTGCTCTTGCTTTCAAACCAACATGTCCTATAGGAGACAAATCGAGCGTTCTCCGAGTCCGAGATATAAACTTGATGACGAGGAAGAAGAAGAGTACGAACCTTATATTCCGGTTGCACAGCGAGAGCAAGCCAAGCTCGCGCGCCTCAATGCTTGGACATCGAAGCCGGAGGCTCCAAAGAAGAGTTCTGAACAGGAAGCTCGCGAAGCACTCGAGGAACGACAAGAACGGGAACGAGAAGAAGATGCTCAAAGAGAGAAGCAGCGGAAAGAACGCATATTACTTCTCGAGGCTCAGGAAGTTAAATCTAAGAAGGCAGCTGAAGGTGTGGGAGCATCTTATTTGCTGTTTGTTTCTTTGACTTACGCCATATTCTTCTTTTAGACGCTCTTAAATCTGAGGCACAGCGTTCTGAAGAGGCAGATGCGCAGCTGCTTGATGCAATAAAGAGCAGACGAAAGCTTGCATCAGACCTTGAGCTTGCCCAAGGCATCAAATATACGGAATCTCTGAAGACAAGGTTCTTTTTATTCGTTATATGTCTCACCTAGTCATCCGGAGCTCTCATATTTTTGATTTAGCTGGCGACCACCACGATTTATTCGGGAGCGAACTGAGCGTGATAACGAGCTTGTTCGTGAAAAGCATCACATCCTCGTTGACGGCCAGGATATTCCACCGGCTATTGAAGATTTTGCTGACATGAAAATTCCTTACCCAATCCTTCGCGCTTTGAAAGATAAGCGCATAGTAAGTCCAACTCCCATCCAGATGCAAGGCATCCCCGCTGCGTAAGCCGTCGTTGCTCGCTTTCCGATTTCTTTTTCTTTTTGGTTAATTTCTCAGTTTTTCAGGACGCGACCTCATTGGAATTGCATTCACTGGATCCGGCAAAACTCTCAGCTTCTGCTTGCCTTTAATTATGCTTGCTCTCGAGGAAGAGATGAAACTCCCGTTCACCCGAGGTGAAGGACCGGTTGGCGTCATTCTCTGCCCCTCGCGCGAGCTTGCGACCCAAACGTACGAAAATGTTCTTGGTTGGTGTGATGCCCTCGCACGTGATCCCAAATATCCCCAACTCAACACTCTGCTCTGTATTGGAGGAATTTCCATGAATGAGCAGAGCCATGTCCTCAGCAAAGGCATTCATATCGTCATTGCCACTCCAGGACGCCTCATTGACATGCTCGACAAACGAAAGTTCACCTTCAACAACTGCAAATATCTTTGCATGGACGAAGCAGACAGGATGATTGACCTAGGCTTCGAAGAGGACGTACGAAACATCATGAGTTTTTTCACGGTGAGTCCCCAAAACTATACTCTACTATTCTTACCCGGTCCCCATAGGCTCAGCGACAAACACTTTTGTTCTCAGCAACAATGCCACGCAAAATTCAAGACTTCGCTCAGCAGTCATTAGTTAAGCCTGTCCTGGTCAACGTGGGCCGTGCTGGAGCCGCCAATCTCGATGTATTGCAGCAAGTTGAATTCGTCAAACAAGAAGCCAAAATGGTTTATTTGCTCGAATGTCTTCAAAAGACAGCACCACCTGTCATTATCTTCAGCGAAAATAAGAATGAGGTTGACGGTACAAACGCACCTATATTTCCAGAGTGTTCACTCATCTATTCTAGATATACAAGAATACCTTCTTATCAAAGGTGTCGAAGCGGTTGCGATCCATGGGTCAAAATGTGCATTCTTCTACTGACAAGCTCTGCTGATTGAAATACTGACAGCAGTCCTTAGCGCAAGAGGAACGACAGTATGCTATCAAGTCGTTTAAGAGTGGTCAAAAGGATGTAATGGTGGCGTCCGGTGTGGCTTCGAAGGGCTTGGATTTCAACGATATTCAACATGTTATCATTTTTTCCATGCCAAAGGAGATTGAAGACTATGTCCACCAGATTGGGAGGACAGGTCGCAGTGGCAAAACTGGTATTGCTACAACTTTCATTAACCATAACACACCAGACCAGACATTACTTGACCTGAAATACCTACTGATGGAAGCTCGACAAAAGTAAGTGAACGTGATTTATCAAGGTCTCCTCCTCACTCATTTGTACAGGGTGCCACCTTTCCTTGCTGCTCTCGAGGACCCGCGTATAGCTCAAGGAGGTTCGATGCGTGGTTGTCCCGTTTGTGGTGGTGAGTAAACAGCATTACCATGTTCTCAGCTAAACTCATTTGGCCGTATGTAGGTCTCGGGCATGGGATCGGCAACTGTCCGAAGTTGGAAGAGACGTCAAGGCGCCAGATGAATGCTCAGAGAATTGCAAACGAAGGTGGAGGAGGATATTGAATTTGCACATAAGCATACAGATGTACCGACAGGGCTTTTTTGATTGAGCTGTGACACGGAGATTGATGGCCTGGTCTTTACTTCCATTTTACATGCACTGTTGACCTTGCCCTGGCGCTTTTACCTTACCTTCCTTTCCTTTACATTCATGTCCAACGTGTCCTCCCCACTTAACAGGTTGCTTGTTTCTGAGCAACCTCCGTCATTCCTTGCCAGAGCATCACAGGGCCTTTCGTCTGCCTCGCCGAACCAAGATTGTGCTTTTGACTGCTGGTGCTATTGCCGTTTCAATTTTCATTTTTGGGCGGACTCTCTACTCCCATAACTATGAACCACAGACGCCGCCATACAGCAAGCTAGAATTTGAACAAGTCCCACCACAACCACCACCACATCTCAGTCCCGAGCGTGTCCAGTTCGATCACGATTACTAGAACAGTCACGACCACACTCCATGCCCCGACGACCACTGAAACAACCACTGTCTACAAGGATGCTCCTTCAACTCCAAAGTACGAACAACTCGAACCTGTTGTCTTCTCCCTCGTCGCCTGGTCAAAGTCTTCTGGTGCAGAATTAAGCCTATTGATCAAAGTGCGTCTTCTGATAAAACTAACTATTCACACAACCTACTAAATCTTTATTTTATTTAAAAAACCAGTCGATATTGATGTACATTACGGGTCCTGTCGAGCTGCATATCCTTTGTGATGAGGAAGCCAAGAAAGCAATTGAACCTGGACTTTCCCTCGTCCATTCTCCAACATACGAAGTGAAGGTTCGCTATTATATGCCTACATGGGACGAAATTGTGTCACGAATCGAACGTGAAGGGTCTCTTTTTACAGAACATTTGGCTGGAGCACGTACGTTACGCCCTTTGACTGTCCATCCCTCCTACTCATGTTTTTTTTGGTAGCTGGTCTCATGAAGCTTTTCCTCCATGAAATAATGCCAGTCAAGAAAGCTATTTTTGTTGATACAGATGCTCTTTTCATTTCTGACCCACGACATCTATGGGGAGAATTTAAAAGCTTCAAATCCACAGCTGGAATCTCCCTGACAAGCCACAGCGATTTCGGAACTGCAGAGTGGTACAATGCAGACCGAATATGTTCCTGTGTTATGCTTCTCGACTTTGAGAAGCTTCGCGAGATACGTCTCATGGATTCTAGCCTCTACCGCCAAGACAGCTCTGGCCTCAAAGCAGCCTCTCCCCCTGCATTCAAAGCCAAATTTGGAGCCCCAGATCCTTCGGACGGAAAGTACCATAATGTCCGACTCGGTGATCAAGGCTATTGGTGGGCAATCGTGGATTACTTCAGGGATCTCTGGGAACCTCTTTCGTTTGACTATGAGGTCTCGAGCTGCCTGATGGAAATGTATGAGACTCGTCTAGGAGAGGTTGAAATGGACTGAGAAGCAGGAGATGTACGAGCAAGGGCATGTCATTCCATACGCCTCAATTTGTGAGTCTTCTGGCTCTTCAGTTTGATGCCAAAAATTCATTGATTATGAAACAGGGTAAGGTCATCAGGCCCAAACTTCTTCACTTTAACTGTCTACATGGAGCGGATCTTTGGTGGGAATGGATAGGTTGGTCAGATCCTGAGAACAAGCTCAGCCGTCGATGGGGGGCAGCGGTGCAATATCACGTTGGGTTTAAATGGATCTGGCTCAATCGCTTCAGTTTTGACTCGTCAATACCGAAGATCGACATCCAGATTGTTGACACTTTGTTTGAGGACCAAAAATTTGCAAGACAACATTCAACTCCATAATTATATTTGCTCTCTTGTATTCGTCTCCCATCTTGAGGGCTGTTTTCTAATGTATTCTTGATATGAGAAGGGACTATTCCTAGTTATAGATTGTACATAGTCCGGTAACTATTGTATCTCAACAGATTGCACAGTCAACGGAAAGACAGTATATCCCGCGGGGGGAGGAAGCGTGCTGGATAATGGTTCAAGATTGTGTGGAAGTTGATGGAGTTATGGTATCTGCGTGTATGCCGCTCCGCTGAGCTTGGGCTTTCCAGAAGTCTCCGATATTGGCAGCCTCCTTGACACGTCGCCTGTTAGCGCATATGCTGGCAAGGGTTTGATTGTATTCAAGCAAGGGAGGCGTGTGTTCGGAGGCAAGAGCAAGGATGCGATTCCAAAATGTCCCAACTTGAGAAGAGACAACATGAATGCGATCGACGAGCTCATCGTCATCTGGAAGGGCGCTGAGAAGAGGGATGCAGAGTCCTTGATGCCAATTTCAGCTAAGGCGAGTACAAAATTTGACAGCTAGAGGCCATTTGGTTAGGTTAGAGAAGCAGTATTGTACCAGCGAAAGTAAAGGGGAATCAACCTCTGTCGATCGGAGCTGTTCTGACTTGGTCAAGCCCCTGCTCCTTGAGAGCGTCGATTTGAACCTGAGCGATACGTTCTTTCTCGAGGCAGCATTGGCGCTCGAGCGAGGACACTTCTTTTTCACGCCACTCCAATTCGCTGGTCAAAAGAAGTTGTGAGTGTGTGAACCGAAGTCGAGCGTTTTCGTGTTCAAGACGTCGTACTGCTAGCGTCAAGTCGATTGAAGGCGAAGTTGTACATGTCGTTGTTGATGGTTCCGAGTGACGTCGCTGACTCGCCTGAACTCGTTGAAGTATAATGGCTAGAAATAGAAAGTGGGAGTGACGAGTGGACAGAGGATTTTTTTGACGAAGAACGAAAAGATTTGAACTTCATGAGTGGAGGAGGAGAGTAATAGCTGGTATTTTTAGAATAGTAACCTGGCATTAGGCAATCTGGACGCAACGTATCGTTGCGCATCATCTAGTATTCCTGTGAACCTCTTTAGTATATTAATATTTCGAAAATAAAATAAAAACTTGTACCTCCTGTAATGGCGTAATTGTGTCTGAAATTCCATTGCATGGCTACCGAGGATCTTTGCCAACGTTGCTCCACCAGCCGAGCGAGCGCTTGCCAGTCAAGATGCTGGAGCTCCTCTACTTCCATAATGGATGCAACAAGGTGGACAGTAACTAGGTCATGAGACACCACCTGTTCCAACAGGTCTACAACATGTCGAGTGTACGAAGCGTTTTTGAGGTATAAGTGGGGGACGTGTAAGGTCAAGATCTTCAAACCACTGTTGTTTTCCAGAGTCAGCCCGCTGCTATTCATCTCAACTACACAATCGCTCAAAATTTTCTTCACTATGCTTATGGCACCAAAGGCAACTCACCTGCAGGACCGGCATCAAGCTCAAGGGAGAGGTGCTGGAGAGTCTTGCCAAGTGAATGAACGAATGTTGCAACTGCTGGCATGTCCTGAAGAATGTACAGTTTGGAGCTCAAGATGACAAATATTGTCAAAAAGACTCGACTGCAATAGCCATTCAATGACAGCCTTTTTGGGACCAGAAGCCTAATTTCAAAGTTTTGAGACGGATATTGTGTCTGGGGATAGGCACAGGCTGATTGGAGCCTCTCGGGTCAATCCACATGCTCTCGCAGATCAAGTGTGCAGTGTGGGGAAAGAGGTAATGAGAGCTACAAATGCGGCAAACGAAGGAAAGCGGACGCGGCTCAAAGTGATTGAGCGAACACGAGGCAAGTCCTCTAGCATGAGCTGTCTGGCAGTTTCAGAAAGTTTGCGCCACTCCAGATCCTTGAGAGAAAGGTGGTGAAGAGAAGTCAAATAGTGAGCTAGAGTAGGAAGGCTTTTTCCAAAAAATGGTCGGTCAAATGGCACGAGGCCTTTTCCCTGTTGACATCATTGTCCCAAACTTCAGCTATACATGTTGGATGTTCAAACACAAAGAAAGAAGACACAAACCTCAAAGACAGTCAGACTCTGAACATGCCGTCCAGGATTAGTCGAGGAAGGGAGAATTTCCAGAACTTGCCGTGGTCAGAAGGCAACAAGCTCACGGACTGAAACAAGTGCGTTCGAGAGAGGAAACAGAAGGACCAACACGTCTGGCTGCACGCTCGAAGAGTCGCTGTATCCTCTTTGAGATACTCAAACACACCTTCCAGGACTTCCTGAATCAGCATGGTGGTGGTGAAGGTGAAAGCCTGACAGATTTGCTAACTCCGCAAAGTGGATCCTGTTGTTGTCAGAACAGCCGTCTATAGGTAGGAGATACGAAAACTCATTGCATAAAACTATGGGATTTGTAGCGTTAAATATCCGTAGCAGTCATTAACATCATTAATTACTGGTCCGTATGCAGGTGTAGGGAAGAATGCGAAATTAGAGAAGGACAGACAGGTGAATATGTCTACTCTGCTAGCTGGCGGAATTTGTCCTGAATCTCGCCGTACTAGTGTATCCAGATTGTGCTTGATACTATCCTTGCCAGTAGATGGAGACTAAAACTGAATAGTTAGAATGCAGTCGAAAGGAACACTTTTGAGATCAGTTACCTCAAACTTCATTTGAGAGAGTTTGAACATAATGTCTGCAGTTGAATCCTTAACTTTCGCAAAGGTCAGGTCGCCACCGCTGACGGCCTTAATTGCAGCATCGTGGAAAGCAACAAAATTGCGAAGCATGGCAGATGTCTTGTAGAAGGGACAGTACCGGTCGTATTCTGACATGCCATTCTGCTGCAAGAAGTCATCCTTGAGCATGCGGGCAACTTCGAGGGTGATCTTATCGCCTTCTCCAAGAGCGCTCTTGCCAACAAGCTGCACAATCTCGGCGAGGTCCTCCTCTTTCTGTAGAATCTCTTTTGTCTTGGTTCGTAGTTCCACGAATCCTGGTTCCGTCGACTCGTAGTATTGTTCCAAGACTTTGGTGTATTTGGAGTAGGATACAGACCAGTTGACAGACGGGAAATGCTTTCGCTGGGCTAGTTTCTTATCTAGACCCCAGAACACCTGGACGATACCGAGAGTAGCAGATGTGACTGGGTCAGAAAAGTCTCCGCCTGGAGGTGAGACGCTTATCGTGACCGTCAGCATCCAGACACCCAGGAAGAATGTAAGACGAAGAGAAAAACGTACGCGCCAATGATGGAAACAGTCCCATCGCGGACAGGGTTACCAAGGCAAGTGACCTTGCCTGCTCGTTCGTAGAAGCTTGCGAGTTTAGTGCCAAGATATGCAGGATAGCCGGAATCCGCAGGCATCTCGGCAAGACGACCAGAAATTTCACGCAATGCTTCAGCCCACCGTGAGGTAGAGTCTGCCATCATTGCTACATTGGAGCCCTGGTCACGGAAATATTCGGAGAGGGTGATGCCGGTATAGATGGAGGCTTCACGAGCAGCGACGGGCATGTTTGATGTGTTAGCGACAAGAGTTGTTCGCTTCATGATAGGCTCTTCACGGTCGCCCACTTCCATCGTAAGCTCAGGGAACTACCAATTGGAAAAGTTAATTCTTGTGTTAAAGGAATTTGAAGGTAGCAAAGGAATCCATACCTCCATCAAAACTTCAGCCATCTAGAAAGAGGAAGAATAAGCATGGTCGTCTCAAGATGTTATAAAGAAGAAACCTCACCTCATTACCACGCTCACCACATCCAACATAGACGATGATGTCGCTGTTTGAGAACTTGGAAACAGCTTGAGAGATGACCGTCTTGCCGCAACCGAAAGCGCCGGGAATGGCGGTAGTACCACCTTGCACACAAGGAAATAGAGCATCCAAAATACGTTGACCAGTAAGCAAAGGGAAATTTGCTGTCTGTTTCTCTGCGACAGGACGGGGGGCACGAACAGGCCAAAGTTGCATGAGGGTGAACTTGGAAGTTTTGCCCTCGAATTCTGTCTCCAGGACGACATCGTTGACATGGTAGCTGCCTTTCTCTGCAATGTGAGTGATTGTACCCAGAGCACGGGGGGGAAGCATGATTTTGTGATTGTCCACAAGTGAGTTTTCCCAAACACCACCGTAGATGTCGCCGCCGGAAATGTGGTCTCCAACTTTGAAATTAGCTGGTGTGAAGTCCCATGACAGCCTGCGGTCCAGGGCTTCTGTGTTAATACCGCGAGGAATGTAGATGGATTTGGACAGCTCCTGGATAGATCGCAGCGGTCGCTGAATCCCATCGACAATATTGTCCATGAGGCCTAAGGACGTGGCCAGCGATTAAAATGAGTTGGATTAAGACAATAAATAAACCTACCAGGACCCAGCTCAACACTCAGAGGTTTACCAGTTCTAAGGACGGGATCGCCGACAGTTACGCCTGATGTTTCTTCATAGACTTGAATGGTGCATTTGTCTGCTTCGATACGAATGACCTCTCCAACGAGCTCGTCATGACCAACACGAACGAGTTCGTACATCGCAGCACCAGCAAGACTGGTGATGGTCGTATTTCGTCAATAGGGCAAGTAGAAGCGAGACTGCCCAAGATACGTACCCAGCAGCAACGACGACTGGACCTGAAACGCCGAACACAGTACCAATCATGTTCTCCCGTTCTTCATCTCGAATTTTTGGGAGGTCGCGCTTAGCATTCTGGAGTGCGCCAGCCATGATGATGAATGAAGAGATCAAAGAGTTCAGGAGGTAACCGGGTGCAAATGCGCCCCGCCTCTGCTCATGAGCCGCTGGTGAAATTAAAAGTCAAAATCCCATTGTTAATCCCTATGAAAAGTATTAAGAGGAAGGAAAGGGGAAAAAAAAAAGCATAATTATAAGAACAAAAGGTGGATGCATCCAAAAGGAAAAAGTGTACTAGAAAGAATATACTCGGTCCAAGAACCAGTCTAAGGCAGGGTGTAAGGTAGATGCCGTGGTAATACAATTGTTATTCTTTTGGTCTGGGGAAGATGGAAATGAGAAAGCGAGGGTTATGACCACAGTCGCCAGCTCCAAGCTCCCTTCTGAACGCCCTTCTTAAGCTCAATATCTCCGTCGCAAAGGCGGCCGGCATCAAGTCCTTCGACTTCTCCAAATGAAACGTACCCGGTCATATTTCTGCACTGCAACGAAGCTAGGTGAGGGTCAAAGCTTTCGCTAGGTGGAGTAGAAGACGAGGATGAGTCTGAAGCAGACGTCTCTTCTGTGGGCGATTCCGGCGGTGTCGGCGGAGGAGTAGTGAGGAGCAATCTCGGCGAAGTCGACCGGAGGAATGGGCTCGCGGGGGGTGGATGGTGACCGTAACTCGGTGACCTCGGCGTTGAAGGATGTAAGCGCGGGCTCGCTGTCAGTGACGGTCGTTGCAGAGCGAGACGAGGGGGAGTATTAAACATTGAATGCCGTTTGCGTCTCGGTGGCGTTGTAACTGGCTCTATTCCTTCAAGCTGAGGAGCTGAAGGCAAATTCCATGCTGCAACCTTATCGTGGAGAGTTAGAGGTGCAGCTTTGTCATCTTCAAAGCGGCTGGACATTGTTCTCCGCTTGTGGCCACTGCTGGAATGACTGCGAAATAGTGGACTTTTGTGAGACTCGGCGGAGGAAGAGGAAATGGATGCAGTGTGAAGTACGCGTTCGAGACGTGCCTGTAACACCTGACCGTGGGGTGTTGTAGGTGTGTGTGGTGTAATTGACCTGGGAACATGCATGCTCGTTGAGTGACGACGGCGGTGACGCGATTGGGGCTCGTATTCAGACTTGGAACTGCTGGCGGAGCTAAAGAGAGGAAAAAAAGGATACATAAATCTCAAGGGAAGAACCCAAGTGTGGCGCAAACGACTCACGAATGGATTCCTCGTCGGTGGTCATCACGGTCAACAATATCTCTTAAGAGAACTTCACTGAGACTGGGCCTTCGAGCATGACCAGAGGGGCGGTGAGGACTGGGTTTAGAGGGGGAAGGTGCATGGATAGACATGGCTAATGTCGGTCCAGCGCGGACGTGTAACCCCAGAAGCAGAAACACTTCGCCGTAATCCAGTCGCGTTTTGCAGGAGAAGAGGCTTGCGTTTGAGCTGGAGCGAACCGTACGGGTCAACCTTTGTAAGCGGAAAGAAGGAGTCCCGGGTTGGAGTAGCGCTGCCTCCGTCGCTTTGTTCAATGCGAATATTTGGAGGAAAGGTAGGATTAGAAGGGGTCAACAACGTTGTGAGCGACGAAGCCGTCGAGGAACGAGTGACAGAAGGCGTAGGCGAGTCTGGAGAAAGTCAGGGAAATACAAGGTAAAAAGATGAGGCATGTCTCACGACTCATCGACATGATAATTTCAATGAGAATACGATCGCCAGCTGCTGTGATAGGGGCCTCACAAGGCAGAGGGGAAGGAGAAAGCGGAGAAGATAGAGAGTCAAAGCAGACCGATGAGATGAAGGATGATGGAGGGAGGGAAACAAGGTGTATAGAGTTGTGCATCCGTGAGCCAACTTTGAACTTGGCAACTCAGCTGCTTCCAGACAAAGCGCCGGCGGACGTCATTCTTCTCGTCATTATCGAACATACAGGATGAAATGCTTCCGGAAAATCCAGGAACATTCTTTGGAGAGTTTCTTTCTCTCAGTCGATGTCCTCCAGCGCTGCCAGCAAACCACTGCGCCCAACGAAACACGCCGTTGCGAACCGAGCGAGTGGCGGTGTAGCCCCTTCCTAATCGGGCACAACCCCAAAAAATTAAAATCACAAGCCCAAAAATTAACTGCGGGTTTTTCCGAATTCGGGTGCTGTGAGAGCACAAACAAGGTAGACTTGGGTAGCCTCCCCGCATGTGTCCAAGTGGCAAGCACAGCGATGCTTATTACTCTCTAACGTAACTGGAATAGCTGAACCTGTGGTCTGTAAGGGCTGAACTCTGAGTGTACTCTGACTGCTGCAAACGTATTTTCAAATGCAACCCTTGCTTCTAGAAACCCATGGCATCTCATTCACCTACGTAAAAGTGTGTCAATCCCATCGATACTTTTTCAAGGTCACATCATCCTGGATGCCCAAGAAGCCTGTGCGGCCCTGGTTTGTTGTCTTGTAACATCCAAACCCTGCCCCCAATTCTCCTCTGTATCGAACACCAAAATGAGGCAGGTATAACCAAAGAGGTCGCGAGCAAGTCACCAGACTCAAGACAAAATGGACAGGGCCACGAGACGAGACGAAACGGTCCCTTCTGTCAACACTCATCCGAAAAGGGGATCTCTACGAAGTCGTCTTTTCCTCAACAACCAGCATGGAATTGCTGCCCTCTGATGAGGTAGATTAAATTATTTCTTCCAGCCTTGCATTGTGTTCAAAATGATTCCTTGTCACGGAGCGCGTAAATGTCCTTGTAGGCAAAGCTGCCTCTCTTCAATAATTGTGGTCAATTTATGGTGGTGTCCCGCATATACATTGTTCTTGAATGTCACAAAGACAACGAACTGGTTGGGTTTTGGGTATATAAATGAAAGATAGCCGAGCGAGAAGGATAGAAGAATCCAGAGGCCCCATCTATGTAGGCAGAAGAAAGTCTACGCAAGGACAATAGCACCCGTCCACATCTTGCTACGCGCGTCCACAAGTCAAGAATGCCACCTAAAGAGAACTGGGAGAAATGTAAGTCTAGCACTGTGCGACGTAGAATGTCACTCATTAAGTTCTTGTAGGGGAAAAGAAGCCCGATTCTGACAAGAAAGAAGAGAAAATTATTCGTGAGTGTCCGTTGAAACTAGCCACCGACTTGCTTAAGTTTGGGTCAGCTCTCGATGACTCGGACATTCAAATCCTCAAGACATATGTATGCATATTTCTTTTCTGTGAAGACACGTGAATACTTAGGATTGAATAGGGTCAAGGACCATATGCGGCTGCTCTGAAGAAGGCAGACCAAGACATCAAGGATATCCAGAAGCGCATCAATGAGAAACTTGGGGTGAAGGAGTCTGATACTGGTCTTGCCTCTCCAAACCTTTGGGACCTTGCTGCTGATAGACAACGCATGGGCGAAGAGCATCCTCTTCAAGTTGCACGCTGTACGAAGATTATTCCTGTTGACGAGGCAGCCGCTGAAGCCGCGCGATCTGTTAACCCTCTGGGCGCCGTCCAAGGCCAGAAAGGTGCAGATGAGCAAGATAAATACGTTATTAACATCAAGCAGATTGCAAAATTCGTTGTCGGTCTTGGAGACCGGGTATCGGCCACAGACATTGAAGAAGGCATGCGCGTGGGGTTTGTTTCTGCCTCTTCCCCTTTTCCTTTATCCCTCCTCATCCTTCATCAGTGTTGACAGGAACAAATATCAAATTCAGATTCCCTTGCCTCCCAAAATCGACGCATCTGTTACCATGATGCAAGTTGAAGAGAAGCCAGATGTGACTTACTCAGACATCGGTGGGTGCAAAGAACAGATTGAGAAACTGCGAGAAGTTGTAGAAACTCCTCTCCTATCTGTGAGCTCCAAGATACTTCTCATTTCGTCAATATTTACCAGTATGCTCTTAGCCCGAGCGTTTTGTCAAGCTTGGCATTGACCCACCAAAGGGTGTTCTTCTATTTGGCCCTCCAGGAACCGGAAAAACTCTCTGTGCTCGAGCTGTTGCTAACCGAACGGATGCAACCTTTATCCGTGTCATTGGCTCTGAACTCGTCCAAAAGTACGTTGGTGAGGGTGCGCGAATGGTAAGAGAACTCTTCGAGATGGCGCGCAGCAAGAAGGCTTGCATTATCTTCTTTGATGAAGTCGATGCCATTGGTGGGGCACGCTTCGACGATGGTGCTGGTGGTGACAACGAGGTCCAGCGAACTATGCTTGAGCTTATCAATCAACTGGACTGGTTTCGATGCTCGGGGGAATATTAAAGTTCTCATGGCCACAAATCGGTCAGACAGGTTTTCACTATGATGTAATATTGCAACTCACAGTACATTAGACCTGATACTCTCGATCCAGCCCTTCTTCGTCCTGGGCGTCTCGACAGGCGGGTCGAATTCTCATTACCCGATGCTGAGGGTCGGGCTCATATTCTAAAGATTCATGCTCGCAGGTATGTTAGCTTATATTGAATAAGTCTTCCTCCATGTTTATCTTCTGTAGCATGAGCGTTGAGCGGGACATTCGCTTTGACCTTATAGCTCGCCTCTGTCCAAATACAACAGGTGCTGAGCTGAGGTCTGTGGCTACGGAAGTACGAGATATTCGTTCATCCTCATTCTTGCGTTTGTGTTAAATCTCGTTTATAGGCCGGAATGTTTGCCATTCGTGCGAGAAGAAAGGTTGCGTCAGAACGCGACTTTTTGGATGCTGTAGACAAGGTCGTTCGTCAAGGTACCAAGTTCTCGAGCACGTAAGTCTATGCCTTATTTTTATTTGGCTTGCCTCACATTTCCG
Source organism: Flagelloscypha sp. PMI_526 (assembly GCA_021399455.1). NCBI lineage: Eukaryota > Fungi > Basidiomycota > Agaricomycetes > Agaricales > Niaceae > Flagelloscypha > Flagelloscypha sp. PMI_526. Next base: position 136,693 of record JAJTUO010000002.1, read on the forward strand.
CGCAGTCCATTGTACCAAGTATATAATTAGATCGATTATAACGGACTTAAATTACTCTTCGCAATATCCACAGCTAATGAGACAATTTGGTATGATTGTGCGGTACTCCCTTGTTGCTGAAGTAGAGAAATTCGGGTTTATGTGGGCTGGCTGGGTATAAAGTGATTAGCGCTCATCTGTTTTCTTTTTTCAACTCATTCATGGGCTTCCTTATTGTCCCCTTGCATTCCAATCTATGTAGCGCAGGAGTCTACCGGAAGCTCAAGAGTATACAGTACCTCAGCTGGAGCATATCTCAGCCAAGTTGGGCAGTCTTTAGGATATGAGGTAGAGTTCCTTACCAGAGGTGCAACACTTTCTGCTTGTATAGCTATGATTTTCGATGACAGTTCTCTAATACCTCGATCTTTCCTTATGATTATTTGTTATTGCTCTTCTTTTGCGTGTCAGACAGAGTCACTACCAGCGCCCTTTATAAGCTAGGGGCAAATCCCACGCCCGTCTACCCTTCGACAATGACCCGCGTACGATGTTTCTTTTCTGTTTTCCCAGCGTATAGAACTGTTCCCCGAGCTCACCGCTGGTATTCCCAAGTGACAGACGCCCGTCAGTCATTTTCCGGGTCTGACTCAAATGGTCTGTGCGGCAAGAGGACCCTACATATAAGCAACTCTGACTGCTTTTTTCTTAGAACTCTCACTACATTCTGCTGATCATTCACATCGCTCACCGTAAGTTTGTCCAAACGCTTCATTCATACTATCCACTGACTCCAACTAACAGAATGACCACCGCTGCTGCCTTTAGCCACACCTTGCAAGAGATCACATCGACCAAGCTTCGCGAGCTTGAGGATCAACGTCAAGCGTACAGTGCTCACGCAAGTACTGTTGCGGACAAACTCGCCAAAGCATCTCGCGTAGAGAAAGTCGAAATTTTGCTTGGGGCACTCACAGATTGGCATGGCTCAGGCGCTCTGCCCAACAATGGGACCGGCGCGATCATTGAGTCTAAGCTCAATCTAGACAACTTGCGGTCGTGGTTGAGCCAAGCTAAAGCTGATCCTGCCTTCCCTGTCGCTGTTCTTGATAGCTGGATCGAAACTCTCCAGACCTATGTCAATCACTCGCAGCGTCGTTTTGATTGTGCGTCTCTCTTCGGCAATCTTTTCAACGAATGGCTGGCGAGCGGAGACAGTGCCGCCACGGGAAAGCCTTTGGACGTCGACAACGACGGCACCTCTTCTCAGGAAGACTTCATTGCTGTTGGACGCCAGGAATTGCAAGAGCAAAAGGAGAAGCTGAATGAACTTATTTTCTCCGCCCCGTCCATCGATGTTGTTGCTCTTCGCGCATACTTAGCGGCTCTCTTCGAAGGAGAAGACGGCACGAAGGTTCTTGATCATTTCCGTACGAGCGTCGAGCGTTTCGGGAACCAACTCCGCGAAACGAAGGTACAACCCCATGACATCGAGTGGATTATCCAGTCCGTAGTTTCAAGCGATCTCATGGAGGAAACTAAAGTGGCTACCCTTCGCCAGTTCCTTGGGAACCAGACAATCCTCGAGGAACTGGCCTCTGTCTTGAATATGAGAATGGGTTTTGGAAAGTGGAGCTGGCCGAGGGAAGGGCTTGTTATGGACATGCGCCGCCATCTCAATGGCAAATATCGAGCCTTTACGGACCCTGAAATCCTCGACGTGCTCTTACTTGAGTACGTTGGGATAAAATGGCAGGTACACCTCAAAAGTCTGTTCCTCTATGTCTTCAATTCCAAGATATGGCGGCGTGGTGCTGGGAGCAAACTTTCTCCTCGTGAACAAGCTCGACGTCGGGTCTTTCTCGGTCACAGTAACACAGACATTCATTCCGCTCGTCGTAATTTGCAGTCATCCCACTTTATGGCCACTCAGCTCGCGAGCAACGTCCATGAACGGGCAGCGTATGAACCCGGTGAAGACAGCGCTCGGACGCAATACTCTGGCGACGGTCAACAAAAGCTTCTGCATCTTTTGGTGACAGAGTGCAATCTTAACCGTGTCCTCCACGGTTCTCATGCCCTCCTCCGCAGTGATTTCGGCTGGTTTGGACCTTCTCTCCCACACGCCACTATTATCGAAGTCCTCAAGTTCTTTGGCATGTCTCAGCATTGGTTGGACTTTTATCAGATTTTTCTTCGTTCCCCTGTACGATTTAAAGAGGAGACGGCTGCTCCTTTGAGAGTTCGAGAGCGAGGAACTCCAATTTCCTACGCTCTTTCTGTCGTTTGTGGCGAGGCAGTCCTGTTCGTGATGGATCTAGCCGTGAACCAGCGGACGGACGGTCTTTTCCTGTACCGAATCCACGACGATCTCCTTCTATGGGATAAGGATGTTACTAAAGTCATCAAGGGGTGGGACGAGATGAAGAACTACGCGGATCTTGTTGGTCTTTCCTACAACCAGAACAAAACCGGCAGCATTGTCTTTTCGTCTTCGTCCGTACCCCCAGGCCTCCCTGAAGGGGACATCCAATGGGGATTCTTGAAGCTTGATAAAGACACCGGGCGCTTTATTATACTTCAGAACGACGTCGAGAAACATATTCAAGAGCTTCGCCACCAGCTTCACTCCGCTAAATCACTTTTCGGATGGGTTAACGTCTATAACAAATACATGGCATTCTTCGTTCGTCATTTCGGCTGTCCCGGCGGCCGGACCGCCAATTGTTTAGGGACCGACTTTGTCGATGAAGCGGTGCGAACACTGGTGAAGATTCAGCGTGAGCTGTTCGGTGAGGGAGCAAGTGCTGCTGGGAAGCTCCTGGAACTTCTTGGCGAACGGTTTGGTACCAAGGACCTTCCACGCAGTTATGCATTCTGGCCGCTTAATCTCGGCGGATTGAACCTTCGCGACCCTATCGCAGAACTAATTGCTCTGCGGCAGACGATGAAACTCCAGTCGCCGAGACAAGCGTTCCAAGAAGTGAAAGACGGCGATATAGTCCGCTACAACTCTTTGAAAGCGAGCTGGATCGAGCAAGGTCGACCTTTGCCCAAAAATTCAGTCGAAGCATTCTTCCCAAAAAATCATGAAGGGCATCTAGAATTTATGCCATTCGAGGAGTACGTCGCGAATCCCGAATTGGTGCTTTCAGATTGGTGTCAGAAGTGGACTGAGATGTTGAATGTCGTGCAAGCTCAGCCTTTGGTTGCAACGTCGTACATCGATAGTCTTCGAGGTTCAAGTACACCAACCTGGGGTAGCCTTGGCCCATACGACCAGTGGATACTCGCGCTTTACGGAGAAGAAGTTGCCAAACACTTTGGAAAGTTTGCACTAGTTGATTCGGAACTGATTCCCCTCGGATTGCTAGAAATTTACAAGTCAAGTCGAGTGAAGTGGGACCAGTAAACTCTTAGTACTTGATGCTACGCAACCTTTTACTTCAGTTAGTTACACTTACGCTCCACTATTCCTAGTTTATTTCTGCCTTCGCATCTTCCTCAAGGCCCGGGCAGGCCTCTATCTCAGATCAAACAGCATGAATGAAAAGATAAATGAATTGATAACTGTACAATGTTGTGCCAAGAAAAGAAAAGAAAAAGATGAACAGAATCAGAGAGAAGAACACCGGATACAACAGGACGAGATATGTGCAAAGATAGAGGATGTTGGGAGAGCAATGTGCACGTTGCAGATCGAGGAGGGTAGAGAGGACTGTGGGTTCTAGTAAAATTACGAGAAGAGTGATTTGGCAATCTGCGAATGGGAGAGTTATGATTACGAGATCAATCCCTTGAACAAAAAAAAAAGACGTACGGATTCGAGGAGCGCTGTGACTTCTGGTGAGACCTGAACGAAAGGCTTGCTCCAAAAGTCGTAGCGAGGGTTACGCAAGAGCTGGATAAACGTCATGCATACGCCCCATGGATGTGGCCGATTAGCTATGAAGCGATCCAAAAAGACCCGAGCCACTACTTCCCCAACACGGTCGTCCTTTGCCTCGAGAAAGAGGTGAAGAACAAAGCACGAGAACCAGTGAGTATGGGCATTAGGGTATCGTAGATGCATGAGGACAGAGTTCAAGAGGTGATATTGACCTGGGTAAAATCAAGTCTCAGACAACAAGCCTTCATACTCAAATGCAAATTTGGTTCACTTACCTTCGACGTCAACGTTGGAGATAAGGTACATCAACAAGCCCACACCAGGATCCTCTGGGTTGAAAAGAGATCCACCTTGCATCTTCGCCTGTGACACACTTTGTACTCCGACGTACAAAACCAAAGCGTTCATAAAAGGGATGTTGTAATTATCGCCCAAATTTGACGGCTCAGGAAGCACCAGCCTTTCCAAAAGAGATGGAAGGATAGTCGGAGAGCTTCGGTGGAGTAAAATTTGATCGAGATGACCACGAATAATGTCACTCTTCAGAGCTCCAGCATAATCGGAGAGCACGGCGGGAATGGGCCCAAGGTCTGATGTTGCGTCCAGAATCTCGCCTTGAAGGTAGGGGTCGGGTAGTGTCATGTTGGCAGGAAAAGCGCACGATATGATGTTGCAGAATTGCATGCAACGCGAGGAAAGTGCGTTCGTGAGGGAGAAGTAGTATTCGCTCAGGAAGTCAGGGAAGTCGTGGAGAAGTACCATCAGGACTCGGAGAGTCGCGCGGTATAGCTGGGTGACCGCTCGACTCATTTGACCATCTTTCATGATGGTGGCCATGAACTGGAAATGGAAGCAGAGAAGCTTGTGGAATGCGGGCCAGCCCTTGACAAGGATTAGGACTTTAATAAGTTGGAGAATTTGTAATAGGAGATACGCACTTCACGATTGTCAGCCTGAAGCAACTTGGGCATGTATAATCTGTGCGATATAAGGCATAGCCAATGGAAGGCAAACCCAGGGAACACTCCAGGTTGCAAGGAGCTCAAAGTTTCACTAATAAAATATATGCACGGTTAAAGACAGAAATATCACATTTTAAGACAACATACCATAAAGAAATGAGCAATGGGACTTGAATTTGCCCCAGTCCCGCATCTTGAATATCATACATGAGCGTCGAGAACAACCTGAAAATAGGTTTCGGCTGAAACCCGGCACCTGCAAGTTCCTCATGCATCGATGAGAGCACAAGCACAAAGATTGATAGAATCTTTGAAAGGTAGAGCACCTTAGCAGATTCCGCATTGTTTCCTCCCTGTGGGTCACCCTGGTACTTCACCATGTAGACGACCATTCTCGAAAGCGCGTCTAGGGATTGGAACTCTACTTGGTGCTCTCCTGCTTGGCTGCATCGGAAGTAGCTGTGGACTGCCGTCTCAACGCACACGCGGAAAAAGAATGACGACGACTCGTCTGCCTTCATCACACCCTGCTTACTGAGCTGGGTTGCGTAGGAGACAAAGCTCTTCTCGGGGTCTTGGTTTGAACGGAATAATGAGACCCATTGTTGGAACCAAGCGTGGAGTTTTTCCCGCAATTCTTGCTGTTCTGGTTTGAAATGTGCTATATCAGCAACCACAGGTCCAGCAGGCCGCCTGACAATAATTTGGAGATCGTCTAGCAGTCGGTCCACACTAGATCAAATAGTTAGTTTAAATTCACACTCCATGTTCATTCGGATGACAACATACTCTTCTGTCGCCTTCCCAGCATTGGAGACCTGGAGAAGAATTTCAACAAGATAGCGAAACTGGACGCGAGTTGCAACTGGAGGTTCATGGGTAAGACAAGCTCGGATAACGCCAACTGCAAAGTCCAGCAAGGGTGGCCGGGGGTTCTCAGCAACAAGCTTGGCTAGGCTTTGATCTTGCTGCTCGACGGTGATAAGTCGTGCCTGCAGTATCGTCACGGTCACCGGGATGTTGTACTTCCTCTGGAACGCAATATTCAGCGATAATTGTCTAAAAGGGAACGAGAAAAACAACAGACCTCGTCGTCCGAATTGAGGAGCCAGTTAATCGCTTCCTTGCCAGCCTCCCCGAAGTTATGACAAAGATGATTCAGCAAGAACACATAGGTTTCTCTGCCAAGCTGACTGTTTGTGCGATATAAGCTCTGCATCGTTTTCTGGGCCATATGCAAAGGTGTCTGAACACGCTCCAGTGACTGGTCTGCAAGAGCCACAATTTGTCTAATAAGCTGTCGAACATCGTTGGTCGCAGGAAGCTGCTGCAGACTCTGTGCAGGCAATTGGACAATAAGGCCGTCCAACTCGCGTGCAATCTGAGTGAACCTATCGACAGCAGCTTCGTGAGGAATGAGCTGAGGCCCAGGTGCTGGGGAACCAATTAAGGTGCTTCCACCGACGGAACCACTCATCGCGGTCGGCGCTCGTGAATAGCGACGAGGGTCATCACCAGCTGCGAAGAAACAAAGGTAATAAGCTATATGTTTTTGGACCACGACGGAAACAACACACTGAAGTCTTTGTAGATGTTGAACTGTTGCGGGCTCACTCCATTCTTGCCCAGACGCAATGGATCGGGGAGTGAAAGGGAGAAAGCTGATCTGGCAGCAGCAGGGTCCCAAAAATCGCCGCGTGGAACGCCTCTTGCCTACAAAAGCCAAAGGAAACGGCATGAGCGACCACTCCAAAACTTGGAAGATAAACACGAACTTGAAGTTGAGCCCACCCTCGTCTTGCATCGAATGAAGCCTCAAACGAGGAGTCCACGTCTGAAACGGCTCTTTCCATTGCAGCCCTTTCAATGGCAGTACACGCAACATCCCAATTCTCGCCTGCAAGCAACAGGATCACGTCATCTCGCGCGACCTCCCCGAAACCTTGTTCGACCAAAGCAGTCCGAATATGAGTAGCAAGGTTACCCTTGAGAGGCTCCTTGCACGTGACAAGTGCAAGATGACGAGCCAGAGATGCAGCCATGGACGCGGCGGCTTCACGGAGTCTTTCCTCACTGGCGTCGGACGCGAAGTCCTTTACGGTGAGCTCATGGGTGGAAATACCAGAGATGGTTGCAGAACGATCGACAACAGGAATTATGATCTATTGAAAGAGAGAGCTATGAGCTCATGAAAAGGAAAAGGGTATGGGAAACAATCTACCTCTCTGACTGCCCGATCCACGCCCAATGCAACCGCCCTCTTGAACGCATGATTCAAAGCCAACGGCTGGAGCTGAGAACTGATCTGTACAGAGCTTGCCAACTGGCCCATAATTGCCTCCAGAGGAGCGCCGAATACATGCGTTTCTCCACCGGGACTTGCTGGTGCGGGTCCGCCAATTGCAATCAACTGTTGTGTGCCGTCCACAATGATACCACCTGGCGCACTACCATTTCCGACAGTTCCGGCAGCAGGGCCATAGTCGCTCATAGGGAGAGCAGTTATGTCTTCGGGGTACTCTGGTAAACCAGGACCAGCTAGAGAGTCGAGAGAAGGACGGTTCCGAATGATGGCGGACGGTTCAATGCTTTCTAGGTCAACATCAAGGAGCTTACAAACGCGCTCGATTTCGAAGAGGAGATTTAGCTTGAGCTGAGCAAAGGAATAGAGCTCGTGGAGAAGAGAAAGGACGGCCATGAGCCAGGGGTTGGGAGGTTTAAAGACGGTGGAGTCAGCACATCCAGCGAGCGCTGTGCAAACAAAGGTGATAGCAACGACAACACGACCGGAGTCGTAACCTTCGATGAGAAGGTCTTTGAAGCTAAGGTTTTTGTATCGGACTGGCTGGTTCCGGGCGAGTGTAATGGTGCCCAGCCAGGACGCGATATTTCGTAGATGATTCTTTTCTAGACCCGTCTGCATTGACCGCTCGTTGTTGAGGAGAGCAGCGGACTTGACATAAGTCTCATGGAGAATGAATTTGTCGAGAACAGGCCGACTTAAGGCATTCAAGAATCGCAGGTAGAGCGAATGATTGTTTGGCTCAGATGCCACTCGCTGGTCCACCTAGATATTGAGCAAACCACCGAGCATAGTCATCCTGGAATGTCTTGCGCATTTCCTCTAACTTGTCTTCGAAATTGTTGGGGGCTAAATTGTTTACAATGAAGAGGATTTTGTCAGATGCTTCCTCGGGTGGGAGATCGTATAGGGCAGGGAGTTCGTCGGGTTGGATGGCGGTGAAAACAGGAGGAAGTTCCGCTTCCCCGTTGACGCTGACGATACCGTTGGCTGCAACAGTATCACCAGACACATCGGGGCCAGTGATGAGGGCTCGTTGAAGGAGGGCATGAAGCTCTGGCCGGTATTCGAGGAGATGCCGCATCTCGAGGAGTCGATGGCATATGGGTTTCCACTCATGCAGCCGCGATTCGAAGCGTCGAAGGGCCTCGGAACCAAAGATGAAGAGGTTTTTGTCTGGTGTACACCCGAGAGCATCGACGATGTACCGCATAGCAATGCCAAGCGGGATGCCTTCGATGAGCCGCTGTTGAATCAGCGACCCAAGGAGAAAACCCGTCATCGCAAGCTCGCGAGGGGGATAGCAGGCCTGGAAAAATTTGTACTCGTCGAAGAGGGAATGAAGCATGTATGCAAAGCTCTCATGGTCGCGAGGATTGTTTGAATCTCGGAGGCGGTGGACAAATGTGAGGACTTGATCCATGGTCATCTTTTCTTCATACATTTGTTTGTACATGACATCAATTTCGGATTCCACGTCGGGGGGATATTCGACCACACTAAGACCTGGTTCAGTGTCCATGCCATTGGGTGTGAGGACCATGAGGCGGGGATGAATTTGGAGGCAGGCATTGCGAACTTCGGCGGAATACTCCTTGTCGGCTTCGTCAAGCTGGTGGAAGTGCTTTCGGATTAGGCGAAGCATAATAGTGATAGCTACGCGATAGAGGGGCATTGTGTTACTTTCGACAGGTGATCCATTACTCTCAGGAGGAGGATCCGTTTTTCGGGCTAGCCGTTCTGCGTCCATCTTTTCGTCCAGGAAGGACAGTATCGCATGGAGAAATTCTGTTCCATGAGCGGACTACTTTATCGGCTAACCATTTATCCAGGTTCAGATATTCTCTGCGTGATGCTAACGCAGCCACATCGAGCGCAAACTCAAATGGTCGTACTTCAAGGAGAGATTCAAGGATCTTTTTTTTTAAAAGAAAATAAGGTCAATGGTAAAAACCAAACAAACAATGAGCTTACTTTGAGATCTTGAGCAACATCAAGAATACGAGTAATGTTGAGTTGGTTGGAAGCGGTAAAACTCATAGAACGCATTCGTGAGATAGGTCCGTTCTGTCTGCCACATACGCATAAAGACGAGCTGATGGTTCGGCTGGCCTTGCAAAAATGCCTTGAGCAGACGATCTGCATATTCTGCGCGGATATGACCCCAAGTTGGGTTGTTAACAAGGAAGAGACCCATGTGAACTATCTCTGGACTGATTTTGACGGCTTTATCAAGCATCTCACGCACAGCTGCTCTAGTCTCTGCAGGTTTCTCGTCTGCTGAGTGGCGAACAAGAACGTCAAAGAGGTCGAGGGAGTTCCAAGTGTGGGATTGGACGTTGGCTGCTAGGGTTTTTATGGCGGGGCTGGCATGGGCGACATCGTCTACCGTGATGATGCGCTTGCCTGGGAGGAGAACAAAGTTGAAAGTTTCAGAGGGAAGAGAGAGGAGGGCGTCGAGTAAGCGGAGCTGATAGAGGGAGTTGGACCAAGTAGTCCAGAGGCCAGCAACAGCGTGCGGTTGGGCGTCAATTGGAGTGTTGAGGAGGATAGCGATGAATGAGTTTAAGGGATGCTGTGTCAGCACCATGTCTATCAGGTCGGTCGAAGACCTGGACGACGCGTGGCCAGTCGAGCGTCTGGTTAAAGCTACAAAGCGCTCGAACCAGCGCCGAGACGTCACAAAGAACGTGACCGTCTGTGCTAAGACGAGCGAGGGCAGTAAACACCTCAGTGAGCTGCTCATTCGTTGGAGGAGACAAGCCAAATCGGGGTAGAACAGCGCGAACGACATCTGGGTCAGAAGTGATGTCTGGGCCCAGCTGAACCAAGAAGCCGACAGCAGTTGTGTTTGGAGGCACTCGCATGTTAGGAAGAATGGATTGAAAGATGGGGGCCATTACTTCTGGGCCATACTTTGTGCGGGCTGCAACTAAAAGAGCCTGGCGTTGGGCTGCATCGAGGATGGGAGAGTCTTTCGGCGGATCGACGAGTAGATTGGCGATGACCTGGTGCAAATGTTCAGGAGCCAATGGAGCATGGTCGGAATGGGCCAAGGCTATCACAGCATTGTCCAAGTCGGCACGGATGGCGGTCGCTGCAGCGTGGAGAAGACGAGGGGCAGAGACGAGGGCAGCACAGAGCACGAGACGGGTGAGGGGAGCAAGACTAGACATATCCAGTTGACGAAAGAGATCGGCTTGGTCAGAGTCGAGCGCGTCTCGAAAAGGTGCAGCCAAAGTTGGCTCGTGAGCAATGCGTTCAAGCTCTTCGTTGAGGAGACGAGGGGCGAGAGCAGGCTGTGGGCCAGGCTGAACCAAACGACGGATGAAATGCATGTAAGTGTCAGGACCGTGTTGGTCAGAAAGCGCGCGGATCTCCTGCTGGTGTCGCGCAAACTTGTCCTCCGTCAGCGTTGAAAGCAAGAAAACAACCTGCGCCTTTACAATCGTAGACACTTGCGACGGTGAATGACCGTGACCATGCCGTACTCCGCTGTTCCCCGCCGGTGTATCCATCTCATGCTCAACCCCCCAAAAAGAGACAGAGACTGTGAACGCCGAAAGGAAAGCGTCTTTGCACCCGAACCACGGCGCCTATGATCAAAACCACAGATATTCACAAAATTCACGGCATGGACAAATCTTCTGTGTGCGACAATAAAATGCATTCGAAAACTAGCAGTAAACAGGATGAGGGGTGCAACAGACTACAGACTACATAATTTTGGTTCAGCGACAGGTCCTTGCTCAAATAAGCAAAATGCAGGGCAAAATGGCATCGTTAGGAACAGCGTGCACCGATGTTCCCTAGCCAATATATACAAAGTGCTCCATGCATCTGCTGCGGCAGATAACAGTTCGCAGAATCGAGAGGAAGGACGGAAGGAAGCCTGGGTATGGGCACCATCACAGGCAAGTGTGAAGGACAGAGACAGACAGAAAATCCCTAAAAACTAAGGGTGTCGAGGAGGAGATCAATAATCGGGGCAATGTTGTGTGTTCATGTTCACCGTATGCGTCCTCTGCAGACGCAATCGGCCGTAATGCTAACCGATGGCTGCCCGTGAGGGCGGCCGGACCGGCACAGGTGTTTCAGTCGGAGCCCAGGCAAATGAGTTAGCTGTAGAGGTAACGCTGGACATTGATTGCGCCCGAGTCCTTTGCATGTAAGGATTTGCCTGCATACGTCTTGCTTGTTCCTCTAAATGTACCTCGTCGTTTGAAGATACGGTTGACCGGGGGCGCTTTGTGCTTGCGCGAGTTCCTATATGCTCAGAAGCAGAGGAGGAGGAGGATGAAGACGAGCAGCCCTCTTCCAAGTCGTAGCTCATTGACACGTCTGACCTCCACATCTCGATTGCCATGCGCATGCTCTCCTCCGTCTGAGGCTCAACTGAGGCCTCGATATGACTGTCTGTTAGCCCAAGGATGGGAGCTCCGTTGAGGTCTTCGCCTGCGGCGGGGATCGAGTCAAAGGAACCCTGCTGGGTTCCATCGGTGAACGAGTCATAGTCCTTCATCACAGGCGCCCCAGGCATCGTAGGCGCAGTTTCTTGCTCGTCGAACCTCAGTCCGAGAGGAGTCCTATAAAATTAGACAAACAAGCGAATGAGCACAGTGCGACCAAGAGCAGTAGACACTGACGATTCTGCTGTAATGCGACTGGGTAGCCCAATTCTCTCTTCTCCTTCGGGCGTTGGCAGCTCACAAAAGCTGGCTTCACTTGGGGAATCATCGTCCCTGTGGTAGAGAGAGAGGGAGTGTTAGAACAGCGCCAGCTCAGGCGAGACGAGTCATTCGTACCCTTCCTCTGCAAATGTCCTAATTCGTATCTCATTCAATCTCGAGAGCAAGGACGATCTTTCAAAACCACTGGTAGTTGGAACACCCATTGCTGTTTTCGGTTGGGGTGGGAGGAGGGTAATCTTGGAAGCGGGGTGGGTTCGAGTCAAATGGGCGCAGCTGTACGCGTAAGTGGGCAAGCAGCTAAAAGGGCAGCGAAAATCCCATGAACATCAAGGACAACCTGCATGCGGCTATGCCAGACGTACTCTAAGATGAGTTAGAGCAACGGTCTAACAGGCGAATCTTGCAGAAGCCAATACTAGCTGGTGGAAGCTGGGACCAAGTGGGTTACTCAGCTTTGCCCTTTCTGCGGCAATTCGGTGCCGTCGTTTGACCCGCGCTACGTCCCCGCTCAAAGCAGCAACATCCCATCCAGCTCGAACTCCTCGACATGGGCGTAGGTGGTAAAACTGTTTCACGGTCTCCAATATTTGCGAGTCATTTGTCCTCCATTGCCGATGGATGTCTTACATGTACTCCGATTAGCCCCGACAGCAATCGAGTCAAATCATTATTTGTCATAACATTTTTTGAGGCTATTTAGCATAAAGACTCCAATAAATACTGCCACGTCAGTCCATCCTCAATTCGTTTGAGCACCGACAGCCTATATTTGAAGATGAGCATGACTTTCACAGCAAATAAAATAAAAGACTGACTAATCGCTTGAGGTACTCCATGAACACCTGTAGACTGACATCGTCTGTAAAGATCGCTTGCCCAGGTGCCGCGCTTCCGTACATGCTCGCACTCATATGGTTGGTCGAAGGGTTCAGCTTGCTTAACAGGAAGCGAGCCTGACTTCCACCTTGGTCACAAACAATATAACGAGGGATCGGGAAGCGGTCCACCAATAAATCCTGCGCATCGGTCCCGGGCGCAGCCAACAGCTCTTTGAGATTCTCATATCCTTCCTGGTCTTGATATCCAGCTTTTCGCCATTGAGCAATCATCTCGCCATGGAAGATAAGAATGTGGAAGAACGTGTCGAGAAGAAGGATAACGTCTGGCTTGATTGAAACGCTGTCCAAAAGAACAGGTACCGGCGTTTGGTCAAAAGCATAAGACATAAGGGTCGGCTGAATCATGACGAGTGAGTTGTTGACATCCTCCTCGAATAAAATATGACTGCCGAGAGAATAAATTAGCGTGCGCTCGCTGGAGAAAAACAAATTTGGACGAACCGGTAAAAGGCAGTCTCATCAGGAGAGTTGTTGAATACCTGCAAGAACTGACTTCTTCTCAAATGGAACATGAATTGAGGATAGATGCTGAAGTTGTCACTTAGTCTGAAACTCGACGGATCTTCCTTCCTGTAATCCGCAAACTTCTGGCACAGACGGATGAGCATCCTATCCAACCATCTAAGCACATCAGGAGAGTCAGAATCTAGCTCCGCCTTGAAGACGGAGATGCGAGCCATGAGAATAGCTGAAGCCTCTTGATCAAAGGAGGCAGCAATGCTCGGGTTACCGGCGTCCGCGAATGTGCGCGCGACAGTAGTCACTCGTAAACGCATCTGACCAGATGAATGTTGATAATGGGTGACGAACTGAATGAGTCCACGTGCTCCTTGGGCTAGTGGCTGACCAGCCGGGGTGACCACTTCAAAGTATACACCAGCGGATGTGCGAGGGGTCAGGACATTGATTTTCCAGGCAGATGTCTGGCCAATACCGATTTCCGTCTCACCCACACATCCAGCATTTTTGCCTGCGGAAATAGCATGGCCAATCAACCCAGAGACCTTGAGCTCTTTAGTAGTTTGGACATCCAGCGTGGCATTGAAGCCCATACGAAGGAAGCCTTGGTCATCCTTGTCGAACAGACGCAGGAAACTCTGCTTGAAGATCGACGTGGTAAAAGAGTCAGAAAGAACGATGACGCCATTGGTCGAATTGGGTAAGGTCTTCATTTCCAAGAGACCAACTTGATCCAAGCAGCCAGCGAAAAGATCGACGCAATGGCCAGCATTAGAAACCCGCTTCGCCAGGCCTTCATAGAACTAAAAAGAGGTCAAAAATTTGTAAAAGAGGGGCATTATAATTGCTCAACGAACCTTATTGGCACGTTTAAAATGCTTTACCACATCTCGGTCAATATCGTGATGAGAACGAATTGGCTCCTTGAGTTCAGGACCGACGACCATTCCAGGACCTTCTGTGCATGGGCCACCAGCGAAAAGCATGATACGTGCTCCTGTATTAGGAAAGGCAGATTCAAGGAGTCCAATAGCGACGCTTAGAGCTACACCCGTGCAGCGAAGGGCGCGGTTTACGTTTCCGACTGGCCAGGGGTCATGGCCTAAGGATTCGAGAATGCCAGTTAACTGGAATTCAACCTGAGCCGCTGGGAGGAGGAAGCGAGAAGCACCCGTTGTTGGAGGGAGGGGCTGGCCTGGACGAGGAGCGGCGCGAGCCTGTGGATTGAGACCGAGCATGTCTGTGATTTGTTTGGGCGTATATTCTTTCCCGCCGCGAAAAACGTAAGACTTGTTGCATTCAGCATAGCCGATTTCGTGCACTTGAGCCTAAGGCGAACCAGATCTTAGATATCGTGCTTTATAGAATAACAATTCACATACCATAGTACCAAAAGTGATAAGGCCAACCAAAGCATAGGGCGGAATCAAGGAAAGGCTGACTACAAGAGCGTCGCGCAGGGCCTTGAGATCGTCGTCGTCAAGACATGTATCGACGACGAAAAGGAAAATGGGTGGCACAGGAGCCGGGCGACTGAGGGTGTACTCAATAGTAGTGTATTGAGGAAGAAGTTCAGTGGGCAAGTTGGTACTGTGATATGCGATGAAAAGTCTGATATCCAGCGAACTTTAGGAACACACCTAGAAATATCCTTGTAATGGGGAGGGAAGGAATTTCGGTTCAAGCAGAAAGGACATATCCACATCTTGCCACGTATATCAATTTGACAGTATGGATTGAGGACAGCGCGGCATGGAGGTTTGCAAGCAACTGGCTCGTAAAGCACTGGAGGCAGATCCTCGCGGATTTTCAGAGGAGTGTACAAGGCAGATACAGGCACAACAGTCCGTGTAGCCTCGATACGCGAACTGAAAAGAGCAGTGAGCAAAAAGGGCAGGCGCGAAGGAGAGAAGAATATTGACCTTGGCCAAACATTCCACGACAAGCGGATTCCTGAAGATAGTTATAAACAAAAACAAAAAGAAAAAAGCTTTAGGATAAATAGATAAGCTCACCATCGCGGTCTTCGACATCCTCAAAATTCATCATAGCGGCTCGACCCGCGAAGAGACAATGAAGGTCACGGAAAAGTTGCCAAACGTGGCGTGGCAATCGGAAGCTTTCTCCTTTACCACGTCCTTCGATCTATATACAATCAATAATGACATACTTACTTACGAACATTGCTAACTCATTTTGGCACTCCCTTTTCTACTCTACACCGTCATGTCGGATTTTGGTCAACAGCTCTCTGCTCTTGCCGTCCAGTCGAAAACTGGGCTTCTGAGTGGTGCTTGGCTCTATCCTCTCTCTGGCATTGTCTACATTGTAACCCACCCTGCTCTTGCGCATGTAATTACGCCCGTCTTGCTCAAATGTCTTGCACTCTCCACCGGGATTACCTTGGGGATGTTCTTCTTCACATATCTGCCTCAAGTGGCCTTTTGCGCCCTGTTCTCTGGACCAGTCCTTGCTTGGCCTGCAGCTGCACTCATGGTTCGGTATTCAATTCTCCCGTATTGGTTGCCTTTTTGAGCGTAGCATCCTCCTTAGGTCTTGGGAGAGTCATACGCCCTCATACTCTTCTTTACCAAAACTCTTTATCTCGACAGAGCCCAAGCTCTCCTCTGTAAGTTTCCTTCTGCTTCCTCGCTTTTTGCCTAGATTCACACCAGCCAAGTTGATGCCGTCTTGGTACAGCAAGGACACGATGCCCTAGTAGAACGAGGGCGGGAAATTACAAAAGATTCGAGCACCGGCATGAAGAAAGTTAGGAAAGCTGTTTTAAAACCGCTTTCCCGGTTTGCTCCCAGCAGTATCGTCACTTACCTTCTAACACTGCCCCTTAACTCTCTTCCTGTGGTTGGAACTGTCATATTTCTTGTGTATAATGGTAAGCATTATAGCCTGAGGTTGTTAGCATTTGTATTCGAAAACATATAACAGGGAAAAGATCCGGTCATCGTTTCCACTCTCGTTATTTCCAACTAAAAGGTTGGGGGACATCTGATCAGCAAAGTTTTGTACAAGAACACCGGGCACAATATGCGGCGTAAATTGATCTATATTACCCCATGCTCTAAGGCTAACTGAGATTCCAGGTTCGGTGCAACTGCGCTCGCCCTCAATCTTGTCCCCTTTATCGGCCTCATCTTCAATTTCACAAATTTTGCGGGAGCTGCACTCTGGGCAAGCGCGCTGGAGAATCATTCTGCAAGTTTATTCCCTGAAGACAAGGCAGTTAATGTTGAAATTGAAGACGATTCTTCTGCTTCACGCTGAAATGCATTTGATGGTTTGAGAAGTAGACTTCTAGTTCCCGCAGTGTAATTCTACAAAATCTGATTCTGATACTATAATAAACTTCAATGCAAACATCAGTGAATAGAATGTGCACAAAAGAACTAAGATGATTGCACTCGCGGCCAGAGCAGTGGAAGGGAGCCGAGCTTGCCCAAAAAGGCATGCCTCTCGTCTAAATTGCATTATTCTGGTTGAAAAAGAACAAATGTGAGGAAATATGTGACAGATTGAGTTCACTGGCGTTTTGCTTGGTGAGGGTGGATGCGGCTGCGCGAACAATTTGGAACCCTATAGTTAGTGGCGTGAGTTTCCAACCTTGCTGAGTGATGCCTGACGGGGTGTTCACTTTCAGATCCTACCTCAACGATTATCCCATATCAATGTGACACTGAGATTCCCGGTCGCCGTTAGTATGAACGCAGGTGGTATTTTCACTTGCTCGAAGGAAAGATCGAGACACCACTCGCTCCTCAACACGATGGGCTACCCAGAACTGCTCCCGGGTGGACTTGCAAGTTTCCATATGAAATAGCCCAATGATCCAGTGCCCGGGGGTAAAATCGATGATTCGGACCGAATTTGTCCTTCTAGAGAATTGGAAGTGTCGTTGACAGACAGGAGAGTGTGAGAAAACATCTGCCTCATTTCGTCGAAGGATTCCAACCAATGGTGCACTTTTCGATACGTGTACATCGGAAAGGATCTTCATGACGCACATTAAAATTTTTAATGACTATCTTCCAGACGAAATAAAATGTCCTAGCAAGACCAAGTCTTCCATTTGCTTACCGTTTGTCCCATGAGAACAAACGCTTTTTCTTCGAAATCCCAGGAACGGAGGTTCTGGCTGAAAGAGAGAAATAGTGCGATGCTTATAAGGCCACAAAAGTAATGTCGTAGAAGCTAGTCCGGCGTCCAGGTTGCGGTCAACGGCACATGAGCTCGGTAACTCAGCCTCAGCTTTTACAGCGCTTGTGGACCGGGGATCGCAGCGTCAGATGTAAGAATCTGTGAGTTCATGCACAGGTATGACGGCCTATCCTGATGCACCATTCAATCCAGACTGACGGCATCGTCCCAGCCATAGAGCGCAAGGACATGGCATCAAAGCGAGGTTGGAGGCTAGCGGGAGGTAAGGAGGCATTTAAAACGCCTTTAAGCAAAGTCGAACAAGAAGTTTTGCGAGGGTCAGTGAGTTCGAGAGACAAAGCCACGTTGTTCGACCACTACATCATGTCCAGAGTGTGCATTGGAATGGCGTCAAAGCGTGGATGGGTGACCTTCTAAATCCGGCATATCGATGATCAGTCGCCCGCATTTGGTTTATAAAGGAGGACCAACTCAAGTCGCAGCCTCTGTTCCTGCCACCATGTCTAACGTATATGTGAGTAGATGGACGCTGTGATGGGATTACTATACTCATCGAAAGGTTAGTTTGACATCTCCATCAACAAGGCTCCCGCTGGTCGCATCGTCTTCCAACTCTATGACGATGTTGTGCCCAGGACCACCAAGAACTTCCGTGAACTCGCCACTGGACAGCATGGTTTCGGATATGCTAATTCCAAGTTTCACCGGGTGATCCCCCAATTCATGCTCCAGGGCGGTGACTTTACGCGGGTAAGGATTAAAACAAAACGAGGAAAGCGTCGTGAAAGTTGATTTTTTTTTTAAATATCGCGTAGGGTAACGGCACGGGTGGCAAATCCATCTACGGAGAGAAGTTCGCAGATGAGAACTTCCAGCTCAAGCACACTAAACCTGGATTGCTCTCCATGGCTAACGCTGGTCCGTTTGTTTTCTGTTCTGGGATCGGCGCTTTGGACACTGAGTGACCTCATCGATTGCTAGGTGCCAACACCAACGGGTCCCAGTTTTTCATCACTACTGTGGTGACTAGCTGGCTCGACGGCAAGCACGTCGTCTTTGGTACTTTTATTCGCATAATTTTCAAAATTTCGCCACTCATTGTCTTGCAGGCGAGGTCGTTGAGGGCTTTGATATCGTCAAGAACATTGAAGCCCAGGGTTCCGCCTCTGGCACGCCCAAGACTGAAATCACGATCACCGGCAGCGGTACCGTTTAAAGTGTTTTGTAGCGTACAAAGAGCAACATTAAAATGCACACTGTAAAATCGAAACAATTGTTTAGCCGCTCGCGTCTCCTTTCGGTTTGTAAGCGAATAGTGCACACTTATCACCAACTGTCATCATGCGACCAAAACGCACTCATCGAGAGGCGTTCGAAGACGTCGAAATGGAAACCGAGCAAATTCAAGATGTGGAAGAAGGCGAAGCCAGTGATCCAATGAGCAGGCTCTCTGAACAAGAACGAGAAGAGAAGGAGCAACAAGTATTCAACGCCATTAAAGAAGAGTACTGTTCTTGTGAGGGCGTTCCTTTTTATATCCTACTCCTCTGTCCATAAAAAACAACTAACAGAGCAGTACAGTGATCGATCAGTTTCCTTTAGCTCTGCAACGTGAAATGTCACTCATGAGAGAGTTGGATCAACAAGTTCAAGGCTCGTTTCCTTTTTCTTCGGTGCATTTCCTTAATTTATTGTTTATTTACCAATATTTAGGCTATTATGAGGATCTAATACCAACTATGCGCAGCTACATAGCAAAGCGTCTTCATCTTGTGGAACCGTTGAGCTTGCCAGCCTTGACCTCCACCACTCCAACTTCCACGCCAGAGCGAAATGTCGGCAACAGCATGCCTTTTCTTAAAAGACTTAAATCTACCATTTCGCTTACTTCTCCGCATACGCCTGGAACTCCGATGGGCTTACCCAAGGAACGGCTGCAGCCACCTAAAACTAATGTTGAAATGCTGTCTCATGTCGCGTTTCTCTGCGACGAGATTGTTCGCGCGTCCGAAGAAAAAGTCCACCTTGCTCAATCATCCTGCGATTCTGTACCTTTTCTTTCTCTTGCTTTTATTGAATGTATCCCTTTGATTTGACGACTAATTTTACAGATTGACCGGTACGAACGCCTCCTCGACCAAGCTATCAAAGAGGAAGAAGCTGCACTGTCTCTTGGCGCGCGTCCTGGAACACATGTTGCGCCAATTATATTACCTGACCTTCTTGTGCCAGTTACAAATCCCCGAAACACAACTTCGTTGAATCCCTTTGAGGACAGCGACGACGAGGAATTGGAGACAATTGATCCATTGGACAACCTTCTCGCTCACGGGCCTGTTGCTCATGCGCAGTCCAGTCCTCCTACGACATCATCAAAGAAGAAGAAGAGCAAGCAGAAAGCCGCTGGGGCTGCAGAAAGCGAGAAGCTGACGATACGTGTTCCGGCCAAGCTTCCGCCAGCTCAGGTCACAGTCGAGCCTACCGACCAAGGGACATTTGTCGACTTGACCCCATACTGCTTTTGTCAGCAACCTTCATTTGGAGAAGTTCGGCCCCATTTCCTTTGTCCTTTGTGTTCTTGAGACTTAAAGTGCCATGTTAGATGATTATGTGCGATGAATCAACGTGTGAATACGAATGGGCAAGTTGTTCATACTGAGATCTGATATTCATTGGTCTGACCTTTTCTTGTTAGTTTCATCTAGGTTGTGTACAATTGGAAGTGCCACCGCCCGAGGACGCCAAGTGGTATTGTACGACTTGTTTGGCAAAAGGTGCAGATTCTAAGACACCGAAATCCAAGAATAAGAAGAAGCGGCGGAGATAAAGAAGTAGCTGTTAGACGCTTGTAGTTCATGAGAAGGTATAATGAAACTTAAAAATACAACATTATGCTGGTATTAAGAGAGCAGTATTCCGGGTGAAGAGAAAGTTTTGGTGCTATCGGGCTTTGCGGACGTTCATTTTTAACTTCTCGGACAACGTACGCATGTAAACATCTGCTAGAGGATAAGTTACAGCTTTGAATGAAAGGTGAAAGAGAACGTCCCTGTCGAATGTCGAAGATCCCAGTACGCTTTGAGAAGGTCATTTATCTCTATTTCACTGGCTCGAAGATGCTCAGCCATCTAGGTAAGTAAAGAAAAGAAAAAAAAAGAATCAGAATTCATGTCTATCTCGATGAGCTGAGACTAACCTGAGCCTCAATGTCGTGGGCTTCCTTCTTCAAACCTTCCAGTTGTTTGTCGTTGTCTCTCCGTTCTAGGTTCATCTGATCGTATTCGCTTTGAAGACGCTCGATAGTCTTGCTACTTGCAGTACGTTTATCCTCAGCGTGTTTCTGAGCACGCTCAAGCTTTTCGCGAGCATTTGCTAATTGTCGTTCGGAGCGCTGAAATCGTCGATTTTCAGAATGAAAATAAGTGGGAAAAAAACACCAACCTTGCGTCTATCATGGAAATCTTCACTGTTGCTATTTTGAACTGCTAAAGCTTGCTGAAGTTCTGCGACCTCTCTTCTGGACTCTTCTAGCATGGTATCTTCACGTTCGATGACTCTCGCCTGTTCGAGGAGGGTTTTGACATTCTACAAAGTGAATACAAAGTAAGGGGAACGAAAAGCAGTGAAAAAGAGCGTCCAAAACAGACCTGGTCGATACGGCCTAACATTGTGATCTTGGATTGAAGTTCACGCGATGTCGCGTCTTTCGCTGACAAGTTACGTTTCTCGTCTTGTACTTTGGTAGAAAGCATAGCTATGGATCGCTTGATGCTCTCTGGGTCATGCACAACACGGGCTTTTGTTTCATTCAGCCTGTTCTCGACTTGTGCATATTCGCGATTTAGGTCGTCCTGCAAAAGGGGGGGGATATGAATAATGAATAAAAGATTCGAAAGACTGAAAAAAAAAGCACCTTGCGACTGAGAGCCGCATGCTTTTCTGTACGGGCTGCAACGAATTCCTCGTTTCGTGCTGCTTGTTCCTGCTTCATTTTAACGATCTGGTTCAATAAATCGCTATTTTCTTTTTCCAAAGCATCGCAACGCGGCTTGTCCAGAGCCATGCGGTCCCTTAGTATTAGGTAAGACGTTGATAAAAAAAAGTGTATACGAACAAAACCAAACAGACCTAAGAGCTTGGATGTCCCGCTTTCGTTCTTCGATCAAGTGGGCAACCTCGTCCCTCTCGATGACAATCTTTCGTGACTGGGCTTGCACATCGTCTATATATGGCCGACAATTGACTTGGACAAATTTGATAAAGTTGATAAACGCTGAGAGAATATCGCTTGTCCGGTTGGCCGTCGGATTCGACAAGTCTTTGGCGGAGAATTTCTCCAAGCGGGCCGCTCGAGCAACGCGACCGCTCAAAAGGGAAAGACGTGTGTTAGGTTCAAATTTTCAGCAGCGGAAAACAAGCGCGTACAGATGGTAGACAAGGAGATTGTGGACCAGGGGGTCAAGATAAAAGTCCTAAGCGTGACGCGTCAAGATAGGAAGGTCTTTAGAATTGAGAGAAAGGACCTGATCATTGGTCTCGACGTTCTCCATAGCTTGCCTTACTGGCTCCTCTAACGCAGCACTGTCCAGTGTGGTGAGCTGTTCGAGGCAGACAAAGTAGATTCTTTCGACGAAATCGGTCTTGGGATGCTCCAGTTGCGATTCTGTGCACGGATGACCCCACCCAACGAGCGTGGAAACAAGTTCAGAGGGTGTCATCGGCTCAAATATATATTTCGGCATCGTGGTTGAGAGAGAGAGGGAGTGAAACGTCAGATTTGGGCAGAAATGGAAACAGGACACGATCGCGTGACTTGAGTGATCAAGTGTTTGGCATCATTTGGACCCTGCCTCTCCCCATGAAGAACAACCTAGATGAAGTCTTACGCCGGCGCCCGGAAGTCATTCGCAGCGAATTTCCTGCTACTCAGGTTTGCTCAGTCCAATATTATTTTGCCTTGAATTGAAAAAAACTCATGTCACCCTAGCCTACCAAACCTGGATTCAAGAAGAAGATGATCGTATCGAATGTGCCGAGCAAGTCCCTCTATTAATCTGAGCTTTATACTTGCTTGCTCATCTGGTGCGGTGTAGGGTCTCGCTCGCCAGAGAAATCCTTTGCTACGCCTGTCATTGGCAAGAAGCCAGCACCAACATTCAAGACGCCGGTTCGTCAAACTCAGACTCCAAAGACCCCTGTTGTCGATCTCTGCGACTCGCCCACCAGCCCATCTAGCCTCAAGCGTTCGTCCTCGGACGTGTTTTCTCCCCCCTCACCAGCTAAACGACAACGTTTGGGCGGAGCTGGCAAAGAGAATCGCTGTTCTCCCTCCAGGTCACCCTACCATCCCTCCAGCCCAGCCATATCTCGGAAACATGAATCTTGGGAAACAAAATTTCCAGATCTTCTCAGTGTACGTCTTATTTCTGTTCGAAAACCACCTTTCTGCCTAACCGCCTGTTGTTTAGAAGGACAGAGATCAACTCAGTGCCTTACTGGTGTGGAATTTTTCTTCGCAGGCTAAACATTACGAAATGCAAATGGTTGCCTCAAAGGATTCTTCACGTGACGACGTTACCCTTCAGTCCATCCTGTATTTGACTACATTTTTCTTCGCTGATGTAACCCTAACACCCCCTTTAAGCACGTTGTACAAGGAACGAATTTCCGCAATCCAGCAGGCTATAGCTAGTTTGGACTCGGACCCGCACGCCTCTCCTGATGAGGATGTTCACGACCGCTCATTTGCGCGCTCCGCAGTGACGATCTCCAGTTCTGTATACTCGGAACCTTCGTTATCTATCTCCCAATATGGCTCTTCCCGACAGCGTTCACCTCGGTCACCAGTACGAAGCTCTCTTACAACAAGCGTATCGAACGTCAATGAGTCCGGCCCTAATAAGGATAACCACGAAGACGAGGACCTCTGGGCCGGAATGGATGATGTTAGTATGGACGACCTTGACCATGCAGAAAAGCCCTCCCTGAGAGCTCTCGACGACGATATTGTGGAAATTCTGTCTAGCTCCAGTTCTACTCGTCCAACACAGGAATCATCCATGACGGATATTTCCGTGCGAAAGACACTGATATCAACTCCATTTTACTTGGAGGTCATGTTAAAGCTGAACACCGTCTTCGGCCTTAAATCTTTCCGCCCAAATCAACTGGAAGCCATCACTTCTACTCTCCAAGGCCAAGACACATTCGTCCTCATGCCTACTGGTGGCGGAAAGAGCTTATGCTACCAGCTTCCTGCGGTCTGTACGAACGGCACTACCCATGGCGTCACTGTTGTTATTTCCCCTCTTCGTGCTCTCATGGAGGATCAAGTAAACTCGCTCCGTAGAAAGAATATTAGTGCTCTCCTCTGCCTCGAAACAGCAGATGGGAACGCCCGGGCTCAATTGGCTGGTCGAGAGAAACCAAATCTTATTTATATCACACCAGAGAAGCTAAAGGAGAATCCATCCATCCGAAAATCTCTTGCAGAACTCTACCGGGAAAATCTGTTGGCTCGCTTTGTGGTTGATGAGGCACATTGTATTTCCACTTGGGGACAAGATTTTCGTGAAGCAGTATGTCCCATTTAATTTTACGAGTGAAAAGTTACTTGAGCATTCTATTCAGTTCAAATCCCTTGGGATCCTACGCGATGAATATCCCAAAGTTCCCATCATGGCTCTCACTGCCACTGCTAACAAGCGAACCGTTCTCGACATTCAGGCTCAGCTCCGTCTTCGAAACTGTGCTAGCTTTACCCAGTCCTTCAACCGAACTAACCTCCGCTATCGAATTCTTCCCAAATCTGGCCCAAAAAAGGTTGTAGAAAACATTTCCGACTTTATCTTTCGGACCCACCCAAACAAAACCGGAGTGATATACTGCACCGGCCGGGAGAAGACCGAAGAAGTGGCAAAAATGCTGAGGGAGAAGGGCCACAGCGCAACACACTATCATGCGAAGATGGATGAAGGGGATAAAGAGAAAACATTGAGTGATTGGCAAGGTGACAAAGTTCGAATCATCGTTGCAACTGTCCGTAGCCGCAATCTTTTAGTTGTTTCGTTCTTTTCCTAAACCTCTGTAGATTGCTTTTGGTATGGGTATTGACAAACCGGATGGTAGGTCTACAATTCTATTCGTGCGAGTTCCTCTGATCCTATCTTCAGTTCGATTTGTTATCCATTACGATTTGGCTAAATCATTGGATGGGTGAGTCTCGCTCTACCTATATATGCTTCCAAATTGACGTTCAGCCAGATACTATCAAGAAACTGGCCGTGCAGGAAGAGATGGACTCCCCGCAGACTGCGTGCTGTGTATGTAATTCAACTACGCTTTTCCTGCTCTCATCCTAATCTGCCTCCCAACCAAGTCTTTTCCTTCAAAGATGTCCAGACCTTAAAGAAAATGATACGAGATCCTAAGGGTGTGGACGCCATGCAACAGTCAGAGGCTGAACGCAAGGCAGGTATCGAACGGCAGATTGCAGCGCTTGAAAAAGTTGTACACTACTGTCAAGACGAAGCAACTTGTCGCCGAGTGCACCTTCTTCGTTATTTTGACGAGGAGTTCGACCCGAAAAATTGCAATTCGGGATGCGACAACTGCGAAAACACGAACCCTGTCCAACGAGACGATTTGACGGAAGAGGCTAAGCATGTTATTGCATTAGTTGAGATGCTCCAAAAGGATAAAGCTAATGTTACGGTTACACAAGCCAAAGCTATTCTCAAAGGTGAGTATCTTCATATCTTAGAGTCTCTGATGTGACGTTCCCCAGGCGCAGACACTAAAGGGATTCGAGAAAAGAACTACCAGCGTCTTTCCAAGTTTGGTGCTCTGAAACATCTTTCAAACGATCTCCAAGACCAGTTATTTTCAGTTCTCCTTTCAAAAACGTATATCGATACGAACAATATTCTCACTGGCAGTGGCTTTCATACTGAATATCTAAAGGTCAGTGTGAGAGAGTAATTCTACCTGCAATCACTTGACAAGCTACTAGAGCGGAAGAAATGCCCATTCTGTGATTTCTGGACGAGAACGCGTCGAGATTGAATGGCGCCCGAAGGCAGCCAAGACAAAGCTCAAGCGCAATACTACCAATGAACCGAAGCGGTCACAGAGTAGCAAATCAGTTGCTCAAGGCGAACCAGCAGAAGATCCTATTGGACTTTACGCCGACGATGACGACGACCTATACAGCTTTCCTCCACCACGTGTACAAGAACAGGAAGTGATTGAGGTCCCGGACAGTCCTCCTTCTAAGCCCGCTCGAAAACAAGGAAAAATTCGCGTGGATCCCAAGAGATCAAGAGTGAATGACGACACACCAATGCGTGTACGTGAAACGCTACTCGAGTTGCGAGAAACGGTTTTTATTTATCCTTTGATCTTGAGGCGAGGGCTGATTTCCAACCTAGCTCTCTGAGGCGAATGGCGTGACTGTCGAAGAGATTTTTGATGACGAGACGATGGATCTTATTAGCACGATGTTACCCAAAGGTATTTGACCTTGACCGCTCCTGGCAGTCTGATTGATTGTCTCGGTAGACGAGGCCAGTCTACGGGAAACTTTCGACCTGACGGGTGCCAGCTTCGAGCCATATGGTCCACAAATTCTACCCATTTGTTTGGATTTTCAGAGGTATGAATATGGTTTTGCTTAACTCTCCATCCTGAAGGATTTTAGTGGGCAATTTGCGCCCTCAGACAAGACCGCTCAACAAAAGCGAAATCCACTTGCCCCTGAACGTCTTCACGAGCGATTCGATTATTCACCTGCTTCTTCCGCTTCGCTTTCGACTTTACAACCAGTACATAGTTCTTCCTCCTCTTCATCGTCATCTACCATTGCATCGTCTATAAAGTCCAAATTCAAATTCCACAAGCCAACCTAGCACCCAACCGTAGCCATAAGATTCTACTTCACATCCATACTGTATCATACATTACCTACTCATTGCTGCTCAGAATCCACACTTGGTCTATCTTTTCTTGATCATGAAATTTAAGACCATCCCCAGACTGATATTATTATTAGGCAGAGGCCAAAGTACAAGGTGCTTCAGCTTATGTAAGCCACCAAGTTGATTCTCCGACGCGACCACCATGGTACAGGGGTATTTCACTTTCCCGCCTAGATTTATGGCTGACATAGATTTAGTTCTACTCTGAGACAATTCTCTCACGGCGTGGACCGCTGGGAAAAGTATGGCTTGCTGCCCATATGGAACGGAAATTGTCGAAGGCACAAACCATCCAAACCTCCATTGAAGAGTCTGTTGGTACGCGTCCTTTTGCTTTATTTTCTTCTTTTTGATTTATAATTTTGGAAAGATGCAATTATAAAGCAAGAGATCGAGGTCATGGCTCTTCGTTTGAGTGGTCAATTGTTGTTAGGAGTCGTTAGGATCTACTCAAGAAAGACGAAGTATTTGTTAGATGATTGCAACGAAGCACTCCTCAAAATCAAAATGGTTTGTTAACTACTTCTAGGAATTGGTCACCATTCACTCATACGCCTCTTATTACCTCGTCAACAGGCCTTTCGTCCTGGTAATGTTGATATGACAGTCGACCAGGCAGCACCGAACAAGAACGTGATCACTCTTCAAGCCGAACGTGTTGACTTAGATAACTTTCTTGCCGATTTGAATTGGTAAGTCAGGCTTCCTTTTTTTTTACTCAAATATTTATTTAATATTGAACCCGCACTTGTTAGGGATGCAGACCAACCTGACCGTCCTCATGCTCCTGGCGGTCAGCACCAAGCTAATATTGACGATATCACGCTTCGTCAAGCAGAAGACTTTATTCAATTTAACATGGATGATGGTTTTGACTTGGGAAGTGGTGATGGCATAGGTTCCAACGATTTTGGCGAGCTTGACCTTGGACTTGACTGGGGCGACACCAACAGGAGCGGTCAAGATGCAACTATTGATCTTGACGCGAGTATGGAGATAGAAGTCGCACGTGATGCAGACTTTGACAGAGAGTCGATTGCATCACACCTCCTGGGCAATGCTGGTCAACGAGACGCAGATCTCGCATCCCGTGGCGAGCCATCAGAATATAACTTTGCCGGAGACGTTGATATGGATGCCCCAGACTTCACGGACATGAACCTCACGGACCTTGGCATTCCATTTGGTGACCAGCCTATGGACGGTGGCGAAAAGACTCCACGAGCCTCTAGTCGAGCTAGTAAGCCATCGCCTTGCCTAAGATCAATGTATTTAACATTTTGACTTCCCTTCCTTAGGCTCTCCACTCTCAGAACCTCCAAAAACCCCTGGACCCGATGAAGATTTGCCTACACACCCAGCTGGAGATGTAGAAGACCCTACCACTCCGAAATCTAAGCGGAAGCCACCCAAGGAAAAGAAGCAAATCATTGACAAGGTCATCTATCTGAAAGATGGCCCTGGACCAAAGACTGGCGCCAATACGAAGGAACGTGATGTCTCTAGTATTGTGAAGAAGCAGCAATTCCTTCCTCCGTCTGCCCTCGCTATGCGATTCCTTGAAATCCGAGATGACCCCCTCTCACATTTCATGCCTACAAAGACCAACCAAGACGGGTCATTCATTTGTCTTGCTCCTCCAGGCATTGCACCGGAACTCGCAGAGCTTTTTATGCGTCCTGTAAGCGGCACCAAAGCGAAACCGTGGCTCTTCACCTCCAAAGGGCGCTAAGAAAAGAAAGTTGGACGCAGGCACTGCCGCTGATGATGACGATCTTCCGGAAGATATTCGTCGAGCTCCTAGTCATGCCCCGAGCTTTGGCGGCCGCAGCGACATGCAAGGCGGCGACCAGACCTTCGATTTTGGCGATCAGCCCATGGTGGACGATTACCAAATGGATATTCCCGATATCTCTTTGATTGTTGGGGAGGATGGTCGTGGGGCATCCGCGCATCCGACTGACCGAAGTCGCATGTCGACACCAGCTGCAGACGGCTTTCTTGACGAGGAGCCATCTTACGCCGATGCTGACTGCCCAATTGCTACGTTTGACTTGCCTTCGACCCAATCCCAATCCCAGCAAGAGCCTGAACCAGCAGATACTGATGGAAAAGGCTATAGCAAGAATACTGCCAAAGCGCTGAGCATTGTTCGCCGTGAACTTCAACCGTCCGCTGATGATGAAGAGGAAAAAGTGCTTATCTTCAACAAGATGGCTGACAAAGTTTGTGGCATTTATTATGTTTTTACCTTCCCTGACCTTGTTCCAGGCGTCTCGGCGAGCTGCCGCCTCCTTCTTCTTCGAGCTGCTTGTTCTGAGCACAAAGGATTGCATCAAGGTTTCACAAGACAAGCCCTTTGGTAATATCGAAGTTTCTGCCAAAGATAAGCTATGGGAGAGGAACCTCCACCAGACCTCCTCTGGGTCAACTCGCCTTGAGTCTATGGCCCCTGCCTCTCGCGAATCCTCAGTCGCGGCGTCCATTCATTCCGTAACAGATTTGTGATATATATATTTTTCATTTTATAAATACTTTTGAATATCTGTACCTTGTACTCTTGATCTATCGTGTATGTTTACTGGTACATTTTCTTTATCTCTTTAGCTGGATGCGGATATCCCGAATATACTGGTTCACGATTAGTTGTTTTAATAATTAAAGGTGGAGAACTACAGAGGAAAAACAATTAGGTAAGTTGGTAAAGTGTGCAGGCAGCGTAGTCATCCCCTCGCAGAACAAACATTATTCTTTCAAGCTCAGCTAGACATACCCTTTTTAATCGCGTCTCTAACAGGGTTACTCTCCGGTTTTATCGCACCCTGTCTTTTCCAGGCGGTCAAATAACACGAAAAGCTTCTCCATTTCACGCTCTTTTTCTTCCTCTGTCATCTCATCTTGCGCGCTGGTGCTCTTAGGTTGGTGCGTTGTGCCTGTAATGGGGTTGATCTTATCTACGTCAGGAAGCTCTGGAATACTTCCATCATTTCCATCGGGAGCCGGGGGTGCATTCATGATGCCTTTGTTGAAGAGGAAACCAGCTACGTTGCCGTAACCAACTAAGGCGGACAAAGTCGTGGCATCAGAATTACACATTGCGAAAAGCATCTCTCCCGCAGCGTCCTTTGTCCGAGCGTGATATACTGAACCGAGGAGACGTAGGAGACGGCCCAGGAGTGACGAGTGGGTTTCTAAAGGTGAAGAGCTGCAAAAGAGTGAGAAAGGAGAAAAAGAGCATGCAAAAATGAACATGTGTACCGATCCATGTCCTTGGGTACTACCCAGCTTCGTAATCTCCGCCTACAAGTAGGATCGGCAAGACAAAGGCGGCCAAGCAATAGGAGAAGCGGCGAAACGGGGTCGTCCAGGCTACTTGCGTCTGGTCCCAAAGGGATACCGGAAGGTGACGGAAGAGCAAGACTCTTGAGACGGTCTCTAACTGACACATCGTCGGGATCTACGTCACCTGGCAAGTAGAACTCCATAACACCATCCAAAAGAGAGAACGCCCTGGATAACACGTCAACATCGTGGTAGAAGTTGGGGGACAGATTTGGTTTTGATTCTAGGGGGGAAGGCGTTGGGCTCCGGCTGAGACTTCGACGCGTCTTGCTAAGTACATTCAAGGCGCGGTCGAGAGTTGAAGGAACCTTTTGTCCCGAGACAGGAAGTGAACTTGTGGGCTGTGATTCGGAAGAGGGCCGTGAACCAGAGGTCGATGGTCGTGGTGGCGATGGCGATCCAGACTTGGAAACTTTGGGAGGAACATCCTCCTTTCCCTTTCCCTTTTTGCTGGAGTCAGAGGAAACCCTAGACGATGTTTGCGTCGCCGGAATGGAAGGGAACCAGACCGACTTGCAGACCTATAATTTCTTCAACACAAATGAAAGGAACAAAACATTCATACATACTGGGATTGATAGGGATAGTGATAAGAGAGTGGATGATATGGGTGAGCGGAGAGTCAAGATGGGCAGGCAAGATAGAACTCGGCCGATTGAGGAGTAATTCTTGGTCGAAACTGCCAGCTGCATTGGTAGATGTGGATGCATCAGAATCTATCGATTGCACAACCTCAGTTGGAGGTAGACGATTGAAAGCAGAGAGCAACGGTAGAAGAACCCTAGAGATCTCAGTTAGCCGAATACAAGCAAATAAAATACGAAAAAGGCTGCCTACCCATCTAGCTTATCGCTCCAAAAGTCCCCGATCACCTTTTGCTCTTCTTGCGGTATATTTTCTGTGTTCTGAGGTTCGCCTGCCATCTAAACTCGATCTTTCACTGCCCGTACGATAAAATGAGGCGAGAAACGGCACGAACCTTCGGATAGTGCATCAAGAGGTTGAAAGTAAACTTGAGAATATCTGTCATCGCCTCTTTCACCATAGGTTCACCTATCGTATGGTCATAAAATTGAAAGGGACAGCGGAGTTGATGTAAGGAAAAAGTACGAACCTGTGATGAAAGCATTGGTAAGTTCGTCTAGTTTGAGAGCGACAATTCGGATAGCGTCAAATTTCTCCACGACATCAATGACAGCCTGTGTTTGTGCTACAGTGCTGAGGAAGAGAATACGTGCGAGGACAAAAGTCACTGGATGACGAGAAGACTTCTGGAGACGAACAAAGTGTCGGGATAAACAGAACCCAGGAAAGAGTGAACAAACATACCTCGAGTTCCGAAAGACATATCTGAGGACCATCCACCTCTTCACCGACTACCACAACGTCGCCTGCGTCCACAAAGGTGATGCGTGCCTCTTCGACCAAGAGAAGACAGTTGGCAATACACCGGAGCGCTTCAACTTGGGCATTGAGATCATCCTTATATTTTCGAGTAGCGTAGTCGAGCAAACGTCGGAGGTTATGGGGGACAGCAAGAACAGTTGAGCCAGCAGGATGTTTCGCAAGCTCCTTGAGCGCCAGCAGGCTTTCCGAAGGAGTGGATGCTCCTCCGTCGAGTTCTACGAAGAGGGCATTTATCCGAGAGGTCCGCTCTGTGGTCGATAAATCCATGACAAATGGAATCAGCAAATGAGCCGGGATGAGGGTCAATTACAAGATTTAACAAGTACTTCCGTCCGGCAACCGTCAACTTATGTCAAGAATTCAATCGATCGTCACCAAGACGGGCGGAGTTCAGAAATACTAGTAATTATTGGATTACTTGTTCTTCGTGATCATAAAAGCCATTAGGGGAAGTCCGTTCGTTATAATACGCTATCATGCGGTTCATCTCATTATACCGTTACCCATGGCTGACTCACTAGCTGCTGGACAGAAAGCAGCGCTCGATAACGCACATCAGAATCAGCATGGGTCATCAACTCCATGACACGAGTTTTCCCACCAAGGTCAGTAACAAGCCTGGGAAGTCGGTGAGTGCGGGGGAGTCCGGAGTCTGAAGTACCACCATTGGACTCACTTCTTGCCGCGGTCGCAATGTTTCACATACTGGCCAATATCATGAGTTGCAACGGCAAGAACAAGTGCATCGTTTGATTCTTTGAGAAGCTTGACAAGAATTCTAGGAGGAAAGGGGGGGTTAGAAACTCTACATTATGAGAAATCTCGCGCATGAGACTAACTTAAGCTGCTCGCAGTCGCGGTCATTAAGTTTACTAGCATTCTCCTTCCAGAAATCTTCAGATTCGTGTACCGGAGTCCAAGACAAATGCCCCGACGACAACTCTGACGTATATTCGTCGTAGTTTCTAGTTGTAGGCAGTGTTAGCAGCGGAGTAGATAAAGATTTTTGCAACGAACGTGAGGCTTTGAAAGTTGAGTGTAAGCTCGTCCCGCAAGAACTGGACATCCTCTACAATGTCCTCATCAGACCATTTACGCCCAGCAAGGTTCTTGGAGAATGGAAGCAGCCGTGCAACGAGCATTGTGGGTAAGTTGTCGGCCGGGGCGCGTGTCACTAGATTCTATGAACTAATGTCACTTTGTGGGTAAGACTGCATGAAACGAATGCCATACTCGGAAGGTCGCAATGATAACACGAATGACTTTCTCTTTGACTGCGCCCTGTGCAACATCAATCAATAAAGGAATCACATCATATTTTCTAATATGGTATAAGCCATTGAGAAGCGAAAATGAAACAAGCCATAACATACTTGTTGATTTGCTCGGCGACTTCCTGCTCAAAAGACAAAAGCCATATGCAGAAAGCGACCTGGTAGCTCATTTGAGGACCTGGCTGGGAGCTCAAGATTTTCATGAAGCTATGGAAACCGAGGTTAGTAGAAGAGCTAAATACCTCGCAAGAAAACGGCGAACCCGGAGATAATCTCAGGCATCCCCCAAACTGCTGTTCTGCATTCAGGTCTAGCGAGGAGAGCTTCAAGACATTGGACGGCGACATCGGTTTTATTTGAACTAGCACCGCTTGAGATGAATGATGAAAGGGTATTGAGGAATGGGTGGATAAGTTTCGGAGGGAGTGGGTGGGATTCCGCACTGAGGACAATGTTGAGTGACAAAATATAAAAAAGGTATTACGATGACCAAGTAAATGATACTCACCTAAGAAGGACAGTTAAGATTTGTGCAGCTTTGAGTTGAACAAAGTCATCAGGAGTGTCGAAGCTCCTGAATGGTGAAGAGGGTTATGAGAATGCGATGAGAATCAACAAGGAGAGGCGTACTTGAGGAGCGGTCCAAAAGGTAGATCTGGATCCGACTGAGATGTACGGAGAAACAGAGGTATGCGTTCGTCGTGGTCGTGGAGGGCATCTGCAATAAGGACGAGAATGCACTGCATAGTATCCACTCGTTGCAGCTTTTTCAACAAGCGGAGATATAGATTCGCATAAGTCTGACCATCCGAGAGCAATAAACTTTCAATCTTGGCGCGAGGTTGACGGTCGACCTTCTTGATGAGAGCAAGCTCTTCCGAGGTTACAAGGTCTGCGCGTTGGTAGCCCTACGGATTTCAGTATTTGACGATGGGCGACTATGAGGTAGAGCAGACCTCCCAAGGTACAGGCTTCGTGCGGATCTTGGAGGATGTCTCATCAAGATACGAATTGGAGACCAGAGAAACTGCCATCGTTAGGAGCAAGTTGTACCACAGATGTCCGGCTGCAATCAATTCGCTCTTGAAATGCAACGGCGACTGGCCACTGCGGTCGAACGGTCGCCTCACATTCCTCGTCCCAATAAAAAGCCGGTGCTTCACACATCTATTCTTCTGAATCGGTCTCCTTTTTTGACTCGGACACCAACGAAATTTGAGGTCAAGTTTTTTTTTCCTACTAAAATTCACTTCAACCTAAACACCTGCCATTCACAGGAAGCATATTGGGCATACCAGGGCCGCATACGCAGAGCACTTCACAACCCATTTCCTTATGATGTTTACTTTCGGCCGGGGTCACTCATTCAGACACGCTTTAACGTGGAAGAACGCGCGCGCGAAGTTCATGCCTTTGGCGAAAACTTCGTCCAAAAACGAGAGGAAGCGGGAATTGGAGGCCAATCCATCGTGTCTGAATCTCAGGTAGCAGCGGCGGAGACTTTGCGCAGCCAAGAAGGCGTCGGTGAAGCACTCATGTCTCGAGAAACGGACGCGGACAGAACGAATGACCTAAAGAGCCTTGATAGACTGGGCCAACGCAATCTCTTCTGTCTGCTTCATACAACCTCAGACGGTTGGCGGTTTCCTCAAGGTAGCGTCCTGAAGCAGGAGCTCTTACACCATGTATGTTTCGGCTTATGTTACCTTCGCGTTTCAATATCCGTCTTACTGTTCCTTGTGCAGGCTGCTCAACGCGACCTTACCAGCGAATGTGGTGAAAATATGGACACATGGATTGTTAGCAGGCAACCCATTGGTCATTATGAGCTCCCCACAGTAGAACATACTGATCCTCCGGTATGTGCTCCCAATAGCCAGTTAGCCTATCAGCTCACTGTCTCTTGACCCAGCACCACGTCTTTTTCTATAAAGCCCACATCATGGCTGGCCAAATTCGACCGCAGACCAAGAACATCACAGATTTTGCTTGGTTAACAAAACAGGAGATTAAACCACTTGTCTCCGAAAGCTACTGGGCTGCCATTCAAGACATGCTGTCAGATGTCTAGCCTTGGCCAAGTCTCTGTACTCTCATTAATATATTTTATTATACTCATTGGATAGACAAGACATAATATGAAATAATAAGCTCATCGCGGTGCAGCAATTGCCTTTCGGCCTTTCTTTTGAACATCGTCGAAGTGCCGAACTAAAACTTCACATTTCGTGGACTGGCAAATATGTTTTGAGTTGGCCTTGATCGCGTCAGAGAATAATATCAACCCCGCTGCTCGTTCTACTGCATCAACTAAGCAAATTAGTCAAAGCAAGTGTGAGTAGCAAATCGAATAGGAAGACAGTACACACGAACCTGGCATAACAAAGCTCGTTAAGGGTGCTTCATCAGGAATAATTGCATTAGGAAGAACGAATGCACCCGTGCTAATTTCTAAGAGGTCCGGAGCCGAAGGAGAGGTTGGCTTCGATGTCAGGACCACCTTCGCAAAGTGTGTCGGAACAGCAACATTCGGCGGCGATCCAATGACTTCATGGGTCTTGACATAATCAGATCTCTTGGAACGGATCCTATCACATATAAACCACTTACCACTCGCCACTTACCATCTGCTTCCAGTTTCGGTAGGTAGAGTGGAATGGTGAAGACATAAACGTCAGCAAATGACGAGGTCAGTCTTCGACACCAATCTTCCAAGTAAGCCCAATAGTTTCTGTTAAAGCCTTGGCCAACTTGGGGAGCCATGTTGGAGAGAAGAAATGTTTCGTCCATCGCTTCCTAGGTCCAAGTCAGTTGTTTGATGCTAGTACGAACAAACTGACGGAATATACCTGAGAAACCTTAGCATCCGCAGCTGGAACCCTGCGTGATGTTATGAGGAGTATCGTAGTCGACTTGAAAAGCTCTTACATGTGTCCCCGGTCATATCCACTTCTGAAGTAATCCGAAAGCTTTGATCTGAATTGCGCAGGCAAATCTTCGTCTTCTCTGAAAGTAGACCGACTTCTGTCACCGCCAGTTGTCTCAATTGTAGGCAGAACACCCGACTTCCCCAGGGATGAGAGTGTGAGATGTTCAGCCGTCTGTATGAGCTCTGAGGAATCTGTTGAGATAAGGTTGGCGCATTAAAAAGCGTACCCAAGCAGCGTGGCGCAATCTTCGATCATACGCCATGACGTACGCTTTCCTTACGAGAAAGTCAGGGATTGGACCTAATAGAGAAACCTTCTCAAAGTCATCCAGCCGCAACCAAGACAAGCATACCTGGGTTCCCATATTTCAAAATTGGAGACGCGACAATGGCAGCAGCGTGCGTCCCAATGACTTCCGGAATACCTTTTGGGTTCAATCTGATGACAGGCTGGGGCGAAGGAGATGCAACCGGTGTTGGACGTTGGTGGGACGTTACAGCGGCAGCAAGCCCTCCTCCTAACAAAGAAGACGATAAAAAGGGAAAAGATAGAATTATAAATGTCGCACCAATGACAGCCCCTGCAGCGAAGACTGCAGCATGTACAATGGTAGCCCCAGGCATAGTGAAGGAAAGAAGCAAAAGCGAATGACACGTGATGGCGCCAATGCTAAATTTCTACGACTCACGACAAACTGTTTATATGTAATGTAGGGGAGGAAAAGCCTCCTTTTATAATTGGAGTGAGGGTAAGCTACGGTTTAAATACAATACAACACCTGATCGAGTCCAAGCGTACTTCATTCAGTTTTCATCGCGCGTACGGGTGGTATGAATGACCGCCACGCTGAGATCTCTGTGGGCCACCAGAAGCACCACCGGCACCCCTGGGACCCTTAGGTACATTGGCACCCGGCCCGCCACCACGCATAGCAGCGCCGCCTCCTACTGGACCCATACCAGCCATCCCTCCAACCCCAATACCTCCTGCACCCATCATCCCCCCTCTTCCCATACCTCCAGCCATACCTCCCATCATACCTCCCATCATCATTGGGTTCATCATGCCTCCCATCATGTTCATCCCGCCTCCACCAGTCATCTGGAACATGCGCGTGTACAGTTGTGCCAATGCTTGAGGGTCGAATGTTCCGCCAGCCTGGCCAGTAGCAGTTGCTGGCGTCGTAGCTGGGCGGTTCTGATGCCCAGATGGCATCCCGCCATACGCGGCTTCTGGGTCAGCTTCACGTTGGTACCGAGGTTGTGCCAACTTTACGTCGATCTACAAAGATGATAGGGATATGAGCATGGTAGATAATTGGCAGGACAAGTCAACTCACCAGTTTACCGTCAATCTCCAAGTTCCCAAAACCGAGAAACGGCCGGACGTCAGTGTCTTCAAATGAGATGAATCCGAAACCTTTGAACGGCCAGTTTCTCTATCCAACATGACCGTCGAGTCCACGACCTAATTCGTGAATAAGCATGTCGGAGCTTATACTGAAAGCGAGGGACAGCATACCTTGCCGAACTGCGAGAAAAATTCACGCATGCTTTCACTCGTGACACTCCCAGGTAGACCGCCAATAAAGAGTTTGGTAGCCTTTTGATGCTCTAAACGAGGAATTGCGCGTTTAGGGTCAATCTAATACGAATGTGAAATACGGAGGAGGAGCGACCAATGAAGTATCTTACAACTTTGCCGTCAAGGACATGTTCTTGCATCATAACAGCGTTGACGCTGGCAGGGTCCTGTAGACGTCAAGGAACGTATCCAGCTGGGAGCAAAACTAACACAACCAACCTCGAAAGTTAAAAATGCGAAACAACGAGAGCGACCACCGGCATCACGCATGATTGTACAAGCATCTACTTTGCCAAATTGTGTGAAATAAGTCCTAAGCCCCTCTGGAGGCAAAGGATTAGTGGTGCTAACAATACGAAATAACCACGGGCTGGAAAGACAAACCATCTGTCGTGTCCCAGTTCAAACCTCCAATGAACATTTTGCTGCATTGAGGAAAAGAGGCCACAAATCAAATGGAAAATACGCAGAGTTCAATGGGAGCACAAGGGAGAAAATAAATGAAGGGGACGAGATGATTATTAGCACCTAGCTTAGACGCGACAAACAAAAAAAAAAATCAAAGGGACGTTACTGCTACTGCTTGGGCTAGCATAGAACAAGTGCAATACGCAAGTCGGAGCAAGTGTTACGCGAGGCTAGCCTAGAGATGCTAGAGTACGACGACCAGTATGGTGCGCGCTACCAACTGTTCCTTCCTCTAAACGGGTAGATCTCATCCACAAATGTCCCCCTTGAAACCATTTGTACGACAAGCAGCAGCAAGGCAACTGAAAGGGAAGGTGATGACTAAGCCGACTTGAAAAGCACTTACCCCTCGTCTTTCATTTCTGAAGGTCGAACACTGCGCTCAGCGCTTCCGTACTCACTAGCCGACGAGATGGCGTTCTCTGTGTTCCCATTCTCAGCATAAGTTTGGATTGGCTGGGCCGCCATCGTTGTCATAGCAGCTTTTGGCGCTGCAGCAGACATATCTGCCAATGTTTTTGTGACAGAGCCATCGTTCGCGGACTCCGCTGTGGGTGAAACACCTGAGTCATCGTTTCCGTATAAATCTAGTAATCGCTAGTCAGAATGGCAGTAGTATCTTCGTGTGCCGAAATATAATAGCAAACCTCCATATAAATCCGCTCCGAGGTCAGCCATGGTGCCAAAGGAAAGTAGAAGAAGCGCTCGTGCCCCGAAGAAAGTCGGTGGGTGGTGGGAGGATGCAAGCCGTGAATCAGCTCGGCAGCAATTGCATCGGTGTGCGGACAAACCCAACAAGAAAAAAAGTATTGGCTAATCGCTACAGCTACGGCTACAGTTTACAGAACATGGCTAGGTATACAAAACAGATGCTGGTGGGATCCAACAAGAAAAAAATTGCGAGTGAGAATGAATCGCTACAGTACAGAGTCCGCGAATGAGAAACGAAGGAATAAAAAATGAAACTGATGGGTCATCACAGTCCTATGAGCATTTGCCATGAGTTAAAAAAATCTGACAAGGACAAGGCGCTCTACTCACGGAGGTGCATTCCTGGTCGAAGAGCCACAACACGTAGACCAAGTTCTTTGTGTGCCATAAGCTCTGTGACTTGTTTGGCAATAACATCACCGATATACGCAGTTCCGTTGGAGTCGTCGGGGGATTCATCCAAGGGAAATGGGATCTTTGAAGTGGGTCAAAAAAACAGTGAGGCCACTTTGACGTTGAAAACGGTCAGACATTTACGGAAATTGGAGGGCACGAAACATGCTCACGCTAATGCCCCTCGAAGATCTTCGCTGTCATCTATTCCACCATCGAGACTGAGGCGTTTGGGGGGTGTTGGATCCACCCGCGCTTTCTTGCGGGGACGGAGGTCCAGTTCATGGTCACCAGACTCCAAGCTTCCTATTGCCCAACTTCGTAGGCGCGATAGAGGAAGTCCTGGCAATGACAACAGCCCTAGCGAGCTTGACGAACTCCTCGCACAGGTGCTCAGGACAAAAATGCCCGTACATCTGGTTTTCCGGACGATTCATCGGATACGAGCATTCGATGAAAATGGAAGATAGCACGGAGGGTATCTTTGTAGAAATTGCGTCCCATACAGATTGCAGTCGAGGCTCGTGCGACGGTGAATCTTTTTCGGTATCTCCAAAGAACATGATCTCCTTTCCGGTAATGTCGTTGCGTATGAGATGACCAGACGAGTTGTATGGCCCACATGTGTTATGCCCATGGTTGAGTATAAATGTTCGAATGGAAAACCTGAGATTAACGGGGTGAAGAGGATGGTATACACCGTCAGCTTGAAGCCTTTCCATAATCTTAGCCTTTCACTGGAGGCAAAAATGAAACCACACACTGTTTATACACAAATGACGCATTTTCTAAACGAGATTCCGACGTATCCCAACATGCTGATCAATCATTAGAGTTGAGAAGAAATAAACCAGGGGGTAAACCAACCTAGGTTCGGCCAGATTGCATCGTTGAAGATATGGGTTTGTAAATCAACCAAGGTCTTACGAAGTGCATATATGGACTTTGCCGGTCCAGGGAAAGCTCCACCGTGTAAAACAAGGGCATTAATATGATCCAAGTGGGAATGAGTAATCACAAAACTCCTGAAAACAAAAGCTCAACTCCTTGTACCACCCATGCCTTGTGTGAATACGCACTTTACAAACGAATACATTTTAGATGCGCCATGTCGTGATTTCTGACCTGGGAGAGCGAGAAATGAACGGTCTGCACGAAGAAGGCTATCCAGGTCGTCTATCCCAGCACCTAACCAACAGAGTTGGCACATCGGATAACGAGGTCTTCAAAATACGGCGCACCAGCTTCAAGGGCAACTATTCCATCTTCCCAGAAAGTATGCGAGGGCTTGAGAAGATAACTGCAGACTATGTGAATAAATCCGCAGAACCGAGCAGAAGGAAGGAGGCCATACGCAGAGAGATGCCTTCTCAGTGGACCGCCACCTAAACGGGGAGAATAAATACGAAATAGATGTATGCCTGGATAAAGGTTTTGAAACCTAGACGCACCAGCACCAACGACAATAAAGTCGAACGAATGAGCTGAACAGTCGCGTGCTGCTTCTAGTTCGTCCACAGGCCTCACACTTCCCAGCATTGTGCCCAGCCAGAGACTAGTCTGCCTCACAAACACGACCAGCCAAGATGGAGAGAGGATCTTGCGCAGGAGCCGCCCCGGCGTCATTCAAGTTCTAACCAAGATCAATGCCAGAGCAAAGTCGATGTCAA
Source organism: Flagelloscypha sp. PMI_526 (assembly GCA_021399455.1). Lineage (NCBI taxonomy): Eukaryota > Fungi > Basidiomycota > Agaricomycetes > Agaricales > Niaceae > Flagelloscypha > Flagelloscypha sp. PMI_526. The sequence continues at coordinate 176,801 of JAJTUO010000002.1, forward strand.
CCTTCGCCACCAAGTCCCTTTATTTATAGGCGGCACCAAGGCGGCATCTAAGATCAGGGGAAGTACAAGGACACCTTCGGGCCACCACAGCTTTCATTTCAGCCACAGGCGTTATTTATTTGTCAAGAACAGAAGAACAACGTCTAGTTGGCATGAGGCTTGCCACGAGGAACAAGGGCTCAGGGCAGTGAAACAAAAACAATGTCGGAGGCGTCAACTTGGACTCTGACTCACAAAAAGCGGTTAATTGGGCTTCAAAATAACAGCATTCTATAGCTAGGGGGCATAAAAATCTAGCTATTATTGAAAGGCGGTAGGAGCGCGCGAGGCCGCGAGACATGATAAAAACCTTGCATTCAGTCCAAGGAACATACAGATCAGCACCTTAGACATCTAAAAGCACTAAGATGAAGCATAAAGCTTGACCACGCCGTCTGCCCCAGCGCTTGCCATAAACGGTAACGAAGGATGGAACTCAACATCGAGCACACCTTCCCTCGCTTTCTCTCTGTGAATCGTCATCTCCTGGACACATGTGCGCGTTCCAAGGAGATCCCAGAATCGGACTGAACAGTCATGACTACCTGAGACGAGGGAAAATCCTGAGGGATCAATAGAAAGCGAAGTCACGCCATCCAAATGGGCAGTCATCGAGTGGGTGCATTGTCCTCCAATATATGTGAGAAAGGGCCGTGTGACGTAGTAGGGACCGCCTTACCTGTTGTGATATCGAATATTCGAATGAATTTGTCTTCATGGGCAAGTACTAAGAGAGGCATAGTCGGGTGTGAGACTATCCAATTGACTTGAGTTTGCGATGTGCCATCTAAAAGGTGGCGTTAAACGACGGAAAGAAGAGCTTCAAACCGCTCACCATAAGAAGCGTCACTCGCGAGTTTAATAATCTCTTTGCCTGTCTCTATCTCAAATACCTTCACAACTGCATTTTGATATGCTACTGCCACTTTTCTGAGATCAGTCTTAATGGCTTCGACTGCAGTAGCACCAAGAGCTCCTGTCTCGTTATCCTCACGAAGCATGGCTTCTGCTTCATCCACGCCTGATGGTTTGGAGGAACTGCCGTCGATTCCCGGATATCCCCATGTCAATTTTAGAGCCCCCAATCGACCTGTTGAAACACTAACATCCCACACCTTGACTTGACCCTCGGCCCCGCAACTAATCAACGTGTTCTCGTCCTGCGCCAAAGCAAGATCCCAAACGGCGTCAGTATGTCCAATAAGTTCGGAGCGCTGTAGACTCTCGTCGTACGGAGCATAGGCAGGAAGGGACGAAGGAGGAACCACCCACACGCGGATACTAGAGTCAAGTGAAGCGGAATAGAGGAGATTTCTTGACGGCGAATAAACGAGACGAGTGATGGCGGCGCTGTGACCTCTGAACGTAAGTTGAGGTTCTACTTCGGTCATTGCGCGAGTGGAAGATGAAGCAAGACTTGCGACATCCATTCGCCAGATCTTAACAGTGCAGTCATCGCCTCCAGTCGCTAGACATAGCTCCGTGGGATGAAATGCGAGGGCTCGGACGGCGTCCAAGTGGCTGACAAAGTCTTATGGATGAATCAAAATATGAAGAGACGATAGCTTACTTGCGCAGTGTCCGTCTCGGCTTCCAAGTCTTGGAACCCTCCTCTCCTGATTCAGAAGCGCCGTCAATGACGGCTTCACCCTCTTCAAAATCACCTTCATCCTCCCGAGAATCTTCGTCGCCGCTAGAAGAGGTTTCCCAGCCAGGACCTCGATTCCCAGCCGCAATGCTGGCTTCATGCAGGACCCTCAGCTTCTCTTTCCATTCTCCAGCATCATCTGGTCGAAAAATAGCAGTGAGCTGCTGAGGCTCAGGATTAGCTTCGGCCGTATTACTGGTTCCAGGAGGAGCAGTCCCGTCTTGAGATGGGCGAGTTATTTGGGAGTTTGAAGGACTAGATGCTGCGTTCGGCCTCTCAAACGTAGGCATGAGGTTTTGAGAAGCTAGTACCGGATTAGGGCTGGTCATCAAAGACATGCCATTGAGCATGGTTGGAAATTCTTTGTTATTGTCAGGAAGAACCTTCCTTGGTCGACCGTTATAAGCTGGAGCCGAGGCCATTTGTTCGAAGGATGGGACGTTAGGGAGAGTGAGAGGAAGAGAGGGATTTGTGAGGTTGGGTTGGGTAGGATTACCTATGAGTGGTCTGTTAGGGAGAGGATTCATGGCTTGTGGGGAAGTGAGGTATGTAATTTCCTGCAAACACCTAGACGTAGGAATGAGACAAACAAATCTGGGTCCAATTAGCATACACTAACTGTTTCAGATAGTCTCTACTTCTAGCACGGCTCTTGGGGTCGCGTCCAGGCGGTGGTTTCCCGATGCTTGCGGCTGCACCAGTTGGACCACCCCAACTGGGACCACCCAATGAATTTTGTCTAGTCAGAGGACGATTTTCAGGCAAAGGAGATTCTAGAAACGAGTAAATTGTAACGCCAATGGACAGTAGCAAAAAAAAAAAAAAAGGTTGAACTGACCTTGACCATGAGGAGAACTGCCGACAACCTCGTCTTTGCTAATTCCCAAAAGTACCCCAGTTGGGCTCTGATCATCCTTTTGAGCTTGGGCTTGTATGGATGCAAGCTTGCCTGGAGGAATTGAGGACGGATTTGGTGAACCACCAAGTTGCTTTGAGCTACAAAGACATTCGGTGTTTTAAAAAGGAAAGACAAGACAAGGGAGGCATTTGCACACCGTTCGACGCGAAGGGCGTACTCAAGCATCTTGATGCGACGCATGAGATCCAATTTGACATTTTCAAATGAACGTCGTTCGCCTTCCAGAAGGGCAATGCGAGCCTAATGCACGCGGTCAGCGAGAGATACATGTGTGTACAGAATAATATTAATAATAAGGGAAAATAATGTACGAACCCGCATTTCAGCACGTTCTATTTCCCACTCATTACGGTCTCGTTCATACTTACGCCATTCTGTCTGAAGAAAGTGAAGGACGTTGGAAAGAGTATAATCTATTCCGTTCGGGGCGGGGGGTGGAGGGGTACTTTGACTTGGCTGGCCTTGCGCATGTTGCTGTTGACCTTGAAGTTGTCCCTGCTGAAGTGCAAGCATCACACAACAGCAGACCCAACGTCGTCACGGCTAGAAAAAGAGATTGCAATGCTTCCGAGGTGGTTCTCCATCATTTTGCCTCAATTATTCAAACTAATCCCAAGTACCCTCTATCATAATCAACAAGTATATGAAATTGATACACTTTTTTGGAAAAACCCAAATCAATGGATTCTCCTTCAAACCTGCCCTTCCACTTTACAATCTCCGAGTCGTGTGACTTCCAAAGTCCTCATGAATCGACAACCGAGGGTCCTCCATTCTACACCAAATCCACATATCCTTCTCTCTAGTTTATGCTTTGCCGATGTATTTCTAATCTTTCTTTCAGGGAGTAAGAGCAGTAAAGGAGCACCGTAGTTAGCCTCTTTGAACACTTGCGGCACTCGAAGACCAAATGAAGACCTTATTTTGCTTTTAATTATTCGGTTTTTCAGCTTTATCTCCTCTCCGTGATTTGGGTTTTTGTCCTGAGTAGCCGCTCTCTCACCTACTCTGAGCGACTGGGCCTCTTGGCAGCAAAAACTAGAGACTACTCAATAAAGACAATCGACAGACAATAAATGGTGGGCAAAAGCATAATGTTTCAGTTACTTACTTTGCAACGAGCCATTATCTTGATCAGGACTCTCCTTGCTATCATCCAAACCAATGTCAACGGAATTTTACGATTCGACGACGAAATCGATGCAACTCTCGTAAGTCTGCTCATTTTTCTGCGCATACCAATACCACTGGATTGCGCATTTGCCACCAACGTCACAGGTGGCCTCGAGCCCTGCAGGAATAGTTGCATTGAAATCAGCTGATTGCATTGGAGGTTAGCGGTCGAGTCCGCAACGGGAGACAAGTCAGTAACGTACTATCGTTGCGCGGAGGACCAGATGTAGAGTCTGGCCAGTGGCCTAGAGTCCAAAGAACAAGAGGTTCCCCAATGGCCGTATTTGTTGCTAGGTCTATCTATATATCAAAATTCAGATAAAAGAGCCAGAGTAAAGCAATCGGAGGCTTACAACGGAAACGTTCTCAAGAATACATAGCATATATCAGTGACATCTTTGAATTGGAAGTGGCTTAACCTACTGCATAGCCAGGCCGGTGACCTGCGATTAACTCAATGTGGAAAGGTACCACCTCCCCTGCCTTGTAAGAGTAGACGTTGTCTGCGTTGTCTTCGTATGTGTACCCGCGGCAGAGGTAGAGCTCGCAGTCTTCGGTTGTGGTGTCGTCAATGTAAGTCAGATAGGCTTCAATAGGACCTGCAACATCTTTATGGTTTCAAAGTGAGCAGACTACACAGGAGAGACCATTTTTTCACTTGCCCCCCTCCATTTTATCAGTAATTGTTTGTCCGCAAACTTCAGCCTTGAACGAGCCTACTTTACGTGGAACTGGAGTTCTCATAACGGCATGAGAGGAGACAAAAACGATGGACGAGGCGGCTAGAATGAATGGGGGACGAAGATTCCACATCGTGACATAGCAAGTTATTCGTTATTCGGGATCCAGGCTTATCTAGTCGATGCAAGGTAAGACACGGGCCGAGAAGATCGCTTGTACTTCGGAGGTGGATCGACATCTGAACAAGCCTTCTGGGAGCCAAGAGCATGGCCAATGTCAGTAGCGAATCCTAGGCTTCGTAGTACAAGGGAACAAGGACGGGTACAACGGCCCGAAGAGGAACTCTCGCATTCATCCCGGAGGCTGAAAAAAGGGAGGGGATGACATTGGAGAATTCCCATGCCGTCACGTTTCGCTAGGCCTTACATCATCTAGGAAAACAGCGGGCCTCGAGAATGCAAAAGAAGCTAACCGCCTTTACTAAGGGCAAACTATCGTGCCAAGGGAATCTTTAATGGCTATTGTCGGCACAACGTGACTGTTAATGGCTGGCCCAAAACAAAGGGAATAGAAGAAACATTCTTTCAGTAACCAGTAGCAAGGAGAAAGAAAAAAAACTAGATAAGACACTGGGAAGCGCATTGAGAAAGTCGGCTTGTGGGGAATAAAGGAAAGTACCTGAAGCTTTACACAGCGCGTTTTCTTGCGATAATTTTGTTTTGTATGTCTATGAAGGACTACAGATAACACCATTCATAAAGCTGGAAAGAGATGAGAGAGTTGGAAGGAGGAAAATAATATATATTGACTCACCAACATGCACCTTAAGGCTGGAGGCATTGTTCTGTTTAGATGGGCTTGATTTTGAAGTGCAGTGAGATGAGGGAGAAGATGAGACACTAGATGGGAGGTCATAAGCAGTAGAATAAACGGGATAGACGGAAGTCTAGACCTTCAGATCCTGGACAAGGTAGTAGAAAACACGGAGGCCCTCAGGGTCTTCAGAGTCCTGAATATCGACAAGCGATCCAATCTTGGCGGTCTCGAAGGCAATATGATCGTTTCCGATTCGCACTTCAAGCTCCTGCTTTCCAACAATATTTGTTTTTGGCCAATTTGTGTCATCTTCTTTGGTGATTTCAGATGCTGCAACGATGCGCTTGAGTTCGGAAACCACGAGCGGTGAAATCCACACTGCAGGTTTCAATCAGGCCAAGATACTTTGAGAGAGATTTGCAATGCCTTACTTTCTTTACGGATCAGAGAGTCATTGCGATAGTTCGAGTTGTTGGCGTAACGGAGTCGCCCACGCGAATATTCGAATTCCAGAAATTCATGGCCGTGCTTGCCCAGGTGGCCAGTGTAATACCTGTTTTTTTAAAAAACAAATATTAAATATTAGATTAATAAGAAAACCAAATAGTCCTATCACATGCCTGAGGTAGAAAGGGTCGTTCTCAACAGATCCCATGGAGGTTGACTTCAAAAGAGCGGAAGCTGTTGGTTGGCGCTAAATTTCCCTAGTTTTGCTTCGCGCTGCATGCACGGCCTTCGGAGGGTTGCTGCTCGTTCCTCTCTCACCCATCTTTCAAGGTTTGTACCTTAGCAAGTTAAATTCTTGGCCTCTTTCATTTCTAAAGGCTGGACGAATAGAGCGAAGCACCAGCAAGCCTACAAGGCATTCTCTACTCCACCACGCGACCATGGCAAGATAAATCCTGAAGAACTACGCGAACGCGTGATGCAAAGCATCGCGCAAGGCCTCTCCCACGACATATCTCGTCTTGTTGAAGAGGATGAACGGCCGGTGAAGGAGTTTGACACGGCAGAAGAACTTGATATGGCCCCAGGAGACATACAAGGCTTTATGGAAGTCCCTATGGAAGATTACAAGCTTCGGCGTCCAAGGGTCGGATATACTGGCTATGACGTTAAAGACCTTCCCCTGCGAGTAACGGACGAGTGGCTAGCACGAGATGACCTCACAGAGACAGAATTCTCTGCGGCACTCATTCACGGTCGCTCTGTCCATCCTCCCATATATCACCCAAAGACCCACGGTGTTCCAGTCGCGTCTATATTGTTTCGGTCTCATCATCTCGAATTTTTGGACATGTTCACCCATTTTACTGTTCATGCTGCTGGATCTTTGGGCATTCCATGTTCAAAACCCTCGCCGTGTCCCGTTAGACGTCGACTCTGGACAGTCATCAAGTCACCGTTCATTTATAAAAAGAGCCAGGAGAACTTCGAACGCCGAATACACTCTCGAATGGTGAAAGCCTGGGATGCTCATCCAGAAGTCATCGACCGTTGGATTGCCTACCTTGAAACCCATATGATTGGTGGTGTTGGAATGCGTGTCACCCGCTGGGAACATGCTCCTGTTGGTGCTGGAGGTATGTGACCACACCATTTTGACCATTGCTTCTCATTCTCCGAGTCCAGCATTACGTGCCGCCTATGTTGACCAGCAAATCCAACAAGGTCTCCCTACAAATTCACATCTCGTTATCAGCGCTGCAGAAGCGTCAGACATTCATGCCCACCGCCCCAACTCAAATTCGGGAGCATTAACAGAGATGGAAAACGATGAAGACTATGAGCCTGAAGAGTATGGAGAGGAAGAGCTTGAGGACTTGCCTGAGGAATATGAGCAAGGTTTGTTATTAGTTATCCTACCTTTTATCCTCCTTAACTCGCGACATGCAGCCGAACACCATTCTGATCAAGATGTCGCCGCCTCACCAAGAGACTCTACCCTCCCCTCCTCCTCACCCAAATCAGAGGACGCTCCTGTTACTACTGGTGAGTCCATCGGACCTTTAAGTCTTCCACCGCATCTAACAAATATATATACGACTAGATTCCCCCATTGAAGTCACTCTTGCCGCATCCCCGTCGAAACTTGAATCGACAGCGAAGAAGGACGCAGCAGCAACCCCTAACGGAGCTGAAGCTTCCAAGTATGCGCATGCGGAAGAAGCAGTGGCTGAACAGGCTCAAAATATCGCTAACAGCACCATTTCAGCTGATGTCTCTGCTGACTCACCAGCACCCTCCAAGGCTCAGCAGACAGAGATATCACCCTCACAGCCAGGTCTAGCGACTGTTGAGGGTGTCCCTCGACTTGATCATTCAGCGGCCACCCAGACAGATGGCAGCTCTGCAGAGGAGATCCCAGCATCTAACGCAACTGGCGAGACGATGGTTAAGGATGATTCCACTACCTCTAAACCCGGGAAGTCTTCTTCGTAATGGTGTCTTCGGCTAGCATTGAAGAGGATGGAATGCAGAGCTTATAGCGTCGTGCATTGTGCTGTTTCGATTATCGCATATCTTTTTAATCAAGGCCATGAGATCTAGAGATGTATATGGCTCATGTACAAGCGACTCTCAAATGGTCCCAAAAACAAGTAAATTTAAGACGCACGTTTTCATGCAGCTATGACTGTGCACAGACGCAAATGCGGGTAAGAATCTTTGGGTCCACATGCATTTGAATTTAGGTGCCCAAAATTGTGGGGAGATACGACGACTCTGAGTCTTGAGCTCAACTTGATGAGCCACATGGTTTGCACGGCAAACAGTTCTCCCTAGATCATTATTGGTCTGCTCTTGCTTTCATGTCCTTCGTTTGCCTGCCTTCAGAAATCCATCATCTAATCCTCTCGTACTTGCTCTCGTTTGGTGGATCGGATGCATTGCATGTGTCTGAGCTGAACAGATATTTTCACCAAGTATCTAAGCCCTACACTCTCCACAACGTCAAGCTCGTCACCCAAGGACGGGAGAAGGAGCCAGACATAGCCATATCCATTCTAAAGCAGATTCAAGGTGGAGGCAGGCCAATTGAAAATCTGTTCTTCGACCTGAGCTGTCTAGCTGGCGAAAACTATGACTACATTGCGCTGGGTCGCACACTTGTTATGACACTTCGTGCAGCAAGCGCAACTCTCGAAACGCTCTTCGTCACCATACCTCGTATTCCAAACATCTGCCACTCGCTGGAACGCAGCATTACCGAAGAAATCGACTGGCCAAAGCTCCGTCGACTTTGCATCGTCGGCTGGCACTTTGCCTCGACTCCAGCGGAAGCAGACGAACCGCTCAGCCAGCGGTGTCCTCGTTTAACGCACATCCACCTCGTCAGCCCTCCTGTCGCACATATGGTCCTACAAGAAGGCAGGTGTTCTAGGGTGTGGCCCAACATGACACATCTCCGCCTTTCGAACTGTACATCTGGGGTGGTCAAGCTTCATCTCCTTGGCACAGCTCTCAACAATGTTATTCAACGATGGAAGAACGAGGAGCCTTCCCAGGAACTCGTTGAGTTCGGATTCGTTCCCGAGTCCACCACCCGGATTCTCGTTCAACGGCCAAAAATTGCCGCTCAACCAAAAGTGACTTTGCCTCATACAGATGCTATGGATGAATTAGAAAGCTTGCAAGGAGGAAAGAATGGTAAGCTCACGGGAGGCAAGTGTGTTGAGGTTTACAGTGCGGACGAGTATACTATGCAAGACATGAATCGAGACTGGCTCGATTGTGTAGCTGGTGGATTAGCATGCTGGCAGCAACCAGATCAGAATTCTTTACAAACTCGTACATATACCAGCTATTTTATTCGTTAGCTATAGTGTATTCTTCCTAGACTTGCGCGGCCATATCCTCTCTTAGTAGATCTTTGACAGTCAAGCCATGCCAATAATTCGCCCAAAGAAATGTATCACATTTTACTAAACAGATTAGCTCCTTGTGTGCTTTAGCGTGGGGACAATACAACTGGAGTTGCCACTCCCATGTCAGCAGGTCTTGGCCTTCGCCTTCACTGCCGTCAAGTTCCAGCTTCTTGGACAGTTGGACTGATGTATTGAAAATTCAAATCTTCACCAGCACCTGCGACTCTTGCGCTTCTCCCGAATTTTCTTTTACATAACGACTAATTGACTGAAAATGCTTCGAGAGTTCTTGATATGTTTGGTCTCATTATTGTTAGCCCTGTCGGAAAGCCTGCATGTGCTCAGACAATAAAAGCTCGAAACTGTAATCCTGCTAGATTACAATGCGTATCGCCCTATTATTTGTTTTGACTCTTGTCGTACGACATGGCAAAATCAGCATAAGAATGATATCAATGGACACAACAAACAAAACAGTATACAGTGGGAAAGAAGACGTCGAGAATCGGTTAACAGACCTACTTACAGCGGAGAGGAGCGCTCCAGTTCAGCAATAGGGAGACCAGATCGAGTCGCGTATGCGTGAATATTCTCTGCCTGGTCCTTCCAATAGTCACGCTCGAAGCGAAGCTGATCACGTTCAGCTGCGATCGCGGCGATTTGAGCGTGGAGGTCATCTAATTGATCCCGCTTCTTTTGGCGACACTTGCGAGCTGATTCACAGTTCTGGCGTCTATTCATGAATTAAGAATTTTGTTGGTCGCAAGCAGGACAGCAGTTGTACCTTCTTTTGGATACCTCTTCCTCGTCAATAATGCTGTCCGCCTTCCTCTTGGCATATGAAGGAGGAATGGGCTTGCGGGAGGTCACGGAGTCCCCACGGTAACTTCGTGGTTGGGTCGGCGCATCAAGTGGAACTATCCTTGACTTGGCAGCGACTTTGTTTACCGCCGAGGGTTTAAAGGTTGAAGAAGAAGGGAGGTTGTCGAATGTATAAGGGATTAGACTTGAAGCAGCAACTACTGGGGGTAAAGATTTTGAAGGGGAGCTTTGATGAAAGAATTGTTGAAAGCTTGATGGAAGGTTGAACAGGATGCTTTGGTCCAACAACGGGACCGTGGGATTCGCGGGGGAGAGCGTTGGGGTAAAAAGTTGGTCTGTCAGCGGGGAAATTTGTGCGGGCGAGGTATCGAAATGTTCAAAGGATGTACAGTGCGGCTGAGAGGCGTGAACTGAGTCAGTGACTAGAGTGGGCGGTTTAGCATACCACAAACGCCCGCACAGAAAGAAATACCGATAAATTCATCAAAGAGTGCATTGTATGGCTCTTTTTCAATAGCGGGAGCAAGATCCGATGGATCTTCCACTAAGGAGCCCGAGCTTCTCGCAGGTGGAATCGGCAGCTGGTGAGGCAGATTCATTGTTGCAGCGAGGTCGACAGGCGAAGAGGGACGAGTCGGAGCGTCGTCTTTAGCCACAGACTGAGCCGTGAGCTGCGAATTGCCGTGCGAGCCGGAGTTCTGAATGAACTGCTCGCTCGTCCCGATAGGACTCTGGTCATAAGGAGCAGCGCCAGTGAGAAATGGCACAAAATTTTGGTCGGTTTGCCCGACAGCTTGAAGCATGCTAAATAGGTCACCCCCATAGGGTACGTCTTTCGTATCAGCAAAGGATAAAAATTCCGCCGACAGCGATGAAGACAAGCCATAATTTGGCGCTATCAGCGCCGATGGCAATGGACTAGGCGACGAAAAAGAGTGCCCGTCAATGTGCTCTCTGGCGCTGCGAGACTTCATAGTGCGGCTGGTGGTGGTGGTGGTTCAAGTTGAAAGGCAATTTGAACATTGATGCGCGTGACAAATGAATCCGATGGCTGCCGCCTGGGCCTTTCTTTCAGCTCAGGCATGTATCGCGTAAATTTATCCATCCTACACATACAGTGAAAGAGGCACGTGAAACAAATCCTCGCTACACGTTTACTTGTGTTGGTTATGTACAGGCCGTTTGTGATACAACATCGACTACAAAGGGTCAGGAATCCAGACCAGTATTAAAGTACTAAACAAATTTTCTGTAAAAATCAGACCGCAAACCTAAAGTTAAACCAGACTTCACTTTACAATTGGCCAGAAATCTATGAGGGAAGCAGCCTTAACATTAGGCTACATGATATATACCCCTTGCGCGTCAGCGTAGGAGTAGGAAATTGGTTGATGTGTTTGTATTGATTTTGGCAAGGACATATCCAACGGAATAAAAACACATACAAGTACACAAACGGATGTATCAAAGAAGACCATTTAGAGAGAGAGCGGAAGCGAGAAAACGGGTTTCGTCGGATTTGGGGTATGATTGACTTGGACAAAATTGTATTGGACAAAATCTGCAAGAAGTAATCAATATCTAATTGAAAAATGATGCGATGCAGATGAAAATCAGAATGTGGTAAAGATTTTGCTCTTCATGATGATCTCAACGAGAACATTCAGTTAGAGCTAATATGTTTGCTCATCGTATAACGATGACAAAGACATCGGAAAACAGTAGACCTACCTCGAAACACAAACGTTATGTTGTGAAGGTCTATTATGAAAGTATCAGCATGAAGCAGGCGAGAAGGGATGAATAGAGAAAAGTCAGAAAATGAAGACATGTTTGGCATTACAACTGTACAATATCACCATAACCACGTATGATTGGGGCGACAGCTTACTCATCATGGGAAAAAGAGGAGGCGAAAAAGACGAACCGCTATTCACATTCGAAAACTGGTGAGAGTTGAGTACAACCAGAAGTGCTTCCGGCAGCAAAGCCCCATCATCATTTTGCCGAAACTAATGACCAGGAGTCTCAAAACTCTACACCATTGTTTTCAAGGTCGTGTAGCTCGTTGGGGTCACCGTGAATTTTTATCATAAAGTGAAGCATGCGGCTGTAATGTGGCTCAATATTCGGCGTCTTGTTCCCGCGAAAGTGGCAGAACAGTCAAACACCTTTCACTGCTGCATCAAGGCCTAGTTGCCAGTGTTGCATTTTCCCTCCTTCCTTCATCTTAGCCAGCAATGCAGCGAGTGTGGTCGACATATCTCGACGAGAGTCGTGCTTCGTCCCGCCAGGTACGGAAACCTTGTATAGGATATCCATCAAGGGCTCACATGCCAAGCAGGGAAGGGAAAAGTACGCCGAAACGTTTTGCTGCATCGCTTTCAACTCAACCTGCTTTCAACTCCCAGTACTCCCACTCCGACGCGACCTTTCGGAATCCGCACCATGAGTCCTCTTGAAAAACCTTCTCCTCCCTTCGCGCAAGGGTCTTCTTCTAGCTCCTCTACACTAGTGCGCGAGGGCGCGAACGCTGACTCTTCGTCGAGCATTACATCTCTTACTGTGAATTATCTTCCCTCTAAGTTTCCAGCAATCATGCTCGACCCTGGGCCTCGACGCAGAAAAAAGGGTGCTCGAAATGCTAACGTTCTTCGCGAACCTAAGGCTGGCGGCGGTATCGAAGCATTTCGCACTGGAGAATCGCGCATGGCTGAGGCACACAATGATGATGACGGCGTTAATCTAGGCAGTGGCTGGCTCCGGAAAGGCGTCCAAGGCGCAGCCGCTCCTCGCCGTCTTCGATGGACCAAGTTCAAATGGATCCTTTTCTTTGCAAACATTCTTCTCACAACCTACTCCATCCTTTCTCTCATCTTTTGTCTCCTCATATGGTTTAATGTCTTCACACACGCGGATATCCTTCGCGCAGGGAATTCGAATGAGCTCATCGTCTCCACTATCGCAGCATCTCTTGGCATTCTCACCGCCGTTATCGGTTGGGCGGGCATCCTCCTCAATAACAGGATGTTCCTAGCAATCTACACCTTTATGCTCTGGATTGTCTTCGCATTCATTGCAGCGCCTGGATATCTGTCCTACAAAAGACGAACTTTTAACCTCGAGGGTAAGATCAATGCAGAGTGGTCTCAAGAACTCGGTAGTGACGGTCGCCTGCGGATTCAGAATCAGCTGCAGTGCTGTGGATATTTTAGTCCATTCGTTGAGGCGACCGTAACCCAGACTTGCTATTCACGTAGCCCCTTGCCTGGATGCAAAGGACCTTACAAGGAGTATCAGGACATGGTACTTAAACGCTGGTATCTTATTGCATTTTCCATCGTTCCAATCCATATTGGAGTTATCCTTGCTGGTCTCCTCTGTAGTAATCATGTCACGTATCGATTTGGGAAGGGCATGATGCCGAAGCAGTACCGTCTGGACCTGAACAGTATGGCTGTTCTCATGGAGCAATATGCCAAGTACGTGTTTCCGTCCTTTTTCTCCATCCCTTCAATACGCTGACCTGTAATCAACAGTCAACTCGCAGAGAAGTATGGGGCTCAAACTGCTGCTGAAATTATGGCTCGTTCAAGAACGAATCTTGCTCAGATTGATAGCATGTATGTCTTCTATCTGCCGCTTGTCCTTGCTTCCTAGGGCTAAGTTGTATTTGTAGGGGGAGCATGACCAGTCTAAACAACTCTACTTCTTCTACGTCCAATCTCCCTTCAAATCCAGGACTCGTTGCGTCTGGCTATGCGCGTTAACATGCATGCTGTCCCGTTTTCTAGGCACTGCCTTAATAATTTATGTCTTCCATTGTGGCTAGTACTTGGGAGGCGGTGATGGACCCTACCGCTCTTTACACAGAATACCAATTGCTTGCGATACCCAAATCATTTGTTGGTTGTGGAACCTCCAAAAAGTACGAAGTTGCGAGTCATCTTGAGCTTGGGGCCACCTTTCAGGTTTCCATGAATCAAACCATTAGGAAACTCAGTAGCTCCTGGAACGAGGACGAACTCTGCAGTTAACTACACAATAGTTGATTCGTTCTTCGAGAAAACTTATTGATTTGACTTCTCTTCTTCTATAATCACTTGATATGAATACTTGTTACGAAAGCAGCTAACCGTAACACAATTTTGTTATACCGGCGAAACGAATCATGTTAGCAGAAGAGCAGCATTAGACAACAGCAAGCTCAGAGCATGACTGGATACCAAAAGTTGTAATGTAAAGGTTGTAGAAAAGCGTAGGTATCGAGAGGAAGGGACAATACACAAAAAGACTAGAAATATCAATGACAGTATATTTTGACAAGCAATAATCCAATAGTCCAACGAGGGAGAAACAGTGCTATACCAAAGGCTTGGAAACCCGTGACGAGATAGAGCGCGAACAGACTATGAGCAAAGAGAACCAGTGGTCGAAGGTACGAGAGAGGGGTATTGTCACATGAACATATCCATCCAAACGGATCGTGGTTCATTCAGCGCGCGACTGAATCATCACCGCAATCAATGAGGACCATTTAAACTCTGAAGCACATGTTCAAGGCGATCCTCCATTGTCCAATCGGCTCCAGAAGACATCGATGATGTTGCTGAATGCTCTGGGCGAGATCGAGTTGGAAGAGGAAGTTCGTTCTGACGGTGTGGCATGATATTGAACGCGCCTGCATCCATTCCAGTTGAAAGGTTTTCAATAAGCTTTCCGATTTGTGCCGGTGAGCTGTAAAAGACCTGGAGAAAGCGGATGAGTGGACGAGCCCAGCGTGGTGCCAAAGAGAATACCTTAGTCTCGGGACGGTTATAATCTGCTTTGCGAACGGGATGCGATCCGTGGCTGCCCTGCGAATTTTTGCGAGCATGTTCCTTGAAGTTTACTTGCATATCATCATAAGAATATTCAGAAGCAAAGCTGCTACGGCCGGGATAAAGCGATTCATCATCGTCTCGCAAACCGTTGACAATAGACCTGGATGGTGTATAATATCACAGTTCACAAGAGCAGAACAATACTACTTACCAAATCGTGTCGCCATTTGCTAGCTCGATGACCTGGAGGGCTGACCCGGGCTCTTCCAAGCCTTTTGGCAAGGTTTCTCCTGGATGGTCACCATATGAATCATACCTGGTTACAGTCAGCCTTCTAAAAACCCAACAAGGACACAAAAAACTGACAAGGAATCATATGCTCCACTGCCAATCCCAACAGGCATTGGCACACCAGGACCTTTAGCCAGAGACCCAGGAAGTGGAGGGAGATCGGAAAATGCATCCACTGGTGCTGCTGCCGGAGGAGGAGGTGTAGGGATGCGATCATGTACAGAGCGGGTCGAGTGTGATTGGGCACTCATCCGCTTTTTCTGTGACATAGAACGTTTGACATTCGACAAAGGATCTGCGGTCGATACTCTCATATCTGAAGGGAAAATAAGAGTTCGACGAAGTACAACAGAAGTGCCGCCATCCGCTGTTTGTGCTTCACGCCCAGGCCGTGGTCGAGGCTGGGGCCGGTGAACAGAAGGGCTCTTGCTAAGATGGGTAGAAGTTGATGCCGAAGGTGATTCTTCCGCACGTACGGACTTCTGTGGAGTGGGAGGGTTGTGAGGAGGATCGAACTGGGATGCTTTGAGATCTAGAGCAGTGGCTTTGGACCATCTCGTCGCTTGACTGGAGGTCGAACCAGAGCGGGAGAGTAACTCATTCAAAGCCTCACGGTCTACCCCTAGGTCAGAGGCAACATCAAATAGATGCTGGATCTTCCCAGCAGAACTGTCATCGACAGCCTGTGCCAGAGGAGGCTGTCGTTCTTCAGCTGGTGGCTCGAAGCGATGGAGAAGATTTGGTGACGACATGGAGGCAGGGCTCGTCGTTGATGGAGGATGCAAGGCTGGACCGGTTGGGGTTCCAAAGCCCTGTGCCGCCTGTGGAGTAGCAGCAGAGCTAGGAGACGAAGGAGAGGCAATTAAATACGGGGAGGCATAGCCGTACGGGACCTCTTCTTTCCCATTCATATTTGTCTCACGTTTAGTGCCGCGGAAGCGAGACATAAATCCCTTCAGACCAGGCCCAGCGGAGGCAGGCGGGCTTGGAAGAGGAACTTTAAATCGACCCGGTTCTGTTGCACTAAAGATGGGATGTTCTCCACCGGGATGGAGTCGCGAAGGATTATATGTCGCGTATTGGCTGGAGGTGGGTGTGTACGGACTAGCAGCAGGGGGGCTGCGGGGTGACGTGATTGGCTCTTGCAGAGTCGGAGTAGTAGGACTGGGCTTCGCCCTGAGTGTTCCCCTCAGCCGCTTAAGTGTCGAACCCAATTTGGATGGGTTGCTAGAACTCTGTGAAGGACTGTTCGCCACAGGGAGATCAATGGTGTCGACACTTGCAGAGGCAGACACTAAGGTTGGCGTAGAAATTTGTTGAGGAGTAACCTTCTTCCTAATAGATCCGCTCGAGGGTGAAGCGATAGGCTCACCAATCCGGCTATTAGAAGGTCTTTTTCGCAGCGCAATCATGGCAGCGTTGTTCTTGTATAATACCTGTCTTTCCAGTTCTGCTTGATCAGCAGAAAGTGGAGGAGACTGAGGAATGACGGGTAGGCCTGCTGGTGGTACAAACTGCCCGGTCACATTTGATGCAGACTGGGGAGGGCCAGTATTCCAGTAAGATGTAACTGGCGCTTGTTGGGGGACCTGAGGTTCCTCGTTACCTCCAAAAATCATGTCTGCAAGATCTCGATTACGCTGAGTACCAGGGGAAACATCTCGTTTGTTCGAAGGGCTGGTAGCATATGATGGGGGACCGAGGGCACTCAACGATGGAGGTGGGTGAGTGGAAATGGAATGAAGGAGATTTGTGGCGCGCGAGAGATTTTCAGGGTCGTGGCCTGCAACGGGGGGAGATGTGGCTCGAGGTGGAGGACTAGCGAGCTGCAAAGAAAAGAGTTAATCAAGGTTAAGAATTCAATGGAATCAATTTATAGCTTACCCTTTGAAGATCACGGCCATGGATGGAATTATGGGACGTGGATCCTCGTCTCCTTCGTAACGACCCAACCCTCTCCAAGGATTCTGGGGCTGATAACTTAGTCATAGCTACGCTAAACAGCTTGTTCTGGATTGCCAAAAAGTCTGAACTCTTTAGTCCATGCCTTCCGATGATTTCGTCAGCTTGTGTTTCGGAAATGCTGGTGGAATTGGCTGGCGAAGTTTCTAGAACAGATAGATCATGCCATGAAGTCTGGGACGAATCCGCTCGTTCAAACAGAGAGCTAACGAGATCAGACTGGTCGCCGGACTCCGAGTGGTAGCTAGAGCTAGTCGAGTCTAATGATGACCGGGACGAGTTCGCATTCGGTTTGAAGTGGAAGACTTTTAATTCGGCTTTTTGCGAAGGGTCTATGCTGGATTGGTATGACAAATGACGGTTATCGAGAATCGAACCAGTTGACGGCGGTGAATAGGGTGTGTACGGCGTCGGAGAGGTTTGTTGAGGAATGGAGTTTATCGTTGAGGTTGTTTGAAAAGTCGGTGCTGGTGTCCCTGTTGGTGTGGCTTGACTGTCTGGGTGACTGTCGGCACCGGGGGAAGCAGAAGGTTCTGGAACTCCAGGCGAAAACGAGAAAGAATGGCTGTGACTTCGATCTACTGGAGAGTCAGGCAACGGGGGAGATCTAAGCGAGCGCGAGGAATGACCGTTTGATTCTGGGTAGGGGGAAGAAACTTCGGTAGTCTCACTTATCCAGCTATTGTCCCGGTTGTGGGCTTGTCTTCCCCACGCGAGGTGAGGAGGAGTTCCAATGCGCGCAGGCACAGCCATAGGTTGATAAGTATTTGGGGCAAGTGGAGATGCAGGGCGACGATTGAGTCGGTTCTCCATTGAAGGAGAAGCTGTTGCTGACCGATCAGGTGATTCTGGAATCTGGTGTCCATTGGGAGTTGGGCTGCGATGAAGGAACATAGGCTGACTGCAGAACGCTGGAAGATAGGAGATATGGTGCCTTCGGGGTATGATGAGGATGATGCATGCGAATGAAGTATGGGGTGAGGTGAGGCTAGGTGAAGTGGCTCTTGGTGTCCCAGGTCGCGAATCTGGATCTGCATGAGGGGTCATAGGGCGCGGCATTCCGGGACATAGCCTGGTACTGTTCGAGAAAGAACGGGAGATGCTCTCCGTTTGTCGAAGTCGAACTCTGGGACATCAGGTGAAATAGCCATACCCGTCTCGCTATCTGGGTTGAACTGGAAGACGGATGGTTAGAAAATGGGAATGCAAAAAGCCTGAATAGCTTACTCCATCTAATGGTGGTAGGACATAATCCAAGCTCTTGTGATTCATCGGGGGAGACCTGGGCATGACAATTTGTTCGTCTTCCTCCTCCTCCAGCTCCTTGATTACATTGTCCAGAGCTGCAGACAGCCGTTTTGCATTGAGATATGATACTTCTCATCATCTGTTTCTTCATGACCATATGGGGCAGGCATGGTCAGAGGCGCCGACCGGAAGCCCGAACCATGCGTAGAAGCGTCAAGAGCATTATTCTTGTCGGGGGTTATTGGTCTACTGCTTCCAGGTCGGCTGGCGCTACGTAAAGAAGATGCTGCAGACTCTCTTGCAGGAGGTCTCTGAGGGTGTAGTGGAAGTTCCACGGGCGCGAGTTCGTGCGACACTTCTCATGTAGTTGGCCTCCTTGAGACGATTCGAGCCAAAAAGATTGTTACTAAACGTTTGTTATGGCGCGCAGGAGAGGACTGGGCATGAAGTTGAAGTTGAGATAGGATGGGTCGAAAATGAATCTTGTGAGGGATTGGGCGATGAAGTAACCACCTTGTTTCGAAGGCGGGCAATAGTAGTCGAGAATCATGTCTTCTTCTTCCTCAAGAACGTAGGCTGGATCTCCTCTCGCTCTCTGCTCGGCAAGACGCACTCGCAGGCTGTCAATAGAGACTGGTTGGCCTGTGGTGGAGCGAAGCAAGGAAAAGCGTCTACTGAGACTGGAAATACAAAAAGGTGAGTTTGAAAGGCTGGTGCCTGAAAGTATAAGGGACGAACTCGGGGAGAATAAGCGAAGTCCGAAAGTCACTGGCAGGCGGCAGATCCAAGTGAGCGTCTTGTGAGTCGGCGGAGGACGAAGAGTGGACAACGTTTGGCGGGAGGTTGGCCCGCTTTGCATCTGACCTTTTCCTGGGCACTCGTTATGAGCACTTCATAAACGGTTGGCAGAAACACTCAACTCACCGAAATCGATTCATTGCAAAGTCGTGGTCCACTAAAAAGGAAGGCTCAAGCGAATCCTCTCCAACAACTCCTGGAAGCCTCGTGCAAGTCGTACACCCCGGTTTATTTCCGCGCCTCTCATTCCGCTTCCGAGATCACGACACCCATAAGTCGCAGAGTTTTTCTTGTACTCGAGCTCAATCACAATTTACAACGTTGCATTGACAAGTGTATCATAATGTATAAAGTCATTCCAATTCTTCCCCATTATCTTAACCAGAAGCATATCTAACAAAATTAGAGTCAGTTGAGAACATAATAAAGAAAGCGTTGTACTTCTTCGTCCACTCCTAAAACATGCATGAGATTGCAAGAAAAAGGAAAACAAAAATTAATGAATAGTCATACCTTCGCAGTTGCAAAAAATTTATCCGGATTATCTTTCAGTTGCTACAAAACAACGGGTGAGATTCACGTGTTTTAGGTAAGGTTGCAAGGCCTACTTGAGCAATTTCGGGCTGGAATGGATCTTCAGGCGACGGATTGTTGATCTTCTCCTGGATAATCGACAAGACTAGATCCATGAATCAAGGGCAGGTCCAGCATCACCGAAATGTTGCTCACCACTCGACAAATTTGTTGACGGTTTCCACTGAGAATTTGACATTAGATGACCTCAACAGACATTGGAAAGGGAAGACTAACTTCGTCTTTGAGAATTGGGACACAGATAGAGCCTAAGGAGGCGATTAGGACGTGTACAGAAACATTCTGAGTGAGACTCACCATCGTCGTTGATACCCGGGTGATAGATCTTTGTGGTGAAGGCCACCTGGATTATATGTCAGATAAACCGCTGGAGGAGACCGCCCGTTGAAAGAGACCTTGGGAGGTTTAAAGGGGAAGTCTGTGGGAAGCACCATATCAAAGGTGAATGTACCGCCCTTGTATGGTGATTCAGGACTGTAGGAAGGTTGATGAGAGCATAGACAAAATAGGTGGAATTGAGCTGAGTACATCGGCTTTGATAGAGCATTTTAGATTGTGGAGGTTGGATTCGTCTGAGACAATGAGAACACCCTCGATGGGGTTCTTGTTGAGGTCAGTGAGTTCCTGATTAATGATCTAAGACATTAAGATCATGCAAGTAGTGGATAGTAGTTGCCTTGTTAATTCGACGAATGGCGCCAGAGGTCATGGTGGTTTGAGAGCAAGAAAGGTGTGAACTGCCTTTCAGCGCCGGGGGGTTCGCCTTCATTTCTTCCATCATAACCCGGGGGACCATGAATGAGTCGCTCTCTGACCTGGTGACTCATTCTGCTACCCCTGAACCCGTATTATCTGCTGCTCCAGGAAATGTAATTTCGCGTAAACGAAAGCGCGCTGCAGCACCAGACACGGCCTGAACAATCCCCAGCACCTGAAGAACAACAGAACGAGTTCGTGTTTTTCTTGTTTCTTCCTTGCTATCCCCTACTCCTCGCTTATTAATTTTATAGACTTCTTTCTAATCGACTTGACCTTGCATCTCGAGAACGTCTGTCTGTTTCACGTGGTCCAGTCTTCTTGCCTTTTGGGGAGGCGGCATCCGACTACTTTCTCACTGACACGATTGGTGTAAATCATCTTGGCTTTCGCTATACACCCGCTGGACTGAACCCCCCAGGCTACGCAACGCTCTGCAGGACAATAGAAAGCAATCCCACCAACTATCGTATAGCATGGGAAGACCGAAGCCCGTTTGTCGGTGTATCCAAGGACGGCCTTCGTCTCTGTGGCGGTAAAGGCTTTCGCAGTGCTCGCGGTAATGCACCAGTCCGCGAAGGTAAATGGTATCTGGAAGTCACCGTTCTTCGTGCAGGCGGAGAGCTTATGCCAGGCTCCACATCGAAAGAGGGCGGTTACGTTCGCCTTGGCTGGGGGCGACGCGAAGCTCCTCTTAACGGCCCAGCTGGTCTCGATGGCTATAGCTACGGTTATCGCGACAAGACTGGTGAAAAGGTCACACTGTCCCGACCTCGCCCTTACGGTCGACCATATAAAAGTGGAGACGTGATTGGGATGTATATTTCTCTCCCTCCCAGAAAACCTCCCCCGAAAGATGACCCTTTGCATCCTGCCCATCTAAACAGAGAGCGTATTGCCATCGATCTCAAGGGTCAAGAGACCTTCGAGATACGAGAATACGTACAGTCTAAAGAGATGATTGCTCTCATGGATTACTCTGGTAAATCAACCACCTCGGTCTCCCTTCCTTCCTCTTCGACAACCAAAAAATCAGCTGCCGGCAAAGGTTTACCAGAACGTGGCCCACCTCAGAAAGCTAAGCCGGTTAATGAGCTTCGCCCCCTCCCTACCCTGCCTGGGTCTTGTATGGCCTTCTTCGTGAATGGGCAGAGCCAAGGTGTCGCCTTCCAAGATGTTTACGATTTCATTCCTCTTCGAAGTAACGCGAAAGAGCGGAAAAAACCTGCTCGAAAAACCAAAGATGCTGTTCATCGAGAAAATCCTTTCGACGATGGCACACTAGGCTATTATCCATTTATCTCGCTGTTCAATGGCGCGTCTGTCGAACTAAATCCCGGCCCGAATTTTGCTTTTCCTCCGCCCCCCGACATTGATGCAACATTGCTGGCTCCGGACCAAAACGAGCCAGTTGGACACCAAACCCTTTGAACAAACGTGGCATCCTTTGTGCGAGCGCTATCCAGAATTCATGAAAGAACAGTGGGCTTTGGATGAGATCGAAGAGTCAGAAGCCAAAAAGAACCAGGCAGTCCTGGAGGCGGAGAGACGCGTTGAAGCGGAAAAGAAGGCTTTGAAGGAGAAAAAAAAACAGCAGACAGACGCACGTAAGAAGGCAAAGAAGGACATGCAACTCCCTCCACAGACTGAAATGATGTCTCAAGACGACATCTCCCCTTCACCTCAACCTCACAGCGCTTCCGAGCACTCTCCATCCTCGACTCCAGGACCGTCATATATCCCAGGTCGACCCTACACCCCAGGAATGGCTGCGCAACCATCTCCACTACGTCGTGTCAGTCTTGCCTGGGAAGATACCACAGATTCTGTCATGGAAGCTCCAATAAATCCCGAAGCGACACCCGCTGGCCTCCATGAACATTACGTTGCGCAACACTCAGCGGAAATGCCATTTCAGGAGGAAGACCCTCCTGCCTGGCCTATCGGTGGCTCGCCTGCTTTTTATTCCCTTCCTGATTCCCCAACCTCTGACATCTGAGACACTTCACCATCCACCACGGACTACAGATCCAAATGAAAATAATTTTCCATAGTGTGCTTGCTTTTAGGTATAGAAATTAAATATAAAAAAGGTCATTTTACCAGCCCGGTGGTGGTACAGACACAGAATACCTGAATATCATATTAGCTTCTAACCTCAGACTCTTGAGAAGAAACCACTTACGGGACCGTTGTTCCGACGCCTTTGTCTTTCTCAACCTGGATAGTATACACCATTGATCCATTCTCATGACGGACACCACACCAATTCCTAGCTCCCATAATGTACTTCTGCTTACGAGGGTTTCCGTTTGTCTCTTTATCAAAGACGGGGAGCATAGCCTCGTCTGTGTCAACTTTGTGGAGAGTCCTATGAGTTTTTGTTGCCAGCGAGGACACTAAAGAAATGACAGCGTTGGGTGGAGGGGTATTCACAATGGCGCCTTGAAAAAAAAACATTAGCGCCACTGTGTTAATGTAGAGATCAACTGCATACTGGTAACAACGTTTACCATCCAACGATGGTCTTGTTCTGGGGGAAGCGGATGCTCCTTTTTCCCAATCAGTGATTTTACAACACCTACGAGTCCCTTAGTAAAAGGTCGAGGTTATTGGAGGTAATCTTACCGACTGCAGCGCAGTGGACATCTCCTGACAGCCAGGAAATGCGTAATTTCTGATGCTTAGCAATTTCTTGGGTCTGTTGAACTAACCAGTTTCGCTCAGTCTTGCAGGCAAGTTGATAAGAAAGTGCATCTGTCAGAAGATTATGGAGGTACCTTATGACTCTTCGCGCACCAGTGATCGTTCAAGTCATCAAGAAGCTCAGCATCCGCGTTGAATTTGTTTACAAAGCCGGACAACCCCATTGACCCATTTTTGGCGAGAGCAGTTATAGGATTTCTATGTGGGGTGAGGTGGACATCAAAGGGTGGGAGTATCAGGCCTCACAATTTAGACTCGAGAGCAGACTCAAGAAACACCATCTGAAGGTTCGGTAGGTTTGATTGAACAGAGTGACATCCCAGAAGCAAATAAAACATACCCGCGGATAGAATATAGGCACTCCCACTTGAATAACTAAATGTTCAACTCCGCTCGGAATTGCCTTGAGTCGCTTAAAGACTTTCTCATATTGGAAGGGGCTGCAAACTTGGTCTTTCTTCCGTTCAGCGCGACAATCAAGTAAAAGTATTCGCGTCTTCGGGCCCAAGTAAGCTAGAAATGAATGTGAAGGGAATGGCACATAAGGCTAGGTGATGCTTGAACAAAACGGCTCGTGTGATCTACCGAAAAAAAAATAACCACTTACTCCATCTCCACCAATGATTAAGGATGGGGTTGAATGTTTCATGTCGTCGACTCCATCGACTTCGGGATTGATGAAGCATTGAAATAAGAGAAAGAAAAAGTAACCACGCGACCCAATGGCACGGAATACTGGCGCTATTTGCATGTCCTCAGGATAACTCCCAAATCCATCGATCTAAGGTTAAAGTATGAGTGCGAGAACAAATATCTCTGATCATAGACAGACCAAGTCATGGTCATCACACATGTTCATCATAGGAATGGTAGAATTTGCCCTAGCAAATGCGCCGGATCGGAATGAAGAGCAGTAGTGGTTGAACAAGAATCTATAAAAGTTCAATATGCAATGCATCGTCCGACTCAAATAATACCTATCAATCGCCTCAGAAATTTCATCTGTTAAACCATGCGTTTTACGTTCATTTGGTGAAAGGTTATTCCACTCCTGTAACTCAGGTTCGCGCAGAATTCTACAGGGGAGTGGATGAGAGAGATTTCTGGACAACGGGGAAAGTTGTTACCTGTCGCAATATAACTGGTCACCACCTCCGACTAAAGCGTGAAATGGTTGGGCGTTATGTTTTTCCAACAAGTCAGTCCAGAGCTATCGTCCGCAATGAGCGAGGATAAATCAAACGGCCTCGCCGTTGGTTATTTGAAAGGCTTACAGGGTCGTAACCTGAACGGAATCCTGGTCCCCTGAAATCATCTGGATTTACGCCGGCTGAGAACTAAGTGCATCATAAGAACAATAACACAGGGAAGAACGACCATTAACTCAACCCCATTGCATGAATGAGCCGCCCATCGAAATTCTTGTCCGCGACCAGGGATAAAGAACCTGAGTGTTTGACCAGCGTTAATGCTGTAGTGAATCATACCTGTCGGCAGTTGCTTGATATTGAAGAATGGCAGTAGAGGAAAATACGCACACTCTTGCTCACTCAGAGGAATGTGAATCATAAACCTCCAGAATGTGAACGTTCCGCCATATCCGCCATATACCCATATTTCTTCGCCAACTACACTTTGGCTTGACATAGACACAGAATCGGCACTCTCAAGCATGGATGCCGAAGGCATTGCAACAGAAGTCGCGAGGGGGTCGGCTGGATGAGGACCCAAGTCGAAAGAGTTTCCACTGTTCTTATGACCAGAGCTTTTATTTGGTTTAAGTTGATTGACAGAAGCGTCGGGATCCCAAGAATATGTCAAAGTAGGGAGTGGTTCATATATGCTTCCCGAGTCAGCAGCTAGCGAATAAATATGTAACTCGTTAAAAACGAAAGAATCTGGGCTGTAAGGAAGATGCTTACTAACGACAAGAGCAGCACCGTGCCATATCCCGTCTGAATCGACTGTATCATAGCGAAGGAGGGGTCCACACATGAATTGTAGGCTAATAAAACTGTCACTCATTTGAGTTGAGACGCAAGGAAGACACGGACTGAGGGTTCATTCGTGCTGTTCGTAATCGACTTGACCGTTCCACAGCAGAAAGGTTAGCGAGTCGACTGGCTGGAACCGAGCTGACGCGTCGAGGTAGTCCCGGTACGCCGAGAAAATCTTTTGGAGGAACTGGAGGCAACCCTCCCGCGATACTCTCTTCGTTCATTGGCCCGATCTCCTCATGCATGAACTTGCCATCTTGAAAGAGAGAAAGGACAGGTTAGACTTGCAATATTGGACATGTTCTCATGAACAAAGGACCTTTTCCCCGTGCTTGTGACAACAACTTGCTGTCGCGGTCAGCCTTACGGCGAGCCGAGAACCCTTACATTCATATGAGACACTAGGCACAAATGTTGAGATCTCTGGCCAGTGCTCACCAGCATTGTCCATTGCGTCAGCTCACAAGCGTTAGTTTAGTTGAGGGATAAGGGTAGACAAGTTAGTGGTGGGAGTAACCAGAGATGCCCATCGCCTGCATCAAATCTGTTGGGTTTGTTCTAGGTGATGCGTCATACCACGTCTTTTAGATGTATTTCAATCAGCCCAACCAATAATGACTGTCAAGCGAGCGACATGAAACCGGTGTAATTCATCCATTTGAACTCTCATTGGCCATGTCTAAGGTCGCTCCTGTTGTCACTACTTCAAAATCTTCATCCCATGTGCTCCACCGTAGTTGTAACCAACTTCCCATTCTGGATAACCGTCTTCAACATCTCGGGAACAGGCTGTTCCTCAAATACGCCGTCCTCTTCGCCTTCCACGGGAATGCTAATGTTGAGGGCGCTACATTTCGCGGTTGTTATTTCAACATCAAGGCTGTCCTTAGAGATGTACACCTGGCCAGAATCTGTGGAATCGATTTGAATCATTGGTGCTTTGCCTGTTACTTGCAGGACAAAAGATGGAGAGTTGGTGACCGAAATAGACGACACAACACTTTCTACCAACACTTGGGTTTTAGGAGAATTAACTGGATGAGATCAATCACAAAGTTGACCACAAGTAAAAGGAAAGAGGAGAGCAATTACCGATAGTGACCGCGTTAACTTTGCCTTTCACAATAATGGTAGATCCCTTGCAGCCGAAGATGTTGACGGAGTGGTTTATCTGAACCTCGTCTAGAATCAAACTCTTTTCGTTCTCTTGATATTCCTATCATCCTAAAATGTCAGATTCAGAGCTTTATACAGACACGACAGACGCACAATGGCCCATTTGCTGCCCTCTAGAGCAAGCTTAGCGGGCTTCTTACCCGCGAGCGCAGCAGGCTTCGATGGACGAACAGGCTTTTTGTTCAAAGCTGTAGGAAAGGGGTGAGCAAGGCTTGCGTGTTACTGAAAATGTTATGACCTACAGGAGGTCGAAGGCGACCGTTCTGGTACACCACCTTGTTTGCGTAGTTCTGGGTTCTTGTGGGTCATTTCGCTCTTGTCTACTTTGCGGAGACCCTTTGTGACATCTTCACCGCGGTTAATTTCTGCAAAGACAGCAGCAGCACCTCCACCGGAGGCTGTTGCTGAAGGAATTGCCGCTGGCGGAGGGGGTGGGGGAGGTGGAGGCCCGGGTGCCGGAGGAGGAGCACCGGCTGACGTAGACGAAGCAGAGTAGGCTTCAACAGCAATACCCTGATTAGATGTTCAAAAAAAAATCGTTACTGATGGATGAAGAAATAACAGACTTGGGTATTCCATGTTACCCCAGTAGTGTGAAATTCCACGACGTATTTGCGGAGCTCTTCGAGGACAGCAGTAAATGCTCGAACCCACTCAACATGCTTAGGGTTTCTGAAGAATTGTTAATTAGATAATCCTGGAACTATTGCGCTTCTTACTTCTCCTTGAACTCCTTGATGATCCGATTGCCGTGGTAGTTTACGGTGTCTTTGACTTCATTGATATGAGGACCAGGTTTTGGCTATATAAAATCTACTCAGAGATAGCAGGCCCGCGAATAAGGAATGGGGACGCACAGTGGCCAACCAGGCGACTGAGATGGCACCTTCGCTAACAACATTGAGATGATTGAAGAAATCTCTTTCCTTGCGGCTGGATTCTTTAAAGTTTTGAACATCCTGAATATCTGGCTGCACCTGTTGAAGGAAGGAATCGACGGTCTGTTGATCTGGCTTTCGGCACAGTGCTGCGCGATGAAGAAAGAGACGTTGGGTCTTGTACAACTTCTCAAATTTGGCAACCTCAAAAAAAAGGTGATTAAGGATACAGATATAATGTCACTGAAAGATGAACGTACGATCTCAGTTGTTGTCGCAGAGCCTAATTCGGCAGTAAGTGCAATAAAGGGCTTCAGCTTGCCCTCGATAACATTCTCATCGTAGGCTGTGACACTTCTCGGGACCTCTGTAGGCCTAGAAGCCACAGATGGTTGCGGAGGGGCGCGAGGAGCGGAAGGTGCAGAACCAGTAGAAGCCTCGTTAAACTCGGCAGAGGGTAAACCCTTTGCTGCGGCGATATCTTCGATTCTCGACGTCGCAGCCTCAAGACTAGGTTTATGAGTTTAAGTTTCTGCTAATAATGATGATCTAACCGCTTTATAATGGTTGCCAAGGAGTGCAGACCACCTGACATAATGGGAGGCTTGATAGTATTATGGAGGAAGGAGACAAAGTTGTACTTAGATACTGTTAGAGCCCAGACTCTTTTGCCTTGTCTCTTTTGGCTCGCTTTTTTTTCCGCTGACGCTCTCTTTCCCTCTTCCTTGCTTTTAGGAACTCATCTCTTGACATGCCGGGATTCTGTTGCTCATCTAACAGGCGCTTTAAGCGAGAGCGCGCAATTTTGCGATTCTCAAGAAGCGATCGAGTTTCCTGACACGAAACACGAATATTAGTTGGTTTATGCAGCAGTTGAACTTTGTTTTGTGTTTTGTTAATTGATTGACCACCCTAAACGGATGTGTCAGTACATATTTAGAGAAATATTGGCCGTTTGTCATACAGGACCACTTCCCCTCACAAAACTCTCCTCCAGGTCATTCTCGTCGAGCTCAGGAATCAAACGAGTTTGGCGTCGTTTTTTTAAATCCGAAAAGTTCATTCTCTGCTGGGGAAGACGAGAGTCCTCGCGATCAACACCTGTAGTAGGACTGTGAGACAATGAAAGCCGACACCTTGCTGACAAGGAAATAGAGAACTTACCTTTCAGTAGTTGGTGAACTAGTTGAGTCCCGAGAGAATCGAGATTTCAGTTTAATACTCTCATTGTCTCCTAGTTCGGTGTCCTTGGTGATTCGGAGGCCTGGAGCTGTGTCAGACGAGTTAAACAAAGTGTGCAAGTGCGTACGCCAAGTATCTCCCTCGACGTTCTGGGCCTGGACAATGTTTTTTTGAAGAAAAGAAGCAGTGTCTCGAGCGGAAGTGATGTATTCCTGGACGTGCTCTGGCGTCGAATCTGCTTTCCGAGGCATGTCGGCGCGCATTCGATTTCGGAATTCTTAAATAAAATGAGAACAATGTTCTTTAATGTAGGAATATAATATTATTACCTGTGAGAACACGGGTGTCCCCTAGAAATAATTGATGATGAGAATAAAACCAGAGGAAAACACCGAAACGTAAATACCAAAGAATGTGGTGGAAGAGGCGCGATAGAGAGCACGATAAGCAGCTCGCGCACTCGCTATAAACACTTGAGAATTGTTATGCAACTTCGTAAGGTTGACTGACCACTGAGCTCAGACGAGATGGACATGACAGTTCCAGCCAAAACCTTATGCCAGCCCTAAACTAGACGTACCAGTCGTATCAAGCACAGTGCGGCATACCGCTATTTTTCGTTCGTGCAGTTCCTTTTTAGAGAGATATGGACGTTCACAGCTAGATGTTCATAACCATTGAAAATAATTCCACTTAGGAATAGACATTCCTCGACTTGTAGTCCAAGCATAAAAGACCTCAGACTGACGACGATTCGTGGATAAGAGACTCAGAAGTCGATTTTTATGACGGATATATTCCTATTTTGAGTCTCCAATCTTCATTTGAGTAGA
This sequence comes from Flagelloscypha sp. PMI_526, assembly GCA_021399455.1. Classification (NCBI taxonomy): domain Eukaryota; kingdom Fungi; phylum Basidiomycota; class Agaricomycetes; order Agaricales; family Niaceae; genus Flagelloscypha; species Flagelloscypha sp. PMI_526. The sequence continues at coordinate 206,009 of JAJTUO010000002.1, forward strand.
AGCCCGGACGGAAGCAGCTCACCGCCCTACTCACTCGTTTTCATGGTGCAAACCTGCCCTGAACTCACAAGCCTCACGTGCACAGAATAAACCAAGGCAAAGACCGGGAGCATTCACATTCCAACTCTTGCTCTTGACGTTCATCTGTCATCCGACTCATTAATTCGCACCTTCGCTTTGATCACCATCCAGCCACGAAATGTCGACCACCACAACAACGAGCACCCGCCCTAAGCGCGCGACGCCGAAGGCGGCGGCGGCATCTGCGCCCAAGGCTTCCAAGGCCGCCCCCAAAGCCAAGGCGGCTCCCAAGAAACCCATAGCCAAATCGACCAAGGCTTCGGCTCCCAAGGCGCACCCTACCTGGAAAGAAGTAAGCTGCTTTTCTCATAGCCTCGTAAACAAAACACTTAAGCTTTTCTAGATGATCACTGTATGTTTCGACAATCCCCATTCTCTCTCTGCTATGACACTCACGCTCTATCACCTGCAGGAGGCTATTGTTGACGCAAAGGATCGTATGGGCACTAGTAGACCCGCTATCAAAAAGTATTGTTTCAGTTGCTTGTGAAAAAATAGCAAACCTAACCCCTTTCCAGGTTTGTGGAGACCAAGTACAAGCTGGAGATAGGGAACGCACAAAATGTCCAGCTCGCCAAAGCAATCACTAGTATGTTTTCTTGAGTCACTAATCCTCTGTTTCTCACACATTGGGAGCAGGTGGAGAGGCTGAGGGCATCTTTGTCTTGCCGAAGGTGAGCATGATCCACAAGTGGTTGCGTCCATTTCCCAATCTTTCCGCAGGGTCCGTCGGGACGTGTAAAGCTTGCTCCCAAACACAAAAGCACGGATGAACCAGCGAAAGAAGTAAGTTTCACTCTTTTTAAGGTCGCTGCCTCTGATTGCTTGGTAGAACAAGAAGCCTGCCTCCAAAGCTCCGGCGGGAAAGAAACCCGCCCCAACAAAGAAAACCCCCGTCGTCAAGAAGAAAGCCACAACTGCCACCAAGCCCAAGGCGGCTCCAAAGGCAGCTGCTAAGAAGGCACCTGCTGCCTCTAAGAAGGTTACCCCTACTAAAACAAAGGCGAAGCCGGCTAAAGCGGCAGCCAAAGCTTCCAGCCTAAAAAAGCTACCTACTGCTCGTGCTGGCGCAGCCGCTAAGAAGGAAAGCCTTATCCCATCTTGTTAGATATCATTTCTGACTTCTCGCTCCAGTCTGCTACCGGCACTGCCAAGAAGACACCAGCAAAGAAACCAGCTGCAAAACCATGCTGGCAGGACTACCAAGACAGCTAAAGCAGCTACCAAGGTAGTATATTTTTTTATATGCTTCTTTATCGACATCACTCATGATATACCCTCCAGCCCGCTAAGAAGTAACCGATTTCCCTTTTTTCATGTTTTCTGAAACGTATACTTATTTCGCCGCTTTGCTCCATGTACTATACCCCCCCCTCTCTCTCTCTTGGTTGTCGATATATGTATGTTGAAATATGTACTACTTTATGCCAAATTCTGTTCGCAATAGATTCTCTTTCTCTAACAAAAGATTTGCGAATGGTCAGACGAGAGCGTTTGGTGGAAGCGCCCACACGTGACGCAGAGGACCAAGGTTTTGGCAGAGACCACGATGGACCGAGCACAGGTGGCTGCGCGAGGACTCTATCCACAATTTCTTTCCGTTCCCGATTCTCTATACTGGCAAGCTAAATGGTGCCTTCATGGGCTTCAGGTGTGTAACTGCGGCCTTCTCTCAGTGTTTACCATAATACTCACTCTCGCCTCGTTGCAGGATTCGTTTCAATGGATTTGGCTTGTTTCTACACTTTTCCACGACGCAGAACTAAGGTCTCATCTGGGAAAGTCTCTTGGCTTAAATACCCTCTGTCTTCTCTCCATATATGTCATGGAATCCCTCTTTGCCCCATTGGTGGAGGAGCAAACCAAATGGATCCATAGACACCTTGGCGCTATTTACAATCTCTTGTGGTTGAGCCCCATATTAGCGGCTTCTTTTTATCTCAACGTTCGTCCCTTATCCTTATCCAGCTGAGAACCGCAATTGTGATAATCGTTCTTCAATTCTTCTCTAGAGCATCTGGTGCAAAAACATCGCACAAAGAACGTATGCTCTTCAACATGGCAATCATGCAAATATGCAACAACCTTCGAGCTATACTGGGATGTTGACAGCTATCGCATCGTCTGCCTATCGAGGCGTTATGCTCGGGTCATTCCTGCTGCTCTCCCTTTCTTTGGACTTGTTGCCCGTTTTGGGCCCCGCTCTCAGTTTTTTATTCTTGTGTTGGATTAATTCCTATTACTGCTTTGAGTATAAAAAAATCTCTCTGCTCGTGATCAAGAATGGTTCGCTCATGGCAGAAAAGGTTCCTATGGATTGCACGAGGAATGTCCTTATCCGGTAGGATACGTCACCTTGAAGAACGATGGTCTTACTATTTGGCATTTGGTAATGTCCCGACTAGCATAGGTCTTTTCAGCCATTGATATATGAAATAGGTTTCTCTTCTGCTCTGGTATGCGCAACAGCGACAGGACTCGCGAGCGTGGCACTGTTTGCACTTGTTTATCCTTCGGTAAGTTTCAGCCACAACAGGTAAAGATTAAAATTAAATAAATGGCAGTATATTATGATGGCCATGCATTCGAAACCTGTTCCGCGCGATCCTTATAACCCATCTGGGTATGCAGGAAGCGACAATGTTCCCATTCATCCATCCCCTTTTATTCCTATACGTCTTCGCATCTTCGCCCCCGTACTATGGATCAACGATAGAATCGTCCAACTGCTCAGTGTTGCAGCCGTGAGTCGCACACAACCGCGACAACACCAGCGCTCATCGAGCTCGGACGGACCAGGAGAGAATATTGAAGACGGCGTACCTATAACTTCAAAATATTCAGCAATCCCAAGCACCCGGAGCACCGCACAAAGAATTACCATCGGAAGACGAAAGAAAGATTGACGGTCACTGCGCCTCAACCGAACCCTGCCCATTCGATCGAGAAATGTGCAACTTCTTGCTTCTTTTCGTCCCATGCTGAAAGGACATGGACTTTCTTGGTTGCAGTTCCTAGTCTACCATGTGCGACAACATCCATAGCGGGAAGGGGATTGTCCACTGAAGGGAGGACGGACGCTGTATAGTGCGAGTGGTAGCGGAGAGGGTCGCCTACTTAATATATGAATATCTGTATTGTATAGAGAATCATGATACTCACCTGGGTAAACAAGATATTCGCCTCCAAATTTGATACCTCCACCCATAACATACTTTCGCTTCCAAAGATCAGAGAAGACAGCACACCGCGCTCGTTCTTCCTGCGTGTCAGGGTAGTTCCATATGCCAGCGTCCTTAGCAGACTGGATCGTGAGATATGTTGCTGTTGTGGAATCATACCAGGGGAAGGATGTTTCACCAGGAACTACCAGAGGATATGGGGCGTCTTGAGCTTTAGAGCTAGAAGTTTCTGGGGTTTCTTCAGGAATCCAGAGGACTTGATTTGGTTCCTGCTGCACTGTCGATGTCTTGGCATTTTTCTTCTGCTGTCGAAGCAGTCGTTTCTGTTTGGCTTCCGCCGTTTCAGCAAGATGAGTATGATCTCCCGACGTGGTCGAAGAAGATATCTGGGATTCAACATATTCAGCATGACGTTCCTTCCATTTTTCGAGTTGCTCTTGGGTAGGAGACATGTGAGCTGAAGGATCGTCAACAAGCAGAGCCAGTTCTGAGCAGGGATATCAGCTTTCGAGCTGTTATGAAAAATGGATAAATACGACAAACCTTCATTCAATAATAATACGACTTCTTCCGGCATAAGCTGTAGTGGAAGACCCAAAAACATATTCTGTGAGCCCATGTGTGGAAGCGTCCCTACAAGTATTCCGCAGATTCGATGTTCAGCTCGGAGTTTGTAAATGTCTAGTAGACGCTATGTTGAGTAAAAGCTGGCCCAAAAAAAAAAGTGTTTTATAACCATCGACATTCCAAACAAAGCCTTTTCCATTCGACACCCGAATAGGAATTCTTGAAGCCATGGTCGCAATTGCTGATCGGAGTCAGAAGGTAAGTTGGGACAAAGACAAACTCGTATCTCGCCGTCAATTCGCCGTAAGGCTCTCATACTCGAACCATCACCCATGGCGGCCTACGTTCAGAATGCCTTTGTACTTTTTGGCGATAGCATCACACAGGGATCCTTTGAGCCTGGTTTGAATGGAATCGGCCAACGCTTTGCCCACTTGTACTTGAGGAAGCTCGATGTGCTCAACAGAGGGCAGGCTCTCTCCTCCATTCAATCTACTTGGCATTTTCTCTAAACAACCATAGGTTTGGAGGCTATAATACAGAGTGGTGTACCCCCATTCTCGGTGAGCATAGTTCATTTACAAACAGTATCATGGATCAAGCTAAACGTTATCCCAGAACAAGTCTGTGCACGGTTCTACTTTTCGTGCCAACCGTTTAACCTGACCAATGGTTAAGTGCCTTGGTCTCAAATCTGAACGTGAAGGTGTCCCGAAAGGTGCAATCTCAGCCCAATCGATCATTGTTAGCGCTCATTTGTCCGATAGTTCTCCTTATGACCATCTGGCTTGGTGCCAACGATGCTGCGCAGGCACCATCCGCGCACCATGTCCCCCTCGAGCGTTACAAGATCAACCTTGAAAATCTCGTTAAAATGGTTCAATCTCCCGAATCTCCTTACCATAGCCCTGAAACGAAACTGATCCTCCTTACTCCACCACCTGTGAATCCAGCTTTGAGACCAGACGATACACATCGCACTTTTGAGGTTACCAAGAGTTACGCAGATACCGCACGAGATGTTGCAAATACTTTGTCTGTGCCTCTCGTAGACACATGGACACTCCTTTGGGACGGAGCCGAGCATAAAATGGAAGGTTTAGAGAAATATTTGCCTGATGGCTTACATTTGAGTGCGGCAGCGTATGAGGTAAGAAACCACCGCATCACTAAATTATCGTGTTTGCAGTCTAAATCAAACTGACCAGGCCGTCTTCAATGAGCTTGACAAGGTGATCAAGGAAACATATCCTCAGGTCTATCACGAGAATATTGAAAGGGTTTGGCCAGAGTGCGTCTTCATTATCTCCATGGTTCATGTTAAACCGACTGGCATGGTATGGTCTCTAGATGGTCAGAAATAGATCCTGCCAACTATCTTCCTGCAGTAGAAAAGAAAGCGTTGAGATTTAAACCAGAGATATCTGAGGAATAAGGCGCTAACGAGCTATTCGTCGTCGCTGTCAAGTTCAGGGTTGGAAGTTGGTTGAAGCGATGCAGCCTCGAGTTCTTCCAGATCCCAGCCAATGCTAGACTTGGCAACATGTAGAGTTTCGAGGGAATTCGAGAGCTTCTTGAGTTGTTCGTCGCTATAGATGAAAATTATATGCACATTTGCTGGCGTACGTAATGTTGACTCACTCAGCATAGGCTTGTACCCAAACAGACAAGTCGTCCTATCCAGATCTTGCTGTAGACGTAATATACTTCATGGTGATCAAGGAGGTCCTTCACCCAGAGTAGAGCTCTCGTCACAGCACGTTTTCCAGTACCAATGAAATGGGCTATATCTTGACGACATCTTTCGCACAATGCCCAAGATCGGTATAGGGGGAAGGCCAGGGCTCGACGATACGAAGCAACCAGAGCGAGTGTCAAGTCTTCCGCAGTCCAGTTCTCCCCAGTTGGCTCTGGAGCATGAAGTGAGGAGAATGAGGGTACTAGGATACATAGAGTCCAGGGGCTCTCAGGCGAGGGGTCAAGTTCTGTCGTCCGTGTTTCGTAGGCGTAGGCAAAGAGTACTTGAACGAGGGTCAGATAAAGTCCAGATTCCTGAGAGGTCGAGAAAATATCTTGATGAGGAGGTAGAATTAGTTGAGGCCACAAGCGGAAAATCTGACTTAGGGCTTGCATTCTCTCCGAGGTAGGTTGAGCATTGCACGCTTCTCGGCCTCTGTGAATTCCATCGATTCATTCTCTAAGGAAAGAGGGTGTGTCCATTCGATGATACATTCTATCATGTCATCATCGACATAGTCCGCCCTGACATGAAGTCAACATTGACATGGGGGAGAGCTGGCCCGGATTACTGACATATAGTGCTCCTCATCCCATTTCTTGTCCTCTCGTATCCTCCGGCGTTTGTGGCGGTCCTTTTTTCTTAACATCTCCGCATCTGTGCCTAGGTCGTTGACCTCGTTCTCGCTATGGCCAACATGTTCGAAATAACCAGAGTACTTATCTAAGAACCCGTAGGGTTTTTCGTTTCGAAGTCTCGACTGGACGCTCAGAGACGGATTGAGGTAGTTGCCAATCATTCTCAGCAGCTGCTGAGGAAGTAAAACCGGGTGGTCAAGTGACATTTACGAGCAACAGACCCTTCAAAAACTCCTCATGTTCTTCTTGGAGAGACATATTTGCTGTTTTGTTGACCAACTCGTCTTCTAGTTCAACATTATCCTCCTCCAAATTAGAGGTACTACCGACAACTTCGATAGCAGGGGGTGCGACCTGACGGTAATGGTGCAAGAAGTTTGGCGAGCAAGTCCAAATCTTTAAATTCTTGTCCAGGTGTTGCTTTGATCAAAGTCACAGTTAAATATCCACTCGTAGGATTGTATGAAGCATCGGAATTATCGTCACTATCGAGAAGGTTTGCGGAGAAATGGAGACGGAGAAAATATGGGTGTATGTGGATTGTGACAATCGAATCTAAGACGCGTATTTCGACATCGGCTGCCTGAGGATAGATGAGAAATGATAAATAAAAACGTCGATCATGTGACAAACCCGGATGGATGGGCAATACACTGAGACGGTTACAGAAGTATCTGACTGGGAGCAAGAAAAACTCGGGGTGATCATGGCGGATGCAGGCAAAGAGGTAGTTGCTTCCGTCCACAATAATGGACCCGCTTGTTTGTGGTTTGCTATACAGAAGAGTGTATTCTCTTTAACAAAGCTTCTAGAAATTGCCCGTGTACCCTCCCCTCAATGTTGTCGAGCAGCTCATTGTCCACGAGAAGCGGGGAAACATTGTACCTGTTTTCGTCGAACTCCCTGCAGATCTCATCACTCCATGCATGGCCTACCTTCGTATGGCGAAGGATTCAAAGTATAGTTTTCTCCTAGAGTCAGTTGTATCTGGCGAGGGTATAGCGCAGTACAGTTTCATTGGTGCTGGTATGGTTATTGCGATTTTTACGGAGAGCAAGTCACAATTCTAAGCATGGACTTTATTTGCAGATCCGTTCAAAGTCATCAAGACTGGTCCTGGGCAAGAATATACAGGCGATCCCATTGCCATTTTACAGAAGGAGCTTGCGTTATACCAATACGTGAAGATTCCTGAAGTCCCAACTTTCTCAGGAGGCGCTATTGGATACGTCGCGTACGACTGTATCCAATACTTTGAACCAAAAACTGCACGGCGTCTTAACGATCCACTTGGGATTCCCGAAGCCACGTTCTTGCTTGTCGACACGCTCGTTATTTATGATCACCTTCACCAAACCATCAAAGCAGTCTCTCACGTTTTTTCGCCCAAGAATACAGCTACCCCAAACCTTGCCTTTGTTTACCAAACTGCAGTGAGCAAAGCTCGTAGGCTTGCCAAGTCGTTGATGTCTCGGTTGACGCCAGAACCTCCTCAAGCACCTGTTATCCCAGGTGGAGACGGAGTATCAAATGTGGGCAAGGAAGGTTACGAGGCTTTCGTAACCACACTCAAGAAGCACATCGTCGCCGGAGATATTATCCAAGCGGTGCCGTCCCAGCGGATAGCCCGACCATGTAATATTCATCCCTTCAACATTTATCGCCAGCTCCGACAGGTCAATCCTAGTCGGTACATGTTCTATTTGGATTGTGGAGAGATACAGGTAGTTGGAGCTAGTCCTGAGACACTATGCAAGGTATCCCAAAACGTTGTCTACAACCATGCAATCGCGGGCACGACCAAACGGGGCAAGTCAGCTGAAGGTATGTAACATCGTTTTCAGCTGGGGTCTCTTTAGACAATGTCTTTCGCTGCAGAGGACGAGACCCTTGGTGCTGCGCTCCTTGCTTCCGAGAAGGATCGTGCGGAACATATTATGCTCGTCGATCTTGCACGCAACGATGTGAATCGTGTGTGCGATCCCAAGACTGTCACCGTAGATCGCTTGATGAAACTTGAAAAGTTCAGTCATGTCATTCATCTTACTTCGCAAGTTACTGGTACTTTGCGACCGGGGTTGACACGGTATGCACTTTAACAAAGGCTTCATTCCCCTTCTTACTCTTTTTTTCTTTCCCCCTAAAGCTTTGATGCTTTTCGGTCCATCTTTCCTGCTGGTACAGTTTCAGGGGCTCCAAAGATCAAAGCTGTCGAGATTGTTTCTGAGCTAGAAAAGGAACGAAGAGGTGTGTATGCTGGTGCAGTTGGTCGATTCGACTTCGCTGGAGATGAGATGGATACTTGCATCGCTATTCGAACGATGACCGTGAAGGATGGTACTGTATACTTGCAAGCAGGAGGAGGCATCGTTTACGATAGTGTCGAAGAGGAAGAGTATGTAGAGACACTGAACAAGTTGAAGGGAAACATGCGAGCATTGGATGCAGGCCGAAAGTAAGTACCTTGGAAATATTGTTTGTTTTCTCTTGCTCATGGAAGATTAGAATACTGGCAAACTCAGCAAAATGGGCCTGAGGTCGTCCGATAAAAACCGTTTGATGGATTAATGTACTTGTTATCATAGGCAAAATGGTAATGTAGGGCCTTGTGAAGGCAAGGTTCATGCTAGTTGCTGCCACTATCAGACGAAGATACTAGAGCCTTTGTTGAGACCCTCGAGACGTCCTCCAATGTTACGGATTGGGTGTAGAGGACGGCTTTTGAGTTATGGTTTCGTGTTCCTTCCTATGCACGGGCTCGTCCTCTTTCTCTTCCACTTCATAGTCTCCGTCATCTTCATCCGGCTCTTCGGATTCATCATATTCGTCTGGGTTGATTTCGAGATCATTTTCAGCCATCAAGGCCTTCATCTCCTCAATATCTACACCAGCAGCCTTGAATATATCGAGTTTGGCGTCTTTTCGCGAAGCACGTATATCATCCACCTCCTTCTGAAGGTCGTCGGCCAACTTGTCTAGGTCCTCCTCTGGCATCTGTTCGGCATAAGTGCTCCACTCGAGGTGTTCTGTCCGTCTTTCCTTGTATAAGGCGACACCTTCACGTCCAGCAACACTCAGCACACCCGCAACAAGCTCTGCTGTTCTTGTGCTTTCGTCATTTGCCGGAATAGGATAAAGAACGATTCGAGGATCGACATTAGTGTCAATGAGGCCAATTGTAGGAATGTTGAATAGCGCAAATTCCTTCATTGCAGTTGGGGTTTGGATGGGGTTGAGAAGAATAACAAGGTCTGGTTCAATTTGGAACTGTTCGAGTTCTGAATCGCCGAACATGGCCTCCCGGTTAGAGAGGATACCTGGCATCCAACGATCTGCGACGTAGAAGCCATGACCTTGCATGCGTTCGGCAGCTCTTTTGACAATAGGGTGCAAGTCTGGCCGGGTCCCTACGAATAGAATTTGTCCGCCGTCTGCCGCGACTGAGCGAACGACGTTGGCAGCGCGACGAAGGTGGGACATGGTTTGGTCGAGGTCGATAATAGTAATACCTGCGCGCGTACCATACGCATAAGGGAGGAAATTGGGTTGCAACCGTGAAGAAGCGTGCCCGTAGTGCGCTCCAGCAGCCATAAGAGCAGAGAGCGTAAGGTTTGTTTGGTCTGGAGGGTTCAGAAGACCGTCCCGGGGTGACCAGGTGTTTTCGGGGAGTTGATTAGAGCCATATGTAGAGAATAAGTCCACTTTAGCAAATATGAGTATAAATGCTGAGCAAGGACGCGTGAAATGAATAAAAATACAGACATAAAGCTTTGGTCTGAGTTCGACGACTCTGGAATTGTTCCCAGTGTTGAGGGGATTCGAGTGGTGGAGGAGGCTCATAGTCCGCTGCCTTGACCAGATGCTCTTTTATTTTGTGGTCGAGTGAAGAAACAACGGACTGTCTCGGGCGACATATTGAAAAGCGTCGAACACTGTGAGCGCGGCAAGCAGGAATCATCAGGCCGGAAGCTGTTCCAAAATTTTCCTTCTTTCCTCCATCCACAAACCATGTCAGCTGAAGACGTTTTTGAGGGCGCCGTGGGCATTGATCTTGGCACAACCTACTCGTATTTGACCCTCGCAATTTCTCTCTCCGATATTCATTATTCTCCAGCTGTGTCGGTGTTTGGCAAAATGACCGTGTCGAAATCATCGCAAACGACCGTATGTATACCTTTTCTAAATTTTTTCTCTTCGGTATCAAAGATATAAAATGTGCATCTAGAGGGCAACAGGACTACTCCCTCATACGTCGCCTTCTCTACCGAGGAGCGGCTGATCGGCGATGCGGCAAAAAACCAGGCGGCCATGAACCCACGCAACACTGTCTTCGATGCCAAGCGCCTCATCGGTAGACGTTTCGAGTATGTGGATCCTGTTTACCTGCAATAACTATCTCTCTGAATTTCTCTCCAGCGACCCCGATGTCAAGAAGGTCTCAGGTTCCACCGATCACTATTTTTTTCTTCAGAACTGACCCATGCGCAGGATATGACCCACTGGCCTTTTGAGGTTGTTGAGAAGGATGGTTCACCTCTTATCAAGGTCAACTATCTTAACGAGGACAAAACCTTCAGCCCACAAGAAATTTCATCTATGGTCCTTACCAAAATGAAGGAGATCTCTGAGGCGAAACTCGGCAAGACTGTAAAAAAGGCTGTTGTCACGTTCGTCTCATTTTCTGCACATTATCTGAATATCTTAATATTTACAATTTTTTTGTGCAGTGTCCCTGCCTATTTCAACGACTCGCAACGTCTTGCTACAAAGGATGCCGGAACGATCGCTGGCCTGGATGTGCTCCGTATTATCAACGAACCTACCGCAGCTGCCATCGCTTACGGTTTGGACCGTCAATCAAAGGAAGAAAAGAATGTCCTCATCTTCGATCTTGGCGGAGGGACTTTCGATGTCTCCCTTCTTAACATTAGCGGTGGTGTCTTTGCTGTCAAAGCTACGGCTGGTGACACCCATTTGGGTGGCGAGGATTTCGACAACACCCTCTTGGAGCATTTCAAAAATGAATTCAAACGCAAAACGAAGCACGACATCTCCGAGGATCCTCGAGCCATCCGTCGCCTGCGCAGCGCATGCGAACGTGCTAAGCGCACTCTCTCCAGCGTCGCCCAGACTACCGTCGAGGTCGACTCTCTCTTCCAAGGCGAAGATTTCTCTGCCAACATTTCCCGTGCCCGTTTCGAAGAGATCAATGCAGCTATGTTCAAATCGACTATCGACCCTGTCGAGAAGGTTCTGAAAGACGCTAAGATGGCTCGCGAAAAGGTTGACGACATTGTTCTTGTAGGAGGCTCGACTCGCATTCCAAAAATCCAGTCCCTCGTGTCAGAATACTTTGGTGGACGCCAACTCAACAAGTCCATTAACCCTGATGAGGCTGTTGCTTACGGTGCCGCGGTCCAGGCTGCTGTTCTCACTGGTCAAACATCAGACCAAACCAAAGACCTTCTTCTGCTCGATGTTGCTCCTCTCTCCTTGGGTGTTGCTATGCAGGGCGATGTCTTCGGTGTTGTTGTTCCCCGCAACACTCCCATCCCCACCAACAAGTCGAGAACGTTCACTACTGTCGAGGACAACCAAACTACTGTCACTTTCCCCGTGTAAGCTGCCATACCTGCTGACACCACACCTTATTAATCTTTCGAATTTAGGTATGAGGGTGAGCGCACACAGTGCCGCGACAACCGTCTTCTGGGCGAGTTCGAGCTCAATGGCATTCCTCCTATGCTGCGCGGGCAGGCTGAACTTGTTACCACCTTCGAGGTAGACTGCAAATGGTCTCCTAAAAGTCTCTGCTATGGACCGTGCTTCTGGACGCAAGGCTTCTATTAGTCAGTTTTGCATTTTCCAACTTGTTCTTGAGGTCCATTTACCGACATATTTCCAGGCATAACCAATTCCGTCGGGCGGCTTTCCTCGGCTGAAATTGACCAAATGATCAAGGATGCTGAGCAGTTTAAGCAGGCTGACAAGGACTTCTCGGCTCGTCACGAAGCCAAATCCGACCTTGAGGCTTACATTCACCAGGTTGAGGGCACAATAACTTCACCTGAAATTGGCATGAAACTCAAGCGGGGAGCGAAGGCTCAGGTCGAGGCTGAACTCGCGCGTGCACTTGAGAAGTTGGAGATTGAAGATACGACCGCTGATGACCTCAAAAAGGCCCAGTTAGGAATCAAAAGGGCGTTGCAGAAGGCTACCGCTGGTATCCGATGAGATGTTTGTGCATCTCCGTGTCCTTCTCCTCTTTTGCTTCGTTTCAGACCCGCTTGCTTTCTGGCTGTCTATCCTTTTTTTCTTATCCTTCTTTTGTTCTCCTGCTCTCCGCGTCATTGTTGGGCTCGCATCTCCATCTTGCATTTTTTTTCCTTTTTCAATCACATCCGCCCCAACTCGTACCATCCTCTCATCGTTGCCCTTGTACATATCGACGTGTAGAATTTGATTCGCCCTAAAAATGTTCCTTAACATGACGCATTTATAACGATACAATGAAGAGCAGTAACAATGAAAGCAATCCCATTCCGGTCCTTGAGAGGTCGCCTTTTCTAGCTTTGGTTCATGATTTCAGAACAAAACCATTCTATACACTCATGGACAAATCGAATTCGTTAGGCAACATTTAGTTCAGCGAAGTGATTAACACCCTGATGCTATTAGAGTCAGTTTTTACAGATTGAGATGGTAGGATATGCTTCTCTTATCCGCGATGATTATGTCTCCTTCGTGATCTTCGCGAGATGTTGGTTCATTGTCAAAGGATGTAAGGCCAGATAAAACAAAAACAAAAAAGCCAAAATTCATGATCGAAGTGATTTATGAATCTTCAGTGCAACTTCTAAAATCCAGAGTTCTTCGTCAGCCCCATCATTGAGTGCTTTGTCTGCCTCCGCAAGTACGAGTGCGCATTGAGACTTTTGCTTCGCTGAGATTGTTGGATGAAGGATGATAATGTCATGAAGCTGGTAGTGGATATGTTAGAGAATTTCAAATAGAGACAAAGGCGAACTTGCCTGTTCGATCAGCTGAGATGCAGAATAACCTTCTCGTATCACCTCTTTTACCTTCTTCTTGACCCGGTCAAAGCCCGAATCTTTTGGGAGATCTAAATCCATGCCGTCTTCATGAGGTATACCCAGCACTCGTGATAGGCCCTGGATGACCACCGTAGGGATAACACCTGCAATCTCCTGAACGTCTTTTGGCGTTATCGCTGTAGGTGGATTTGTGGATGAGGAAAGACGAGAAGCAGATTGAAGGTATGTAATTGCACGACGGAGGTCACCACCTGCGACTGTGACCAACGCGTCAATTGTAGACGGATCGACGGATACATTTTCCTCTTCGGCAATATGTTTCACGCGACTGACGGCAGAAACATCTGAAAGAGGCGTAAAACGGAACTTTGAGCAACGAGACGCAACGGGTTCGATGATACTACAGAAGGTAAAATGAGAATGGTTGACCAACCCTCTAGTAAATAGAGAACGTACCGAGTCACGTAATTACAGACCAGACAAAACCGTGTTATTCGAGCATAGGTTTCCATAATGCGACGAAGAGCACCTTGGGCATCTTGAGTCATTGAGTCCGCCTCGTCGAGGATGATAATCTTGTATGGTGGACATGGGTAGACCTTGCCATCTGATGAAACGGTCGGGGCACGCGGTGTTTGACGTGCAAATGTCTTGATTTTCTCACGAACAATGGAGATTCCTCGTTCATCCGACGCATTGAGTTCAAGAATCCGGTTTCGGAAGTTGTCTGGGCTAGGACGCGTCGATAACTGTGAGGGACAGATGAAGGCAAAGGACCAACCCAAAGAGTTCACGGGCAAGAGCAAGGATAGTGCTCGTTTTTCCTGTTCCTGGTGGCCCATAGAATAGCATATGTGGTAAATTTGTAGATGTTAGCGACTTTTTGAGGACAGCCACTGTATGCTCCTGGGAGGAAACATCCTCAATCGATTTCGGACGGCTGGGTGAGCATGAGAGCTGAAATAATGCGTAGATGAATATTGAACAAACTATTTCTCGACCCAAGGTTGAAGAGCAGGATCGATTGTATGTTTGGCAGCAGGTTTTTGGTCTTTCGGCGCGAAGAAGGCCATAATGGCTGAAAGCAAGGAGTCCTCACGTGTCGGACTCGATGTGACTTGTCACGCAACGTTACCTTCCTCTTACCAGAATGAGCGCAGAGCAGATATGCGCTGACATCAGTCCGTTTACTTCCTAACCATTATTATCCATCTATTTGACCTAACTGTCTCTACAGCACCTCCGAACGCTGTTGCAGCGCGTGAGTCTCAGACCAACTCTCTGCTTCATCCACCTCACGCGTCTCAAGCTGAGAAACCGCCTATGGCTGAAATCAAGAACGGGAAGGTCATTTTCAGGCAGAAACCTATTTCATACGAGAAAAATTCTGAGACTCTCACCCGTAAGTCTTCTTGCGAACTTGCTCAAGAGTTAAGCACTCACGCACTTGCTCAGAAACCGTGTCATTCCGTGAATTTCTTGCTCAGCACGCAAGAGAAGGTAACGGCGCTTTGAATTGCATCCCAGACGCGCATCGGCCTGTCATTGTTAAGCTTGCCCATGAAAGGTGCCCAATATCATCTATCTCTTCGAACGCGTCGGTGTTTTGACCACGAATTAATCATCAGCGACAAATCTCTCAGCACCCTTGTGAAGAACATCACCAATTTTATTTTGCCCCAAGACGAAGATTCTGATGAAGATATCCCTCCTGCATCGACGCTTTCTCCAGCTGCTGTAGAAAATGCCATCAAAGCATGCATGACTCGCCACAATTACGGATTGGACACCATCGCTACAGTCAAACCATCAGGCGCATTACATGTCTGGCGCTGGGAAGTCAATACTGACTTTATTGATTACCTACCCGCTAAAGGACTGGACAAAGCGGAAAAAAGACGGGAAGAGCGCGTTCAAGTAATTTTTTTATTCGTCCTTCCATCCTGTGTTCTTAATATTCTTTTATTTAGGGTAAAAAAGCGCTTATTGCAACATTCTCCGAACTGCCTCTGTCTGAAAAGGAGGAATCTATACGGTGTTCCGGCTGGCGGTCTGACTCTCCCCCCTTGTGCACCTGTTCAGAACGTACCCCTGCCAAATGCATCGGCTGACGAAAAGCTTATCACGACGACACCTACCAAAAAGCATGGAACGGAAAACGACCATGTCAGTCATTTATTGAATAATTGATATCAACTTCACTCATAATTGTTTAGCCGAATCTGACAACAGTCCGCCCAGAAACCTATCGATCCCACCAAAGCCTTGAAGGTACATTGAAGGATTACTTTGGAACAGGGAACTCAAATTAATTATAGGAACAGCAACGCCTAGAAAAGAAAAGTGCGAAAGCCGAGAAGGAGCGTAAGGATGAAGAGGCCAAACGCAAGGCCCGTTCCATGATGTCCAACTTCTTCTCCAAAGTTCCCCTTCCCCAAGCTACGAAGAACAAAGACTCTGCTGTTGCACCCCATAACTCCGACTTTGAGAAAACTTTCAAACCCTTCGTAGTCCGGAAGAACTGTCGAGATGGCCGCAGTCAATTGGTTCACCACGCCCACGCACCCCTCCTCAAAAGAACAGAGAGGTCATTGTCATCGACGGAGATGATGACGTAGAAGTGTCACTATCTAGAAAAGTGGTGGGGGCCGTGCATTCCCCCCCACCTGCGAAAACTTCTTCGTTAGCATTAGTTCGAAGCACCGTCGAACGTCTCAAGCAAGGCATCGCTCCCTCAGCTCCCCGCCATCGACGACCTGGTTCTATTCTTGGACGCTCCATCCGTGATATCTATACAGAACTTACAGAAGCAGAGATCTCTGGTGACGTAGCAGAGACACGTTCCCTGACCCGTTTACTGGAGGATCGAACTTCCTTCCCAGCCAAGGTCTTCACCTTTGCGGACGATGTTCGCCCGGGCTACATGGGCACTTGGTCTCAGACCTCGTCAGTTATTCGTCCGCGCAACCCTTTCGCCAGGGACATTCTTGTATGTGACTACAACTACGACAGCGATGAAGAGTGGGAGGGCGAAGAGGAGGGCGAAGGCGAGATCGTCGGTGAAGAGGACGGAGCCAGAGGAGAAGAAGCTGATTCTGAAGAGGAGGAAGATGACGAACTCGACGATTGGCTTGTGGACGACGACGAGGAAGAGGCACTGGATTCGGTTTCTGACGCCAATGGCCCAGATCCCTTTCTCATTCCAGAGCCGTCCAAGAAAAGAAAAGCAGAGGGACACCGGAAAGATGTCAAGAAGCGGAAGGTCGTTCCACTGGTAGCCTTTGCCAAAGGACCTGTACTTGAATCGTCTATCAACCATTGTTCATATGCGCCATTCAAAGCCTACCAGCTCCAACTATTTAACGGTCAGTATTTTCTCGGCTAGTTGAATCAACTAACCAACCCTGTTTAGATACTCCTCTCCCGATTGACCCCTTCACCTTTGTATCGTCATGCCTAGACAGTAGCCAGGCGCCACTGAGCCTCGCATTGCCAAAGTTCCAGCTCAGATTCCCCCTCGTCTTGAAGCCACCGCCATGGACGTTGACGCGTCCCAACCTCAGGCTTCAAAGCCTGGTGCTCCTAAACATCCCTTCCCAGATCAACATCTTCCTTACCTGATTAGTAAAATAGGAGAAATTCGGGCTCCGACATTGCCGCTCCTTGTAGAAACGATTTATCAAGATCTCAAAATCCACAAGGTGCGCAAAGTGGCAATTGAAGCCAAAATCAGAGAGGTTGCGGAGAGGAACAGAGTCGACAAGGTGTGGATAATCAAACCACAGATGGCACCGGTTATGTAGATATCGATACTCTTTCTGGATCTAGAATCAATTTAATTCGCTTACAACGATGGTAATGCCCATAGGTCGTCTCCAAGATATGTTGTCGTGTCTACGGCGACACCTTTGGTCACTTTCTTGATATCTTCAGTTCCCATTTTAGTTATCCCGATGCCCATTGCATGTTCTTTTCCTTCGGCATGAATAGCTACTGCGGCATCGACAGGTACAGCTTCTTCTGGAGGGGGGAGCCATCCACCTTTGGAAGTGAATCCCGGTGCCATCATGGCTGCTCCTGCAAGGAGAAAGCGAATGGCACCACGATCTACAACTACTTTGGGCAGAATATATGGATCTGTTGGGTTTATTACAAAAGGTTGGGAAGCCGCAATAAGGACGGCAATACATTTGTGGAGCAGTCGCAGCGTAGGGTAGAGAGGTCCATCGAAATGTTGGAAGACAATCGGTTCGTTGTGTACCGTGTAAATAGAGAGATGTTCTCTGCTTCTTGAACATTTCGGCTGGGATTGAATAAATGTCCAGGCGCAAAGCTTACCACTTGACATGAACCAGCCCTTCTTTCTTTGGCCAGATCGCCTCGAGTGTTTCAGGTTCTATCTTCCATTGACTGAGAATGTTTGCTCGGATGGTTCGTTGAACTGATGATTTCACAGGTGTTTGACCAGCGATATCGGTTGATGGTGAAAATCTAAGATTATTATTAACGATCTAGATAAAAACTGCAATGGTGAAGTTACTTCTTGAACATGGTGTGAATCAAGAGCGAGCGTCTCTTTTTCCTTTAACCACCATGTTCCAACGCGATCCTCGAGCCGGTGCTTTTCTTGGTGGCGACCGTGTATCGGGCCAGGACATCCGTGACCAAAATGGTGTCCCTTTTTCCACTAATCGAGCTGCAAGAATCCAGCCTTATTAAAACATCCTCAGTCATCGCCGCGCAATCCATCGCGAACATCGTGAAAACTTCTCTCGGTCCTCTTGGTCTAGACAAAATGCTCGTTGATAATATAGGAGTGCGCGTCGATCTTCATTTTTCTTAGTCTTCATTCCTTTTGACGCCTCTTTTATAGGAAGTCACGATCTCAAACGACGGTGCAACTATCCTCTCACTACTCAATGTCGAGCATCCTGCAGGACGTATCTTTGTCGATTTAGCACAAAAGCAAGACAAAGAGGTTGGAGATGGAACAACCTCCGTAGTCATTGTCGCTGCTGAATTACTGCGGCGAGCGAATGAACTTGTGAAGGCCAAGATTCATCCGACTACAATCATCACTGGCTATCGATTGGCATGCAGAGAAGCTGTAAAGTTTATGCAGCAGCAACTTAGCGTGAAGGTAGATGCACTCGGCAAGGACGCTTTGGTCAATACTGCGAAAACCACGATGTCAAGCAAGATTCTCGCCAAGTCGGTCCTTTCTTTATTCCTGTCGTAATATTTCTAATACGTAGTTTCTGTTTTAAGTGACGACGATATTTTTGCTCCGATGGCTGTTGACGCAATGCTGGCAGTTAAGAGCATTAACTTGCGCGGAGATATAAAGTATCCGGTGAAAGCCGTTAACGTTCTCAAAGCCCACTGGCCGAAGCGCTAGGGAGTCAATCTTCGTTCCTGGGTATGCTTTAAACTGTACAGTTGCCAGTCAAGGTAAGTTTATTTGACTCTATGCGTGGATATAAATTAACATTTTCAATTTGAGCCATGAAAAAGCGCATCACGAACGCCAAAATTGCCTGCTTAGATATTAACTTGCAGAAGGCACGAATGCAACTTGGAGTCCAGATCCTTGTTGATGATCCTAACCAGCTTGAGGAGATCAGGAAAAGGTTCAAGTTTGTTATCGTCTTGTTTCAAACCTTCTAACCTACCTTCTTCAGAGAATCCGAGATCACGCTAGAGAGAATTCGGAAGATTCTGGCCGCTGGCGCTAATGTTGTTCTTACCACCAAGGGCATTGATGACCTCTGTCTCAAAGAGTTCGTTGAAGCTGGCGCAATGGCCGTTCGACGGTGTCGCAAAGAAGACCTTAGACGGATTGCTAAAGCTACAGGGGGACAACTAATATCTAGCTTGGCTAATCTGGAGGGCGAAGAAACGTATGAATCCAGCTATCTTGGTACAGCGGAGGAAGTCGTGCAGGAGAGGATTTCAGATGACGAGCTGATTCTCATCAAGGGGACCAAGGTTGTGAACTCTTCGTCGATCATCCTGCGAGGGGCGAACGACTATCTCTTGGATGAGATGGAGAGAGCTCTCCATGATACTCTCTCCGTCATCAAGAGAACTCTTGAGAGCGGCGCAGTAGTACCAGGAGGCGGCGCTGTCGAATCTGCACTCAGTATCTATCTTGAAAACTTTGCAACGACTTTGGTAAAGTGTTTTCTATGAATGATCCGCACGTTTCTGGATCGCGGAACTCATTCACGTTGTAGGGCTCACGGGAACAGCTGGCGATCGCGGAGTTTGCGACTGCCTTGCTTGCTATACCAAAACAACTTGCCGTCAACGCAGCGAAAGATTCCACGGAGCTTGTAGCGAAACTTCGATCATATCACAATGCGGCACAGAATGCGCCTGCTGGTGACCCCAAGAAAGCACTCCTGCGATACGGCCTGGATCTTATGAACGGTGAGGTCAGAGACAACGTGGCTGCCGGTGTTTTGGAGCCGACAATGAGCAAAGTCAAAAGCTTGAAGTCAGCTTTTGAAGCTGCCTACCTCTCTTCTTCGCATTGATGATGCAATCCAATGCATACCAGGTGAGCTCTTTGTCTGTAAACTCTTCATTGTTACGCCCCGGACTTATCTGTTGGCAGAACAACGCAATCAAGATGATGGTCATGGTCATTAATATCTGGTTAGACGTATTTCAATTGTTTGGTGTAGTCTAACATAGAATACTTGTAATTTTACCCTCTCACTGCGAGAGTAAAAAGAAAAGACGCGGTGTGACTGTCACAGGCTCGTGAGGTTCGGTTCCCTCTTCCTTCCATCTGGGAGCTCTCGACTTCTTTGCCTGCCAGACGTTTTTGGCACGACTTCCATCTTCTTCTTTGGGGCACTTTTCACGCTCCTTCAACAACAAACAGGTTATATAATTCCATATTGGTCTTGAACGAAACATGGACATCAACGATCCCGTGGCTGCTCAGTCACCACGATTACACGCACGCTTTGCGTCCCTAATATGGGAATTTCTGGATGCGGGACTCTCCAGGACTGCTGTGTTTTACGCAGAACGTTTCTTCGCCTTGGACAACACCAGCCACGCAGCCCGCCATCTATATTGTCGCGCGCTCATCGACGAAAAACAATATTTCTCAGCCTTGGCACTTGTTAATCAAGATCGTGTAGTGTGTGCAGCATGCTGTGAACTCAAGGCGCGATGCTCTTCTATCCTTGGCCGTCATAGACAAGCCAGAGAAGCACTCGAGCAAACCATTCACCTCCCAGCTGTAGGCTCACTAAGTATGTCACTTCCTTTCTTTCCTTCTTAATATTTTTCTCATGACTTGAATTGCTAGTCACCTCCTCTTCTCGGGCATCTACATCCTTTCCAAGTGCTGCAGCCATGCACTGTCGATCGGGACAAATGGCACTCAAAGGAAACTTATTGAAGGATGCAAGAGGATCCTTCGTGAAAGCTTTGGAACTTAATCCTTTGATTTGGGAAGCTTTTGAAGGTCTCTGTACCTTAGGTTCGTTTGTTCATTTATATGGATCCTTTTCTCATGTACAGTTTTGCCAGGCTCAGTTCCTCCCGTCGATCAACTTATTCCACCACGGCAATCTCATGACATGAGAGTATTCAAAGAAGATCCAGCGTTGTTCAGTCTTGGATTTTCCAACGGATCCCCCTCAGTATTCCATACACCAGATGGTTTCCGTCACCACTGGTCGGATTTGGCTCATCCTCAGCCATTTCGCTTTAAAGAGGCTGCTCCGTTTGGTCCTCGCGATTCATTGTAGGAAGATTTTTTGTTGTGTGGGTATGATTAATCGAGATTTTTAGGGCAACGGAAGCTTCCTTCCAGTTCACCGATATTTCCTTTCAGCAACCCGTGCAGCGACAACCCACGCGTCAAGCTGCGCTAAATGCACCTGGTCCCACAGGGAACTTTGGAAGACCGCTTTCATCTGCGGACGAGACTGGGCCTGATAGGAAAAAATTGCGGTCAGATCCTCCGCGGCCACCTGAGGAACTCTCCAAGAAGGTCAAATCTTTACAGCATCGTCCTTAGCGTTTGTTGACAGTCTTTCCCAGACTGCAGCACGTACTGGGTCGTCTTCAATGACAAATAACCGTCGTAGTACGCGTCTCCTTACTGGGGGTGGGTCGAAAAGTGGAAAGGTCTGCGTGACGTTTTAGTTTCTCTTCATTTCATGTAACATCAGTTCGGTTTAGACCATACCTAGGGAACGACGGCGTCAGACTACTGTACGATCGAAGTCTCCTGACTCAGAGCACGAAGACATGCTCTCCAATCCTGAGCATTTCTCGCAATCACCACCTCCTGTTGGCATTCACATGGAACAGTCGCCTCCTGCTGACCCAAGTTATGATACCCTTTCCGGAACAAGGGGGGAGGATGAGCAGGCTGATTCTTACATTTATGAGCTTCTACGTCGATTCGCCAAGGCTGCACGATCTTTGGCACATTACCAATGTCAAGAGTGCATCGACGAATTGAGTGACTTGCCTCCACGGCACCAACAGTCACCCTATGTGTTGGTGCTCGTGGGACGAGCCCATTATGAAAAACTCGATTACTCGTCGGTATGTTAGGCTTTATGCTGTTTGATAGATTTCGTGAGCTAACCGCAACTGGTCATTCAGGCTGAACGTGCCTTTCAAGGAGTCAGGTCGTTAGATCCATTTCGCCTGTGGGACATGGAAGTATACTCAACGCTTCTCTGGCACCTGCAACGGACTGTTGAGCTGTCGTTCCTCGCTCAGGAACTTGTGAACATTGACCCGTCTTCACCTCAGACCTGGATTGCGATCGGAAACCTATTCTCCCTGCAGAAGGACCGCACTCAGGCATTGGCGTGTTTTCGACGTGCCACGGAACTAGATCCTACCTGCGCCTATGGCTTTACACTGAGTGGACACGAATGCATTGACGAGGACCTTCAAAAAGCAATCCAGTTTTTTCAACGAGCGCTCCGAGCTGATCCGCGACACTACAATGCCTGGTAAGGTGTCTTATTCAGACCCAGAATGGAAAACCGACAGCTTTGGCAGGTACGGTTTGGGGACTTGTTATCTACGGATGAGCAAATTAAGACTGGCAGAATATCATTACCGGCAATCTGCAAACATCCACCCTATGAACGCCGTGTTGCTTGGCTGCGTGGGAATGGTAAAAAAACAAATTTTCTCTCCCGAGCCGAACATCCGTTGAATTGACTCCTGTAGACTGTTGAGCGGAAGGGCGACTTGACTGACGCTCTGGCATTATACGACCGTGCCGTAGAGATTGCACCCGATAACGCCTTAGCACGTTATCGGAGGTCCAAGTTGCTTATCTACCTGAAGCGATACAAAGTGGGTCGAGTCTTGGGAGATACAGGAATAGCTAACTGACTCTCTTTTGCGCAGGATGCGATCAAGGATCTCGAAATGTTACGCAATGCCACCCCAGAAGAAGCCAATGTTGTTTTTCAACTTGCCAAAGCATACAGACTCATCGGTGACACAACCAAATCCGCCCAGACCCTTGCTGTGGTGCGAGATATGGCACCGCGGCATTTGAATAAGATACGGAAACTCTTGGAGACAGTGCCAGATGACAGTACGGACCAGATGGAGGAGGGCTGATATCTTAGCAAAGTTTTGGCGGCAAGCAGGAGATTGGCCCAGTGTTGTACATAATTAGGAGAAGAAGACCCTGGATGGAGTCAAAATGCCACACGAGCATTGCACAAGCATGTTGATTTTTTGGCACTATCAGCGAAAGCCGAAGCCACCGGCCGAAAAAAGAGTACTTAAGCGGGGGGTGACCAGCGCCTGGGTTGGCTGTTGACTCGACCCCACCATTTAGAAACGCGCTCAAGATGTCGACTTGAACACAGCTCTTTGCTTTGCGTTCCTTTTTACCTTTGCCTCCGCCTACTGCGCCATGGTTGACAAGCTCGCCCGGTCTACTAGCAACGGCTCTCTTCTCTTCGAACCCGTCATCGTTGAACGTATACACAATTAGCGGCCGTCGCCCTAACTAAGCCTCTGCCTGTTGTGAGCTCGCATATCTTATCTTTCTGTACATACAGCAACCAAGTGCTAACGCCTCCTTGCATAGCTCATTACAAAACATGTCTCTACCTACACCAACCAACCTGTTTTCACTCGCCCGCTCAAAGTTGGACCTGTCTACCAGCGACAGCGGGCGAGACACTCACAGTCTGCACCGATGGGTCCTGTTGAAGAACTCTATTGTACATTCTCCTCACTCTACCGCAGTCCCTCCCACTCCTCCGCCTTCGCCGGTAGACCTTCCTGTCCAAGCCTCCCATAGCGACGATGGCTCTCAACATTTTATGTTCCCCGACTCAGATCATGTCGCCCGCGCTTCTGAAGCTGCATGGCTCGACTCGCTGCTTCAAAGTCTTGCTGAAGACGAAGACGACGAGGAGGAATACGCGTTAGACGCTGGTGTCTCAACTTGCTCAGAAGAAGACTTGCTTTTGCTCAGTCCCCTCGGCTCTCCTATGGCCTCCTCAGACGACTTACCGTCCCAGAACTCTACTTCACTCTTCCAGCAACACCCTTATCCAGTAGTGTATCCACCTTACCAGTCACCCGCCTCGCCTCCCTGGGACGATTTCCTCGAGGACGACGCTCTCCCCTATCAGTCAATTGACGATATCGAGCAAATTGATGCATGTCCGGAGGCTATTGAAGATACTTCGGACGACGAGTCAGAGGCACCTGCTACGCCGTCGCTTGGGCACTCCAAGCATCAAGATATGGTCGCCTTCCAACCATCTTTGTCTCCAGTAGGCGAATACCCAGTAGATCCTG
Organism: Flagelloscypha sp. PMI_526; assembly: GCA_021399455.1. Lineage (NCBI taxonomy): Eukaryota > Fungi > Basidiomycota > Agaricomycetes > Agaricales > Niaceae > Flagelloscypha > Flagelloscypha sp. PMI_526. The sequence goes on from JAJTUO010000002.1 coordinate 230,094, forward strand.
CATCAGTTCCCTTGCCTCCTGACCGAAGCGGTCTCCGCCACGTGGTGCCGAGTAAACCTCACGTTTTCTATAATGCAGAACTGGGTTTCGGTCTTCGTCATTTTGACTTTGATTCCTTGCCTTTGCACATGCGTTCCCTTCTTCCTTCAGCTCTGTAACAGGCTGCTAACTTTGCGCACATTTTTTATTGGCTTCGTTCTCTCTTTCTCGCACACTTGTACTTCTAGCTCACATATCTTGATTCGGCTCTCTCTCTCTATCTCTCTTTACTATGTTCTCCTGCTGCTGTGGTTATATCATTCCCTCTTTTTCTCATTAGTTCTTGCACCTTCTATACCGCACACATCCCAGGTCAAACTCCTCTATGTGTTTCCAGTAATTCTTGCCTGCTCCATACTACCTCCTGCCTCCTTACTTAGATTTACTTACCTGTGGCTTACCATACAGACCGCGGTTGTACTCGCAACCCTCAAAAAATTTAACCTCATTGGTTCTCCTGTTGTCGAGTTGCCGGACTGAAAAACTGCACTGCGGTGCTATTAAATGCTGTTGGCCATCGGTCGAGTAATGGTAAAGGCCAGCATTCCATCAGAGCGGCTGTTGAACGAGACAAAGGTCAAAAGTCAATTTCGGCAGTTTGGGGGTAACGGGGAAGGGGGGGGTTTGCGGAAGAGGAGCCGACCACTGACCATGCTGAGATAAAGATGCTGCTTTCGTTTGCATAACGTGACCGGGGTTACTGCTCAGACCAATGAAGAGTCAGTTTCAGGTGGTGCCAGAGCGGAAACAGAGTGAGAGACCACAACTGTTGGAACGAAACGGGACCGACCTATCTAGATACTCCTGGAATAGGTTGCAAATCATGACGATGCGGTGAAGAGTGGCCAAAGGATTCGAGGAGAACACTTGCTCATACAGTGTCAGATCGCAGTGAGGCATGACTAAGATGGTGTTGGCCGCAAGCTCCTGACATGCCTGAAGGTGTTTCGGCTCAGCCTCCAGGAAGACGAATCAAAATTGTATAAGGGTAAAAAAAAGACATACAGTACTTGTTTCGAGAGAAAATCCATATTCATTTGTCAAGAGTTTTTCGTCTTCCGGCGTGAATATGGGGTCATACAACGCGACTCGGGATCGCTCCTAGTGCCCAGAGTAAAAATGTTTAGAAATCATTTGTTGACAAGTGGACTGGATTCACACACGGACAATTTTGAGCACAGAGGACAGGTTTAGGAGCCAAGCCAGTTGGACGCGGGAGGTCGCCGAGGTGGAGGGACTTCCAAGACCCAAGCAAAGGATATGGCTCGGTGGTTGGTGGGGGAGCTCTGCGATAAGGTCAAACGAGGTTTGAATTAATTCTGAAGTCATGAATGAATGGAAGGGGGATCCAGGATAAACTCAGAAAGAAGCAACGAAAAACAGACTTTGAGTTTCGGAGAGCCAGCGGGGTTCGTGCAGAGCGAATTCATCTTGCACGGTTTGTATGAGCGATTGGGTTGAAGGACGACGTGATGTTGTTATTATTTGTTGCCGTGATTTTCGCTTCTTTCGTGATCGAGTACCTTTCCATTCGTTGTTGAGGGAGAGTGAGTCCATCACGACGATCGAGAGAGTTGGAGATGGATGAACGTAAAAGCTGAGACGCGTTCAAAACACGATTCACACAGGTCTACAAAAACAGATACTACTTTTACATAAGTGGGTCATACACATAATCTAACCCAGAAATACCTTCCTCGCAAATTACAACAACCAGTCATGCCTCAGCCAAGGTGAAGAGACGTGTAGCCAGCTCGCAGCGTGATTCGTCCTCATAGAGTTCTGCTACACGAATGTCACCACTGAGGGTTCCTGAAAACACTGTAAGTTGAGTAGTAAGAAATAGGACAGGACCCCAGCTCATACGAATAAGAAACTTCTGATTTCCATCCTTGTCCACCATTGGTTCGAAGCCGATTTTCTTGTACAGTTGTAACCGTAGCCTGCATGCTTTGTTAAATACGTTATATACATTAGTATAGTTTGAAATTCACATACGGTGTACTGTCTAACATCTTCTCATGCTCGGCTGCTGGATCGTAGCTCTCCAACTGTCGGGACTCCTCCTTCAGCTTGGACAGCTCGTGTTCTTTACTACCAAGGGCACTGTCTGCATCGCTGATAGCCTTCATGAGAGATGTCCGGGTTTCATCGAGATCTTGTAATGTATCTTCGTGGTCTTGCGCTGAGGCAGAGTCGGGACGTTGGGAAGACTTCCGAGCTGCTGCAAGCGAAGCAGAGAGGGCTAGAGGACCAATGATTTAGACTTAAAAAGGTATACGCTTGATACGTGTCAACGTACTTTTCAATACAGCAAGTGTTTCATCCGCGTCTTTCTTGATCTGCTGTTCTCGCGCATGAAAGGCATCGTCTGCTCCAGCAATGGACTGATAATCTGGTTCTGGCGACATTAACACAATCATATCCCGGATAACCCCTCTGTTTGTAGTATTGTCAATTACGTGGGACTAAAAATTTAGGTATAAAAAAAGACCAACGTTGCTTCGCTAATTGGAATTGCTGCCATGGTCGTTTAAGTCCAGGTCGCGTCAGGCCATGTGACCGAGACTCGCTTACCATCCTCTAAATGATTAGCCCGATTCTTCAAAAAGTGATACGTATTTCAGCTGCATGTGACTTTAGGTTATCTCAATTAGCCATATAATCTCCCGGATAAATAATAGTTCTTATTATGGGCCAACTCCACCACTTTGAGTTGCTCTTGACACGCCCCATTTAATGTCGGCTGAGCAGCTACTATGGACTCTTCGGAGGCTCATTACTCAAACTCCACGCTCAAATGTCCCCATAGAGTTAGTTTAATGCTCTCTTTACCACGTTGGGTGATTTGCAAACCCACCCAAAAAAGGATTTAGGTTTATCCGCGGCAGATGCTTGGTTGTTCTCCTAATGGTTCATGTACTCGCTTCTCGAATGCTTACATCGCAAAACGCAATGACCAAAGAGATCAAAGCGTTGATACCTAATTGGATAACGCGCTTTTACGACATCCGATTCGAACGAAAGTGTTTACTTCTTTAAACAAACCCAGTCTACTCGTCCTAATTACGAAAAAGCTATACGAGGTAATGCGGTCAAATCCTAACATCTTCAGTTCAAATGACCCGTTTGCTCCGGTCATCTACAACGGCATGTTGACCTAAGTGTTCGATTAGTTTTTTCCACTCCTTTGTCGAGACGTGGATAAATCCAACTTCTACCTTCGGGAACAACGTCGAATCCACTCTGTCCAAGATCTGCTGGCAAAGCTGCTGTTTCATCAATAGTACTGTTGCTGAGAAGACCTTCCGCTTCTTCAACATCGCCATTCAATGTCGGGTGACTCTCCGGGGGACTAGGAATAAACGGCGGAATAGGGACGATGCTGTTGAAAAGGAACTGCGGGAGAATAAATCAACAAGGAACTAAACCAAAAGACATTGGGGACGCACCGTTCCATAGCTAAATGAATGATGAGCGTTTGGAGAAGACAGACATATCTAGGCTAGTGACTTACACAAGGACGGCAAACCCAGTGATCTGTACGAGAGAAATTGGGAACATCAAGTATTCCCAGCCCAATGCAAGTGATACTGAAGTGGGCGATGAGGAAGGCAATGTTAGCGAGGCCGAACGAAACGCACCAATCCAAATGCTAAGCGTCCTGCAAGTATCCGTCAAGCTACGAGCCGTGGCACTGACATATTGAGTAACACTGAGGCCAAAGAAGTTGAAGAAGGCGATGGAGACGGCTGTAGCTACGCCAGTCCAGAGTACGACGGGATTGCTGACGGTTTGTGTCCACCCACGTTTCAAGTCGAAGAACTCAGATTTAGCGGCAATAGAAGGAATGGAGAGGAAGGGAATGAGAAGAAGGACGGAAAAGAATCCGAAAAATCCCTCCCACCCAACAGCGACAAGCGGAGGCACGGAGTAAGTCCCGAGGATCTTCTCTTCCACCACAAATTGGGATGCTGTACTAGTTTTCAGCGGGTTAATATTTAATGGAATGTTCTCATGATGGGAATGAGGCTCACAAAACCTGGGCGAAAAGGATGAAGAAGACGCCAACCAGTACTGCTGTCACTTCAGGCTCAGGTTCCGCGTCTGGCAAGTGATCGACGAGCCGACGCAGCAATGGTACTCCTTGAACAAGCGAAGCCTCCTTGACTGCATCCTTAATTAAAGAACCGCTCCAACCGACTAGAGCTACGCCACCAATGACAATGAGCAATGAGATCCACCTGAACAGAAGGTGTTGATATGAATGAAATGAAGATGAAAACGTGGCATAGCGAAAGTGCACGTACTGGTAAAGCCAAAGCTTTCTGTGTAAGAAAATCACAGAGAAAGCACCGACAAAGAGGACAAGACTTCCACGCGTCATCTGGTAGATGCTGACTGGAGTGTACAGGAGGCCAATGTTCATGAGGGTGGTGCCGATAAGATCACAGGCTGCGGGAATCCAAAGGAGAAGAATATTGAATCCCCGTAGATGGCGAACGGGTTTCGCTAGCACTGGCTCCTCTTCGTGAGGGTCCAGAGGGAGATGTGGAGGCCGGGTCTTGAAGCGTTCACGTAAGAGGTTGAAGATAACCGGGAGAAAGCCTAGTGTAAGATTAAAGCACTGGAAAAATATCTAGATAAAAGTCGGAAGCCTACAAAGCATTTCCCCGACTGTAGGTGTTTCGGTTGGTGAGACGAGGAGAGCATGGGGGTTATAGACTGGCATGCTTACGGAACATTTGGGCACTCTGGTACACAGGCTGCTCATAAAGAACATGCTTGGAAGGGTCCGGGTTGTCGCACTATGAATATTGAGGAAGAGAGATGGAATATTAAGAGAAATGCGCGACTTGTTCAACACATTGCATGTCTTGAAACTTGGAGAACAAGGAATTACTGGGACTAGGTGAGATATGGTAGATTCAAATAATTAAAGAATACCTGGACCCAAAGGCCAGCATCCCCGCCAGGAGGAAAGGCACGTAGAGTGAGGACGGCATGGAGGGAGGAGCAGACAAGAACGACGGTTACTATTCTGCATTTGATCGGATGGAAGCATTACTAGTGCTTCTCTTGATCGAGCGAGGATGGAGCCGAAATCCTCCTTCTTCCCAACCCCCATGTGCACCTGGAATGGTGCAATTACAGCTTGCAACGAGGCATGGTGAGTAGGCTGCACGGCCCAGTGACGACTGTTAAGACCCTTGCGCAGGAAAGACGGCCCTTCGCCTGTGGCCGTTCGAAGGCCACCTTGCTCTGACTCCAGTGACCGTGCATGGGGTGGTGAGAACACTGCCAGATGCTGATTTAAAACCACTCCCCACGTCGTCTATCACTGTCTCAGTAAAATGTATTGAGTCTCGCGTCGGCCTCCGCGCCAACGTCTCTCGCATCCTTGCCGAGTATTCAAAAGTTCTTTGGTCCAAGCCTGACGACCAAGAATTCGCCGATGTCCCTCTACTCGAACTCCCTTTTCGCATAGTCATCCCGACAGACACTCCAGGTTTTTCTACTTCCCTTTTCCTGGAATATAGATGTGTCTGGCGGGTTGAAGCTGGTGCGCCTCCTTCTCTCTTCCCATATAGCCTTTTTTATTTATTTATTTGTTCACTCCCTCATAGTGCTTCACCACATTCCGCTACCAGTAGTTGGTCATCGCCAAATCAAGCATTTCCAGCTCCCACTTATATCTTATGCCCTGCCGCCCTTTGCTCCGACGCCTTCCTTCACCTTACCACCCTTACACCAACAGACCCACAAACCGGGTGTGCCATCTGTGCGCTATACTGTCAACGCGCCCACGACCCCGATTGGTCCTCTCGACATGGTCTCTGTGCCGATATATCTTCTTCCTCTTGATCCAGGCCTCACAGTCCGCAGCGCTTCCGCTGTGGTGGAGCGTCGCATCCAGTTTTCTTCATCGGTCGCAGATCCCAGTGGTCTCCCTCCTTCGTCTGAGTCCTTGACTATTCCATTCACTACTGATCTGACAAACAATTCGTCAACATCATTGGCGTCATACTCGCAAACAGATGCAACTGTCTCAGTTGCCGCGTCCGAGGATTCTTCCAATCCTACTATTACACCCCACACATTCTTTCCAAGTCAGTCCACGGTACATCAGCCGTTACTGCCCCCTCGTCCTCCACTCGGGGACGAGCTGTCACCTCCACAGTCGTCTTCGTCGTCTTCTGTTCCATCCAACACTCGTGTCTCAGTGGTCCAGATTGCGACAACACAGTCTTCAGGCGCTTTTTCTTTAGACCCCACACGTGGCATCTTCAGTAAAACGCTCACCCTGCAGTGGCCGGAATCTAAGTCCTACAGCCGATGGCAAGTCGGAAGCACACTGCAGTCTGACCTTGTGTCCATTCGATTCTATCTTCGAATCAAGGTGTGTTCACTTCCTGTCTCTCACAAATTTGCAACGCTAATTCTTCCGCAGATAGTGGTGTTGACCGGATCATCATCATCAAATACGCAGACTCTCGAGTTGGCTGAACAGGAGCTTCTCATCGTCCCAACAAACGACGCAGAGAGAAGAATAGCGGCTTCCCAATCTATATCAGACCCTGAAAACCCACGCAGGTTTGACTTTCTTCTTCAGTCTACGAAATCAGCTCTCATTTCTACATTTTAGTAAATCCAAGTCGCCCCGACGTGCTCGGAGAAACGCAGGGTCCGAACCAGAGGAAGACACACCTCCTATTCCGGACTCTAGCTCAACCTCGCGGCATCGAAGCAAGCATTCCGTTTCATCGGCTATATCCTCTCAACCCCCACGAGTGAAGAGAAGGACAATGAAACGGCCGCATACCAGCTCCGGGGTGCCCCATTCATCTTGCGCATCTGAGTCTGGGCCTGTCTCTGAATCCCCTCAAATGAATCCCGTTTCGCCTCCATCCAAGCAGGGCACGCCCAAGCGGTGGATCTCTGCAAATGCAGCGGTTCCGACAACCACTCGTACGGCTGATCCTACTCGGTCGCCTACAAAGACATTCCTGCCGTTCTTTAGTACTCCCACCAAGGTCACTTCGAATCCTAGTAGTGAAAGCAATGGAAGTGCCACCAGTGGTGGCCTTGGAGGATCTACGACCTCAATGAGCAGCGAGGGCAGTGCAAGTCGGAGCGACAGGAGCGACGTGGACGATGACGACCCGTTTGAGTCGGGGTCTAGGAGAAGAAAATGGCTTCGTGGTCGTTCTACGACGAGTGCTAAAGAAGTTCACGGGAACCTTGGCCGACATGAGCCTGATCCGGGACCATCCGCCTCTCGACCGCCTTTGACGCCTCAGCCCTCACAAAGTCGGTCCCAGACCATTGTTCACAGAGAGATCATTCCTCCGTCTGCGACCAACTCTGAAGTACAGGCATGGGAAGAAGAGCTCACTCGCATCGAGGCGACGAGCAGTAAAAAAAGTTCTACGCTTTTGAGCTTTTTCGGAAAGAAGCCACGGTCATGACGAAGACTTGGCTTAATCTTTTTTTCTCTTTCGTTTCATCTGTCATTTCTTGGAGGGACTGTTTATCCACATTGAATCTTGGTCCACACACAACAGCACGTACATTCATTTTGTTCATACCCTCCCATATACGCAATTGTCCAATGCACGTTGTATGTATTCTTGCATGTTTTCTATATCCACAATTTCGTCGTCGACGACGATTCAACTCGCGGAATAGCTTTGTCTGAAACAGCAACAGCAGCTACGACGATATTTTTGGGAGCTTCAATCGTTCCTCCTTGAAGGCGACCACCGTTTCACAGAGTTTCCCCTAGCACTGTGTTGCTATGCCAGTTTGCTGCTCTTGGTATAAATTTAGTGGGAGCGACATGAATGCTTGCTTCGTTGACCTAGGACATAAGCCAACTACAAAGATCAGGGTACTTTGAGTTTCGCTCAAATTTCATTTGCAGATGGTAGAGCTATTTGAGCCTGAACACTTCCACGGCGGTAGGGTTTATGACACTCATTTTCCGATTGGAGTATCCGGCCATCGTTTCGCTTGCTTCACGTGAGGTATCTGATGAAGACGCGACAGAACCAGAAGCGCGAATCTGTGTGACAAGCAGGGGCGCGCCTTGCCTCTTCCTTTCATCTGCACTTCCGTCGACTTTTGACCAGAATTCTACGATGTCACCTGAATTTCCTATTTTTCGTTTCATGGCTCTCTCCTCTCTCTGTTCGTTTTCCCTCCTCTTGAACACTCGCTTGCTCAAGTGTCTAAACTGTTGAAAGGCCTCGGCGTTGGATATGTTCTCCTCAAAAGTCAGCCTTCTCAAGTACACCCCATCCTCCACTTGTTGAACTCACAAATGATTGAAACAGCTGTTGTGCCTGATGAAGAGAAAGCATACCAAGTAATGGACTAAATTCCCGCGAACTCCTTGAATACAATATTAATGCTCAGTGGTCTTTGAACTAGGCACTCTCTCCGGAACGAAGGAAATTTGTTGATGAATCTCGTGCGAAACGGGCAGCTTGGGAGGCAGAAATGAAAAAGCAGGTTTTCGCACAGGCATGCTTTCAACTTCTTCTTTTTCAGAGTCCTTTTCATAATGGTATTCTTCACACTTTAGAGACAAAATGGGCCAATGAAACCAATTTGGGAGGAAGGGAGCAACACACCCAAACCTCCACCGCTCTAAGCTCTCTAAGCCTATTATCGTACACAATACTCCAAACTTTCGAAACACGCAATACTGGCATCTCAAATTGGGAAACTCACTCTAATAAGGTGATATATACAATAGGTACTTGGTGTCTGGACATGAGGGGAGGGGCGTTTGGGGAGGTGTGTCCCTTTCTGAGTAGAGAGAGGGAGAGGAAGCGTTGTAAATGCTGTATTCGTCAAATATACGAGGAATGTCCTTATGTTCCAAAATGCATTTCATAGTTAATGCGAGGAACGAACCTGAGAAATGGAAGAGGGTGATGGCGGCGTGGCACTCGACCTTCGAGAAGCGACATAGTCAGCTAGTATCCTTCCCAAATCAAAAACGAGGAACATACTTGATGGAAATGGTATCCGGCTCTTCAGAAGGGTGAAGTAAAGGTTCCCGATCCTGCTCATATGGAGATGAAGCAAGTTCAGAATAGGGCTCTTGGGCTGAATCGATAGCAAGGATAGAAGAGCTGGTGGACAGCTGAGGCATAGGCTTAGGGCGAGGCGTAGGGGGGACGATATCGGATTCCAATGGGGTCATTGGCTCAGGAGTAGCAAGTTCTGATTCAACGCTTGAAGATGGCTCAGGTGTCAGGGACTCAGGTTGGACATTGCAAGGAGGCTCGATAACGGACTCAGTCGGCGTCGGCAGTTGGTCTCGATTGACAGGCGGAGTGAGGGCCACTGTGTCTTCTGCAATAACATGCTCTGAAGAAGCTAGCGGCTCAGAAACCGCAGGAGGGGAAGGACTATTGGAGAGACTTGATGGGTTCGATGTTTCTGAGGGTTGTGGTGTGGGTGTCCGTGCAGGGGTAAGCACAGCTGATGCCGTGGATGCAGCGCTTAGTGCCGCTGTTAAAGTACTGAATGGTCGTGCATCTGACGGTCGACTGAAGCTCGAGGAGATATTACGACTAGGTGAAAGAGTCGAGGATCCAGAAGTCGATGGAACAGGTAGTGGGGAAGAGCTTGAAGGCAGGGAAGATGAAGCAGCGGATGAACCGGCAATTGAAGGTGGGGGAGCTTTTTTGGATCCTTCCTTCGCTTTCTTCTTCTTCTCTTCCTCAGCCTGTTTTCTCTGGTGCTCTTCATGTTCCAGAAGCGAAAGGCGCATAGCCTCCATTAACATCAACTACAGAGCAAGGTCATCCAAGTTTCATTGTGGAATCGGAGCACACACACCTCTTCAAGATCTTGGCCAGCAATGCCCATATATTGCTCCATGCTATTATCTCCACCTTGCTGGTTACGTCTTCTAGACCGTCTGCTGCTGCTGCCTCCTTCCTCAGCTTCCCCGACTGCTGCAGCTTCCTCGGGAGAGAGGGCATGTATTCTACCACTTGTGACACCCACTGGGATGAGCCTGTCTCCTACTTGACGCATGATGATTCTGCGGTTTGCACGACGAGCTACTGCGGCCTTGACCGCAGCCAGTTTAGCCTCCCAGTCAGGCCGAATTTGGTCTGCAAAGAGGGGGGAAAAAGGTAAGCTGAGAGCAGGAAGGTCACACGACAACGAACCAGTAGTGACGACCTCTGGGCTGTCTGCACCAAAACTCTTCTGTCGTCGTTTGTGGGTAGGAGGATCAGGACTTGGTGATGTGGATTTGGACGATTCTGAGAAGGGAGACGGCTGGCGGATGGTCAGACATACGGTGGTGGCGAATTCAGAACACAGAGAACTCATACAAGACCTTCACTACCAATACCGAGCCGCCAAGACGGAGGTTTGTAGACTACGCCAAAGTTTTCTTGGACACAGTATGGGCAGGCTGCAGGCTCAGAAACGATATGAGTGGTGGTTGGCTCTGAGCGCTTGATCTGGACGAAACACTCTGTGCAGATGGCTTGGTCACAGCAGCGCGAATAGTTGATGTTGGGAGGGTAATAGAGAAAGCAGATAGGGCACTCAACTGCACCTTTGTAGATAACTGCGGGTGAGATGTCCTTGGGAGGCTGAGGCCTCTTGCTGTGGGAGGACGACTTGCTGGGCGGTGGAGGTGAAATGTCAGGAGCACCATTCTCTGGATTGGGAGTAGGACGACGAGCAGCTAGAATCTGGTCATTGTCCCATGTGGGCTCATAGTCCTCGAGCGGCCTGGCGTGTGTGATGTGACTAAGACGCTGGCTGCCCATCATCAGAACACATACCGGTAGAAGGGGGCAATACGACGAGCAACTATAAGTCGAGCGACAATATCCTGTGAAATTAAACAGTTAAGGGGGGAGAGGAGGCAAAAAGAAGCAAAAAACAGAACGGACATGGTTCCAGTCGCGGAGGCCAGTGTAGACACCCTGCGGAATGAGAGCGCCGCCATCGACAGATTCGTCGTGTGAACGACCTGAACTCGAACTGTTCCCCATAAAACAACGACAAAGACGCTCGGTGCAACCAAACCAAAGGTGCCTCAAGGTCTTGACTGTTTGTGAGTCGTGACCGTTCGGAGAAGGCTGGGATCAATTATAAGTTCCGAACTAAACCTAATGGACACGTTGGCCCTGCTAGCAAATATCTCTTTCCTTCCACCTCCACCACGGTTTTTGGTTTCACGGCAATGCTCGACGCTCCTTGGACTCTTTCCCCGGAAGACTCCCTTGCCCATTTCTCTGTTCACGCTGATAAAGGACTCTCATCCGACCAGGCTGCCAAACATGCTGAGCTCTATGGTAGAAATGGTACACGTCTTTCTGATCTCCCTATACCACATTTCTCTCACTCTATATATCTAGAACTTCCTGAGGACCCTCCTACTCCTCTCTGGGAGCTCATCGTCGAGCAGTTTAAAGACACTCTCGTTCTCATACTCCTTGCGTCCGCCGTAATCTCTTTTGTACTTGCTTTCTTCGAATCTGGCGAAGACTCCTCATTTTTGGGTGCCCTTGTCGAACCTCTGGTCATTCTTTTGATTCTCGTAGCCAATGCTACCGTTGGCGTAGTACAGGAGGCAAACGCAGAGAAAGCTATTGATGTCGGTCCGGCCATTCTACCCGAGTTTTTTTTTTCTCACAAACGTTTCTTAGGCACTCAAGGAGTACTCTCCTGATGAAGCCAAAGTCATCAGAAATAGTCAAGTTGCTCGCATACATGCTTCAGACCTTGTTCCCGGCGATATCATCAACGTAGCCGTTGGAGATAAGGTCCCAGCTGACTGTCGACTCCTTTCCGTGGCGTCTAGTAGTTTTCGCGTAGATCAGGCTATTCTAACTGGCGAGAGCGTTAGCGTCAACAAGTTTGTTGATGCTGTTCCTGACCTCAAGGCTGTCAAGCAAGACATGACTAATATGCTCTTCTCCGTGAGCATAATTTTTCTTCTTCTTCCAAACCCATATCATATGTATCCTTTTAGGGAACGACTGTTGTTAACGGAAATGCGAAGGCTCTTGTGATCCATACAGGATCGAACACCGCAATGGGTCACATTCACAAGTCTATCACGTCTCAGATTTCGGAAAAAACGCCTCTCAAGCGTAAACTCGACGACTTTGGTGATATGCTCGCTAAAGTCATTACCGTTATTTGTATTCTTGTCTGGGTTGTCAACTTCCGTCACTTCTGGGACCCTGCCCACCATGGTGTCCTTAAAGGAGCTATCTATTATTTCAAAATTGCAGTCGCCTTGGCTGTCGCTGCAATTCCTGAAGGGTTAGCAGCTGTTATTACGGCTTGTTTAGCTCTTGGCACAAAGAAAATGGCCCAAGCAAACGCTATTGTTCGCAACCTTCCGAGCGTTGAAACTTTGGGTTGCACCAATGTTATCTGTTCCGACAAGACTGGGACCCTCACGACGAACCAAATGAGTGTTTGCAAGGTGGATAATGTTCATACAACTTTCTTTGCACTGCTTCTCATTCTCCTTATTCAGTTCCTTGTTGTTGACAAATTTAGTGGTTTGCCTATCCAATTCTCTGTCGAAGGCACTACGTTTTCCCCATCTGGCGCCATAACAGACGAGACTGACAAGGACGCATGCGCATATCTTAAATCGGACCCTATTCAGCGTCTAGCCGAAATCTCCTCAGTGTGCAACGATTCACGTATAATTTACAATCAGGTAACAATATTTCTCTCACTTTTTAGAAAGTTTTGTTTACGTAATCTCCAGGAAAAGTCTTTGTACAATAATGTTGGCGAACCGACAGAGGCTGCCTTGAAGGTCCTCGCTGAAAAAATCGGTGCTCGAGATGCAGCATTATCTCAGACCCTCCCAACTTTGGCCATCTCCGAACGCGCCAACGCAGTCAGCGACTTTTTTACACGCACGATTCCTCGACTCCTCACCTTCGAATTCTCCCGAGATAGGAAGATGATGTCTGTTCTAGTCAAGCGAGGTGCTCTGGGTTCCCTTTTCGTCAAAGGTGCACCAGAGTCCGTTCTCGAACGTTGTACCTCTGCAATGGTAGACGGAGGTGTTGTTCCCATGACTCCAGCCTTGCGAGATGCTCTCCTCCGCAATACGGTTACCTATGGATCTAGCGGTCTCCGAACGCTTGCCCTAGCTTATACAGACGTGACGGATACAAACGCCTCGCACTATTCCACCTCGAGTTCTGCTGAATACTCGAAATTCGAGCAGAACTTGACTTTCGTCTCGTTAGTCGGTATGCTCGACCCCCCTCGTCCCGAAGTTAAGATGGCTATTTCGAACTGCAAAGCCGCTGGCATCCGTGTTGTTTGTATTACTGGTGACAACAAAGGGACCGCGGAAACGATATGCAGACAAATTGGTATCTTTGGACATGATGAGGACTTGACGGGAAAGAGCTACACAGGAAAAGAGTTTGATGCGCTCAGTCAGGAAGAGAAGGTAGCTGCTGTGAAAAGAGCGAGCTTGTTTAGCCGGACGGAGCCTGGGCACAAGAGTCAGCTTGTGGATTTGCTCCAAGCGCAAGGCGATGTTGTTGCTATGGTTTGCACTCTTTTTTCTCATTTGTTCGGTATTATAGCTCATACTTGACGCTACTAGACTGGTGATGGTGTCAACGATGCTCCTGCTCTCAAGAAAGCAGATATTGGTGTGGCTATGGGTAGTGGCACAGACGTCGCCAAGTTGGCGGCCGACATGGTTCTTGCAGATTCGAACTTTGCAACAATAGAGAAGGCCGTAGAAGAAGGCCGTTTGATTTACAACAACACAAAACAGTTTATTCGATACCTTAGTATGACCTTTTTCCTTGCCTCTTATACAAGTGAAACTCATTATTCTTTCTCAGTTTCCTCAAATATTGGTGAAGTCGTCAGCATCTTTCTCACCGTCCTTTTGGGCATGCCAGAAGCCCTTATTCCAGTTCAACTCCTCTGGGTCAATTTAGTGACAGACAGTCTCCCTGCTACTGCGTTAGGTTTCAACCCTCCAGACCACAGTATCATGCGCGTGCCACCGAGAAACAGTCGTGAGCCTCTCGTTGGTCCTTGGCTCTTCTTCCGCTATATGGTTGTCGGCATTTATGTTGGATGTGCAACCGTGTTTGGTTATGCGTGGTGGTTCACCATGTACTCGGAAGGACCCCAAATCTCATTCCATCAGTTGGTATGTGAAACTTGCACTCGTTGCCAGCCACGCGTCTAACACGTTCTTACGTAACATAGACTCATTTCCATAGCTGCGCTGCGGCTTTCCCGGAAATAGGCTGTGAAATGTTCACAAACGAAATGGCCAAGCGAGCAACGACCATCAGCCTTTCCATCCTCGTGGTAGTGGAGATGTGTAACGCTATGAACTCTCTTTCAGAGAACGAGAGTCTTTTACGGTTGCCGGTGTGGAAGAATCCGTTCCTGGTCGCCGCAATCGCGTTAAGCATGGCATTGCACTTTATGATTCTTTATGTTCCATTCTTCAATGTGAGTTCCCATGCTCCAAACTTTCACGGCACCTTTACTGAATCACATTATGTAGGGTCTTTTCGCGATCGCTCCCTTGAACTTCGAGGAGTGGATGGCCGTACTGTATTTGAGCGTGCCCGTTCTTGTGATTGACGAGATTCTGAAATTCATTTCCGTTCGTGTTTCTTCCTTTGGTACTTTTGATGTCCTGAACTGGAACGTGTTTTCAGCTCATAATCGACCCGCCTGCAAAAGTCAAGACTGATTAAGTCTATAAATACAGTAAGTATGGACTAATAGGGCCTCGGTTGTTAGGCTGGGCTGAGGGTTGTAATGAAATTTTTCGAAACGTCCGACATCAATGCGGGATGACCTTCAACGTCATCCACGCATTTCTCGAGTGAACCATCGGAATCATCGGCTAATTGGTCAGTGGTAATTTTTTCACGCACTTTTTTTCATGGGCCTTAACAACCAGCCGTGCGGCTACCACGTTCCCCTTGGGCCATTGTGTGCTTTTTTAAAAGAGCGAGGTCTCCAGGCGTTTCACGCTTTTTTGCAAACGCCTCCCCCTGTTAATTTTCCCTGGCTCAGCTCTTGAGTTCCTCATATGTTACCTGTCAATATTCTCTTGCTCCTTGCTTTGATATTTATCTCTGCTGTTGATGCTTCCTTTATTCCAAGCTGGTCGGGATCTTCAAGCTCCTTGACTAAGAGGTTTGGTAACGCGCGTTTTACCTACTACGACGCTGGTCTTGGCGCTTGTGGGGACACAAACAAAGGTTCTGACTATGTGCGTTTACCTTGGTACAAACTTTTGTACGTATTTTTTTCGCTTACCAATAGGAGCAGATTGTGGCATTGAATGAAGCGGTGTGTTTCACAACCCTTGGCTTTGCACGTGAGTAATTTGGCTGAATCACATTTTTCACTAGCAATGGGCTGGCGGCAAGCACTGTGGCGAAACAATTACGATTCATTTTGGCGGCAAATCTGCTCAAGCAGTCATCAAGGATGAAGTGCGTACCCTCAGCTCTATTAACTTTCATGCATCGAGCTCATAGACGCCTGCAGTGTCCAGGCTGCCCCTTTGGGGCTCTCGATTTGACCGAAGGTAGGTTATAGATTTGCAGGCATTTTACCGCGTCCTAGGACTACAGCTCTGATTCACGGCCTTTTTTGTATGCAGGGTTATTTAAACACTTTGCTGATACAGCCAAAGGGGTTATCACCGGGAGCTGGGAATTTGGTGGTGGGGGCGGAGACAGCGGTGATGACAACGAAGACGACAACGACGATGAGGCAAAGCCTACCTCAACTAAGAAGAAGGAAGAGACAAAGACTACGAAGTCACAGGAAGAAGCCCATACGCCAACTAGCACCAGCAGTGAGAGCATGACCACTTCGGCGACGCCAACCTCGACACCCGTAGCAGCTCTGGTGGACACACTGGGACTGATTTTTGTCCAAATGGTCCAGATGCAAGTCGTCTTGGCTTCTGGTTCTTAGATTTATTTGTTGTTTCCCAACAACTAGAGACGCACGTAGCGCAGGCGGCTCGTGTATGTAGACAGAACATTATTGTACATGTATACTAGAAGACCAATATGCGTGATCTGTTATCTGGCAGACAGAGAGGAACGATAGATACATCTAAAATGTGACATGACCCCGCCCCCCTCCGGACGAGCGGACGGTGATGCAAGTCAGACCGACGAGAAAAATAGGCTGGTTACTATAGTCTCCTCTCTTTCTCTTTCTCCCTTGACTGCCTTGCAGATCACTTCGTGCCTTTGGAAGATTTGAATTTGGGATCACCT
Source organism: Flagelloscypha sp. PMI_526 (assembly GCA_021399455.1). NCBI lineage: Eukaryota > Fungi > Basidiomycota > Agaricomycetes > Agaricales > Niaceae > Flagelloscypha > Flagelloscypha sp. PMI_526. Next base: position 246,446 of record JAJTUO010000002.1, read on the forward strand.
TCATTAGAACATCCTCACTCTTTTCCACCCATGTTTTCCCCTTTTGTTACGCTCGTTGCTCTTGTTGCCCCTTTCGCAATCGCAGGCCCTCACCACTCTAACCATGTGCGACACCACGACATTGCGCAGCGCATGGAGAACAGCACCTCCACCTTGAACAAGCGCTTCTCGGGTTCAAGGCAAGTACAAGCTGATCGACGGCCCTGCAGGGATTGGTGAGTCTGATTTCAAGCACAGGTGGACCTTCTATGATGCTGGTTTGGGTGCGTGTGGCAAGGTTTGTTTTCTTTGAACTTATATCAAAAGTTCTCTGCCTGAGCATATACATTATCCAGACCAACTCCCGTGACGACTTTGTGAGTTTGAATATTCAGGACGATTCAAGGTCTGAATATCATCTTAACTGTTTGTAGATTGTCGCTCTCAATTCTGCTCAATACGGTGGAGGATACCCTGGGCCTCAATGCTTCAAGAAGATTAAGATGACCTACAAGGGCAAAACCGCGACAGCCACAATTATGGATGAGGTGAGTGTCAAAGGCTTCTCAGGAGTCGGACTTGTCAGTTTATCTCCGGCTCAGTGCCCTGGCTGTCCTTTCGGTGGTCTTGACCTAACTGAAGGCCTCTTCGAGTTCTTTGACAACAAGGATAAAGGCGTTCTTTCCGGTGAATGGTCTTTCTCTGACGGAGGCGATGATGGTGGCGACGACGACGACGAGCCCAAGACAACTCCAAAGAAAGAAGAGCCCAAAACAACTTCATCGAAGAAGGACGAACCTAAAACATCCTCCTCCGAGAAAGAAACAAGCACTTCGACGTCTCACAGCACAACTTCCCATTCATCTACTTCCACATCCACTCATTCCTCGTCCTCGACCGTTGTGTCGGCTTCGGCTGCCTCTGCATCGGGTGCAGCTTCTACAGCTACTGCTGGTGTAGTAGATTCCATGAATCAGGCCATTCTCAAGATGAGCCAGTTCGCTATTGCTGGATATCAAGCATAGGGTTTGCCGCTTGCGGCACCACGCTTTCGTCTTTGAATTTTTTTACCATCTCGCAATCTTCTGCACTTATCTTTGCGATACCTACTTTACTTTCCGTTACGCTCATTGTACATGCACGCTGGTCTTGTTAACTTGTTTTTATATCTAGGATCAGGTAATCCAGTCGATTTATTGGTACCTCTTTTGAATGCAAGAAGTGGCATTGAAGATTTACAAGGACAAAAAGTAAGTAGTTTGAAATGATTATGGTACAGTGAGAAGACTCGTGGTAGGAGGGTCATGCAAAAAAAAATACGTGAAAGGGAATAAACTGGAACGAACCCAAGATGATACTTGAGATACCTAAATAGTACCAAGGTGAAATATGCTCCAAACCTGCCAGGCCGTATGACCGGCAGGCTAAAAGTATGAGCGAACGAGGAATACGCTCAAAGCCGGCGCAGACGCCTTCACCCTGAGATGCATGGGTCAATCAGAATAGTCAATGAAAAGAATGTCCTACAATGCCTTACCAACGCAAAGGAGTGTGATTTCGCCGCTTGCGAATAGCTTTGGTCAAGCTCGAACGGGTAGGGTGCATAATGGAACGAATGGCAGTAAGGCCTTGTTCTCGAACGGCCAGGTACTCGTGTATATTGAGGAAAACGTTAGTCTTAATGAAATTTGTGGCCTGTTTCAAACTTGAAGGCAGGGTAACAGTAGAAAGACCCAGCTCGATGATGAGAGCTTGGAAAAAACGGAGCTTGTTCGCTTTGTCCGCTATACCAGGATTTGAGAGGAAGCTGTGTTGGTAGACAGTCACAGAACAGTTAGATTTTTGTCAGTGACGAAGCAGACTGAATGTACCTGGAAATATACTGAACAGCCTCGCGGTATACTGAGTCGGTACGTTCAACCTCAGCTTCAGACAAGTCGTCAACGACGATACTCATCTGACCAGTCTCAGAAGACTGGATGGGTGCTTTCTTTGAAGCTTCCTTCTGCTTGTTCTTCTTGTGTTTCTTCTTTGAGGATTTGGGAGTGGCAGAAGCGGAAGTAGGAGTGGAAGCAGGCAAACGAGGAGTTGATTTAGGGGCAGTGGGTGAGGAAACGGCGCTCTCAGGACGGTTGGGAGAATTCGGGACGCGGACTAATTGCCCCGAAGCAAAGCGGGTTGAGGCAGTATTTGCGGAGGCAGAAAGAGGCCAGATAATTCTCATCGTCTGAGTCGTGAGGAGAGAGGCTTTCGAGAGACAAGCTAGGAGAGCGAGAGCGAGCTGAGACAAATTCATAGCTCTGGTTCGAGGACAACGACGCATAGGACGATGTAGGTGAAGTTTCAATTGTTGGAATGCTGCGAGCCATGACGAGCACTTTCAAGAGACAACAAAGACAGTGAGCTGAAAAGTTGTTTTGATATCAGTCAGTACAAAGTAGGGGGAGAACGTTGCCAGTAGCGTAGAATAGTACCTGCTGATGAAGAGGACGAGAGATCTGTGTGGATGTATTAGCAAGAGACTGTGGGCAGACTCCTGGCGAGGAGCATTTAAAAGGGGTTCGTCGTGGTGGTTGAGAGGAAAGGTCGTGGTCTGGGCGTGCCCACGAATAACTCGTTTCAAGTCTCTCTTTCATCGGGGCGGCAACATCAGCAAAGTGGCGGATCCTTCGGTTGCGAACGGTCTATTCCGGAAGTAGAGATTTTGATTATTCCTATTACATCGCGCATAGCATAAGAGAAATAAAAGGCTCCTCAAGCAGGGGACCAATATAATACTGTGGCAGAGGCATCACCCAGAGCAATCTTTGGCACGACTTTCGCGTTCCTTGCCCAGACATGTCCGCTAGCGTCTTTGACATCCTTGGTAGAAACGGTCCTTAAGATCACCCGATCTCCTCCAGGCAGTTCGGCAGCTGCAGGGACATCGACAACTGGTTTTTTCCCGGATCCCAATTCACCAGAGTGATTTCTGCCGTGCACCCAAATGTCTCGTCCTCCGTCGCCTGCCGATGTATCAAGAACAGAAAGAACGTGACCTGAAGGGGAAATGTGCACGGATTCGGGTCGGATGGGGACCATTCGGCGTGTCTTCTCATCGTCTGTGAAATCATTCAGGTGAGCGGAATTGGCGACGTTTCAATGGATGGGGCTCGTACATTCTTGTAAACCACTCAAAGCTCGAACCAAAGTAGGTGAACCTTGAGCTGTTGTACTGAAGGAGTACGGTCAGTGTCAACCACAAACTTGCAGCGAAAAGAGGAAACGAACAATGTTTTGTTTCCTAGTCCTCCCCACTGACCGTTGCCGCACATCGCGACGCTGTACGCCGAAGTATCAGCGGTTTGCAGTGTGAAAGAGACCAAGTTTCCGCCTGTGATCTTATAGGAAGGATTGGGTACTTTGGTCCTGGCCACTTACCGGCATTAACGTCTATGATACGCCCACGATTTGCAGCAGGTAAAAATTTGTTTGGAGCAATTTCTGTGGGTGTCGAGATTGACCGTAAGGTGACATTGGGTCCCAAGCCCATCTGCCTTGAATTGCTTCAGCCATAGTTGCAAGAAAAGATAAAACAAATAGGCTACCCATAATCATTTGCACCAAAACCAAGAACGTGGCCACTCTGGGTCAGAGCATAGCTTGCTCGTGATCCAGCAACAAGTTTTTGGACAGAAAGGTCCCGCAGGGCAGGAATTTCGAAGAGGTCGGGAGATGAAGCTATTGTTTCTGAGAGCTTTTCGTCATGGGCATCCTTCGAAGGGTCTGCTTTATCCTTTCGTTTGAATGAAGTGGCTAATGCGAAAGGGTCTTTTGTGAATTTGGGTTCTAGAGTGATTTGCAGCCTTGAGGGACCAGACGATTGAAGCTGAACGAGACCAAGCTGGCCATAATCGTTTGCTGATTCGTCAATAGGATACGAGAAGGCGCGTCCTTGGTTGGTCAGGCAAAGGAGGTGATGGTCGCCGGCGGAAATGCTTTCAAGCTTTTCGAACCAGTGTAAAGGTGACGTCGATTTGAGCTCAATAACATTTTGAGGGACAGGAGTTGACCATGGCCACCAGAATGACATGGCGGGTGCCGGTGTCAGAGATAGAGGGATGGAGAAGAGTCTGCCAGACGTTGAAAGTGCAAAGAGGCGACTTCCGGAAAGTTGAAGGTAGCGGATGTCCTGGAACGTACAGCATCAGGTTTGTTAATCATTGTATGATATTGGGGAATGGGATGCACGAACTTGGCCCTTGAGAGCGAGCCAAGGTTCCTTGCTATTGGAGTCTTTTACCCAGACATTTCCGAGTACATCCTGAACATGCAGCTAAGTTTTGGTTGAAAACAAGATGACGGAGAACGCTGTCTGAAAAAGGAACAGTTTGGTGCAGTCTGGAGAAGGAACGGGTGAGACTGGGAGGACACTTGGCTCAGGTAATCAAACGCACTTGCCCCAAACTTGGGGTGAAGGAGGAGAGAGGCTGAGTTTGGGGGCATCACATTGTATAGGATGCTGTGCCGTTGAAGAGTAGTAGAGGCCTACGGAGGTGCAGGATAGCACAGTAAAGGTAAGTCGCGCGATTCGAGGGTTTAAACGCGTCCTAAGCGCGGATGCCATGACCGGCAAGAGCAGAAAGCAAAAGTGATGGGTGCGGATGCGACTTGGGATTTAAGGACAATGAAATCCATTTCTTGTGTAAATATATATATATGGTAGATATTTTTGCATGTATTTATCTTGTCTTTGTGGACCAGACAACCTGGCAAGAATGGTGTGCGACTTAGTGTGGGATAGTCAGCAAGGGGAATACTGTGACTGACAGGATAGGTCCAAACAGGTCGTGCCTTCCTTTTGGACGGCACTGGTACTGGAAGCTGTGTCAATGGTGGGCGTAGTCACATACTGAACAAGGTTGGAAGCAACTGTGAGATCCATGTTGTACGATTTTGCAATAGATTCAAGCTGGGCCGGGTCGGATGCCTTGTTATATTCTTTAAAGAAATTTGACAGTCTGCTTTCGCGGAGATGGTTTCGTGAGAGCTGGCCAGATGCAACTTCATCTTCAGAACGCGTCCATGCTTCGAAACCCTTGCCGATCGTTTGCGCCTTTGCCGTTTTATTAGACAGACCAAGCATAAAATCACACAAATGTATAGATATTTACCTGTGTTTTTATTGTTTGCATGTGATGATCGACTGCTACAGGTCCGAGTTTGCGTAAATTGGCAAGCAGATGAGGGTCAGCTCCGTCGAGGCGAATGTCTGGTGATAGGAATGAACACCGTGTAAAGAGAAGAGGGTAATTCATAGACAAGTAATGAACCTTCATTTTTCACTTCTGCTGCGCGGAGCCCTGTTGGGTGTACAGATGGTGCTCGAGGTGAGACTTGGCCAGATGGTGTTTTCGGCAATTTGGGAAATTTAGCTGGAATTTTTGAAGACGTGCCTCCCATCAGAACCAAAATGTTATGTGCTGAAAATCTGGTCACAGTGTGAGCTGCAGGTGTATGTTCTAGGCTCGAGAGGGAAGAGGCTGGGAGTTGAGCGGAGAAAAATAAGGGAAGAAGATGGGGCGGAGATGGGATTGCGGCGGATGGATACGCCAGAAATCTGAGGTGCAACGGTTAGCGCCCATTGGCTCCCTAGTTCAATCACGACCACGACCACACTATAGCTTGTACTTTGAAGTATTCCCTAGTACGACGTGTTGTCCAACACTCGCCCATCTCTTTAATCCCTAATCCTTTCGCTTCCTAATGTCTCTGGCGCCCCAGCAAATCAGCAGCGACCCCTCCTTCACCAGGGGGCATTCCGGCAAGACCCCTCCTCCTGCACCCTCTGCAGCTTATGCGAAGCGGTAAGCTCTATTTCATTCATTTTTTCACTTAATTCCAATTTTTTGTACTCGACCACTCACTACCGTATTTTCAGTGCCCGGGAATTGCAAGCAGGCGCAAATGTGTCCGAGTCGCTCAATGCCAGGTATCGACCACCTGCGCTGAGAGCTCTTGCGTCGGGAGGATCGCCCCCCAACGAGGCCGCTCCCCCGTCCGCGTCGGATGGGTCACCGCTCCCTCCTTCCAACTATCCTCCAGGCTTTCGCAGAGCAAGGGCCGGTACCCTTCCTTCGAATGTACAACTAGCGGCACAGCGTTTTGCAGCTGCCTCAACTTCTCTAGGAACTAATTCTGCTTCGACAGAGTCCCTTCTTGAACAGAGATTGCCCGCACCTGCTCCAATCCCTCAGTCTCTCAATCCAGTCCGGCCCAATTTGCGTCACTCTGCTTCCGTCGCTTCTGGTGTCGCCTCGGGCGTCCCAGAGCGCAACAGCAGACTTCGATCTGGTTCTCTCACGCTCCCCAGCAAAGGTATTTCCAACGCTTTTGGTTCAAACCTATTCTCGTCCAGCTGGCTATCCAACTCCAATGGCTCCGGTTTTGCTGCAGTTGAGGAGCTTCGTTCCGCGACCACAGCAGATGACGAGTTCGATGTCCACACGTTGGACTATCTTGGCCTCGACGACAGCCATCGCCCGCCTCCAGCAGCCACTATCTCTGAGCTCCGTAATCAAGCTCAGGCTGCCATTGCAGGCAATTTAGCCGGCAACCCGTCGCGTCTCCGGGCCACAACTGTCTCCAACCCTTACCGCTCGCGTCCTTCCGTTCCCTCAGCGCTTTTGGCTGCACCGGCTCCTGAGGATGAAGAGGCAATGTACGACGAATATGAAGCCCACTACGGCCGAGACAGGCTCGGAATTTACGATAGTATGTTCATCTTCATCGAATCTTGTTTCTATACGCCTGTTTTTCTCATCTTCGCTCACTAGCAACGCGTCCTCGGGCCATCTCTACGACGGATGAGGGGCCAGTTCGGACTTTACAGCGCCGCGCCACCACAGCTGACTTACACCCTTACATGGGTGACCTCACTCAGAAGCACGTCCCACCGATTGTAACCAATCCTTCTCCCGCTGCAAGTGGACTTCTGGGACCGACCAGTCGTACACTCACGCAGAGCGTTCATTATCCCGTCCCCGTCCCCGAGCCCGCCCCAAGTCGCGCTTCTGCCTATTTGATTGCCCCAGGCTCGCAGAACCGTTCAGTCTCCCCTAAGGCCGAGGCACCTGCTTCTCAAATTCAAACACCCTCTCGTTCACTTTGGATCGGCAATCTCGACAGCGCCTTTACAAGCGAACAGCTGATTCATGTTTTTGCACCATACGGCGCGATTGAGAGTCTGCGTCTCCTCCCCGAAAAGGTTTATTCTCTCCGACCTTCTAATTTTTTTCTGCTCTCTCATCGGTCATTTCCAGGAATGCGGCTTTGTTAACTTCGTTGATCAAAGTGATGCCATTAGGGCTAAAGACGATGTTCTCAATCGTTTGGGAGGTAATATTGGCATGGCGAATGGACAGGCAGTCCGCATTGGCTTTGGCAAGGCAGATAGTGCTCCCGTCGCTCCAGCCAAAGGTGGACCCACAAGCCCTGGACCTTCCGCTCCCTCTTTACAATCCGCGAAGGCTCTTAGCAACGGAAATCTTGCCGGGCTTGATGCTCAACTACAATCGACCCCAACTCGTGCTCTGTGGATCGGCTCCATTCCCTCGACAACAACTCCGGCGACCATCCTCAGCGTGTTCAGTCCTTATGGGCCCATAGAATCGGCTCGTGTTCTGACCCACAAAAACTGCGGTTTCAGTGAGCTATTTGTTTGTTTTACCTCCTGGTTTTTCCATGAACTGACTTGTGCACACAGTCAATTTTGAGCGTTTGGATGATGCTGTTAGAGCGAGGAAAGCTTTGAACGGCAGAGATGTTCTTGGGAGCGATGTTGGGGCTATCCGCATCGGTTTCGCTAAGGTTCCTGTCAAAGGCGGTCAAGAGGGTGTTGGCCAGGACGAAAACGCCAATCTCATTGTCCAGGGTGTTGGTGAATTGAGCGTTGGTGGTACTATTCCACGCCCTTCGCACGGTCAAAGGTGCTTCAACGATCCCTGCAGACCAGCAGGTCCTAGGAGGCGCCGTGGAAAACTATCGTTCCAACCTTTTGTTGAGCATGATCGCGTCGGGTGGATATGCCGCCAGTCTCTCCAATGAAGGGGTTCCCAAGCCCGCTGGCTGGACTGCTTCCGTTACTGAGCAGCAAATGATCATGAAAGAACTCAGTGGGGGAAGTGCTGACGCTGAAGCAGACATTCAGGCCCTTGCCGGTTGGTTGCACTCCATTTTGTGATTTTCTCTCTCTGTTTACTCAAAATTTCCCAAGAATTCCGTCCGCCTACCATGTATTATACGACCATTCCTCTTGTTTCAGAACGAGCCAACAATAGACGTTGGGATGCCTCCAAGCTTAGGGAATTGCGCAAGCGTCTTGATTCTGGCACAATGACTGTCGAGGACATCGATGGTGTTGCAGGTGATTTCATGGATGGTGAAATTGTTGACCTTGCATCTGACTGGCTTGGAAACACCGTAAGCTCCGAACCACGCCTATCTCCATTGTCCACCACTGAAACCTTGTTTCAGGTTGTCCAAAAGTTATTCGAAAAGTGCTCCCCCGGTCCGAGGTTCGCGATGCTCGAAAGGCTCGCCCCTCATCTTGCTATGATTGGCATCCACAAGAATGGTACCTGGGCTGCTCAGAAAATTATAGAATGCGTTCAGACGCCGGAAGAGATTTCTCTTATTGCGCAGAATCTCCGAGCGTACGCGCCTCCGCTCCTTCTGGATCAATTTGGAAACTATGTTGTCCAGTGAGTATAGTGTATTCCGATTTTTGTTTCCCAAAATTCACCACCTTGTCAAACTAGATGTTGTCTCCGTTTCGGTGCGCCTTCTAACGACTTTATCTTCGATGCCATCGTAGATCGCATGTGGGAAGTAGCTCAAGGTCGTTTTGGTGCTCGTAGCATGCGGGCCTGCCTGGAGAGCCCACACATCACTCTCAACCAACAGCGCCGCATTGCCACAGCGATTATCCTCAATTCGATCCCTCTGGCCACCAATCCTAATGGTGCATTGCTCCTTACCTGGCTTCTGGACACTTCTGGCTTCCCTTGTCGTTATCAGCTCCTTGCCCCACGTTTCACACCTCATCTATCTCATCTCTGCACACACAAGCTGGCGTCGTTGACAGTCCTTCGCATTGTCAACCAGAAGATTGAGCCAGAGGCTTCACTGCAAGTCGTCGATGCTCTCTTCTCTTCGCCAGGCGACCACGTTCTTACTGACGTCCTTGGAGATCAAGTGAACGGCGTCGCTGTTGTCCATAAAATTCTCACTAGCCCATTCCTCGACCCTGCTGAGAAACACAACTACATAGAAGCGACTAAGCGGGTTCTCATAGAACTTAAAGTCATCGCCACTCAGGCTTATCGTCGCCTCATTGAAGAAGTTGGTCTTCCAGTTCCCAACTTCCAACCTGCTTATCCTGGTGCTCCTTCGCCAGGAGGTAAGACTAAGCCCGCTAGCACGGCGAGTTATGTCCCTGGACTCCCACAAGGCTATCCTTCGAGCGATCAGGGGCTTGCATCGATGATGGCGGCCTTGCAGATGGGAGGACAGAATCCGCAAGCTGGACCTCCTCAATTGCAAGTTGAACCTAACTACAATGGCAACCATGCTCCTCGGCGTGTTGGTTCGCAGAATGGAGGACCACCATCAGCGTATTCGCCAGACACCTTCAATCCCTTCTCTCGCTCTCCGGCTGAGCCCCAAATGAACACTCGTGGCGGAGTAGGGCCTAGACGAGGTGGTCCACACAATGGTATCCCTCAGCAGGTTCCTCCTCCTGCTCCTTACGCACCGCAACCTTCAAGTCTCCCACAGGCCAACGCGATGCTTGGTCAGCCCTCCTATGGCAGCATGAGCCCGCCTGCGGTCCCTCCTCCTCACATGTATCAGCCTTACATGTATCAGGCCTACCAAAACCCAGCTAGCATGGGAACTTACAACGCCTAAGCAGGTCTCCACCCAACCCTTGATACGACTTCATCACGAACCATGCTCCACTTCCGTACCCCTCTCGCACTCGTTTGAACGTTTTTATCCTTTCCTTTATCCGTTGTCCTTCCTTTCAAAAGATCAGGAGATCTCTCACCTCGTCTGCGTTAACTTTTATTTCCGAACCCACCTTTTGGAGACATGAAGGTTCACTCATAGTTGACCGACTCTCCATTGCGTCTTCGGAAATATCATTATTCCCTCTTCGTTCTACATCCCTGCGATGTTAATGATACCCACCCCCAACCTCGAAGCCCAATGTACCACCTGCAAAATTACCTTCTTTGATTCGAACCCCACCAAAACGTGATCACTTGGGAAATTGGAATAGCACTTCTTATAACTTTTACCTTTACTTTTCTTTTTTTCTCGTCACCCGTTATCATTTCAATTTTTGCTTTTTTCGTCGTTTCCTTTCCTTTGTGTACTACAACCCACCCTGGTAAACTGATTCTTCAATAAACCATATAGATACGCCACTGCTACGGTAGTCGTAAATTATCCAATACAGGCCTATTTCTCTTTTCGAACAATTTTATTGAGCCACTCAAGCCCTTGATCAGTTACGACAATGGATTAGTGTAACAGACTACCGAAAACAAAATCGGATCCTTTCAAATGCTTTCACACATGGAGGGATCCAAAAAAGGGAGCGGTGAGATAGTATTTTGTTTGGACAACGAATTATAGCCACTGCATCTACCCTAAAAAGCCAAAAGACAAAAATGAACAAGTATCAGTACAAAAAAAAGGGTTGTTAATGTAGTTCTTTGTATTGTAATGGTACAACTTTGGTAAGTGCGTTTGTTTGCATACGAGGCCTAAAGTACTTAATAGAGCAAGAGAAGTCGAATATTGAGCGAAGAGAGAAAACTACTGCTACAAGGGGTTGGGATGTTTTCGTCTATGCATGCCTAATGACACATCCATATAACATACGTCCAAGAAGAAAAGACCAGAGGTAAGGATTGGTTCCTAGGGTCCATTTTAGACACTATTTCGGGAACCGGCGCGACGAGAACGCGGCTGGCTACGTGACGTGGATGTCATGGTAGTTGGTGTGGTGTGGGAAGGCAGCAGCCACTCGTTTGGAGCGCCGAAGACCTGGACGCTCATCTCGTGTCTGTTTCGCAGACGAAGAGATTTGATCAGCTGAATCTGCCGTCGGAATGGCAACAGTAGCAGAAGTTATGTGCTGCTCATCTCCCCAGCAAAGAGCATGGAACATCTCTTGCTCAGTCGGGCTTAGAGGAAAGTCTTCTAGAGGAGCATGATGCTGGGAGTGTGCGGAGCCTCTAGAAATGAGCTGAATGTCAGGGACGGGGACGGAAGCAAATAGGTTCGGTCGAGCCATGACGGATGAAGATCCGAGAAACGCAGGAGCGAGGTTTAATTGGATAGGAGACTGTACGGTAAGACCAAAGGGTGAGACGGACAAAGGCGAATTGTTATTGTCTGCGTGCTGGCGAGTTTGACGAAGAGAGGGAAAGTACTGATGGAGATCATCGGAAAGGAAGACGTTCAAGAAGGCGACTGTCGGACAATGATCATGCACGTATTCTTGAGCAGTGGAAAGAGAAACCCAGGTGCCCATGATCCAAGGTGAGCCTGCAATAACCGGGGTGGCGGTTGGGATGGTACTCCAAACTGGCAACGGGGTGCCAGCATATGCTGCAATGGTATCGAGGTTCACAAAGTCCGTGTCGATTCGACGGAGAAGGTTGAACGTAGCTGCTGGCATTTGGTAGACAGGAATACCTGCGGAAGGTAATCAGTACAAAGGAGGCAAAAGAAGTAACCCGGTCACACCTTCAATCTGGGTGGCGGTTATGGGCGCATCCTGAGGTAGACCGGATGCAGTAACCTACGTTCGAAGCAGTGCATTCCTGAGGAGAGACGCAGGGTTCATGCAACGCGTCTGTCACACCCATCGATTCAATGAGCGAGGCCAAAGATCCGGGTAGAGGGCCATCTGTCCAGTGAACAGTATCTTGAGCGAAAGGGGAAGGTTCTGTATTCGCTCTAGGTCTGGCAGGAATGGCACTTGTGTCCGTAAAGGCGTCGGAGGTAGATGAGGATGATGACGGCGAGGGGGCTGACTGATAAGGCAAGTCGAGTGAAGACAAGGCCTGAGGTGGTTCTTCCTGCTTAATCGGGAGAGAACCCTCATCGTCAGCAAAATAACCTTGATAGCCCTTGTCCCAAGCCCAGGATTCGAGCTCAACAACCTCGGTCTTGATTTTGGCTGTCACCTCAGATTCGTAGGCGCTGGTATGAGCACCCAATACATCATCAACTTCCCAAGAAGTGGAGAAAGGATGGATGTCTGCCTCGCGTTTGACGCGAACTGGTGGCAAAAGGGATGAGGTAGAGGGAGAGCGGGGCAAGGATAATTCTTCCCAAGAGGTGTCTGCATCACCTTCGCTGTCAGCGTCAAAGTCTGAATCGTCCTCGAGGAGCGGAGGTTGAAATGAGGCTGCTGCCGAAAGGCGGGAAGGACTTAAACTTTCGTCAAATACCATCTCATCATCGGAGTCGGGGGGAGGAGAAGCAGCACTGAGTGCAGCCGAAGGAGATCGTCGGTAAGGGACATGTGACGACGACGACGACTGCTGTGATTGAGCGGGAGGAAAATAGAGGTACGGCTTTTCAACAGAAGGGGTGTAACATGGAATGGAGATCGACCTGCGTGGGTACGGTGGGAGGCATTCAGAATCCATTCTAGGCGCTGCCTGGGATTGGGGAAACATGGAAGTGTCGGAGTCGTCGTCGTCGTCGTCCGAATCTGATATGTTGATGATTCTGGATGAGATTGTCTTTGGGACAGGGCCGGAAGCCGGTGTGGCTGACGGGATGGGCTTGAGACGAAGGGTGATCCTGACTTTTGGCGGGGGACGCTCTGCGTCAGAGTGAGAAGCGCTGGGAGAAGAACCGCGAAGGGTTCGCTTGCGTTTGAGAGTAGAAGGATCCGGTTGACGTTCTCTAGTTGATCTCCTGTCCCGTTGCGGTTGGGGAGTAAAAACAGGGGTGCGTTCTGTATAGTCACATAGGCGAATGCCAGCACGTGTAAAGGGGCATGGCACTCCAGTTGCTCTACTAAGAAACCAGACAACGGTCCCTTTCCGGAAATTTGTGGCGCGGTGGGAGGAGAGTTCGAGCGGACCAGAAGCTCCCCCGGACTTGGAGGCAAGGGCAGAAACAAGTGCGTCGTCTAGTTCAGTGCCAGAAAGACGGTGTTGGAAGAGCAGAGGAATATCGTTTTGCTTCTGACACCGGTCAAGGTGCAGTCGGATGTAGGTGGTGATAGCCTGAGACGCGGCAGAGACACTGGACACAGCGTATAAGAGACTAGGCCCAGATACATTGGATTCTTGGTTCTAGAGACATACCTTTGTGCTTGCATGCCTTGAGCCATAGCAGCCTCAGCAAGGTCCTTCACGGTCAGAGCGCGGTTGTCCACGGCGAGCAAAGCGCGAGCTATGCAATGAAATACCTTCGATTGGGCGTCTTCAGGGTGTAGCACAACGCATTCCGGGAGTGGAGAGGTCGAGGGAGGTGGTGGGGTCAGTGTGGACGATTCGAGCATGGTGGGGGAAAGAAACTAAGGATGCAGCCGAAGCAGGTTCAAGCTTGATAACCACGCGTGTCAACGATTTGTTCTGGCCATTGATGTCACCTGTCATCTGCAACTTATTTTCAGGCATCCTTTGTGCGCCTGTAGGTTCCTTTTGTGTACTTTTTTTTATATTTGTTTTTCCCCTCTGACATCTATGGTCTAGTCGCATACAATAACCACTTGGATAAAGTACAGCAGATCTCGGCTTCCCATAAACTCCCGCAGTTGGTCACGCGTCACATCCTCCATCACTAATCATTTGAGGAACAGGATTTGCGTCATGAAGCGAAGGGTAGTCCATTTTGGGCGACTTCTCCTTTCGGACGACTGTGGCGCTCCATCTCTAGGCCCGTTGCGACCACCGGCGAGTTGCTTCTTTGCCCAGTTCAGCGAATCTCCACGATAGAACGTCTCCACCTAGACTCAACGCTGCTAATCTTTAGCAATAGCCCTGCTACAGCCTGACGAAGTCTCTCTTCATATCTTCCGCCGACTCCGGGCAGCCTAGCGCCGTCTTCAAGTCTCCGAAACACGAGTTCCGCCCATTCCTTCGTGCCAATCAAAAGCTCTGTATTTTCCAGACTCAAAACTCGGCCTCCATCAACTTCCAAACTACCCTCAAGAACTATCAGTGCCAGTTCGAGAGACGCTGTCAGAACAGCTGCCTCTTTGCCTTCTTCCTCTTCGTCCCCTTCTGTTTCTCGTGAGCTCAGCATAGACACCGGTTTTGCTCCAATGGCCACAGCCAATTGGAGCGATTCAGGTGAAATTACTGAAAGCCATTCCGGCGCATTCTGAGCAGCATGCACAAGCACAGCAAGCGTCTGCAAAAAACGTTCTAAAACAACAGGATTGAGGACTAAGCCTGATCCTGCTCCTCGGTATTGCCCACGACCAGACAAGTGGTTCGTTCGCCGTTCTCGAGTCTGCTCATCTCGAAGGAACGCCCAAAATCGATTGATCAGCGGGACACACAAAAAACTCGGCAGCTAAGCTTGTGAACGGTATCCGTGTCCGCCGAGGCGTGTCTAGTCCAGTGGGTAATAGTTGCCCTGAGGTGAGGCTTTGTCCTTTCATCTCCTCGATCTTGTTTCGGTTTTTGACGTGCAGCAAACGTTGCCGCACAACACTGCCTGCGGGGCGGTCTCTTGTGTCGCTCAGGGCTTGTCGAGTAAGCTGGGTAAGTAAAGGAGAAGCAGCATTGTTTCTCTCGGCATCCGAGATCTCCTTGTGCACATTGGGGGGAAGTAGTTTGCTAGGAAATATTGCAGCATCCGGGGACAGCTCGAACCCTGCGAGCTCCCGAGCACCAACAACGAGGCCATTGAGGATCACATAGCGTTGCGCGACTGAGTATTGGTTGTTGAAAAATTCTTGAATCAAAGTCCTGTTATCAATGTCACGACTCTCTGCTAAAAACAAAAAACAATGAATACGAACGGAGCAGCCAGTTCTGGACAGCAAACGACGAGAGCATTCACAGCTGCCTGTCTGTTCTCTTCAAATTGAGAGAGCTCGAACTTATCTTGAAGAGCAATGAAAATAAAGCAGAGATTTTCTGCGTTATCCTCTGCACTCACATTAACATTGCTCACGGCCAAAGAACAAAAACAAACCACTAACCTATTTCAGAACCAAACCCTTCTTTCCTCCTGATAAGTTCAGCAGCACTAGCCAACGCAACATCCATCTTGTCTGCTTCAACTTCCGGAGTCTCCTGTTCCATTCCGACAGGTCCACGTAACATTTCCCCGAGCTGAAGCAGGTAAACGGGACGCGCTATTTTCTTCTTTCCGGCAACCAGCGTAGGCTCCTGTTCGATGGCAGTCTAACTCAGACTGGGTTGGAGACGCCGACCTCGAACTTTCGCCGGACGAGTAGCCAGCAAGCACGTCATCGTCTGAATCTTCGTCAGCGTCATTTAAGATAACACGAGTTGGATCGGAAGGACTCGTTGCTGGAGTGTCCAATCTGAATGGGATCCTCGTCTGCCTCCCTGCCAGCAGGTAAAGTGTCAGTCAATCCTTCCGGCTCCTGTGCATCGGCATCACGCTTTCCAAGAAGTAGCCTGACTCCCCTCGCCCACACTCGAGCTTCATCCTCGCCTTCCCACCCACCAAATTCCAGCTTTCTCATGCACGAATGAGCCACTACTTCGGCTGCAAGCATTCCACACAGTCTGACAGAAGCATCCATATGCTTCAGATACATTCCAACAGCTGAAATGAACTTCGGGGACAGGCCCAGTTTCTGTGCAACCGCTTTTCGGTCCTCGCAATTGGAAAGAGCGACAAGAAAGGTTAGAGTGATGACTGTAAAGGGTATTGTATGTAAGCAACGAGATCCAAGGAATGTCAGCCTGACATACAGTCGATGTTTACTTAGAAAGGACCGCTTGATATGCTCTGGGAATGCCCAAATGTCCTCAAGAACAAAAACCAGATCCTCTACACCTTATATGACAAGCTCGTAATGAGTATATAAAACACAGCAGAGAGAGAACGATAAACTGACTGTTGCTAAGAGCGGCCCAACTAACGACAATCCTTCCTGTAGAAGAATGCCAGGAGCGTTTTTGAAATATTGCTATCACAACGTCCCATATCGTGTTCGAGGAGGCCGGTGCAAGCGATCCAAAAAGCGCATGTAAGAGAAGAGCGTCTTGCTTGACCTTCCATCGAACTTCGTCCGACGGGTCCGTGTCGTCGACTTTGTTGAGGTAGAAGAAAGCGGATGTTAGGACAGACGTAAGTGTGGAAGTCGACGGAATCTCATTAAAAATGGTCCTCCACGTTTGAAAGTATATCGGAGAATCATGTTGACGAACAAGGGGGAGAATGGCTGCGAAAAATGACGGTTTGCGCTCATCTTCCGGCTCTGGAAGAAATAGTCCTATGTGAGCAAATTTGGTAATTGAGGTAGCTATCGGTTGACATATCTCCACCAGGTTCAGTTGGCAGAT
Organism: Flagelloscypha sp. PMI_526; assembly: GCA_021399455.1. Taxonomy (NCBI): domain Eukaryota; kingdom Fungi; phylum Basidiomycota; class Agaricomycetes; order Agaricales; family Niaceae; genus Flagelloscypha; species Flagelloscypha sp. PMI_526. Next base: position 262,993 of record JAJTUO010000002.1, read on the forward strand.
GAGAAAGACAGGTGGGAAGCAGTACCTGAGGGTCGACCAAATTTCCACTTAACCTTAACACCAAAACTTGGAAACGCTCGACAAGACGAACAAAGTATTCGCGAGGTGCAAAGACTACAGGGATATTCTTTTTCAAAGACAGCGCATTAGCCACCCTATTCGGCACCATACACACGTTTCTCAGATAGTCTTCCCATTGTGTCTGCGCTTTGGGAGACGAATGGCTCGACGGCGAGCCAAAGATTATCTCGTGGATTCGGTCAAAAGGGTACTCGTTGGTAAGCTTTTGAAGAACGAAGATTGAAAAGTCGGTGAGCGGATGCTGCGAAAGAATCGTGGAGTAGGCGAGGCGGGCAACTTGTCCAGCAATTGCGAAAGAGAAAGAGAAAGCATCTGGGCAAAAAAACTGAGTCAGAATATCTGTTCGACCATGATTTGCAAAGTTATCGGCCCATGCTGGTGCGACGTAGGTGAGAATGGCTTCTTGAAGGACATGGATGTGACGATGAGGAATGAGGGAGGATGGTACCAAAGGCGAAGTGTTATATTGGCTCCAGGCTGGGTTAGCAATCCAAGTGCGTCGAGAGCAGCTGCGAGAAGACTGAGCAGCTGGTCTTCATCATGAAGTGGCTCCTTGAGATGGTTGATGAGGTTCAAGGCATCCATCATGGCGCTTACACTTACCTATTCACAATCGAATACAAACACTCGCAGACAACGGGCTGTGCTGCAATTTTTACAGCTCTGGAGGACAATTTCGAATGTAAGAGGGAAAAAAAATAGACTGGTATGGAAAGCTAGACTATCGTACAAGTAGGATACACAAATTCAGATGAAGCTTATAGTAAGGGAGAAAAGAAAACAGTCCAAGTGTCTATTTGGCCTTGCTACCGGTCTTTGACGCCGAAGTACGAGGTTTGGGAGCAGCACGCTTGGTAGCAGAGCCGGTCACAGACTGGAGAAAGTTGAGTGAGTGGGCAATGACTGCAAAGAAGAAAGCGAACCTGTTTTGCCTTGCCCCCAGCACGGAGCGGTTGTGGTTTTCTTTGTAGCAGCTGGCTTGGTTGCAGGCTTAGCTTTGGTCTTGGTTTTAGAAGCGGATGGCTTGGCGGCGGTAGAAGCTTTCGCAGTTTTCGTACTCTTGGTAGTGGGAAGCTTTCTTGACAGCTTTCGCAGCAGGCTTCTTGGTTACGGTCTTCTTAGCAGGGGCAGCTTTCTTCGCAGCTGGGGCTTTGGCTGCAGCGAGCTTCTTGGTCTAAAGCAACGATTCAGACGGGAGAGCTCAAATGGGAAGAAACACACCTTTGACGCCGAAGCTTTAGCAGCAGCTGCAGCACGGGCAGTAGTTGGCTTGGGTTTGGCATTTTCTTTTGAAGAAGAATCGGTATTGGCACTAGTCTTGGCGAGCTTGACGCGCCCTGAAATGCCCTTGATAGAAATTGAATCAGTTTCATATCCTGATAAGACCACAAGTCAAGTACATACCTTGGGCAGAGTAAAGGTCCCGGCTTGTACTAAGAATGCAGGTGAGTTGAGAGCGTTGCAATCCAACAGATAAGACAAACCACCGGTCTGGATAGCCCGCGAAAGCTGAGCGCTTCGAGCGTTGTCGATTTCAAGCTTGTAATTGTCCTCAACGTAACTGAGGAATCAGTCAGTCACCCAATATGAATAAATTGGAGATTTGAACTTACGTCTTGATTTGGTGTCTCGAGACACCAATTCTTGCATCCTCTTTATGAGCGGTAATGCATTCGATAATCATCTGGTAGAGTGACTTCATTGAATGGCATGGATCAACCAAGATAAAGAAACAACAGACCTCCTTCCACGTAGGATGAGCAGGAGCCTTCTTTGGGGCAGACTTCTTAGTCTTTTCGGCCTTTTCTTTGGGAGCGGCCTTCTCCTTGGGAGCCTTGGCTTTAGTGGTACGGGAGGCGGGCTTCTTGGTCGAAGCAGATTTGGAGGCAGGAGTTGAGGCAGAAGGAGCCGCAACGGCATTCTCGACTTCGGCGGCGGACATGGCGATAAGCAGTGATGAGATTTCAAGAAGTGTGACTGTGTGAACGGGGAATTAGGAAAGAGTCAACAGACCCTTTTATACGTTTAATCGTGGCTGTGCAGACCTCCTGACTTTGTTTGGTCCAAGAGTGTTCCTTTCTTTTCCAAAACATATACTATACTATACTTCTTTCACTAACCAACATTTATAAAATCCTTATCGGAGGAACTGAAGTCCAAAAGAATCACTTCGTTTCGAAGCTGAGCAATCCTATTCTACAGAAGAGCTCCAACACGTGATCGTGTGTCAACAATGTGTACCTTCCAAGCGTACCTCACACAGTCTCACGTTTATTATCAGCCGCATGGGGGGAAAAAAAATTCTATGTATTTTACAAGACCAGAGTTGCATACATGTAAAATCAAAGAGTCCGTCCATGTATTTATTTCTCAAAAAATATGAAAAGCACCATTTGTCAAAACCATTGCCTTCTGGTTGGTGGGTGTCCATCCTTCATCATCTCCCTCCAGAGGGAATCGAGACATAGTCATCAACACCATAAAGCCTTCCCACAGGTGGCCCACGAACAATCAGTTTCCCAACTGGATTTTCGCCTTCTCAATAGCAGCATCGTCGACACCCAGCAGTTTTACCTCGACGTTCACTGTAGGAGGTCCAACGTGCGCAGACGGCAAATTGAGCTGTGGAAAATCTTGTACATCCAAAGGGTGTGATGCAAGAACGGGACCGGCAACCAGAGGATGAGAGAAAGCATTCACAAGAGGAATAGAAAAGGCGACCCGCGCAGGTGTCAGAAGTTCAGACGGAACAGGTCCTGGATAGGGTTAGTATTTCACAAGCCAATATTACAAAAGAGTGGGCTCACCTCCGCTGACGATTAGACCACGAAGCGTGCCGGCTCCATTTCCAAGAACTTTCACCCTCGCGCCATCGTATACTAGTCGGTCCCAAAGCGAGTCTTTAGTAATGAATCCTTCAAACTAAGGGCAGCTCAGATGGATGATCTAGCTTTCTGAAAAGAAAAAAAACCATACCAAAGCGCTTATCTTGTGGCGGTTGGCGAGTCGGTGCATGAGACCAAAGCCTTTAGCCGATGCCGGCCAGATTCGATGCAAGAGCCACCAAGAGGTCTGGGCGTCCCAAAGAGAATTGTCAGAGATGGAAGAGGATAGGCCTCGAGGGACTTTAAGTCATCTTGGCCAGATTGTACAGGACGATGTCAAGCCATCAACACCACCAAAGATTTTGCTGCTATCTAAAGTCGCAAAACTGGCGTTTTCATAGAGAGCTGCATACGCGATAGTACGGCCATAGGCCGAGCTCAGAGAATGGCCCTGATACGACTGTGTCGAGATTCGAAATGCCATTGGATGCTGGAAGTAGGTTGATCGTGGCAGCAACGCCTGCAGTGATGTTTTCATGAGTAAGCTGCACGGCCTTGAGGCTGTCCGTTTTCTCCAGCGAAAAAGGAGACCGTGAATGTATCGCTAGGTTCTATCAATATAGATGAGGAGCAGAGCAACGTAATAGGAAAGTAGTCATACGAGGAGGAGGCGTCAGAGTCTTTGCAACTTTATTTCCTTCTCTCTCCACGTCTTCAAAGTTGATGACCTTGATTTTGCTTGCAACCTTTGCCAGTGCCTGAGTGGTTGGCTCACCAACCACGATCACGGTGTGATTCTGGTCTTCATCATCTGCCTCATACAAAAGCTCGAGCAAGTGAGGCAGAAGTTCCGCATGAGTGATAATGGCATTGGGTGGATACGCCTCCAGCACAGGTGTCAACAGTGTAGAGTCTGTTACAGTGACTGAGACGATGGAGTGGGCAGCGAGGGCAAGATCACTAATAAGGAACTCTAAAAGAAGGAATATGAGATGGAAATTAAGATCGTTAAGTAAGAGTAGACTTGCCGATGCTATCGTTGAGAAGGAGGAGAACGTTAGAATGAGTGGGATGAAGACCTGCCAACCGCAAGAGTCCAGTCCCAAAGGCCGCAACACGGTCCTGCAGTTGGACGTTTGACAACTATGGGCTGCTGCGTGAGCGTCTGTCCAAGTAGAACAATTAGAACGTACTCGGTTCTTCCACAGAGTCCTGTAGCCTTCTGAATCAGGGCGAACCAAGTCGGGAAGAATGTGCACGTCCTTGTGAGGTCGGACGGGGAACTAAGTGAATGATTTTTTTTGTTAAATTAAATAAGAAATAGAAACTGTTTTTTCCTTACACGTCCTGCAAGACCGGTACCATAATTACGATAAACAGCGCTTTCCGTTGGTTTGCGAACTCTAGCAGCATCCGACTGGCGGCCAAGTAGAATGGGGTGAACGAGAGGCTGAGGTTTATACAAGTTTTGGACGAGAAAAAGAGTGGCGGCGATGAGGCCTAGCAGGACGGTGAGGTCGTCCGTGGCTAGGTAGTCGCTCATGGTCATGGTGGATGCAGGAGCGAAGGGAGTATGTATGTACTTTGAGCGCCTTTCAACTTGGACAATTACTGTCATGGCGTCTGCTCTGACTAGGCGCCTCTGTGTCCGCCCTTCTTTACTCACTCGGTCCTTGACTTCATCTGCTCCAAGATCTTCAGACGCCCTTTTTGTTGTACGCATGTTTTTTCTGGCCGCGTAATATCTTACCCATTTTTCTACCAGCACCGGGACAGCCCTTACAACAATCCAAAGGTCGGGATTCGCTGAGCATCCTTGACCACCAAATTTCATTTCTTCCTCTCAGATCCCTTTCGAGTTCAATGTCGAAAACAAGAAGCGTGCTCAAGAAATCATCTCTCATTATCCTCCTCAATACAAGAAGGCTGCAACAATCCCTTTGCTTGACCTTGGCCAACGTCAGAACAAGGGCTGGACAAGTATCAGTGTTATGAACCACGTCGCCGAGGTCCTAGAAATGCCTCCAATGAGGGTTTATGAGGTTGCTACTTTCTACACAATGTTCAACCGGTATGCTCTTTCGCGAAATATTGTCTAACTTGGAGAAACTGGACTCAGCATGACTTTAGAGAGCCTATAGGTGAACATTTTGTGCAAGTCTGCACGACAACTCCTTGCATGCTCCGTGGGTCGACAGAGATTCTAGAAACAACATGCAAGCACCTTGGAGGTATCAAACCTGGGGAAACTACCAAGGACGGCAAGTTCACAGTTGTTGAAGTCGAATGTCAAGGAGCGTGCAGTAATGCACCAATGCTAGTCGTAGGAGATGACTTTTATGTAAGTGAACTGCTTGAGTGATCACTTCTGTCTCTTTAAATCAACACCTAGGAGGACCTAACACCAGAGTCGACCGTCAAAATTCTGGATGCTTTTGCGAAAGGTCAAAAGCCCAAACCCGGACCACAAAGCACTCGTCAGACGAGTGAAAACTCAGCAGGACTGACTGCGTTATCTACAAAGGTACTACCTATTAAAAACTTGTTTGCCATATTCTCACTTCTTCGCAGCCATACGGCCCTGGAGAGTTCTGTCAACCTGAGTTTCAGTAGATATCTAGAAGATAGGCCAATGCATATGTATTGAAACCGGCAAGACTAGTGTGTATTTCCAAAGACAAATATGTTTGAACATGGTGTGGAACGTGCGCCAAAAACTAGATAGAATGAACCTAATCATCTCCCTCACCATCATCGTAATCCCCAGTGCCAGGACCTCCATCAGGCAGCTGCTTGATGAGAAAACTACGAAATTTGAGATATTACTTTCGGGAATACAGCTATGACCTACTTTATTTCTTCCTTTAGGTCGCAACAATAACGATCTGAAAAGTTGTTGAGCTAAATCATGCAAAGAGATATCGGAGAAAGACAAGTACCCAATGGAAGGTCGGCTGGATCGTCTCCTGATGAAAAGAAAGAAGGAGAGATGAGGGCTGGAAGAGAAGAACAAAGTTACGCGAAGGAAACGAACCGAAAGGCATCTCAATCTCGTCAGCAATCCCCTCAATGCCCATAAAGGTAAAGCTAACAACGGTGACAATAGGAATGGTACCCCAGCTGAGCTCATTTGCAAGTGTCAGTGGCAGAGCGAATAGATACAACGTAACACATTGTTTCAAGTGGATGCTGTCTGGTCTACCCCGTTAATGGGTACTCGGGAATACAAGTAGATACTCACAAGACACTGGGATAGGTGTATTGGCCTGTTGAGTCTGGGTCAAACAGGAAAAATACTAGGAGAAAAAAAAAATACAGACCACTCTCTCCATCTCAGTCATGTGATCAACCATAGATGAAATCCAAGCCGTCATTGCGTTTGTTCCCGCTGGGCCAACAACTTCCAAAACACCCTCGCGACGGAAAGCAAAGAGAATACGTGAAAGTTCGTGCGCGATACTGTTCCGATATGTTAGCAGACCGAGATATATTTGATGAGGAGAAGAGGATAGACAGACACTAAAGGCAAAGGCATCGATTCCTCTGCATCAAAATTTATACTTGTTCCGCCAAGGAGAGGAGTGCTTGAACTGGGTAGATGGTGTTTACTACGCTTGGGGCGGACTCTCTTAGTTGCGTTCAATGACTTGGACGTAACTGTCTCAGACAAGAATCCACTGTTCTCCAAAGAACTGTTGCCAGTAGAATTATAATCCATGCTTTCTGCTAGATGGGAATGCTCTGTGTTGAGCGCGCGGTTTCCTCTATATTTTCCGAAGCTTGCCGGTAGGGTGTCGCGAAGGTCACTCCAGTCAAGTCCCTCTTCCTCTCGCAGGTAATGCTTAACCGCAAATGGGAAGGCAGTCAGGAGGCGCAATGCTTCAAGTTTCTTGCGGCGGAGCCAAGAAGCATTCACGTAAGCATTTTTGATCTTGTCTTCAGGGGGGAGAGCCGAATTGACCCAGATTTGGCGCGAGAGATTCCGGATATTCGACGTGAGGGAGGCCCACGACTTCCGGCCTTCCCAATAGCGATCATATGACGAACTAGATACCTAAGTTAAAAAGACCAATGTTCGCTAGAACGAGAGAAAAGAAGACCCGCACCCATTTCTGAACACCAAAATCAAACCAACCTAGTCACGAAAAAAAAGAGTTTAGAGATAAACAAAAAGTGGACTGTTACAAGTTCACTTACGACTACAGAAAGCATAGGGACAATATTGTTCGTGAGGTGGAGAGTATATCCAATGTGATTGAGATAACAAACGAGCGTCGCCCAAAGAGTGACGGTCAAGACTGGGCCAGAGATACGCAAGATGATCTTTGGGAACTTCTTGTTAAACGAAAGTGAGTTTGATGAGAGCCAAATACACTGACTGAGCCTTTGATTCGCAGAACGTCTGGTAACCATGAATACTAGGAGTGCGGTTGAGTACGGGACACAAAAAGCTGGCCCAAGTTCCGCCCGCCCTTACTTTGCGTAAATGTCGTCTCCGAATCTTAATGGGTGTCTTTGAGAAAAATATCGAACAACATGTAAAAAAAAGAATAGAGGAGCATTGCAACATACGGGAATCGAGAGACTCCCCAATCGTTTTGGCGTGCTCGTACCGGATCGTTCAGACGTCATGATGGTTCGTGACAAGTTATTTGTGCCAATTGTCACTACCAACAACTTGCGATATTTTTCAATGTACTGATTTATCACACCAATACAGGGTTGTAATATTATTTAATAAGAGTGGTCTGGTTTAGTTTCCCAAACTTGAAGAAGCGTCGCAACTCGCAAGAAAGATGAGAACAAAAATCATGTAGCCGTGGTCTCTTTCGAAGACGAGGACAGGCATTCTGCAAAAACATCAGACACAAAAGGCGATCCAAGCGGTGCCTTGAAAAGGTAAGGAGAGGCGAGTTTAGTTGAACGGGTCGGTATGAAAGGCAAGATAGAATCGGCAGGTGCAGGCGAGGTTAGAGATGAAACACCAAGGATGGCTGCCAGGTCCAAGGCTAGTAGATCCATGTCTTTCCCGCTGCTGGTAGAAGGAGAATACATTGGTGACTTGAGACAGAAGTTAGAAAGTCGATGGCTGGATATAGAGGCGCGTCGAGGAACCGAGGGCGGCTGGAGAGGAGTGTGAATGAGTTGTCCAACAGGTGTGATACACTTTGAAGCGGTGAGAAGAGCCATGGGCAAGTTAAATTGATCTATAGCGCGCTGGAAGGAGATGTGTCGCTGAAGAGAGGGAATATTCGAAGCTTGTCTACGCCTGGTCATGGAACCGCAAGCTGGAACACTCCCGTTTTGGGGAATATCTGAAGGCTCAGTCTTTCTTATAGATTCTAAGACGCGTGAAGAACTCGAAAGCTGGACCAGGGAAGCCGCGGGGGTTGATGGAATTGAGACGCGACCAAGCTCGTTCAAGAGATCTAATGCGATTGAGGAATGCAATAAAAAAAAAATAACTGCTCACAACTTACTAGCTCGTAAAGCATATATTTTCAAAGAAACATCAAGGCGAGTAGTAGAAATGCTAGTCTTCTTGAGAATGAAAGCGCGGATGTCGTGAATGGCGGTAGCAGGAATCCGAAACGAAGAGGAGCGCAGGAGGGTCACAGGCAGATATCGTTCAATCGCTAAAGCCATCTAGTTAGGATCATACATATCAACTACGTAAGAAACAATGAACCTTGAAAGAAGGCGAGGTTAAAGGAATTTGAAAACTTTGAAGTAGGCGACATGGTGGTATCTAGGTAGTGGATCTGGCTAAGGATCCCTTGCTGCTTTTATTTGAAGATTATGTAAGTATCTGTCCTACGATTGTCTCCGTGTCTCTCCCGTTCCCTAACGAAAGTCTGACTCCCGAAGAATACTCAATCACGAATATTATGTATTACCCAACTAATTAGTAGACCTAACGGAATATAGTGCAGTAAACAGAATGCAACGATTTCAAACCTCAGGGCTGAATGGAGTAATCGCCGCCGTCTCTTGAGGATTACCTGAAATCAATTACGGATGACATGGTGCACAATCATCAATAGCCTGGGACTCTAGAAATTTACCCTGTGTAAGCCGTAATCATTATACTGAGATAAATTCTGAGCATATCTAACCGATTTCACCACTCTGTTGGAAGTCACTTGTTCCATTATGATCCCACCTCAGGAATAGGAAGAGAACAAGGAGGCTGAAAGTGCGCCGTCACATGGCCAGCAATTGGTTCCGCGATGAGCTTTCCTTCGCGTCCTGCGCTCATTTGCATGCATGGCAACTCTTCGATCAGCGCTCCAGGCGCTGAGTACGGTGGCATCCAAGTCCCAGGATAGCGCGGTGCAAACTGCTCTAAGGATCATTGCCTCAACTGCAGAGCTGCTGGCGCGTTTTGCCCTGCTTGTCGCAACCCAGATAAATCTAACTCTATTCTAGGTCGCGCCGGACACGGAAAACACTCGCCAAGAGTTATTTGGCATCCAGGAAATTTCTCTCTTACCTCTTTTCGCTATCAGTCCTCCTCTGGTAATCAAACTCTGGGCAGCACTACTCCCAGCAGCCAATCGCATAGCACAATCTGCATCTATGAACGGAGAACTTTGGGAAGGCATTCAAGAACGTTTGATCTATGCGTTATTGGTATATTTTTTATACTATTTGCCATATTTTTTTGGTTTATGTTGTGGCAGGACTTTTTGGAGAACAAGCCGACAGGTTGCGTCTCCAGGTGTTCTGCAAAGGAATAGGATGTACTAACGAGATGCCTAGCGGCCTCGAGGAAACTAGTATCGCAAATTTTTCCTGTTCTCAAAGAATGCTACTTTAACGAGCCCGCTACATCATCTCAGGCTGTTTTAAGTATCGTCAGTATTCCTCTTTGCTAAAAGATGGTCGTTAAACATAGCAGCAGGTCTACCTTCTCCTCACCGAGGCGTGTACATCTTCCCCAAACAATCAGTCGTCTGTTCGGAAGTCATGTGCCAAGTAAGTTTCTGGCTCGCCACTTGCCACTTGAACGATGACTGAGAGGAAAATCAGAGAAATTGGAGAGGCCATATCTCGAACCACCGACTCTGTGGCTTTGGAAAACCTCTTGGCTTTGTTTGCGACCCTGCTACCGCCCAGTTCAGAGCAAGCACGGCGAACCCAATTTGTGAATCAGGTCTTTCCAGATCATCTCTTCTCGGTTGCCGATCGCCTTCGTACCCAGACGGATGCCATTTCAACTTCAAATTGGGAAATGATCTCCGCTAAAGTGGTATCAATACTCTCTGAGTGTAGTCCTCACTTGTATGTATTTATATTTCGTTACCGGTGCCCAATTAACCTGCCGCAGTCCTCAACCCTTCGTCGTTCCACAGCTTTCCATTGGTTCCCACCAAATAGAGCCTATTGGGCCAATCTTCTTTGACAATGCTCATATTACTGCTACTGTTGCAGCCGAAGATGATGCTGTAGACTCACTCAAAACGTTTTATAATTCTGTGGTAAAAGTTGCTTTCATACAAGCACAGTCCAACAGTTGTTCTGTGCACATGGAACTATCAACCCTCCCTCGGGTAGGAAAAGATGTACTCTCGGTTCATCAGTCGTCAAAGTCGCCATTGGCATTATCATTTACTATTCCTGTGGATCAAACCAACCGACTCATGGGCATTCTCGAACACAGAGGCATTGTAAATCTTCTGAATAACATTATGTTCATAGATAGTCACATTTTTTTACAGTCGAGAATTTTGCACGTTGCCAAACAGCAAAAACTTTCCACGTCCGAGAACCCAGTTGTCCTTAGCTTCGTTGCACCTCAGCCTTCAACACAGGTATTTTACTTCTTTCCTATCACAGCTACACTTGAGCGGTAATCGGACATTTAGGAAAAAGTTAATCAAGTCCAAAAATGTTTGTTAAATTCTCGTTATTTGTTGTTTTTTGAATGTTCTCCTAGTATTCATAGCGGATCATGCTACTTCCCCTGTGACAAGCCCTCTTCTCTCTGAAGATCAACTATTGAGAGAGGCTGAGGTATCTCGTGCTTCAAGCCTGTATGTCATCACTATTGCTTGAGATCGTTGCTCATAATCCTTTACAACACAGTGAAGAACCAACGAAAGACTCCTCATCCTTTTCCTCCCCTGCGATCGGACGTGCGACTTCGAACCCCGCCGGCTGTAAAAGAAAAGCAACTGCCGTCTTCGGCCACAAGGATGAAGAGATGCGTATTCGACCTAACATGAAAAAATCACGGTCTTCCCTAGAGACTATCCTTGTGACTCCTGAGAAGACCGCTTCCACCAGACGATATGGTCGTGGTCCAAAGACCCGTGTCACTCCTTTGGCTCCTGGGAAGTGGAAAGATGACTCTAGCATCAATTATGACGAACTACCGAATGTTGCCCAACCTTCGCACAACGTAAAGCCAAAACCACTGTCTGCGATGAAGGGTGGTCGTGGGAAGGATCCGAATCCGACAAGTAAATCTTGTCAAGGGGTTTCGAAGGAGAAGAAAACTCGAAATTCAGGGACCAAGGAAAAGAAGATTCGTTTCGATGCAACGTCAACAAAGAACAGCGAGTACAAGGCCGCTTCTACATCCGCCCCACGTAACAGGAGAAAATCAGCTTTGGCTGCTCAAGTTGCCATCAAGAAAAATGTTAGTCTATAAGGTTTGTTTTAATGAGGCTGAATCTGATAATCCCACTTCAGGCTGAAGATGAAGATGACAACCAGGTCAATGCACGCAATGAACATCTTGTCTCGTCGCCGGTTGCTTTAGAACAACCTTCTTTCCCGGCCGAAAATGTGCTTCCCAAGAAGCTTCCCGTCTCTGTTCCCTATGAAGAATTGGGCAAGGGGATTAGACTCGCATACGAGAAAGAAGGGCTTCCCGATGTTTCTGTTTCTGGAGGGAACAGTTTAACACATCTATCCATCAATGATGCCCCGGGAGATTTTGACCAACCAGCTCAAGAGCCCGAGACGCAGCCTGCCATGGACGCAACAGAACAGGGTTTTCACGCTTTAATGGATACGCAAGAAGTAAGTACAATTCATTAAATTATACAATCTTGAGCTAAATTTTCTCAGCCTTCCATAGACCCTCTGTTCGTTTCTGAAAGGCCAGAGCTGCTTGACGACGGCGATAATCTTCTAACCAGCAAATCCATCCCGCCCTCTCCAATAAACTTGCCGCTGATGTCCTCGCGTCCATCACTTGCTCCGCGACGAGATATGGTTTCATCAAATCCTAATTCACTCTCTGTTCCCTTGACTGATAATATCTTGCCACTGCCGAAGACTCCGCTTGTTCCTGACCCTTTCGCCGTTCCTTCTCTGGCATCTCACTCTCACCTTCAAGTTACTACACCTCTAGCCTCGCTGTCAAAACTTTGCAAAACCCCTCCTATCCCCAGCCATTGTTTGAGCCTTGCAGATCATGGAGATCTTCTGGCACCGCATTCGACCTCGATTTCTGAGTCTCATCTGCAAGCTTCATCCATTGATCCAGCATATGCCCTGCAAGTCTCCGTTTTTGATCGTTCATTGGTCCCCGCTTCTCGCCCCGCTTCAACGAATCGTCCTTTCGATCACCTAGTTCAACCTGTCGTCCCAAATGAATATCTTCAAATCTCTCCTTCCAGTCCAACTGCTGTTTCATATGCTCACGAACCACACTCCTCCCATGTTGAATTCCAGAATCTAAAATGTTAGTTGAATAACCATCAACATGATACAAAATTGATAGTGATAGCAGCCTCTCCCTTCGCCAATCCTGCCCGGACAGTTCCTCATGTTCGCGACACGAAAGACACGGTACTTCAAGAGGGAATGTACGGAAGGAAACGAATTGATGCCTCGAGCTCAGTGTACAACCGCCGTCGACACATAGTCCCGATGGATGAGGTCTTTGAAGTAAGTTTTCACACTTGCGACACTCCTAGCCTTACACGTTCTCATCTAGGCACTAAATGATCTTCATGGTGTTTGTATTGTTCTACTTTTGATATTTTAGGTGTGCTCAAGACCCCACTAGATTTTGAAGCAACGTATCTCCGAACGTCTTGACCGCCCTCGGAGAGAAGTCAAAGTGGGGAAGGAAAATCTCCTTCGAGATTCTGCACGTCATCTTGAAAGTGCTCTTGACGAAACGTAAGGAATTGATATTGAAAATTACTTCTCATACTGACTTGTATATGGAAGCCTTGAGCATCACCATAGAATGGTCGAACTCAAAGGAAGATATTTCTCAAACACATACAGGATTACCCAAGAGTTGGAGCATTTGGTTGCTGCGAACAAGATTGTTGTGCAGCAAGCCAAAATCATTATTCGAAATCATGACTGTGACACTTTGTCGAAGAAGATGCACAAGTCGATATACACACGCCCATTACCTGAGACTGTCACCAGCCTTCTGGCTTAGGACTTCGTAGTAACTTTATTAGCTATGTATCGTATTTCACATTTCTTGACCATCAGACGAATACATTTTTGTGTTTGAACAAGTTTATGCGAAGAGACGCGCCTTGTCACACCTTTGCCCTGAACCAGAACCATGCCGGCATTTGATCCCGTGCGAGACGCCGTGCTCAACTCGCCCATCGTAACAGCTTCGCCCGGTTTAGGGAGTCCACAGCGAACACAAGCACCTCGATTTCCTTCTCCTCACCCAAGTCCCACATTGTCGCGTCGAGCAACAGATCTGTCTGTGTTGCTCAACTCAGACCCGCCAGGATCCATGCGCTCCCGTCCTGGACCAAGTAACTCTCCTCCTGTTCATCCTCACAGCTCTCAAAATTCCGAGGGCAATGTTCTTCAACCATCTATCTCCAAGCGGAAGAGTGGGGGGACTCGACTTGACCCAGCCCCTACAAGTCGTGCGCCACATCAAGACCAACCGCGTCCAGTTGTGCACTCCAAACGACCTACATCCAGTAGCGGCGGCATGCTGTCTCCCCTTGAGCTTTCTGGGGGTGCACCGCTGCCAAAACCGTCTCCATCTCCGCCGATTCTCAAAGGCACTCCATACCAACCCAGCAAGCGAATTTCCCCCGAAAAATCTATCCTTCAACCTCTTTCAAAAAAAGAACTTGATGATATGCGTTCATTTCGGGGCAAAGGTACCGCAAGACTAGCGAAGCGACCAAGAGGCGAAGAGGAAGAGGACAACGACCCAAATGGCGAAAGGCCTGCGAAAAGGCAAGCTACTGACTCTGACCGAGTTGCTGCACATTGTACGTCTGTTTCTTATCGTCAAGTCAAGACAAGTTCATTCATCCTTTTTTGCGGTGTATTAGATAACGCTCGTCCAGAGGTTGGGGTGGTTCAGCGTCAAGAATCTCCCATTATTGGTCTTAAGAACTTCAATAACTGGATAAAATCAGTCATGTTTACGCGCTTCGCACATCCCCGCCTTGCTGAGAGCCAACTAACGAGCACAGGCCGAGGACCGAAGTTAGCTGGAAAGGTTTTAGAGCTTGGCATTGGGAAGGGTGGAGACATCAACAAGTGGTCCAGAGCTAGGATCAAGGAGCTTGTCGGTGTCGGTAATATCTGTTTCACCAAATTCAACCGACACTTGAAACTCACATATATTTGAAAGATATTGCCGCAGTGTCAGTAGACCAGGCTCGTGCTCGATGGCAATCTCTCCGAAGCAATCGATTCGACGCGCAATTTGCAGCCCTTGACTGTTATACAGAGTCGTTAACAACGGCCTTTATGCCCGAAGTATTCGAAATCCCGTTCGACGTTGTCTCTATGCAATTCTGCATGCACTACGCATTTGAAGCCGAGGCAAAAGTGCGATGCATGCTGTCTAATGTCTCCACCTGGTTACGACCTGGCGGTGTTTTCATTGGGACAATCCCTAATGCAGAGCAACTCATGCAAGTACCCAGGATTCATTTCAATCAACCGATTTACTTATTTTGTTTTCTAGAGACGAGTTAAACAGCCAACCTCCTGGTAAGCTTGACTTTGGCAACTCAGTCTATCAAATTCGATTCGAGGACCGCGATAATCGCCCCCTATATGGAGATAAGTACCACTTTTACTTGAAGGATGCGGTGGACAACGTGCCAGAGTATATCGTTCATTGGGACAATTTTGCACGGTTCGCTCTTCCAACTCATGAAAAACAGCTCTCTTATTCAGCTGTCACACTCTAGGTTGTCCCTGGAGTTTGGTCTCGAGCTTTTGTACAAGCGAGAATTCCACCAGGTGTTCGACGAACACCAGTCCCATCCTGAGTTCGGGACCTCTCATGGTTCGGATGAAGGTCAAACAAGAAAATGGGGACAGCATTATGACAGAGGATCAATGGGATGCCGCAAGTTTGTTGCCCTCTTTGTCGAGCTCTACAGGAATCTGACAGTGTGCTTCGCCAGATGTATACATTGCTTTTGCTTTTCGAAAGATTCGTTGAAACGATGACGAACCCTTGTCCAAACAAATATGATATGCTTAATGTAGTCTATCCTTACTGTACGAATAGTCACATCCAATTTTTCCTAGTTGACGATTTGGCTTTAGTCAGTCTCATGATCAATTGCAATTGCAAAAACCAAGTCATTATCGAAGAAACGCAAATATAAAATCATATGGAATGAAGTAATCTTCGAATGCACGGCTGCACAGTCGCCATGATAATACATAAAACGCCATAGGGGGAGCATTACTCTTGCCCAAAACCGACTGTTTCTCTGTCGAAATATGTGAGAATGAACCGAAAGGAACAACCAAAACCACCCACTCTACAGCCAAAGTAAGTTTTTGTTCCAAGCTGGCATAGTCCTTATAAGGTGGCAAGTCAATGCGATTGAAACACGTGTGACTCTTGGGCAACTGCGAAGGATCCCCAGACTTTTCGATGGTAAAACGACGAGGACCGTCAGAACCTTGCAAGTCCTTGAAGCCATTGACAGGAATACGAGATGTACCGGTCGCAAATTGAAGCAACCGAGACTTGCGCTCTGGCGGCCAACTTCGTACACACTTCCAGAACCATTGGATAACCTCGTCATTCATCTCATAGCCGCGGTAATCCGTGAACTTGGTCCAATCGTCCCTGAAGAACCAAGTCAGTAAAATATTGATATCAAGCTGTAAACCGAACTTACACATCAATTTCAGACATGCCACCAATAAGGAGTTCGAGTTCACGCTCGTCAAAGACGGTGATCAGATCAAGAGGAATAAGCTCGCTGAAGCCAGACATGAAGGCTTCAAATTGCTCACGCACACGGCGTGAGATACGGTACTCGACGACGTGGTCGACATACTCTTTCTTGTTTTCCTCAGTTACAGGAACTTCCTCTCCTCCAGGTTTGAGCTCAATGGTGACCATTTCACCAAAACGCTCTTCGGTGGTCGTGAACGTCTCATCAATCACATCAGTAATATCGTTTTCACTACCAAAAAAATGAGGCAGTGGGAATTGGGATATGTAAAACAAGGCTTACAGCATCCAGGTCATGCCACGATGAAGTTCAATGTCCACACTCTCCAAGTCCGCCAAGGTCACCTTCTTTTTCAGGATCATTTTGTAGAAGCTGACAATGAAGTAGGCGTCAAGGAAGCGCCTGTGGAAGATGCCTAGCCCAAGACAGCGGCCGATAAACTTGAAGTAGTTCAAGTGCTCTGGGTTAACAGCAGAGGCAGGATTGATCTGGAGAGTATAATTGTCGTGGGCGGAATATTCGAAAAGACAGTAGAAGGGGTTGAACATCTCATGCGAGAGCAAGAAGAAGAATTCTCTATACAAATGGATGAGTGATGACAATCCATACATTTGTTGGAGCTTACCTCGATAAACCACCGTAGTCGAGACCATCTTCACCATCGAACTTGATCATAAGACGTTTCTTGAGATCATTTGGCGTTTGCCTCATTATTTCGGCGTAACTGTCTTCGAAAATGTGGTTTCGGCGAATCTTGATCTGGCAGTTGCCAGGCTGAGCACGCATAGCAGGTTGGCTGCGGAAGTAGATGAGCTTCCTCCTGAAGTCGCGTTTGTACTGAGGGACGTTAGAGTCCAAGGTGGATGGTAGACGGGGATCATCCCATGTCGTAGTCTTTGTGTTGTGGTCAACGAAGTAGACACGGGCAGTTGAGGTAAGCCTCATCTCCCATCCGGATGGCAGAGGACCAAGCTGGGAAATGGTTTGGGGCTGAAGAGCAGAGCCCTGACCATTCGGTCCCATGACCCTGATGACTGTCTGGCGTCGTGGATCCACCCAAGTTGTCGTTCGAGTGTTGTGATCAACGTAGTAAGGTCGACCTTCGGGAGTGTATCGCTCCTCCCATCCGTTGGGAAGAGCTCCCGACCCTGCTGTAGTAGAATTGCCTGTTGAAATAGCAGAGGGGGTAGCCGGAGGAGGAGCAGCAGAAGGTCCACGGTTGAGGGTTGAAGCATTGTTGTTGGCTTCCAAAAGATCATCCGCTAGGATACGACGCGCATGCTGGTCGCGTGCTGCGTTTGTTTCTCCCTCATGAGCATTCGTGTTCGCTGCAGCACTGGCAGAAGGCCGATTCCAGGTTGTCGTCCGTGTATTGTGGTCGACATAATACGTCCTGCCTAGTGGGTCAATTCGTCGCTCCCACCCAGCAGGAAGGGCACCGTATTGGTCCACATTCGGGTCGAAATTGCGAGTCTGGTTGGCGGTGGTGCTAGGGGAGGTGGCAAGAGTCGAGGGCAGTGTTGATGACTGGGGCTCCGAGGGAGCACTTGGTGCTGGTTGCTCAGCGTCTCCGACAGCAGGAGAGGCAGGTAAAGGGCCTGTGGCAGCAGCAGTGCTGGGGGTGGCGGCATCGGAGGACGTCGCTTGAGCACTTGGTGTTCGCGAAAGTGAGGACCCAGAACTAGATGGAAGTGGCAAATTTGAGGAGGAGGCATTGATACCCATTTCGGAGAAGGCATTGCTGAGGCTGGTGACTTGGGAAGGTCCAGGATTTGTGATGGGTTGGCTCAAGTTGGTGGACAAATAAATGATAAGCTTTCCGTGAACAACAAGGTTGTCGTTGCTCTTTTTCAGGTCCAGTGTCAGCATTTCTATAGTAAAGACAACATAAGCAGCCAAGATGGAGGTGTAAGAAACTGGGCGTACCGTGACCCCCAAGCTCGAGATCAAGATAGTCGCTGACCCTGACATTGACAACGCCAAGAAAGCCCTGGTCACGACGCTTGAACTTGCGCTGGTCGAAAATCTGTACGGCAACCACAGAAGAATCCTTGACGGTCACATCGAAGCTCTCGTTCCAGTACGGATTGAGCGTCTTCTTGATTACGCTGGTAGTCTGTGTCTGCTCGGCATCGACTGTGACAATTGCAAACGGGTCCGGTAAGCGGAATACATCGCGCTTAGACAGCCCGTCAGCAGCGACGACTAGAAAGATATCAGTCGGGTCCAATTAGGCTGTGTTCCATTCAATATTTTACCAGTTATTCGGATCTTTTTACGACTGGGTCTACAGTCAGCTTAGAACGCATGATATAGGAAAGAGGGCGCACAGAACGTTGGGCGCGCTCATAGCTGCCTGGTGTCGTCAAGGCAGAAGGAGACCGAGAGAACAAAAGGCGCTGGTGCGGGCTTACTCAGAACAGACTTCACCAGCTCCATCTTCAAATAGCACGCCCTTCTTTTCCCGCATACTTCATTGGTACATACTCATAGCATTCATGAATGACAGGACATGAAACAAAGGTACACGAATCATCCAGATAACAAAATCTTGAATCCTGAAAGCTTGGATGGCTCAATATTCCACCAAACCACTAATCGTAACCGTGTCCAAACCGCAGTTCATTTGTGTCAAAATCTACTCTTGGTGCACTCCAATCCGTTGATTTTGCCCGCATAAGGTGCGACCTACGCCTCTGAAGCATTGTGGTGACTTCTGTTGGAGGCTATTGAGCGCTTAGTCAGCCGAGTCCCTCATCCTCCCTGTCTCGGAGTTCAAGCTGATGTACTTACCACCAGCAGCGAGACGCTCATTTTACGGTGACCCCGTTCCAACAATCTTGCATTGGCTTTGATTGTGGGTAGTATTGTCTTGACCGATGTCCGTTTGAAAGGGTCCACTAACTGCGCCTTCTCCGAAATCCAAAGCTCGGAGCCCTGTGAAATCTGCACTTGCGTGGGTGAAACATTTCCCTGCGACAATTGGGTGCACTCTGGGTTCTCCGGGAAGTCATGTGGAATCCCGTCCTCGGCGTCACGGAAAGGCAAGAAGCAACTCATGCTTTCAATCGTGCTTGAAGTGGTTTGTCTCGATAGAGCCGTAGAATGACTGGCCTTTTCATATTCCCCTTCTACTTCTGAGCTCTTCTTCTTTCTAAAACGCTTTGGGGAGCCTAGGGTGATCACGGATTTAGGACGAAATGGTTTGAACTTCAGGAGCCTGTCGGCGAGAGACTCCGTCGGTGAGTCAATTTGAGAGCTTGCAGCTGTCGAGACCTAGAGGGTATTAACTCGAGCAAGACCATGAGACTAACACGGTTCTTGCCGTTGAAGTCGAAGAATCTCTCTTGTGCTTAGAGGTCACAATCTTCCCTTCCTTTGTGCAGGATAAGCACTTTAATAAAGCCAATAAAATTACAGCAGACCTTGGAGCTTGCTACATCTGAGACGTTTTTACTTTCTTTGGCACCCAAGAAATTGAGGAGAGTAGTTGGCATGCTTCATGATCTCCTATATCGACGCACCGCTCACTTTTATGGGCGGGAAAAGGGGCTGGATATTCCACAGTTTGTTTGATCGATATTAATTGAAGTGGTACAACACTCCTGAACTATTCTAGAGTATTAAGTAGACCCATTCAGACCAACAACAGCGGAAAAACTTTAAGGTGAAAGTTCAAGTTGCCAGACAGGACCAACTTCGATTTAGGCGCTGAGAGCACACCTTTAGAGTGACCTCCATCTTGTTCAACGAATGCCGACCGAATTACCGTTAAATACTGTTTGCATGCATCCCTCCAAATAAGTAGAATTTGATATCTCAATGAGAAACAGGCTCATATTCACGCGGCCAATGCTGATGACCATGTCGCGGCAGGTCTTCTAATGCCTGCAGCAGAAGAGCACCGGAAAGCTGCGGAGGCGTACATGGCTGCTCACGACAACAGTTCTGATGAATCTGTATGCAGCTCTTTGGGACGTATTTGTCCCTTAAACAAGTCGTTTGACTTTTCGGTAGACTAAACGGACTTTGAGGCTCCTTCATAACAAACACACCCAAGCCACAGCAGAACTCCAGAGAAAGATCGAGCAATTGCGGGCCCAAGGTATGGATTCATAACACGTTATCTTCTTTTTACTCTAAAATTAACCTAAAGGGAAGGATCCGTCGTTACCTCAAATCGCCCAAGAACCTTCATCTGCTTTCTTCCATCCCCGAGAGTCCCAATCACGTTCAGCCACTCGTTCTCCATCCTTAGAAAAGCAGCTCGCCGATACTGTCGATGAATCGTTTATGATTCTTCCAGGTCAACGAGTGAGTTCGTACTCCTGTCGCATCAAGTGCTAATATTTTTCTTCAGTCCGACCCAGCAGATTCATTTAATCAATTTTGGAATGTAATGCAACTGGCTCTCGATAACCATCTTACCCAAGGTGTAGCTTTTGCTACAATTCCTCTTGGGCCTGAGAAACCTCGAGTCAATGGAGCAGCCACACCCCCAAGGCAACCATTAAGTCGTGAAGGGAGCCATGGAAGCGACGCCGATGCAGAAGAACCGATGATGTCCCGCATCACTAAGGGTTTGCAGGGTTTGAGTAGCAGGATTCCCGGCAGTAGCAAAATTGGACGCTCAAGTTTTATGTCTTCTGACGTAAAGCCTCCAGAGACCGACTTAGATGATATGGAGCTTAATGAAGGTACCTTTCACCTCAATTTATCTTATATAGTATTTTCACTTTTCAAATCTAGATGAGCTATCCGATTTCATCCTTATTTCCCCCGACTCTCCTCAAGATGCCCACTCTCCCCTTCACCAAGAGAATCTCACTCTCAAAGCAGAATTAGAAGGGCTGAAAAAGCGGATGCAAACAATGGAACGCAATCGTAGAGAACACGATATGCAGCTACGAGATAGTGTGTATCAGGTGGCACGAGAAGTGAATCTCCTTTTTGCGTGATTCCGTTCCCAATTTTTAAAACACAAAACCATTTAGGCTCACCGCGTCTTCACCGGTCGTTCTCAAACATTGGGTGAAGCTCAAAGTTCACAAACGCCCTCACGTGAGCCCGTGATCGGCGTCCATAGCGTACGGGAAGGTCAGTATTATCGACGTGTGCAGGAGCTGGATCGGAGGAACAAAGAGTTAGAAGATGAGCTACGACAGTTACGAGTTGAAAATGAGAAACATGCAAGTTGCAATATCATCTATTTCCCTCACACACCAATACTGACTCTAGAGACAGAAAGCTTTAAATGCTAAATTCAGAGAACGATGGGAAAAGCTAAAAGAGTCCGCTCGACGGAAGAAAGAACTGAAAGCGAAGACAGGAATCACGAAACAGACCATTGAGGAAGACCCAGAGGCAGAAGAGAGACTCGATAGTATGGCACCCTGATTTATTTCCAAACTTTTATCCATTGCACCCATTTGTATGACTAGAATCAATATGTATCTTCTGGCACGTAGAACCTTGTGCAACCCGGTTTTCAAGCGAAGAGCCCAAAATCTACAATTCTTAGCGAGCGCACAAATACATCGAAATCGGCTTGAGATTTATTCAAGCCTTCTTCATCGACCGCACCTCCGTCTGCTGCATTGAGGGGAATGTTAAAGGAAACGACAAGATCGATGTTCTTCGACTCGACGCGGTAAAGTCCAAGAAGGATACGAACATCATCGAGAGCATTTCGATTGTACTTTGACACCTTCTGAGTTCCTGAGAGAACGACTACAGAAGGAGTAGCGTCTCCTCTCTCGTTTTGAATGGTAGTAATCATTTCGACTTGATGCAAATGCGCAGAGTTGTCGTGTGCAAGTGAATCGAAGTGAAAGCTATTTTTTTCCCCCCAGCTGGTATTAGGTATTTGGAGTTGGAGGTAAATAAGATTAGAACGCACCGAGCAGCTGACTCCAGATTGTCGGCAGCCACTTTCTCCAAAACCTCGACGACAATGCTGACCGAGGATTCAGGATAGAGGAAGGCTTCTTGGGTATCTGGGACTTGACGAAGATCGCTGTGTTGCTTGTTGATGTCGGTAGCTTGAGGAAGGTCGGCTGGTCTCACGATACGTCGATAAGCTCTGCTGGAGCATCTGCGGTTATTGCTCCTCCGAAGAGGTCTCGTTTCGAAGAAGTCATGGTGGTGGTGGGAGGTTTGATAGTTTGGGGTCACTCTGTAACTGGACTTTGTCCCTTTTATTCTATTATGGAGGGCAAAGTTCCAGTCATTTCGGATCCGATTCCAAGTGCTGTATACTGTATGATTCGGGATTGTAAAGTGTGTACGACTCATAATGCATCCCAATATTACGTCAGCCTTAGCTCACGAATCTTGGTCAGCAGGAGGGGGCACTCTGTCTTCAAGAATTGCACCGTTCCTTCCCATCCAATCCCACCTTTTCTTGGGATATATGGCAAAGTTGGGGTTCAAAGAAACGTTTTGCTTTGCGAGCTTGGTAACAATTCTGCAGATGTTGCGGGTGTCCTTTGTATAAAGGGTTTGTTTAGTTCGAAAGAACCTGTGTGATGGGACTCACGTCGATACCAGAATGTTGCCGGCCTGCGAATTCGCCTAATCCCAGGGCCTTGAGCTGCCCTGGAATATTTAACTTTACAAAGTTGCCATGGCTTTGTGGCTGGCGGAGAAACAGCCGTAAGTTATGTAACATAAAACTGACAGCAATCCAGATCTCACATTTCGAATTGTCTTGTTCCTAACTCTTGGTTTCCTCAGGTATTTGCGTACTTCAGCACGTACATCAAGGGCATCTTTCTTTATCCACTCTGGTAGTGGGACCTGGTGGAAGGAAAAAAAGTAAGAGAGACGACACACGCATGGAACTTTTATCAAACCAACTTGTGAAATAAAACACTGTTTGACAACGAAGTCCTGGATATCGAAGGGGCCATCTGAACACCAGAGAAAGCGTTTGACTTGCCTTGCCTTTCTCGTCGACTAGCTGGTGGATGTATAAGCCAAGCTTTTAGATCTCTGAGAACTTGTTTGAATTGTGGAGCGCGGTCTACTTTGTCCTGTTGTAGACGTCAATTCGAGATAAGCGGACTATACCAAAAAAAAAAAAGGTCCTACCTGTGTAATGCCCGTCAACTCAGTGCAAAATGCGGAGAGCTTGGGGCGCCATGTTGGTTTCACGTATGTCGAAAATTCATCAATAATTTCGAGTTTGCTCGCTGTACCGTCAGGTTGTTTGTCTGACCAAGTCATTAGACAGACAGGAAATTCCTGGAATTGCTTCCATCTAAGAAACCCAGTTTCAGCATATGCATAACAAGAAAGTGCCTACGATGATCTCATTAGGGTATTGGAATCCTTCCGTGAGTCTCTCGCAGGTAGCTTCAACATCAAGGACACAGAAAAAGTCGAAGGCTGTGGAGCAACATGACACCAAATATACAAGTCAAAAAAGGATAAGTACGTTGTTTTGTTGGGGAGGGAAGTACATCTTCATCTTGAGGTACTTGTGAAATCGTGAGCTTGGAAGGCAATGCTGAAATTTAACGTCCATGAATGACAACAAGACGTGAACAAGAATTGAGAATCACTGTGTTGTGAGAAGAAGAAGGCAAGAGAAGCAAGGAGGAAACATGCTAGTCCTGCATAGGTATATTGTGAGGATAACCAGTTGGTAATTAACACCCAATATGTTTTGACCATGACTGCCTGGACCAAACGTGAAAGGGTCCACAGGATTGAACACCGGTGCCGCGGACACTTTCTTTTGACGCTCATCTTCTTCCACCGCGAGAGCTTCGACAGACTCGCATTTCCAGCTTCAACAGCTTGGCACCATTTAGATTCAACTCTCGGTGCCCTCTATTTTTCACCATGCCCACCCACGGAGACGACCTCGACGATGACTTTGTCCTTGACGTCGATGACATTGTTGCGCTTTCTGAGAACGAAGCCGAGGATACTCTTCCCCAAAACCTTGATCGTGATTCCGCTTCCATCGGAGGCTCTCCAGTTCCAGAGCAGGGTTCCAAGCGTAAGAGGAAGGGTCAGACAAAGGAGCCCAGAGCGAAGGTCGGAGGGTTTTTTTCTTTCCCCCTTTAACCGAATACCTTCGATTGTAACTGAAACCTGCCTCATTAGAAAATCAAACTTGAGCAGCCTGCATCTCAGCCTCGAGAAGACCGTCTGCTGGCTTCACAAACTGCTCAACAGCTTTCTATCTATCTGGCCTCTAAACAAGCTACAACATTCTCGAAACTTTCCGCTCTTGAGCTCGAAGATCTCCGCATACCTGGTGGGTAGACTGGCTTGCTAATGCATACCATCTCATGTAAACTCCAGACAGACTCCTCTATCGCAGACACGACGCAATGGACTGGTCCCCGGAATTTGGACAACTTGGTCGATTTTATTTGCAAAAGTTGGTCCTTTATCTAACTTTATCCTACTCTTTCTCACCCCTTCGGCAGCACTCCCAACACTTCGTACCAGACTAGGCCAGAAATCCAAGGCCAACGGATCTCCCACGCTGCTCTTTGTCAGTAGCGCCGCCCTGCGCGTTGCTGACGCCACCCGCGTTCTCAAAAGCAAGACGCTTAGAGGAGAGAAGGGTGGAGAAGTTGCAAAACTTTTTGCAAAGCACATTAAACTTTCTGACCATATAAATTATCTGCGACGTACTAAAGTATGACTGTTCAAATTTTTCCCCCCTTTTTTTCCACTATTCTTACCATCATTAGGTCGGTGCTGCAGCAGGAACACCCGGACGCATAGGGAGCCTGCTTAAAGAATCCGGTTAGTTCTTTTTTTTTGGGGGGGGGGGGGGGGTGTTAGACTGCCTCGTTCAAATATTCTAACGCGCTTTTCCGTAGGCGCGTTGTCTGTCACTGCACTTACTCACATTATTTTTGATCTTTCATTTCGCGATGCAAAAGAGCGCAACCTCTTTGACATTCCAGAGACTCGAGACGAAATTTTCAAGACAATTCTCAGCTCTTCACAAATCATGAAGGGGATCCAGAGTGGTAAAATACAACTTGTCATGTTCTGAGTCTCTCCCTGTCTATGATTATGTTTAATTTATTTGCATCCCGTGAACCTGTGTTGTATACAAGGATCCCCCCTACATATGTATTCTTTGTATATTTGAGTGCCTCTCTGGTATTCACTGTTTCTCCGACCTTGAGTCTTGATAATTCCTTTCAAGACCTCCTGGTGGTAAGCGATTGCTCTGAATTAGACCGACCCAGGAATCCGCCCATAACACTCGATACAGTTTCAGACAGTCTCTGTTGAGACTGAGTGTGCTTAACGTAAAACAAGCGGACATTTGTTGAGTTCCAGATGCCCAAAGGTGTCATATGGCGAACATAGACTTCGCCCCAAATCAACGAGGTTAACCATACAATTGATGAATCTGTCCACTAGAAGACGCGTTCAGATGTAGAAAAACAAGGAATGAAAATAAACCACGGACTGTGAATCGACGAGGTGATACTGGAGGTACTGGAGGAAGGACATGGTCTAGCCGCATAGCTGCGAGAAAATCGCGAATTCCATCAGGTGAATTTGCTTTGGCACGGCTTGCTTGAATTTCTTGGACTTTTGGTAAAAGCTCCGCAATGAGTATAAGTATAATGTCTAAAGGAAGACTGAGGTGCACTTGTATTAGTGGTATATACTTGAGTAAAGCAAGGGGCTCACTTACCCTTGTTGCCATGAGGTGACCCATTCATGCGTAGGGACAAAACCATTCTTCCCAATCCCCAAGGCGATTGCCTCTGCATTAAGATCAATGGAAGTGGGCGGTGACTGTGCTTTCCGTTTCCCCTTTGCTTTATCTGAAATTGTCGGCATGTTCTCCGTAGTCGGAGATGTTGGCATCTGCAATGTAACGTCGTCGCGACTGCCACGCTGACTATGACCTGGAGACTGAGACTGCTTCTCTAGAGTGCCCCTCTCAGCAGAGTCTAGTGGATCTGAAGTTGGATTCGCAGCGCGTGCTTCCTGCCTTCTGCGTTGCTCCTCTTTGGCTTGTTGTGCTCGTTTAACATCCCTCAGACCACGAGCCAGGTTGAACGTCCCTAGATCTTCAAAAGTTTTGTGGGAGGTAAGAATGGCGTATGTGACATTTGGGTTGTCCGAGAGGCGGTGGAGGATGATGTAATTGAAGACTTCGAGCCTGTTGGATATATGAGGAGAGTTACAAGTGCACTGAACATGATCTTACATAAAGAACAATAACCTGGGATTGCCTTCGTCGGAGAGCAGGAAAAGAGGGTTGGAAAAGGAAGACAACAGCTGGATGAGTCGTGCAGCAGCTGTGACAGTTAAACCCTTAAAATATGGAGCTGCATTAGCGAGTGAAATGATAAGTGCCGGATATAAAGAGCTAAGTGTCCCGGAGGTTGTCGTGATGATCGAGTAAATAGCCTGATCATGATGAGCGGGTCTTCTAAAATCAAAGGCGCACTCTCACATTAATCAAGAAATCTCCAGAAGTACCGGGGGACTGCCACTTCGCCGGCAAATTCACTCTCAAAGGCGAAGAGAGTTTGGCACCGAATGTGGGTTCAGAAGAAATCATTTGTAGAACATACGACAAGGCACGACATATTCCATGTTGCTCTAGATAGATTGTGTCAGCAAGAATTTGATACTCAATACGCGTAGGTCAGCTCACGAGGCTTATCTTTGATGTCCAGCATATAAAGTAGCAGGTAGGCGACGAGATCCATCCCTTTATCAGATTCAAATACGGACGTCCGGAATTTCTTAATCCAACGTTGAGAGATATTGCACAGGTAAAGAAATCATTGCGTGCTTACTTTATTCAATTCGACCATTTTCCAAAGGAAGAAGACTTGAAGGATCATGAACATAAACCAAAAGCGCAACATAAGTTCACTCACTCTGTTCTGATATAAAGGGTATTGGCTTTGTTGCACCCGGAAGAACGTTCGTCATGCCAGCAGCATGGCTTTGCATGACATTCAGAACACCGTCAAGGATGAAGGTGAGGTCTTGGGCGCGATGCTGAACCGCAGTTAGAATTATTAATTCAATGGGAAAAGAAAAGGACACACTAGTTTTGCAATGTAATATCGGAAAGCATTGGTCTTCATGGAAGGCATGCTTGACACGTTGTCGCCCGACCCAGTCTGATTATCTCTGGCACCTCCGCTCTGAAAATCTAAAACAACATCCAAAACTTGCAGACATAGAGAGACTAGTGTGGTTCTGGTATCCTCGCCTTTAATGACCAAATGATTGTATGGCAATTTTCCAGCCAAACCTTCAATCGTATAGAGGGTGGCCGTATTTCCGTTCATGGCTGTGTTAAGAAGGGAACAGAGAACGGTGAGAACGTGTCGTCGCTGTGTCTGCTGAACAAAGTGAATCGTGTATTTTGAGGGGTTCGTAAGGAGAGCTCCCGAAGGAACGTAGATCTGCCTTGAAAGAAGAACGAGGAGAAGGCGGAGAACCTCGATTTTGTTGCTGTCATAAGCACTATTAGGACCTGGGTCTGTAGTTGATCCAACACCCTTTTCCCTTTTTTACAAATGATGAGACTAAATCAAATGAGAGGCTGGACAGTCCAAGTACACATACCAAATAACGTAGTTAATCTTGTGGTGGTCGACCTGGATCTTGGTAGGTAGAGTGAAACCACAACAGAAAAGTAGATCGACCAAAGCGGAGAAAAGGCGTTCTGCAAGAGATGGCAATTCTTGTTTGGGTTTCGACTGTGTGGACGAAGAGGCAGGGTCTGCAGAGCCACCATCTTCTTCGTTATCCTCCTCGTCATCAATCACGAATTGGGGCACTGAGTCATTGGTGAGAGAAGAATCTGGCACTTCCTCTCGCTTCCAGAGAACTTCTGCCTCAAAAACGTTTGTCTCGCTGTCAATTTCAAAGATCACCGGGAGAATGCGTTGCAGCAGGCGGACACAGTTCAGAACTTCTTTAGTTGTGCTCCTCTCGGACATATTCATTCGTGACTTGACAAATGAGCTCGCCATGGATGTCATGGAATTGGGAGATGCAGAGGGAAATGTATGGTCGGATATGAGCGTGAACAATCGAGCGGTTACGACGCGGACAAGGGTTGCTACATTCTCCGGCGCTTGATAAAGTGATCTCCGAACTAATTTGCAAAATGCTAGTCAGTTGTTCCTGTAGTTAGAAGTAGGGATGGGAGCGCACTGTCGTTCGGAGTTACGAGGGAATAAACGTCGGATGGTGAATCAAACAAGACGAAGAACTGAGTCCAATCAGACTTTAAAAGAGCAAAATGAAAGACCCAAGTAATGACCTGATCCCAATAGCTGTCTCTTTCTGAGATATTCTACCGAAGGAGAAGGTGTAAATGGCTGAATAAGAGTAGAATATAACAAAGAGTTTCGTACGCGAGTTGAACTGAGTTTGGCGATGCCATTGGGTTGACTTCGAAAGCCAAGTTTCGCCTCGTCACCCAGCAGGCCAAAGGGAGCTCCAAGAGACTGGGGGAGCTTGGAGAACATAGTACACGAAGGAAAGAGGTAAGGCTTGGTTCGGGTGCAGACCAAACTAAGCTCTTGCCAATACCATCATGCATCGACTGGGAGGGGTGGGCATAGCAGCGTTCGAGCGGCAGGAGCAATCTAAACGCTCCTTTGCCGCGCTATCTTCTGCGCTTTCGCAGTCTCATGTGGATCATCTGCATTCCCAACTGGACCATTTTCGGAAAGCACTTGCTGGCTTCGCGCAGACTCACAGAGACAAGATCAGGAAAGACCCTGAATTTCGTCACGCTTTTCAAAAAATGTGTGCATCCATTGGCGTTGATCCATTGGCTGGTCCTCGAAAGGGAGGTTGGTGGGCTGAAATGCTCGGTCTTGGCGATTGGCAGCACGAACTGGGGGTTCAGATCGTCGACATATGTGTTAGCACTCGCGATATCAACGGAGGGATGGTTCAAATGGACCACCTCCTTGCTCTTCTGGCTAAGCTCCGTGGTCTCGACAAGGCTGAAATCACAGAGAATGATGTCGCTCGTAGCATCAAGTCTCTGGAAGCTCTCGGAGCTGGATACCGAATCGTGGATGTGAATGGGTCTAAAATAGTGCAGAGTGTAGTCAAGGAATTCGACGATGACCAGACGGTTATCATGTCAATCGCTCAGGAAACAGGTGGTCGTGTCGTCCCTGCTATGCTTGTGAACGACAAAGGTTGGACACGTGCGAGGGCCCTCGCTGCTCTTGAAAACATGCATCTTCGCGATGGACTATGTTGGATTGATGACCAAGACGAGCAGTGCGGAACTGCCTATTGGGTCATATGCATTATGAAATGGGAGGACTGAGTTGAGTGTAAGCTACAATTCCAGACTCAAATATTCTCCGACAGCTTCCTAACAACATTCTCATCCAAGTTTTACTCTTCGACCACTATTTCATATTCCTCCATCGGTTCCGGAGTGAGTGGCCGTTTCATCGGTTCTGCAGCATTCAGTGCTAAGGAAAAAGAAAAAAGCAGAAGAAAAAAGGGAAACGTACTAATGTTGGGATCAGGTGGTGGTCCTACCAGGCTCTCACTGACTTTGAATGTGATAGTCCGGACTTCCAGTGTTCTCAGGTTCACGAGCACTATGGTCCCGGTTGCTGAAAAAGAAGGGACCAGAACCAGCCGGCATCGAGCCTCGCCATTCCCTTCAATCTTCTCCTTCACCAACTTTGTCCCAAACTTGGGTTGCCCACCGACAATGTAGAGATCTGGAGTGCTGTCCATGATGAACGGATCTTCGTGAGTGTATGGGAAGCAGTAGAGAGTGTCCGGGGCTGTGGGCGCGACGTGCCTCCATCGCAACGTTGCTTCTAATAGACCGAGTCGAGTTATAGGTGGAGTCGGAAAGTAAGAGGCCATGTCATTGAGTGGTTGGCCAGAATTTAAAAGGAGTCGACGAGAAACAACGGGCCGATCCTCGCGCGTTGTCTCCACGGTCAGATATGTTGGATTGGTTTCAGTGGAGAAGGCAGGGATGTCAGAGATCATAGGACCAAACATTCCTTTTGGCCAAGCTTGCTGTGGCAAGGTACCACCAGCAAGGTCAATGCCACCGGGGAGGACGTGCACGGGCAACGACCGAGCGACTTCCTGGAGGCAGGAAGTCAGAGTATTGAGTGGGACGTCGGAATAGGTGGTGGTTTCTTGTCCATATTTCTGTTTTGTTAAAATCAAATCGACATTCGTACTTGAAGAACATGGCTCATTCGTACCAATTTCTTTTCGTCGACTTCGATCTCTTCTATGATTGTGACCATTGAATCGCCAAGGACAAACAGTCGAGCAATGTTAGAAGCTGCAAACTGGCTCTCTGCTTCCGACGAACCCTCCCCAGTCAAGTATTCAACCAGCATTTGTATGAGGCTGTCAGCAGGAGTAGGTATTCCCAGCAGCAATCCAGAGACGGCGGCAATCCATTCATCCTTTTGCTCTGTCTCTACGTTCACTTTTCAGCACAAAGGCGAGGACGCAAAGAAGACACGCCGCACCGTCAACCTCCAGTCGAAGAGCCAGACTCGTCCACTAAATTCTGAGGAGTTAATCCAGCGTAGCAAAAGTCAGCTACTTCAAATTCTCCCTTGGCGGTCTCGGTGCCCAATGCAGCACAAATCACGCCTGTCACCAACATAGCACTCTGTAGTAACTTGCCCACGAGACGAATGCGGCCAGACTCATCTTCCATTATTACTTTGTCATCAGGAGAATAGATTTTGACGCGTTTTTCAAGGGGTGGGAGTTCGCTCTACTAAAATCAGAGAGACAGGATAGACAGGAATTGACTAAAACGCGTACATCTCGACAGGCCTCCTCGATAACATCCGGTTTGAGAGGCATGTCCATAAAAATAGTACCCACAGTCCAGCACATTTTCCCCCGCTTAATCTCTGATACATGTTCAGAATACTCTGCTTCCTTCCATTTAACCTGGGCTGCCTCTTGTACGTCTGGCCGAAGGAGGTTAAGCCGCGAATAGTACAGATGCGAGAACTGATGTCGATAAGTGTCTTTTGTCCGTTTTGTTTTGAATTGATTCGGGTCGTCGCCAATGGCAATGGTTGAGGCGCGTTCGATCATGGTAAGAAGAAAAGACACGATGTGTCACAGTTGTGTGACTAGCGTTGCATCCTACCTTCACCATGGGAGGACCGAACCTCGAGATCTTTAAGTTCGGACTGTATCTCTTTATTCCACTTGCGGCCTTGGTTCATTTTGGTGACCCACAATGGTACCAGAGGCATGTTGTTCCCGTATGTCCCTCACTTTGTCTTTTGCTGGATACCCTCGCCCTCAATAACCGCTTTCCAGTACCGTCAAAAGTTGTTTCCTCCCGAAGAGCGCACCATTAAAGTCCATTCATAATGTTCTTCCTAAATCCCAGCTCTTATAGTAGTATTTAGGATCTACCTAAGCATCAACAAGCAGTCCGCGACGAATTAGCCCGAATCAAAGCCGAGCGAATTGCAAAAGCACAAGAAAAGCAGCAATCTTGAAGTGTTTGTCCATTCACATTTGTACTCCCTATTGTATTAACGTACATGTTAGAGTGGAATGGAAACCCTGTCTTGACCAATTATGCATTCAATGTCTCTGCCCATCATATCCTCTGTGACGACCTTCTTCCATCTAACAAGGTCCTCAAACGTCACTTTAAATCCACCACACACTATGAAGACAACTTTCCTGCTGGGACCTTCCGTCCCGGGTACAACTTTGTTGAATAAGGACTGACTATAAGCTGGACACAGTGCAGTTGAACATGAGGGCTCAACCAGAATCTTGTGGTCTTCCACAAAGCACAAGGCAGCTTTCATCGCTAGAGAATCTGGTACACTCACGCAACTGACGACGCCCTTCCTGTCTAATGCCATCCGAACCACTCGAGCAGCAGGTTGAGACGCGCCGAGGGACCCAGACGCAATCGAATGAAATTCGTCAAAATGTGCCAGCTTTAAGTTGGTTTCTGGATCTTCAACTATCCGGGTATATCCAGGGAGCTCCAATTTGGCTGCTTGATTTGCATCCATTGAATGGTGAAAACAGTTTGAGCCTATCGTTTCGAGCGCCACAACAGGAACTAGTAGTCATCACGTTTCTCGTAAGTGCTTCTATCCTTCTCGATGGATGGAAACATAAATTGACTCACCATCTTCCCATCCCACAGCCTCCATCCCTATAAGAATTCCACCCAACAGTCCTGCACCTCCGACTGAGCAGAAAATCGCGCTGGGTTTCACGTCCTCTCCAAGTTGTTCTTGTATTTCCTTCACCATCGACGAATGTCCTTCCCATACAGTAGCATCATCGTAGGCAGGTATCATCACACCATGTTCCTCGCTTCTAGCAGCCTCCTCGGAAGCTTGGAGTGCTTCAGCGTAAATTTTGCCATGAATGCGCACCTCAGCTCGCTGGTCCTTGATAAATGCTATGATACGTTCTGATGCTCCGAAAGGTAGAAAAACTAGTCAAGAAGTTGTTATTTTGTTGCATCATGAATTTCATCTATAGTCAGTATACCTGTACACCTGACATCCAGATTTCGTGCTGCCACTGCTGCAGCTGTTCCTGCGTTGCCTCCAGATGCAATAAAAACGTGAACCGATGGACCGTGCTTTTCTTTCGCAGTCCGAACGAAATGCGATATACCTAAACACCGAGCAATGGTGTCAATTCGATTGGCTCGTCCGTTACAGCGATGATTTTACCGCGATACTTGAAGGAATAGGATGGATGCACAGTCTCCAGTTTCAAATACGTGTCACAACCTAATGTTTGAGAGATGAAACTTGACCGGATTAGCGGAGTTTGCGACCAGAGATTTCCGTTCATCATGGAAAGAAGAAAGCCGTCCGAGGAGGAAACAATTCTTGGATAGGTATTAGCTGTTAGTAAATTTCCTCTTGTTCGGACATAAGCTAAAGCCGCTCCGATTTATTTCGGCGTTAGGGTTTAGCTAGTTGATTGAGGGGCAGTTGGAGGAGTGCCTTAGATTTTGATATATTTTATCTTCGTCGGAGATAGTCAACGTGACGGTGATAAGACTTATCGGACAACTGGTCATGAATTCTAGTGAAATGTAACTCCTGTCTAATTTTTTTTTCTATGTATAAAGCGGATTTATTTGTACTTCATTCATTCAGAAAGCCTTGAGCAGCGGAGACAAAACGGGAACACC
Organism: Flagelloscypha sp. PMI_526; assembly: GCA_021399455.1. NCBI lineage: Eukaryota > Fungi > Basidiomycota > Agaricomycetes > Agaricales > Niaceae > Flagelloscypha > Flagelloscypha sp. PMI_526. Next base: position 296,262 of record JAJTUO010000002.1, read on the forward strand.
TTGCTTCTTGTAGAATGCTACAACCTTTTCACCGACAGAGGCAATATCTAGAAAAGGGAAATGTGTCTCATTAGAATGTGAGAAAGTGAGAATGGTGAACTTACTGCCTCCCGTAATACCGAATTTTTCATACACCTTGCCATAGGGACCTGAGGCACCGAAAGTATCCAAACCATATTGCTGGTAAGAGTTTGAGATTAGTGGGAAGGGGAAAATGGATAGATGTCATACCTGATGGCTGTATTTTTGCCAGCCGACAGTACTCAAGGCTTCCAAGGCGAGGATGGGTGCGCCACCCCTCAAAACACTCAAACGATACTCTTCTGGCTGCTGGTCGAAGACGAGCCAACAAGGAATGCTGACAACCCTGGTTTTGATCCCCTTTGCACTCAATTTATTGGCAGCCTCTACCGCAATTGGCACCTCAGAACCGGCACTGACAATAGTCAAATCCTCGCCTTGCTCTTCGTGCAAAACGTAACCGCCCTTAGAAGCTTTTTCGATGGTAGAACCTTCGAGATTGGGGAGGTTTTGTCGTGAAAGTGAGAGAACTGAGGGTGTCCCCGCCGATTTAATTGCGACTGAGTATGCAGCCGACGTTTCGTTACCGTCAGCTGGGCGCCAGAAAGCAAGGTTGGGAATGGAACGCAGATGAACAGCAGTTTCGATCGGCTGATGGGTTGGCCCATCTTCTCCAAGGCCAATACTGTCATGAGTAGCAACCCAGATGACCCTATGCTTGCTCAGCGCAGATAAGCGAACAGCACCAGCTGCATAGCTGACAAAGTTCTGGGGAGAAGTTATGGTCTTTCCAGGAGATTGTCAAGGTTTCTTACCAGGAACGTAGCAACAAAGGGGATTATGCCACCATATGCAGCTAAACCATTGCCGATAGCACCCATAGCTAAACAAAAAGAATTAGTAACAAAGAAGAACAACAAGACTATTCTAAATGACCATGTTCTCTGACACCGAAGCGAATATATTTTCCAGAATAGTCACCAAGACCGGTGCTTGGAGGTTGAAAGTCAACTGAGCCTTTCACCTTCGTCAGATTTGAGCCTGTGAGATCGGCAGACCCGCCAACAAGCTCAGGAATGACCTATTGCATGTGAGCAAGGAACCATAGAAGAACCAGAATTCCATACAGGATATAAGGAAGTCAATACGATCTCTGAAAGCTTACGACTTGCTTGAGCTGCGTCTCCCGGCTTGTAAATAGGAAGAGCCTTCTCCCAGTCCTGAGGAAGCTGACCAGCAATTCGACGAGTCAATTCGGCATGCTCGCTGGGGTATTTTCCTTTGTAAGCTTCGAGGAGAGTGTTCCACTTCGACTCTGCCTCTGCGCCTCTTTTGGCAATGGCTGCGTAAGCGTCATAAGTTTCTTGGGGTACATAATATTTCTTGTCGGCTGGAAGGCCGAATTTCGTCTTGAGAGCTTGGATGTCGTCTGCCTTGAGCGCTAAGAAAAAGAAAATAAATAATATAATAAAGCTGTGGCTTGAGGGTCTCCCTTACGAGAACCATGGACGCCATGAGTTCCTTGTTGCTTGGATCCAAAACCGATAGTGGTGCGAAGGCGGATAATCGTCGGTTTGTCAGCAACTTTGCGGGCTTCAGTGATGGCATTAAAAATGCCTTCTAGGTCGCTGTCCCCATTTTCTACGCTGGTAACATGCCATCCATAAGCAAGGAACCGTTGTTCAACATTTTCAGTGAAGGCGACATTTGTATTGCCGTCAATGGAGATGTCTAAAAGGCAGAATAAATGAGGTGAATGAAAAAATAATGGACGAGGTACGATTATCGTCATACACCTGTATATCACCGTGAATACATTAAAAAAACTCTTTGGACGTGGACATACTACAATGAGATTGCCCAGCTGCAGATGGCCAGCTAAGCTGGCAGCCTCAGAGGCAACACCTTCCATCAGGCAACCATCACCACAAAAGACTAAAATGTGTTATTCGTTGGAAGAAATTGGTGAATAATCGTCATGCCATATGTATAGTTGTTCGATCAAATTGAAGCCATCTTTATTGAAAGTGGCACCAAGGTGAGCTTGGGCAATCGCGAGTCCTACTGCAGCGCTAATGCCTTGACCTTAAAGGAGATTCAAACGAAATCAATAACGTATAAGACAGAACACTAACCAAGAGGGCCGGTGGTAACCTAATTCAAATAAGAGTGGGATTTTGAACGAAGAGCATGCACGAACCTCGATTCCGTCTGTGTGGTTGGCTTCGGGATGACCAGGAGTAAGAGAATCGACTTGACGGAACTGTTTCAGGTCATCCATGGAGAGTTTATATCCAAGGAGGTGAAGGAAGAATATATTGGAGAGCACATGCATGCCTGCAATCCAAAAAGTGTCACTAAGGAAATCGGAGATGATCGTCGGGATTTACATGCCCATTAGAAAGTACGAAACGATCGCGATTAAACCAGGAGGAGTTCTTCGGGTTAGCGTTCACAAATCTAAGGGGAATAAGGAGCAGGTTTGCTAGGGATAGTGCGTAACCTGCCGTGAGAAGAGTACATGCGCAGCCGGGGCCATGCCCATTGGTGCACCAGGATGACCAGAATTTGCACCACCCACGACATCTAAACAACTGCTTGGGATTGAATCCAAGGAAAGCGAGATAGGGAATACCAGCAGCCAAAGTACGGATGGTCGCGATTGCGGTCGCGTCAGAATCAGCAGCACTGTTGAAGACAAGACCCTAAGCAAGAAATCCACGGAGGTGAATGAGTAATTACACAAACGACATGGTAGTTGAGATGAAAAAATTGGATGGATTGTTTCCGTCTCAAGCCGTGCGCAAAGTTAATCTTCGGGCCGCTTGCCGAAAGCGATTGAGTCACCTTGGACCCTCCATAACCGCTGGTATAGTACTCTCCGACGACCTTTTAGCATGTTATAATAAATTCATATGACAATGTTAGTTATGAGAGGTCAAAGGTAATTTGCTTGGCATCGTTAGCCACCTTCACTAGCCCAGCCTCCACTTGCCCTCCTTGAACATTTCCTATGGTTCTCCCCTTTACAAAGACAGCGACACTATCAAGTGAAACGTTATCTTTGACATGGACTTCAACTGAATTTCCAGTCCTATTGACTTCGATTGATCCTGCCGTCTCCCCATTCTGCGTCCCAGGGATGTCAATAGAAAGCTTCCCTTCGGCCAGTTCGTACAGCCTTAGTTCAAGCGAACTGGTAAAATCATAATCAGGTTTCCCGATACCTGGAGGTCCAAGAACCAGGATGGAGTTGGGTCGAACAAATACTGGAATTTCTGAGAGAGGAACGACCTCAGATACCCATCGAGGTCCTTCGACTGTTCTCTCGGAGTGGAAGAATGATGTCCAAGTCCCCTCAGGAATGTAATAATTGCTTTCCTCACCCTCTGTTACAAATACGGGAGCAACTAGTAAGCTGGGGCCAAGCATGTACTGCAGATCCAAGGGTTGAGCAGAGCGATCTCCAGGAAACTCGAGGAACATCGCTCGCTGTACGGGTCTACCTGTCTTCGTAGCCTTGATGGCCAGGTCATACAGATACTGGCATCAATCTGTGTTTAGTATCGAGGTATCTGGCCATGTAGCTTGCTTGGTCCTCACCATAGACCCAAGGTACGCGGTAGGAGTCACTCCCATGTAAACGGGAATGAGAGCTGAAGATGCCGAAAGCAACCCAGCGGGCGTAAACTTCGGGTGTCGGTGTATCCTCAAATCCACCTGAATTATTTCTCGTGTGAGAATCCAGACATGTCCAAGCCACAGAACTGGACTCACCAATATCATGACTAGCAAAGGCAAAACCAGACGAGGTCAAGCTCAATGCTCCACGAAGTGCCTGTGCCATAGCTATGAACGTTGATTCACCTGAAAGCCGTTTAGTGTTACTAAACGACATGAATGAATGAAATGAGGCAAACAATCTCCTCCCCAGTGCACAGGGAATCTTTGCCCTCCAGCAGCAGAAGTTCGTGCAAAGACGATGGCCTCCCCTTTTCCAAGGCGGCGTTCTAAGAGCTTGAATACCATTCCATTATATAAAACGGCGTAAGCATTATGTGCCTTGTATGGATCCGAGCCGTCGTGAAATTGTACGTTGGCAGTCGGAATCCGTTCTGGGGGGTAGAGTGAGTGGGCCATTATGCAGAACAAAATCAACCACTTACCCCCGAAGTCTGTTTTAAAGCATGTGACTCCGAGCTGCAAAAAGAAACTTTGTGAGAATGGCACATATAACCTTAGTGGTGGGGCAAGCGTACATCTATGAGATGCTCAAGTTTGTCGCAGTACCACTTTCGTGCTTCGGGATTGGTGACATCAACGACGGCTAGTCCCTAAATGAAAGTTTCAGATAAAGGAAGGAAATAGAACCAGTGAGGTAATATGACAGACAGGTTGCCACAGATCCCATTGCCAGACAGTAGAATCTTTCCTTTTAATAAAGTAACCGCCTTCCACTCCTTCTTTAAATATTGGAGATAATTGGGAGATGTAAGGGTTAATCTATTTTTAAAAGATAAGTTCATTAAACAAGGAATTTAAAACCAACAAACCCAAACACAAATTTGAACATTGTACTTTTCTTTAATCTCAGAAAGGTAGGCCTTTGGATCTGGGAACTTTTCGGGGTCGAACGTAAAGTCACACCATTGGTAGCCTTTCATCCAGAAGCAGTCCAAATGAAACACGCGAACAGGACATTTACGCTCTCGCATGCCTTCTAAAAATGTTGAAACCGTCTTGCTAGAATAGTCCGTGAGGAAGGACGTAGATAGCCAAAGACCGAAGGACCAGGCTGGGAGGAGACTTTCACCAAGATCAGATCTCTAGCAAACCGTGTGTGAGGTACATACGGAGGGCGTCCAGTCAGAAGCGTGTAAGTTTCAAGAATCTGGGAACATGAGGATAGGCTTCTGCAGAAGGGCAAGCAGACATACCTCAAGAGGCGTCTCTCCGTAAATAACATAGTACTCAAGACATTGGTCTGCTACAGACATTCCTACTCTGCTGACTTTCTCAGATCCAACTTCAACGTCTATCTCTCCGAAGTGGCGGATGAAAACGCCATAGTTCTGGTTTGTAATATAGAATGGTACACATTTGTAGGCCTGGTCGGAGGATGTCCCACCATCTGTAAAGGAAGGATGAAGTAAAATTCATTAGGGGATCAAAGAGCTCCATACCTTGATTCCAGATCGCAATACTTTGCCCATTTTTGACAAAATGTCCAAACTGTTCTCCCAATCCATACACTAGTGTACCTGGTGTCAAATCCAACTCTGAATGGAGATACCGAACTGTCTTTGGAGGATTATCGGGGAGCGGATTAGATCCTATGTCTGTGGCAAGGCAAGAGCTATTCGAGGCTGAATTTTGTACCCAGCGGTAAGGAACATCGATTACGCTTTGATACTTACGCCCAGATGTCGTTAAAATGCGCGATTTGGCCTTGAAAGTGACAGTATAGGGGTTTTCTGTGATCTCGGCAGTTAGGCCGCCAGTGATGATTTGACGATGTCCTGAAGGAGCTGTTTGAAGAGATACGTCGACAACAGGGGCAGCGTCAGGGAACAGTGGAATTTCAGGATTGGGATTGTTATGCACAAAGTGCTGAAGCTTGACAGCGACTACATTCTTCGTAGGAGAATGAATGCCAATCTGAAGGACAGGGCCTTGGAGGGGGATTGCTCAGGCTTAAACTGAAGTAGTTTTGGGCTGACTTGGCTCACCTCCGAGAGTATCACCACGGTGACGAATCGGGCGAGTCGAAACCTGCAGATCGTATCCTTGATCTTTCTCTACTGTCGAGGTTACTTGAAGCGCAGAAAAAGGTTTAACCCCGTCCTTGAGTAGCCAAAATCCATCTAGTACGGTTAGATTAAATTAGGTTCTTGTAGACGCTAAAACACACCAAGGAACTTCATTGTCCAATCTCAGCTTTGACTGTAGCGGTAGATACTGCTCCTCTTAAGTACCCAACCGCCGAGAGGGGTCGTGGGATCACGCGGCGAGCGGGCCGTAAGATTCATCCGAAATACAACCGCAAAATCATTTGTAATATGGATTGGAAAACATATATGGCTTGGCGTCGAGGCATCGAGCATGTCCAAATGCTGGAACGACATGAGAGAGCACGAATGCCAAATTTGGAGACAAATTGTTACGACAACATACGCGGCACAGAAATTAGGATTTGAGTATTTTAATACCTACTTCACGCAAATAGTGTTAAAAACAAATAGAACACGTTCAAAGGGAGTTAGGAAGACCCAGAGGAGTTATAGACAGCGTCAAGTACTTCCATGGGCGCTTCCAAAGTTTTGCTGATGCTCGTAAGTGCCCAAATAATGCATCACAACAAGGGTATTTATGGCATCCCACGCCTTTTCTTAGTCCACTCAAATACCAACACCTACCGTCCTGAGAGGCGCATGGAGATCTGCTACCTTAAGTATTCCTAGCTGGATGTCACCGTACATACTACCACCACAAATTCATTCAAGGATAATCATGAAGACGGTAGAGACCTCGAGATACTTGATCCTGTCACATTTGTCACGGCAAGAACAAAGACTAGCACAAATAAAAAAGATGATCATTTTACAAGTATAAGTACAAATACAACAAAGGTAAATTACGTTGAACACTAAACGAGTGTGAAGGGACCAATTGATGATCCAAATCGCGATAAAATCACTTCAGCATCACCTGAATGGCCTTTTGACATTTCACCAGCTGGTGGTAGCCCTAAATTACGCAGGTCTGACAACCCGTTATCGGCGGAAATATTAACAGAATGCAGCTGTCAAGTTTGGTCAGAAAAATTATGATGGTTTTTGAAGAATCTCCAACCTTGAGACTAGATGTTGACTTCATGGCTCGGGCATGATAGCCTATTTGCGGTGCCAGTGTGGCGCGAAGGATAGCGGAGTGGGGTCCCTTTAGATACTGGATTTGTGATGGTGGAGTCAAAGAGTGTGAAGGGCCAACGAGTTTTTCAGGGGAGAATGGCGGTGTAAGTAGAGTTCGGGTAGAGTCAGTTGATGACTCGGAGGACTCTGAATACGACAGCATGTCCGGGGCTAAAGAAGGCTCTGAGACCTGTGCGAAACGAGTAGCAGAGGGAACGGCGGCAAGCTTTGAGAGAAGGAGAGGCTATTAGGCAAAGTCAGCCTTATCTGACGTAATGCACATGATGACTTCACCTACTTTAGGTCGCCTAGAAGGGTCAGAATGATTCATAGACGTAGAGGCGCGAGCCACTGCTGCACAAGAATCGAGCTTGCGGCGGAGAGATCGATTCTCCGCTGCAAGCTGGCTATTTCCAGAAAGGGCGCTGGCTAATCGGTCCTCGACATCCTGTCGGAGAGACCGATCCACTTCCAGGGCTTGGGCAGATGAATTGATAACTTCAGAGAGGGTCCGCTCGAGGATAGAGACTTTAGCCACCAGCTCTGAATTTTGTTGTTCTGATTCCTCAAGACGAGATTTTGTAGTGCGCAACTCGTCCTTGGAAGCGGCAAGCTGCGCTTCAAGCTCGCGGGGCTGGTGCATACCTAGTGTCGCCTGTAGTGAATCTCCGGAATCACTTTGGATATTTCTATGGTGCAGTCCGGTGTCGAAAGCCAGCGATCGGCGATATGTGCGATCTTTGAATAAACTTTTCTCAGGAGATGGGCTCGAGCCCAGCAGGCTCAAAGGTCGAGGTCGGGGGCGCGGGGGACTTAGACTGTCTCCGTTTTTTCCAGCTGAGCGCTCGGTGTCCAACTCTGCTTGAACTTGTTTCGTCCGTTCTCGCTCCATTTCCAGAGCACGAGTGAGCCTGTCATTCTGGGCGCGTAGTTGTTTTAATGCGTGTGAAAGGTCCATTCGCACTAATCGGTCATATTCTGCATCCGGTAGAGCATCTCGTTGCTCCGGGGGTGGGAAAGATGTAGCGGAGGCGCGTCGTTGGGAAGAGTCGGATGGTGAGGGTGAGCCAGCAGGAGAAAAGGGCCAGCCAGAAAAGGGTGATGACTGGCTCATTGATTAAGGGAGAGAGACTGAGAAGGAAGGGTTAGAAACATACAGGTCTTCCTGTTGGAGACATAATCTGGCCAACTGCCTGAGCCATGGGTGCCAAAGGTTTGCCGGAGGAAGGGGAGGACAAAGAAAAACGAAAGAAAAAGAAGCCAAATAATCAAGAAGGCGGGAGGGTCAGGATGATGAAAGTGGGAACCAAGCGCATCTCAGCGTTGCATTTATGTGTGTCAGGTTTTGACAATGGGTGACGGGAAGTGAGTGTAGAAATTTCTAAAAAAAGATACTGTGTGAGGTTGCCATCATTGATCTGGAGTCTCAAAGTTGTGGATAACCTTGGCGTTGCTGGCCGCTCGATGGATTACTTCCAACGATTTCTGAACAGAACTAATTCTGTTCAGCCTAAGAAAGAACCAGCCGATCCTACTCAAGAATTTGCGCGCTCATGGACGAAAGTGAAGACGACCCTTAGTTACCCGGACGAACGCCAGCTCTCTAGAGGAATCGAATCCACCGATGTGCCGCGGCTGCTCAAGTCGATGGTCGATGCTCTTGTTCTAGAGTCTACACTAGTAGAAGAGGGGTATGTTATTTATTTATTTACTGAATTTTCTTTTTTTATGTTATATAGTGGAACTGGAGCGTGCTTGGAGTATCTCTTGAAGAACGGTCCGCTACATTCGTCTGTTTGAGTTGCAAGATGTCTCAGCTCTCTCTCTCCTCCTAGATGTACTTGGCACCCTGGTCCGCCTCAGTGAATCAGATCGTCCGGCTGGTATTCAAGCTGAAGTGCTCCGCGCTGTTCAAAACATGGTCGTTCTCCTCGACGAGACATTTCTCATCCACTCTGTCGTCCACAGAGCCGTCCTCCGTCTCCTTAGAAATTGCGTAGGTGATGATATACAAGATCAACTAGACGGAAAGCACAGAGCCATGGGCGCAGCAGGCAATGCTGTTAGAACCCAGCCTTCAGAGTATGAAGAAGACTGTCAGTTACCCTCCACCCATCATTGACTCCACGCTGAATACATATTAGTGGTGAATCTCCTGTGCATTCTATGCAGTAGGATTAGGACTTACCGCGAGCTCCTCATGATATTCTTCCATGACAAACATTGGTATCGGTCTGAGCCACTGTTTTCTGTTGAAGAGGAAGAGGAGGAGGAGGAAGACGAAGAAGATAATTTAGTTTCAGACGCAGACCGAACTGCATCTCCAACACCGTCTCAAGCGACTGTCACCTCCGCTCCTGCCTCTTCTCTTGCGAAGAAAACGGAATATGAATTCCTGCTCTTCAACTATCTCCTTCGCTTCGTCCATCGAGAAGGCAAGATCGGAGAGTTTGCGCGCGCCGGTCTTTTGTTTTTGATGGATGTAGCGATGTCTCCTGGCGGCGAACCTAGCTCACGCAGCACCAGCGACGAAGCCTCTTCTCGATCCGAGTCTTCAACTGCTGTGTCTGATCCAATAACAGATGCTGCTCTGGCTCTTGCAGAATACATCCTCGATGGAGACTTCTCTGATGTGCTCGGCGCAGGTCTCAGTGCAGTTTACTCCATTCTACCGTCCAAACTAGCTCTCCGCGCGGCAGACGCGGAATCATCTGGTGGCATGACAATCGGTGGTATCGGCCCAGAGACAGAAGAGGAGAAGACCAGGGTAATGGCAGCTATTCAGGCGGCGCGAGAAGATGGTGTAGAGGACGCCCAAAACCCAGAGTTTAAGGCTAGACTGGACCACTTCTTAAAACTCTTGGAATTTCTGCAAGATGTCTTGCGGCGGAACGTGGTTCATGATCAGGATACTGTAGATGCGTCGAATTTGGTCGGCTCCGCTATTGTCCAGTCAATACTGGATGCTGTTCGGAGAATTTTCATGGAGAACGTCCTTTATCCACACATTTTGGAGTGCTCAGATGCAGATGGAAGTGCAGTAGCAGTCATGTCCTACATTGAAATCACAATCAGAACTCTCCAGGATGGCCCACTTGGTGACCTCCTTGTAGAGTTCCTGTTGAGTGAGGATAATGAGGATGTCCGGCCGAGGACACGAACACGAAAATTAACCATGGCGCTAGGAAAGGACGACGGGCCTCCTTCTGCTGCGGTCGAACGAGCTAACAAACACCGACGACGCCAGAGTAGCGCGATGACCCTCTTAGAAATGGAAGCTCCTCAATCCACCAAACAGTCGGAATACTTTACCTCAATAGCTCGCTTTACTCTGAAAGACCTCCTCGTCTCCAATTTGCGCTCAGATTCCTCACCAACTGCTACAGCTGCCCTCCATCTCCTTCAATCTCTATTACTGCAGCACCCTCGACTGTCTATCGTTAAACTTCTCCGCGTGATCCCAGATTCTCAGGCAACCTGTGTTCCCCCAGCCCGTCATGCTCTCTCTAGACCCATTTTCATATCTAGACAAGAGCGAGGACCAGGAAGATAACGAAGATACCTTCCGTTATCCTGGTGTAGAAGACGAAACTGATATCCCTTCTGCACCCACAGATCCCATTTTCCTGCAGCCCGACATGACGTATTCCACCCATGAACGAGAGATGAATCTATATCTCACTCTCGTCTCTCGAGTAGATCCTTCGCACAACATTGAAGCTTTCTCCACTGGCTATGATCATTATCTTCGAGATGCGTTAACATCCATCCTCGAACAGCCCATGTTCTCTGCGTCTTTCTCTGAAGACGCAGATCGCACTAAACATCGTCTAAACGTCAATGACCCTATTCTCAGCCTTGTCCTCGAAGGACTTCGAAAATTCTTTTCGAACTCGCCCGACTACAATATGGCTCTGACTGGCGTACTGGCATCACTTGCCTTACATCCAGACAGATCATTGGCAGGCTGGTTGACCTTTGGCACAAATGACTCTTTTGCGGAGCCAACTTTTGCAGCTGGTGATGATGACATCGTATACTCCGTTCCAGAGAGCGACGAGGATGATCGTTCGATAGATTACAAGATCGACGAGAAACTTTACACCGAGACGAATATCCTTCCCGCAGCGAGTGTCAACGAGAAAAGCCGACCTGTGGTTCATATGATCTTCCATGGGCTGGTTGCCCAGCTTGAGCGATATCGCCAGGTCGTAGACAATTTCGACAAGTACCTCTTGGACCGTCGGCGTGGACTGCTGTTTACCGAGAACATGAGCGAGGCATTGTCTCTTGCTTTGGAGACGACAGACGAACCCTATGTCGTTCCTTCCATCGACCTCGACTGATTCTATGGAACGACCATCCACACCAGTCAAACCTGCAGAAGTCATGCGCAGTGCATCGAGCGCATTCGTTAAACTTCTTACACCGAAGAAGAATAGGCCAGGACGACCGAGCGTGTCTTCTCAAGAATCGTCCGCTCCATCTAAGAATCGCTCAATGAGCATCTCTTCGAGTCCTTTTGCGCCTCACTACCAGCGAACGGAGTCGATCAAAGTGGAACCATTTGTTCCGCCTATTCCGAAAGCTGGCCTCTGGAGTCCGCCGAGCAAAGTGCAGTGGGATGAGGACGATGTGTTCGGTTCTGGGTGGGGCGACAAGCCTTCTTCGAAGCAGGAATCCGATACTGCGAGCGTGCAGTCGGAAAAACAGCTCAGTAGTGTGACCTTATCGCAACTGTTGGATAATGTGGTTATACTTGAGGAGAGCATCAAGGAGTTGGTGGCAATCATCCATGCCAGGCGTAGTTTGGGAATTGATTCCATAAAGTACATATGAAGTTTATTGTAATAGTAGTAGATACAACTGACCACTGTGGATTCACTTCTTTGCCCTCTTCCCCCGTCCTTTTTTCCCTCTCGGAGGGCTATTCGATTTGAACATCTTGCTCTGGATTCGCTTGAACTCTTCGTCGTCCAAGTCTGGCTCTTCTTCTCGTTGTCGTTTCCCACTGCTACTCTTACCACCAGAATATTTGGCAGCAAGGCCGTCCAAAAACGAGTCCTGGTGTCGGGCATGGTTCTTTTTGAGGATGAGAGCTTGAAGAGCGGATACATCTTCTTCTTCGTCCTCCTTGGCTTTAGCTTTGCCCTTTTTCCGTTTGCCGGTTTTACCGCTGCCGAAAAATTCGTCCCAAACGCCGAGCTCCTTTGCCAGTGCTTCTGCTTCCGTCGCTTCCTTCTGCGCTGCCTTTTGTCGCGACAGCTTCGCCTTTTCGTCCTTCACGCTTGTTTCCCATTGCTTCGTCTTCTCGAGTTCGCCATTTGCAACGAGCTTCGAGAGAGTAATCACAAAACGGGCTTCATCGTCGTGTGTGGAATGAGGAATATGCGTCATAATTTCTTCGATGGAGCCGTTGGTGAGGATATAGGCTTCTTTGAGGTCGTTCACCTCCTCTGAAGAACCTGCGGCATGTTTTAGCGTCAAAGAACGCGTGTTTATACATGTAAAATGACATACCCTGATATTCTTTCTTCATTTCATCCAATTTCCCGCGCGTAACACGATCGAACAAGTCCTCAAAGTAGGCCTCCCAACCATCCTCTCCGCAGGATAGACCAGCCTCGTCAGTACGACCAGTGGTATCATACCTCGAACGCTTCTTGGCATCGCTCAAGACAGCATAAGCAAATCCAATGCGTTGGAATTGAACAGATGCTTCTGCCTTGATCTCTTCCGAGGAATTGGTGTGCTTGTCTGGGTGATGCAAAAGAGCAGCGCGACGATACGCTTTTTTTATATCTTCGGGAGCAGCATTTTTGTCCAGGCCAAGGGTATGGTAGAGGTCAGCATCGTCAGTGCCAAAGATAGCCACCATCGGGTCTATGTCAGAGTCCATCCTGGTGGTTGAAAGCAAAGGCTCACTTTGTGACACCAAGTGTGACAGCATCCGCGTGACTCAGGTTGCCTCTGTCTCTCATGTCGTCTGACGAAGGCGGAGATGGCTATGATGGCCCAATCGAGACCGAAGACACTTTCTCGCCTCTTAAGCGAAAACGCAGCGACTCTCCTGACATTCCTGACTACGTTCACCGACCAGCACTTGTTGATGACCCAGATGACATTTATGGACGCGCTCATTTCGGGAACTTTGGCGAATATATGCGCAGAAAGAGAGCAAAACTGCAAATACAGAATAGCCAGCTTGTAGGCACCCCTCTGAGCTCTATATTTCACGGTGTCTCCATCTATGTTCGTTCCAGTCCAGAAAGTCACCAAGTACCGTCCACTCACATTTTTCCAGATCAACGGAATAACGGACCCACCAGCATGTCTTCTTTTTCTTGTCATAGGTCTCTTCCTGAATACTTACTTGTTGTGTAGATGCTAGATCTTAGAAGAATGATCCTCGAGAATGGAGGGGTATATATGCCTTACCTTCATAGAAAGACTGAAGTGTACGTCTTCAATATTCTATCGCTCAATCTACTCTCCGTTTAATCCTTCTCTAGAACTCACGTTATTGCAACAAATCTTACTCCTGCAAAAGTCAAGGAATACCAAAACTTGAAAGTTGTCCTCCCTCAATGGATTGTCCAATGCGTGACAGAAGGCAAACTTCTCCCCTGGCAAAGGTTTATGTATCGACATCCAATTCAACAAGGTCCTTCGCTTCTGACTCACAATTTTTCTTCAACCAAATTCGGACCTCCATCTCAAAACTCGGACGCGTCTACGAGTACAGTCAAACGGCACCGAGAAGTGGATGTGTTATATACCACAGATCCTGCAACAAAGAAGGATGCAGAACGTGTTCCTGGATATAGTGCACATAGTTCTAATGTTGCCGCCCAACGTGCCATGTCTCGAGATGGCTGGAGAGAAACCCATACTGTGTGTCACCACCCTCTTGATCTTTCTCCTACAAGACATACTTATTGTCCTAATAGGCGGCTTCTGCTGATTTCGTTGAGGGGTACTACAAGTTCGTTATTCCAACCTTAACTGATAGTCGTTCTCAAAAATCTCAGAAACTCCCGTCTGCACCACCTTTCGACCTGGAAAACAGAGCTTAAAGAACTCGTTAAGGAGGCCCAGAACAGAGCTGCCTTTCTCTCTCTATCACAGCAAGAGCCAAAACCTAGGACAACTCCCTCCAATGTCAGCATGAGAGGAGCTGACTTGCCTGAAGTGTCCAAGCGGTTACCGTCATCCTCGCACAATCGTGTTATTATGCATTGTGACTTTGATTCCTTTTTCGTTTCTGTGGGGCTTACTAGTCACCCTAATTTGCGGGGGCGGCCTGTGGTAGTATGTCATTCTTCTGGTTCCGGCAATATTTCGAGTACATCCGTGAGTTGTGTAAAATGATTTCTAGGTACCCTCATGATTTATTTCCGAAAAGGAAATCGCATCCTGCTCCTATGAAGCTCGAGAAAGTGGAGTTCGGAATGGAATGAGCCTGCATCAGGCCCGAACTCTGTGTCCTGACATCGCTACCTTACCTTATGAGTTCGAGAGGTCTGGTCTAATCTTCATTTTTTGCTAATCAAAAGAAATAATTGGTTTCGTACAGGTACAAAGAAATCTCACTGGCCTTTTATACCATCCTAATGACACATGCCGACGATCTCCAAGCGGTTTCGGTGGATGAAGCTCTCATCGAAGTCACCAATGCCGTTGCAGGAGAAAACTCTCAGCCTTCTTCAGACCCCGCAAAGGATTTCGCGGAGAAATTGAGAGCAAATATATTTCAAGCCACGAGCTGCACAGGTACTGTATCTATCCTATGCAATTTTCAATAGTACTAACGCTTCTCTCAGTGAGTATTGGTATCGGCCCAAACATTCTCCTCGCTCGACTTGCTTCTCGCCAAGCGAAGCCAAATGGTTCCTGTCATCTTCAACCTACTTCCCTTCCCGCCTTGCTTCCATCCCTCGATATCAAGGACCTCCATGGAATAGGCTCGTCAACCAAAAGCAAAGTATTTGAAAAGCTCGGCACCTCCAATCTAGGCGACCTTTTGGGGAAATCCCGAGGACTCCTCCGTGACGCGCTTGGGACCAAAACGGGTGATTATGTCTATAACGCCCTCCGTGGCATCGACGACCGGAAACTTGAAAGCGACAAAGCCCGACAAAGTGTTTCAACTGAGGTCAACTACGGCATCCGTTTTGTTAACCTAGATGAGGCTAAAGCGTTCATTCATAACCTCTCTATCGAGCTGGCACGCAGATTGGAAGAAGCCCACTTGGCCGCCCATCACATTGCCATTAAAATCATGAAGCGACATCCTGATGCACCGGAGGAAGCTCCAAAATTCATGGGTCATGGACTTTGCGATACCTTCCACAAATCTGGGACTATCACAGGCGGCAAGGAAACTTCCGACCCTCAACTGATCTCCGAGAACGCTTTTAGGCTTCTCAAATCTTTTGGATTTGAACCGAGAGAGCTTAGAGGCATTGGAATTTCCGTGAGACCGCCTGAGCCTCTCGAGAAGGGACAAAGTCCGTCTTAGTTTTGCAGATGCCAGGGGGAAAACGAATGCGAAAGCGTCTTCATTCCCATACCTTAATGGACAGAGGCCTCCTTCACCTCCGAAGCCATTGTTTCAGCCTCAGGATCCTGGAAAGCAGGTCCAATGGTCAACGTATCACAAAAGCTCTAGCACCACGGGAAGGATCTCGTGTGTCTCCTATGAAACGACCAAACCCATTTGAACAAGAAATTTCCCCTGAACCGATGGCCCCCGAAATCCCAAGTAGAAGTCCATCCCGAAGTCCCAGCTGGAATCCGAGCCGAGAGTCCTCCGTTGACCTATACGATCCCACTCGGGACGAAGAAGAGTTCATCTCCATACATGACGACGAGGAATGGACAGAACAGGATAGCCAATATGCATCCAATATTATCGAACGGCCAATTATTGTCCTGGCAGAATACATTGAGCCACCGCGAGCTGTGATGCGACGGATTCCGTCCATGAAGGAACGAGATGCTGAAGGTAACAAGATTGAATATACATCTATTGACAACCTCCAACAACTCCTATCCCAATGGATCGAGGCTCACTACTCGACGGTTCCAAGAGAAGAGGACATTGATCGCTTTCGCAGTTTCATGATCAAGTGCTTGGATGAATCCAAGTCTCCTGATTCTGCTATTGAAACTACGCAAGATATGATGAGATGGTGGCGAATTCGTTTGCGCCAAAATTGGCCTCAAGATAAAGTTGAGACGGGAGACGGTGGCGACAAAGAATATCAGCGAATAGGCACAGCATGGTGGTCTGCGTTTGCAAGTGTTCGGATTTCGTTGGACTCTGTCGTTCGTGCGAGATTTGGTGGTAGACTTGCAATACGATAGTCTTATGTTATACTGTGTGCGCACCTATAAAGACCTCCACCAATAGGTGGAATGACTTTAGTTAGAGTCCAGCTATACGCAGCAAACCGTCCGCTAGGTCTTCAAGCCATGGTCCGTATACATTTAAATGGTTTACCCACAAAGCATACCAAATGCTTGCAAAAGCTATTCCATAGCTTACTCCCGCCATAACTTGATTAAATGTGTGGTGACCTAACCACATGCGTGAGTTGACACCCACAAACGTAGCAGGGAGAACGAGAAGTGGTGGGATGATTCGGGTGTACGGATGGTCAGGGAGGGATTTGTGCAAAGGCAAGAACAGACATGCAAGGGATGTCCAGGCTGCAAAGTAGCCGAGAGACGCACTATGCGTTGAAGGCATCCTCGACTCCAAGTCAGTCTCCTTGTTTTACGCAGTGTAAGAGAAAAAGTCACACACCCATAACTTCTCTTCATCTCCTCACGCGCAGGTCGTTCTTGTTTTATCAGCCTCTTCACGACCTTCACCGAAAGACTTGTGCAGACTGCACCGAACGCGACATAGGAAACAGCAGCGGAACGTGTGTAAATTACGACCTACGCCGCAAATCCCAATGACAATGATGTTAGTCTACTAGCGTTGAGCAAATCTGTATGACAAGAGTGATCAAACAAAACGTCGTATACCCGGTCAAGTACAGAGAGAAGTAAGGACTGAGATGACGCCATGGTTGTTGAGACTAAGGTTGGGGTCAAAGGAAAGAGAGTGGATATATAAAGTTCCAGCCAGAAAACGGAGTTGGGTGCATTGTACTATAGAAGTCCTTGCATAAAAAAAGGTAATAGAGTTAGAGATAAAGGATCATGAGGTATCGTGAGTCTAACGTCATCCAAAGATGTGTGTAGCTAACTATTCAATGGATATCCGAGCTGCCAATGGTGCACCAGCGCCATAAGAGCTTTGGCGTTGACTCATGTTAGGGGTTAGAGGAACTTGAGTCTTTGTGATATTAGAATCTAAACAGATGCGTCAAGAATATGGAGTGAGGTCAGAGGTCACTACTCACCATGGACCTTTGAAGATAGTAGTCCTCGATCGAAATCTGCGAAACATCGCAGCCCAACGGCAAATGTGCAGAATAAGAGAAGGAAAGCTACAATGGCTGCCAAAAAAATGAGAGATATTCCGTGACAAGAACGCAAACTGCTTACTGAACATCGTCAAAGATGCTCGCGTAGTTGCGTAGACTTCAGCTTGACTTGGTTGATAGAAGCGAATCAGCTTATAAATAACTAGTAAAAAGTTAGGAAATAACAAAATTGTAATAATGGGAGAAGCTTGCAGTAGGATTCTGCAGCCAACATGGTCACTACATAGAATATGAGCGGCAAACCACAGCAGGAATAGAAATCCAACAAACCTAGAGAAATGGTCATGATTGATTTGATTTCTCGTTGCACGGCGACTCCACAGAGCACAAGCAAAACAAGGACGATAGGGATCGCCGCAATAGTAAGACCAAATTCTGTGGAACTCGTTTGGAGGACCACGATAAGAAGCTATATAAAACTAAGTTGGGAATATTTGTACAGCTGATGTGCATTACCTGCATAGTGACGGAAGCAAAGAAGAAGAAATCAAACTTGAGGAGGCAGATCATGACTTGATAGAATTGGTACATGGCTAGAAATGACTTGTCAAAAACAGACAAATATATATAAGAGCAGATGAGCATACTCTTCATTTTGGGATTTGCGCCAACGACATGGAAGATTGCCCAGCTATGAAGAGTGTCAAGGTGAGGTTCGTGGAAAAAGCGAGCAATTGTCATACCCAAATTCCTGATACAGCTGACGGACTAAAAAGCAAATGACAATCCATGAAGCGGCAATCACGCATGGTGCAACGATAAGGTAGGGCTAAAACGAAAATCTGCTACCACCAGGGAAAATGAACAGGCAAAGTCGTACCTTGATGTCCGCCCATAGTGTATCCTTCCCATCACATGACTACAATACGTTGGGTCATGTCAGATAGTATAAATATTGGAGACATACGTTATAGTCGACAGTCCCAGTACAACCATTTTTCTTCACCACAGCCAATTCAGTCTGGTGAATTTGTAGGGCACCCATGACAATGAGAGCAAAGTGGAATACTAAGGGGGAAAACATGTTAATGATATAATGAAACAATAAACAACCTACATATAATTCCAGCTAGCTGAATGATGTTCCTTAGACGGAGGGCATCGAAGGCCATAACAAGTTCGAATATTCTAAGGTTAGGGTTAGCGAATATCTCACCGTAACGAGCAAAGAAACTTTCTCGGCAAGAGCGAACAACGAGAGAAAACATGGCAGCGTCTTGTATCTTCCCGAGAAGGAGGGAATGGCTTCATCAACCTGCTCTCTTGTGTCAGCGAACCAAGGTAAGATGAAAAGAAGTGATAATCTTGCCTTATGATAGACGACGGCAATTAAAGCACAAACAATCACGGCCTCTGCAAAAAACCAAAGCAAAACAAGTTATTGAATGGGAACGGAGACGACCAGGTGAGAAACGGACGAGCCAAGACTAGATGAGCAATTGATGAGGATCCGAAACAACAAGACAAATAGGTTGACACACTTGTGAACATGAAAGCCTTCTGGGCGCGGCTCGCAAGCAAAGGTTCGCCTGCAGGCATAGTATAATGACAAGAGAAGAACGAGAGTGGTCAAATTTCAAGTTGGCAAGTCCCGGGTCGTGGGAGTAGGAACGAAGAGGCGCTTACCCTTACAACGTGACAAATCCAAAATTAATCAGACATCCCGCTGTGACTACGCTACTTTACCATCCCACACCAATTTGAATTGCCGTAGAAAGGGATACAGCTACATCATGTTCCTCCCTCCAAAGGTGTTCTACGCAGCCCAGAATGTTCTCGTCGTCGGAGTTCGTGTCCCCCATTTTTTTCCGCTCTTGCTGCAACAACTCCAATCCTCGTTCAGCCCGGCGTTGAAGCCCAGTGCATATCTGATTGAGTGACTCCCTAACAGTCTTTTCGTTTGCGGCCGAGACTGTATCTTGAAGGCCGAGAACGACACCCTGCCATGCCTTCACTTCCACTGAATTATCTCGTCCTTGGACCTGAGAGTGGTACAGCCGCAGTGCCACAATGAGGCGATATGAAGGAAATGGAGCATCGCCACCATGAAGAGTCCAGTCGCTTTGAAGTCTTAAATGAGCAACAAATGTAAAAAAATAAGCGAGCTATATACCCCCAATATCCCTGTGCTTCGAGAAGTTCCTTCCTGTAAAGTCCATCCTGTCCGTCTTCTAACAGAATCTGCTCCAGGAGATCTGTAATATCTACTTCACTCCGAGATTGGTTATTCAGATCTACAAAGCCATAATCCACAAACAGCCGGCTATTCGGATGTGGTCCGTATTGGAGAAACAACTCAGAGCCTGCCTTAATGTCGTCTTTTCGAGAGCTGACAAAATCGTCAAGCCACTTGGCGTGAGGCCAGATGGCCGATCTGTGGCGGATTTCAATGATAACGACGGAATTGAACTTGAATGGTTTGCCATGTCCAAAATTGGACACAGCGAAAAGTTGTCTGGGCTGTTCGATAGCATCTTGAGTCGGTGATATACGCATCGCGTGTTGACTAAATCTCTCTGTTTGAATGGAATCTCTGTCCCAGTCCATGTTATGTTGCTTACCATTAAGCCAAGCCCAGAGGAAGTCGTCTTGATTTGCTTCGGGATTCTTCAACCTTGGGTGACGTGCCTGTTAGCAATAAAGCGTGAGATTGAAAGAGAGAGGAAAATCTTGTAAATTCCAACCAAATAAGCTTGAACGATGTTCCAGTCCTCACGGAAACGAGTTTCAAGTGCCAAAAGTGCCTTTTTTATTTGAGGAGGGGCAAAGCTCACAAGTTTTTTTCTTAACGAGTTTTTGGTCGATATAAAGGCGTCAAGAGGATGATACGAAAAACTTTCAGGTAGCAATGCGATATATTCCTTGAAGGCTTCGTCGTAAATTCCTTTAATGGAAGAGTAGGACGGTGGAGGAAGAGGTGGAGTGATACAAGCTGGATGCCAGTTAATCCCTCTGGATACCCAAGATCTAAAAGTGTAACGATGTTTATGAGAGTACGAGGAGGCAAAATTAAGAGCTCGGAATGAGGCGGTATTCGGTGGATCGCAAAAAGTCCAAATCCTCTATCTTGAATGTCGCAAATATGTGTTCAACAGCCAAGACAACCTGCAAGCATGAGAACGCACCTGGTGTTAGTTTTTGTTGTAGAGCAAGATTTTCGGTGTCTGCACCTCTACTAGCCAAAAACCTGAGCAATTTGTCCCAAATATCCATGATCAAGGGAGGGACAGAGTCGCACCGATACCGGGCCGAGACTTGGTTCCTTCTTCCTTCCTCTCATTATCTCAAAAACAGAATGTCTGCTGTGTTCGATGCATCTCGTCTCATCGGAAAGACTGGTATGCATAGATTGAGGCTATTCTTTGATGTGTATCTGAATCTAGCAAGTGATCGTAACCGGAGCTAGCTCGGTCTGCTCGTCCTTTGTGTTTCGGTTGCATGACTCTCTCTCATCTTGTTCCACTGTGACACGTAGGGCATTGGTGCTGTAAGGATATAGAACTACTCGCTATGTTATGTTATGAATATCTTTATCCAGGCCACCTCGATTCTATTTGCAAAGGTTTCTTTCAGGTTGTTCGAAGCTCCACGAATGACTCAAACTTCGATTAGGCTGGGTGCAACCTCATCAACGTTGCTAGACGAATCGATGCCTTGGAAAAGGTTAAACTCGCTTGCAGTTGAGGCTCATAAGGTTGGCGGCACTGGCAAGGGTGGAAATTTCCATAGCGTACGTTCCACAGCCTAATTGCGACAACAGAATACTACTCATGTCATTTCAAGGTTGTATTGGATGTCTCTGATACTAAGTCTGTTGCCTCTTTTTGGGACAAGGTTCCTGCCGAGTTGCGTGACGTTGACATTCTCGGTGAGTATTTTGATATGTTCAAATAGTCAAAACACAAACTTTCTGTGTAGTTAACAACGCTGGATTCGTGAGTTCGCCTTTCTTTACATTTCGATTTGCACAAAACAGCTACTCAGGTTCTCGGCGTTGAGCATGCTGGTAGTATCGCGCAGGAAGATATTGAAGCAATGTTTGCTACTAACGTATTCGGTTTGATCGCCATGAGCCAACTCCTTTTGAAAGGTCATTACAGCGTCTTTTCTTTCATTTTATATATATCTGACTTTGCTTCAGACTTCAAAGTTAAGAATACTGGGCACATCATCAACCTAGGCTCTATTGCGGGTAAAGAACCTTATGCTGGAGGGTCCATTTATACGGGTGAGTTTCTGACCACAGTTTAATTGTTGTGAGCATTTAACAACTCTTTGATGTTAGCCACAAAACATGCTGTGAATGCATTCACTCAATCTATGATGAGAGAGCTCGTTAACACGAAGATCCGAGTTACTGAAATTCAACCAGGTTGGCCACACCGTCTCATCCCTACACTATTTACCTGAGCCTTTTATTTTTAGGGATGGTAGAAACCGAGTTCTCTGTCGTCCGATTCAGAGGAGACAAGAGCAAAGCTGATAAAGTTTATGATGGCATTCAACCACGTATGTTTTGGACGTAAAACATAAACCGCTCCTGACATGGCACCCAGTCATTGGCGAGGATATTGCTGAAGAAATTGTTTGGGCAGCTAGCCGACCGCCTCATGTGAACATTGCTGGTAAAGTTGTCATCCCCTTGTCCCACCTTCTTTTGAACTCAGTTGGGTTTCTCAGAAACCCTGATCTTCCCAGTGAACCAAGCGTCCGCCACTGTTAACTATCGGGAACAGAAGTAAAATATAGTGGAGTGATGCATATCCAAAGAAGAGTAGCAGTATCGATAGCAGAGTAGATTGTCGAGCTTCATGAATCCAACATTAACACCCTTAACTTTTCCCTTACCCTTCCTCGACCGGGTATTCTTTACTACTGGTATAGTTTCCACAACTGGTGGTGTTTCCAGTTCGTCATTATCGTATACAAATTTCTTCACCACAACTCTTTCTTCTTGGAGTCCTGTCAAAGGAACTTCAACATTGACGAGGTTGCCCAGAGGATCCAAAGGGAGAGTCTATTGGCACACGGTCAGTGAAGTCCCAAAAGAGACTGCAGAAAAGACAAACTTTGTCGGGCTGTAAACAACCTTTCTGAGTTGGAGGATCTTTCGTCCGAGGTTTTGGCCGTGGAATCACTTCCTCGAGTACAGTCGTCGTGAACAGTCCTCGATCCCAAGTCACTCGTCGTTCCTCCATCTCCGTTTCCTCCCCGTTCATTACCCTCCGCTTCTTGACGGGACGCTCTGGGGTGTGGTAATCCTCATCTTCTCCCGCACCACGCTGATGCTTACTTGTGCTTGCCATTGGAAGGTGTATCTCATGTGGCGGTGATTCCGGGCGGACAACACCATCCAACAAAAGGGCATCATCACTCCTTCTTGCTCTTCGTTCGGCACGATCTAACCTCCGCTGATTTTTCTCATCTTCCTCTTTCTGAATGATCGTTCTGACCTTCATTGCGGGGCTAGAAGGTCGTTCACCTTCTCTACGGACTATCTCCTGTTCAATCTTGGCACTGAGATACTGCTGGTTGAGTTCGGTGTTGGCAGCCGTCAGTGTGCGCAATGCCACTAAGGTCATTCGGTCGAACGGATTGGTGGATTGCGTTTGAGAGGATGGCTTCCGACGAGAATATGTAGCGCGTCCTACAGGGAGGGCGCCGATACTGCTCGGACCGAGGTTTACAGCCTGCTTCCTAAGTCGACTTGTACGTCGGGGGCCAGAGGAAATAGAAATAGGATTCACAGTGCCAGTGCCAGTGGACTCTGCTGCCAGGGTCGAGGATGATGAAGTTGTAGGAGCCGGTATACTTGTGGACGTGGGCGCATTTTCGTTGCTTGGCGGCTTGAACTGAAGAATATCAGTCTTTCATGCTATGTCGCAGATGCTTCACAGGGGAGGATGGCAATGGCAATGGCCGCCGTATTGGACTCTTCTGAGGAGAAGGGAGAAGAACGACTGGCTGTTTCCCCAAAGCTGGCGTGGCGCGAGTTGGAGAGTCATCTCGTTTCCTCTTGAGTGGAGAAGGGGCGACTGGCCGTGAAGCAGCTTTCACGGAATGGAACTACAGTTTTATTGAGCACTTCAGTTGCTGTGCCTGCGTGAGCTTTAGTGAACGGATGGAGTTTAAATATGGGACGTACGCAGCTGACGATGAGAGCCATCATGCTGAGCCGGGACAGGTCGTATTATTGGTTGCTGACGTGCCCCTGTTGACGAGGTAGGGCGAGCATAAGGCTTAGCGTTGGGCCTAGGAATGCGGCTTGTGGCCTGCCTCAATGAGGACTTGGGTGCGGCTGTTATTTTCAAAGATGGGAGGGTGGGAATCAGCGTCTTAGAGGCAGAGGCAGACTTTTCCCCGGTAGAAGAGGCAGGGGTAGACGACGGGGGATCTAAAGAAACAGCTGGCTCTTCTGCAATTGGCTCTGGTCTTCGTACGATGCTAGGCAACAAAGGGAATGGAAGTGCCGAACGTGAAGTAGAGGAAGTGTTGGTCGATGGTGGAAATGCGGGTTCAGCCGAGAGCTGTCGTTTCTTAGCTGTGGCAATTTGAAATGACGGTTTGGGCTCAACAGACCCGGCACGTATTCGAGAGGGAGGTTTGGATGGACTGGCGGCCACAAGACCAGTCGGTTGACCTGAGAGGTTAGACGAATGGGGGTGGGATAGCATCCGCGTAGGAGAATCTTGAGGTTGTACATGAAGGCTGTTTCCGCTTGGTGGTTTTGCTGGGGAGTTGCTAGAGCCAGGCCGTGCAAGCAGTTGAGCGCCCTTTGCAGGGGAAATAAACCCTTTTAAGACAGCATCCTGGACCGGAATTCGCCGAGCGGGAGTTTCCAAACCAGAAGCGACAGCCTTTCCAATTGAACCCAACTGCAGCCCAGATGCGGGCACGCGAGTAGGGCTGCTAGATCTAGACGGAGTCATGAGAGTTAAGTCAAGTGGAGGGAATGCATCTCGAATGGGTGAGGCTCGTAGGTTCGGTAACAGGGAGCCAAGCTCACCGAGTCGAAAGGTCGATGCAGGAGAAAGAGATCCAACTTGACGTCTCAGTCGGTCTTCCTCTGAACTCATTTTTCCGGGACTTCTGCTACGACTACGCTTTCTCCGACGATTTTCTAGCAGAGGACTACGTTTAGGCGTCATTTCTAGAGGATGGTTGGGTTCTGACGGTAGAGGAGGTACAGGAGGAGGAGGGGAAGGCGGGTGGTCTCCTGGGACTCCTGGAGTCCGAGAACGACTTCGAGAACGACTACGAGAACGACTACGACTTCTGCTATGATGTCTCGGAGGAGTACCGCCAATGTGAGCAGAGTCGAATGGTGTCGTACTTCGACGAGATCTTGAAGAACGCCTGGGAGACTGACTAGGAGTGATATCTCGTGCCTCGTCCTTCGTCAACACGTTTCTGTCACCCTCTGGCGGGGAATTGAACAAGGATCGATGATGTCCTGATGTTGGGTAGGCCTGAGAAAGCGATTCAATTTCGCTGGCCAAATGCGAGGCACGACGAACTTGCTCTCGTTTGTTTGCGCTGAGAACACTAGGAGGAGGTGACGAGTTATGCGGAGCACTGAGGATCCGGCTCGCAAGAATCGAAGATGGCTCATCTTGGTTAAAAAAGTCATCCTGGTCTGGGGTTTCTGGGCGGGGAAGAGCATCTGAGGCGTCCACATCCTCAATATCGGATAGAGGGCCAGAAAACAAATCATCCAGTGGTATTGGCGCGAGTGGTTCGCCTATTGCACCGGAAGAGTCGACAAGCAGACCATCTGGATCCAGGCCAGCCATGGTCGTTTAAGTTCAACACGCGAATGTCACGGGGATCGGCGCTTGTCAGTCTCCCTTGCTCCTTTCCGTCGCTAGTCTATGTCCTAGCATCCAAAGTCTACTCTCTTTTAAGGCAATGCTATGATTCATGCTTTATCAACAATTTCCGCTTTATTGCTATTCCCCTCACATTATTTTCCTCTCGCCAAGAAAGAGTTTACCTTGCTGGCTGATTCAAGCATTCAGGTAAGCTTAGATGCTTCTCTTTTCAGCTGGAACCTTATTCAGTATAGTGAGGAGAATCCAAAAGATACTAATCACATACTGCGTTGTTCTCAGACTGTAACCGATGGAGATCCTCAGCTTGTTCATCAAACTGCTTTTGCATCGCAATAAGCATTTCGGCTAGTCCATTACCTAGATCATTGGGACTCTCTGGATTCGGACTGGGTTGTAGCAAAGTTTCGTCGCTCGCAAGGCTTGGCACACTGTTGGTGCTCAAGACAAGTTTTGTGGTCTTGATTCGCTTCTCTGGTCTAGTGGGGATGCTTCGAGTCATCATTAGGCAGAATCGTTTCCCTCAAACGCTTCAATCGAGGCTTCTTTGCTTTCCAATATACCGTTCTTGACAACTTTGGATTCGTCAAGGAGAGCCTCGAAGAGTTTGCTCACTTGATTGGCTATGATGGCCTCTACCTCCGTTTCGACGATCTGGAACACTTCCTCCCAAAGCTCCTGGATTACTGAAGCGCTGCCCGCAGCATCCCGTTCAGATCTTCCCAAGCTCTCTGCTCCCACGTTGGTGACAGCAGCAGCTAAAACTTCAGCGGCCTTGGGGGAGACTTTGGCCAAATTCGACGATATTTGTAAGTACGTCTGGCGTTTGCGATCCTCTCTAATGTCAGAGACAGCGTTGCTCATTATCTTTACTGACAATCTGCAAAAAAAATCACTTTGATTTCTACTGGAACAAAAAAAAAAAAACATGAAAGACCACTAACGACGATATCTTGCGTAAATGATCCCCAAGTTGGATAATTCGGTCTGTCGACATTTGGTGCTTTGGATTAACTAACGTGGGGCTCGGGGTTATTGGGAGAACGGTTTCCAACGTCGGTCGGATGGTTTCTATTGGCGAATTTTCCGGGCGCTTCAACTCGGACCACTTCCTTCTTGCTCTTCGCTCTGAGACTTATGTAGCTGTGAAAGGGTAAAATATGATAGGGAATATGAACGACTAAACAATCCACTGACTTGAACGTGTTTGCTTCGACCGACCCGCTCATGTCTCTCAGAATCGGAAGAAGGGGACTGCAGAAGCGATCGTGGGTTGTTTTTGCGTGATACTCCGCGCTCATGGTGTGTATCAGGATCCCAGTGCCTCGAAAGAGAATGGTCGCGTAGCTCATGGAAGTTACGACGATGAGCTTCCGTGCTCCTCAAAAAGAGGTCGCTTTGAGACTCGAGCGCCAGTCTCCCGGTCCGATCTGGAGAAATTGGCTCGCTTTTAATCAGATTTCGCCGTGGAGAAGGGGATCTTTTGTCCAAGTTGTCGTGACACCCTCTGTGACTCGTTAGGTAGGCTGACTGCCTTGTGGTCGCCTCAGCTTGGCTTCAGCCCTGGCCAGTGGGAGTCGCTGGGATGGACGAATCTTAAAAAACTAGCGTTTGAGAATGGTACGTAGGGAGATGATAGCCTACCTGCAGCCGCTCCCTTGGTTGCAGCCGTGATTGATAGGCCGCCCATTGAGGTCGAAGTACTACTCCCAGAATGTCACGAACATCGCCTGAATAAAATGCCAAGGGAGACATACACGGACAGCGGTATTTCTTGTACACTCTGGGTGATGCTGAAGAGCTGGACATTCTTGTAGACGGTGGTTGTGGACAGGAATTGGCTGGGATGAGAAGCGAACAAAGGCGTGTAATTATAACCTCCGCGGATCAGCAACAAGTACTCCGCACGGATGTAGTACAAAGAAGACATTTCGATAAAATGTTTAGATTTCTCTTTGTTTTATCCGGATATTTGATGTAAGGGTGTGTCTCGAAAGCATCTGCGTCCACGGGATATAAAAACTTAGTAAGCGGGTCTCCTATGTCGAAAAAGTTCGTCCTCCAAGTCGGCGACGTGCTTCTCTCCTAACCTTTGTTGAACATCCACCTTGGGCCTCATCTATGAGAGGCTCAACCACCACCACCTGTATATTTTATTTTCTGAAAATGGAGTTCTAAATTCGCATGCTACCTAGGTCTGCTTTGCCATATTCCGGAAGCAACATGTCGAGTTTTCCATGCCCCTCATTCGGTTGGTTTGTCTTAATGCTTTTCATTCTGATTGTCTCTGGCTAGCTCTGCTTCTAATCGCTATCGCTAAATGTTACGCGTTCCTCGAGATCTTCCTCCGTCTCGTCTTGGCGAGTCCTATCGTATTGTGTAACATCGACAGAGGTTCCCTCTTCCAAATTATCTTCTTCAAGGTCCGTGTTTTTTAAGAATAGCTGTCGACCTAATAGGAGGTGGTTTAAGGAACCAGTAAAGAAAAGCACGATTGGGAAAGAACCTGAAAGTCTAGAATTCACTTTCTTCCACTCCTCGCGCTCCTTCGCAGTCAGTCCACGTAAAAAAGCTTTTGTACGTGGTTGGGTGAAAAGTATGAGGGGACGAGGGAGGATAAAGCTCACATTCGTCTGCAACCTGTTTGGCCTTCTTCTGCTCCGCATCGAACTTGTTTTTCCAAGCCATGAACGATTCCTTCGTCACTGGTGTTCCTCGAGTTCGTGCTTCTTCGGCCTCGATTTCGCGTCGCTCCTTTTCAATTTCTTCCTGCTTTTGGCGTTCGAGTCTCGTTTCTACGGCGAGTGAGAGTTTCTCTCGAAGTAAGGACACCTTAAAAACTTCAGGTCTAGCGGTTTATTCACTATAACCAAAAAGAGTCTAACCAGTGTAAAAGTCATGGGCATTCCCAGATTTTCTTGAGCCTGCACGGATGTTGGATCCATACAGCGACCAAGCCATGGTCACTGAAAAGCGGTTACGTACAGTTGATTGAAGTTCTGCTAGTAAATCCTCTGCTTCCTCAGACGAAAGCTGGTCTTCATCCAGATTCTCAAGAGACAACGTTGGTAATGTCTCAGGGTATCCCTCTCCATATCCGACTTGCAGTGTTACACTAACTGATTCAGTTTCATGGGCTAGTTTGCTTGGAATATAGCGAAATCGTACAGGTTTCAAAGCCCTCAGGGAGCTCATCAGGTTCGGCAACAACTTGCACAAGGGTATCGGTAAGTTCTCAGGTACAGGTACGCCTTAGTATGTCGCGATTTTTTTGACGGGGCAAATAAGACAGACTGGTAAACTCGGTGGGATAGATAGATTCGAGAACCTCGATATAACGGATATGGTCAACGCAATCAAATCCAATTGGGTTTGAGGTACCTCGAATTCCTCTGCTAGAATCTCTGAGGTCATCGCAGCGGGTGGGTGGAAGTCAAAGAACAAGGTGGATCGTGAGCGCTAAGTCAAGTCGGGAAATGCAAAGTGGCATTCGAGGGTGTTTGGTATAAGCAGCGAGTCTATCTGTACGCAACATATTATCTTTTTTTGCCTTTGGCAGCACGTCGGGAATCGGCTGATATAATATGTATAGTCAGTCTTGGGCAGAGGAGAGTGAAGTTTTGTGGAGCGAACAAACCTTTGGTCTTTGCCTTTTTCGGAGCACCTTTCCCTCGTGCTTTCTTTTCTTCGACATCCTGAATACGTGTTTCTTCGTCGTCATCTCGTAGCTCAAGCTCAGGAAAACTGCGGGCAAGAGTTGCCAGATTTACGTCTGGTGGGTAGTAGCTGAGCAGCGCAGGTCCCCGCATTCTTCGGCGGAGATATTTTGCACCCGTACGAATGCCCGTGGGATTATAGGATGTCTGGAACACCTGGCAGCGAAGTTGCTCTAAGGCTGCTACGGTTGAGCGTGCAACGACGCGCATGGTTGTTGTAGTTCAGTGACTAAAAAGAAGTCGCAGGTCATTTTAGCGCTTGTTTCTCTCCGCCACCATGTTTGCCCGGTCTATTGTTCGTAGGGCTGCCGTTCCACACGGTCGTACACTTTTCAGCACTAGTCCTCTTCGTTTACAAGACTCCTGGGCTGATATTCCCGACTACCAAGCTGCAGCACGAAATGTGGATGTTCCAATGGCTTTTTCTCCAAAAGCTCGACCTCTTACTCTCAAGGATACATCGTTTGACGAGAAGACTACCCCAGCAGCGAGATGGAAGGCTTATTCAGATGAAAATTCGAGGACAATCGCTACCATGAACAAAATTGACAACTTTGAAGGTCAGTCTTATGTTTGGCCACTGGTTCTCGCTCACTTTTACTCAGGGCGGACTGTTTGGGCGACCAGAGGCATTAGGAATGCGCTCACAACGTTAGACGATCTTCTGAAAGAAAATTCAGTGCGTCGGACATGGACGCTACAGAAAAGACACGCAAAGCGTGGTGTTCTCCGAAACGAGCGTCACTCTAAAGCCTGGCGGCGGACATTTGCGCATGAAGTGTGTTTCAACCTTTCAGTTTAGATCTGACAATTCATTCTTTGACAGATTCGGAAGAAGATTCAGTTGGTCCACCACATCCGTTCTCGCGGGGCGTGACCAACACGCGCCCACTGTGTCGCTGTTTTACTCCCATAATTAATGTGTTATCGATTACTTCCTCGAGACACCATCACCTTGACCCCTTGTCTTCAATCCCCGCAAATTTAAGCATCGACGCTTAGCTCCGATCGCTTGACCAACTCTCTTGTGCCCCGTTCTCGCCCTCAGCACATACCGTCCTTCCTACCCCTTTGCTTGATCGTCAAACATGAAGCGGCAAGTCTCACAAAGAGCCGAGACCAGGTTCTTGGCGGCATATTCCGGTAGTCTTGTAGCCCAACCTCGTCCTCACTGGCGAGGCGAGGCGAACAGGGACTCTCTCCTTCACAAATATAAGAACAGAGCACGAACAAACATCTTCAGTCAGCCTCTGGGCCTCTTTCGCTATAGTTCCTCACCAACATCTGGCAATGTGCTACAATGTGGGCTCTTTCTTTCCTTTTTTTAAGCTTTGCACGTCCTAAATACTACGAAAAATAAAGATTATTGATGGCCGCTTCCACTCTGAATGCAGCCACTTTCGTAGCATGTCAACTCGTTTGTCAGATTGTGGTCGAGAGACTTGCATCTTTAGCTCTCGGCATCCAGTCGGTACGCTCTACGCATCTTTGTCCGTCTCTCCTTCGCTCAAAGAAGACAACAGGCTGTCGCTCTGAATCCTGCAGCAGAACAATGGGGCCGCCGGTTCGGAACCCCATTCGAATGAGCCCAACTCTCTGTCCCGAATGCCGAGAAGGCGGACTTGGTGTGCCGAGCGATCCTCCGAGCAACTAAAAGGTCGATTCATTGTTCAGCCTCCCGAAACGCCCCCCCATTCTTGCATTATTTACGACATCAACCATCCTTATGTACAATTACCTACCATTCGCACTTACATCTTCATTACCAGCAAGGACCACTTTCATATTTATGGACACCGACATAGTAGATATTTGGCATGGCAATGCTTATAACCTTATTCACCTCTTCCCCAGCCGTTGGAGAACAAATTCCCGTCCCGGCACGCCAGTAGGATATGACGCAAGAACTCGTTCTGTTGCAAGTGCGTCCAATGCTCGGAGATGCTTCTGTTTCGGTAGAGGTGTCGAGGACATGCTAGTTGCGGATGACGGATCGTTGAGAAGTTGTTGCGCAGTCTGAAATGGTTAATGGAAAGAGAAATCGGCATGATCGGCAAAAGGACCCACAAGTTTCACGCCCCACCACGCTCTCGCACTGATTCCTTCTGGTTTGGTCCTGACGGTGACGTCGGAGTCTCTGTCCACCATCTCAGTCACAAGGACAAAATTTTTGAAGGCAAGTGGGATGTCATTGGCTGTATAGGCTGTTTCCGCGAACTGCTGGAAGTAGAAAGGGTTTTGGGGTGCTAGCAACAGGACATGGGACAATGACTGAAGCGACGCAGAGTACCTGAGATGGGGCACAAATTAATTCATTGTCCGCAGCTGCATGGGTATAACAGTTAAGCTTACCGGTTGCAGGACGCGTAAATGGAAGACAACTCAATCCAGGCCTCAACGTCATTGTAGAACGTGTCAAGGTACTCGCAAAGTTCTTTAGCCGCTGCTTCTATCTTACCGAGATCCCGGAGAACGGAAACAATGCGCTTCCACGCTGCCTGAAAGAGAAGATGAGTGCGATTCGAGAGTTGAAAGCTCCTAAGAGAAATTACGAACCGCATTGACGGCATCGTCCTTAATGAGCGACCGATAGTACTCAAGAGCGATATCAGGGCCTTTAGTAGACTCAAGAAGAATACCAGAGAGCACAAGAATACGAGGGGAATCAGGGAAAACGTTCGCTGAGAAGCTGGATTGCTTTCTGGGAACACATGCCGGACGAGTAAGCGCAAGCTAGAAAAAAAAAAGGTGGACTTTCGTACAAATGCAGTATCCGTATCACCAGTGTCTAATGCTGCTAAAGCTAGCTGCTCCATGGGCTGCCAAACTATAATTGGTTGAGATGAGGAAATTGTACATAAAGGAATGGGTAGGCATACGGTCGTCTCCAAGTTTCACAAGTGCCTTCTTGTCGAGCAGCTGAGAGCTAGCACGCATAACATCCTGGGACTGCGCGAGAATTATGTTTGCGGTAGTTGGCAAGGCGCTCAAGTGCTGAAGACAGTGTCATGGTTGTTGGGAGTAACAGAGCTAGCACGATCCACTTGTCTCCGAGCAGCCATGAAGGGAGGTTCCCATGGCTTGCTTTTGAGGCTGCTTGATTCCTATTTCTCTGTCAATATTGCTCTCAAATATCTTCAGGATTACCATGACAATATAGGCATGCTTTTCTCCTTCTCTTTCTAACGCAATTGCTGCTAGAGCTAACGGTTGATGCAGGCATTACCTACTACCTAACACGACGCCTTTCCGCTGTTCCAGTCCGAGAACTTATTCCTGTCTGGAATTTTATTTGGTGGCTCTTTATCCTTGTGCTCATTCTTGCTTGCCCTTATTTAATACTCCTTAGCCATCTTCTCCTTACACGTCCCTCCCGTTCTCGGGCGCTCGAATGTTTCGTGATCGACACGAGCCAGAAGTCGAGCCACATCGCCCTGCTTGTCTGTGCTGCCGTTGTTAAGCTCTGTTTGAATCAACTGTTCTAATATATCTAAACAGACCTTATGGTTCATGCAAGCGGCTCTTCAAGACGGCCTTTCCCGCGGCCACACAACTCAGTCCTTTCGTGTTTGTCAGAGAATTCTCCATAGATGCCATGAAATCATCTTCTCTGACAATCCCACCCCGTCATCGTCTCCGTACACGACTGTCACCCGCTCTCTCCGTTCCTTACTGCCTCGCAAGAAGATTCGCCATCACGCAGAACCGGTAGCTGTGGGCCTCGGGATGGTACTGGCGAGTATTGCTCAGCCCCACATTTCTCATCTCATCGGGGAAGTTTCTCTCGAGCAATCTAGAGCGGAAGAGATAGACTCTGCAGAATTGAGAAGCATTGCCCACGACGACGAAGACGCACCAGTCACATTGTCCCCGCAGAGTTCATCATCTTTCGTCCAGGACAATGACAATGAGATTACTGGTATTCAAATAGCAACGCCGGAAAGATCGCTATCTCTAGATCAACCCTCGACTGTTGCTGCTTCTCGCACCGTCCCTTCTTTACCTCTGCACCTCCAGGGCATCCGTCGAAGTAGAGCTTCCGAAGATCCGCTTGGACAATTGGATCGAGAGCTACCAAGTACAAGTCCGCATCATTCCTCGCCTTCCCTTCCACTCTCGTCTCGCCAACATTTTGCTCGGCCGAGTCCTTTCAACCTTGGGGAAACGCTACTTCAACGGTATGACTCGTCTTCACTCACACAGTTGTTGCGAAATCATTACTGCCGTTCAGAGGTAAGGCGTTTAATCACTCTTCCTTCTAGATATACGAGATTTGCTGACTGATTCGCATATTTAAAGGTGCAATTTATGCTTACCCTTGAAAACATTTCTAACCGCTTGCTTATTGTTCCGCGGCCTGCGAGAGTAAGCGCCCTAAGAGCTGAGCTAACCTCGTTAAATCACAAACTTCCCTCTGAGGTATGTTAACTTGTATGAATAAGACTGCATGTTCATTCTTGAGCAGATTTGTATGCCTCTCTGGTGCACTTCATCTAGTGATATTCATGCTGGGAGCATAATGCCTGAACCGCACCATCGAATTGTCAGGATTCCACCAGGTGAAAGTGTCGTTCTCAATTCAGCAGAGAAAGCCCCATATCTTCTCTATCTGGAGATCCTCGTGGATGACCTCGACTTCCACTCAGAGAAGCGTGGGAACAAGGATCTTCTAAAAAAGCTCGTCATTCGAGATGCGGAGAAAATTGGGGTTTCCAAAGATCTCTCTACCAGCTTCACGGAATCTGCACGGCTTCCCGCGAATGAAGCTGATCGCCAGGACCTCGATGTAGGAGAGGTTTCGCCACCATCAATACCAGAAATCAAGCTCCCTGAAGAGAAAAGTCGATCCACCAAGGGGGTAATTTCCCAGGATGACGAAGAAGTGGATTTGGTGGAGCAAATTTACGGCGCTGATACTTCACTTAGATCTACTGCTGGAGACCTTTCTGATACAGTTGTCCTCCAAACTCGCCCAAAAAACAAAGATCTCGACCAAGCTGCTTGGTCTCTTCCTGCTACCCCAGCACTTGAAGCTCAACCCACAATGTTTGGTCCATCCTCAACTTCTTCCAGCCGTAACCATTCTCCTCACCCACCTTCCCGCGCGGCTCCTAAAGAGCATAACATCTCTCTTCAGGAGTATTCAGATCGCATGAGGACAGCAGCAATTATGCTATCACAGCTCAACGCGAATCTTGCTCAGAATGTCACCATGTCAAGCATGATCCCAGGCCTCCCAAACGTTCCCGGACTTCTCCCTTCCGTCCCTGATGCATCCAGTGCTTCTGCAGCGATCAACTGGGCATCAGTCATGGTTTGGTGCCATGGCGGGTGGTCTTGAACAACAGCCGTTAGTTGCGCCTCTCTCACCACCGGGCACTGCAACTATGGAGAGCCTCGGCGCACAAGCAGGCCCGGTTCACCCTTCACTTCGTGCCTCTCCCTCTGTTGGTCTCAGTGGGGATGGTCCCCACGCCAATCAGCCCTCAAAAATGCGGTTGAGTGCTACTGATGCGGCAGCCATTCGGGATCGCATCATGCAGGAGATGCTTGCTCTGGAGGAGGAACGCATGGATCGCATGCGCGAGTATCGAGTTAGCCGTGGGGTAATGCGTGTTGGAGATGTCAAAGGCTCAAACACCGCAGAGGATGAGAATATCATTCGGAAAGAGCTGGACAAAGCCGATCCTTCGGCTGCCGTATTCAGTGAGTCATGGTCGGCGAAGAAGGTATGTTGAACCCATTAGGAAGGAGTATTTGTCTCAAACCTAACATCCTTCAAAACAGAGT
Organism: Flagelloscypha sp. PMI_526; assembly: GCA_021399455.1. Lineage (NCBI taxonomy): Eukaryota > Fungi > Basidiomycota > Agaricomycetes > Agaricales > Niaceae > Flagelloscypha > Flagelloscypha sp. PMI_526. The sequence goes on from JAJTUO010000002.1 coordinate 331,031, forward strand.
CGCATCCGCAATGAGTCGCCTTATGGCCATTTAGGTAAGCTCTTTGCATATTTTGTGAGTCTCATTCATATGAAAGGACCTGAACCTCGATACTTTACTCCACAGCCAACTGGGACTGTATATCCGTCATTGTCAAGACAGGAGGAGATTTACGTCAAGAACAGCTAGCAATCCAGCTCATTCGTGAATTTCAACACAGTATGGAAAGAAGAGAACATACCCTGCTGGGTTCGCCCGTAAGTGGAGTATGGCACCAATGTAGAATATTTACTTCCCTCTCCCGCCTCTCAGCTTTCAGATCGTCATCACAGGCGGCACGTCCGGTCTCATGGAAACAATTACCGACGCCGTTTCAATTCATTCCATCAAGAAGGCAGAATACGCCCGGCGCCTTGCTACTGGTGGGCTTGGACATGTGTCTTTGTTAGATCACTTCAAAACGGTGCGTGTTCGTGTTTTCGATGGCGTGTTCCGCCAAAGACTCGGTAACTGAAATATCGATACCTTCAGACCTATGGTGATCCTTCTTCTGTTAAGTACTCCCGGGCACAAAAGAACTTTGCCAAATCACTTGCAGGTAGGCACCAATGCCTTATTTCAGGGGCAACATCTGCCTCGCCATGTTACTTTTTTTTCACTCCACATGTTTTACAGGCTATTCGATCGCGTGCTTTCTACTACAGATCAAGGACAGACACAATGGAAACATTCTCGTTGACCGCGACGGACACTTGATCCACATCGATTTTGGCTTCATTCTCAGCAATTCGCCGGGAAACATTGGGTTCGAGGCCGCTCCATTCAAGCTCCCTTCCGATTACGTGGATGTCCTTGGAGGAGTGGATTCACCTCAGTTCCTAGAATTTCGTCGGTTATTCCACGAAGGCTTTAAAGCCGCTCGCAAACACTGTGATAGGATCATCAGTGAGTCCACTTGCTCTTGAGCCTGCTTTCTTTTGATTCTGAACTCTGCTTAGCGCTTGTGGAGCTCATGCAGAAAGGTGAGTATTGGGCCCAAATCTTTAGAAAGCTTGTACGGTTAAGAAGACATGATTTTGCGTGCCGCTTAGACTCGACAATGCCCTGTTTTGCAGCATTTGGGGATCAGACTGCGAACCAACTACGGGAGCGATTTCAACCGTCTTTGACGCATATGCTTATCGGCGACTACATCGATAAACTCATTGACTCATCCTTGTTTTCGAACTGGACGAGGCTTTATGATTCTGTGAGCTTCTGTCTTCTTGATTTTGGTTTTCATTGAGCTTATTTGTGTACGACAGTTCCAGTATTATAGTCAAAGTATATTGTAGAATAATGCAGTGGACATAGTTGTGGGGACTGAGGGAATGTGTACTTGGCAAAATTCGGACCCGGCAAAAACTCAAGCAGAGTCAAAACAAAGAAGGATTAGTCAGCAGACTGTATAGAAGCAAAACAAGCGCCTGCATCGGGTTCTTTCCTACCACCACTCGTCTTCGCCCTACATCAACATGGGAAAAGGTCGCCTTGTTTGACGTTTGGTGTTCTGTTCTTGATCTGAATCATACTTGTAGTCCATGGATCTCTCGCTCGTGCAGGAAAAGTAAAGGGTGCTACCCCCAAGGTTGAGCCTCAAGAGAAGAAAAAGGTCGCCAAGGGACGAGCACACAAGCGCATTCTATACAACAGACGGTATATATTGCGGCCATTCTTTCCGTATCCTTTCTCATAAGACTTAGATTCGTCAACGTCACTACGCTTCCAGGAGGCAAGCGGAAGATGTAAGCACTTTCTCATCTCGGATCCTGCTTTCCTGGCCCTCCCACGATGATATACCGAAATTGCATAGTTCACACTGAACCATCGTGTGGATAAACATTCATCTTGTCTTTCGCTCCTATCTGATTTTCTCTCTTTTTACCTTACTTTTCTGTCCTAAACTTTGCTGACCAATATTCTACAGGAACCAGAACTCTACCGACAAGTAAATGCTTGCATTGTATTTTGTCTGCCTCCACCATCACCTATGATACTGTATGCTTGGCTGTAGTTGTAGCAATAGTGATAGTCGAACTATTCCATGCAGTCCCCTATGAAATCCCATGCCTTCCTTGCTTGAACTGCTTCCGGAATTCCATCAACTTTCTTCCTTCCATGTTCTTTCGTTCTTTTGGCCTGCTGCTGGGCTTCATAGCCGTAGCATCGGCCGTGTCACCACATGAACAGCTTGTGGCACTCTCTGCTAAAGGCAACGGCGCTATTAAACTGAACGCGGAGTTATTCGACCTCATAACTGCGCCAAAACGGACTTGGTCTGCTGCAATTCAGCTCACTGCTCTCGATAAACGTCGCCGCTGCTCCCCATGCAGGTACGATAGGATTCAATATGTTTTAATTGTTATATTTAATGCTACTCTTAGAGAATTCGAGCCATCTTGGAACGCTGTCTCGAAGGCCTGGACAAATGTTCCCAAAGAAGCACAGGAGAGCCATTTCTTCGCTACGCTGGACTTTGACGATGCTCCTGCAGTCTTTCAAAAGGTTGTTGTTTTTCTCATATCATGCTTGTTACTTGGGTTAAATACCAATTCCAGCTCAATCTCGTCTCTGCTCCAGTTGTCTACGTGTACCATCCCACAGAAGGACCACGTCAACACGCGCCAGGAAAAGCACCTCAGTCTAAATTCGACTTCTCCAAGTACATTCTCACCATTTATCGATTTATTCAGCCCTATTTATGCTTCTTCTAGTGGTTTTGAACCTGGTCCCCTTGCCGAGCAACTCTCTCGCGACACTCCAGTTCCTATTCCCTACAAGGAGCCTTTCGACTGGGGTAAACTCTTCACCTTCCTTGGCATTTCCAGCATTTCCATCGTTCTCCTTCGTTTCCTCCGTCCTATTCTGACCAATCGATACGTCTGGGCGTTTGCCGTCACGCTCTTCACCTCCGTCAACACCACTGGATTCATGTTTGTGCGAATTCGCAATATGCCGTATACCGGTGGTGCGGGCAACTGGATTGCTGGCGGATACCAAAACCAGTTTGGTCAAGAAGTTCATGTGCTTGCTGGTATCTGTGAGTATCTACAGGCACTCTTGTTCATCTTTCAAGTTTGTTAATGGTGCTTTAATAGACATCCTCCTTGGCGTCTCATTCTTGATGCTCTCCCTCGTCGTTCCTTCATTATCGTCACCAAACCGACAAAGATTTCAAGTCTATGTGTGGACGGCTGTGGTCATGCTTATTTACTCGATGTTGCTCTCCCTCTTCCGTGTTAAGAACAGAGGTAAGCTCTTCCAGTCTAATTCATGAATTATATTCTCAAGCATCCCAGGTTATCCTTTCAGGCTCTTCTTGTAATTAAAAATATGTAACTAGATCAAACGAAGATGCTAGTCTAAACAATGAGGGACATGGAATATCACAAATGAAAACATGAGTGTTCATGATAGCTTCGCATAACGAGGCTTTTTCGACGCAGACGATCGCGGACGGCTAGGAGGGCCGAGATTCGCCAGAGGGTCTGCAGAAGGTGGGACCAAGTGACTGTTGATTCCAGTCGGTGTTCCTGGAGCAGACACAGAGCCTTCAGGTGGGACGAGATTCGAACGAATCCGTGAGATACCCTTCGGCGGCGGTGGGGCACCGTTGTTATTAGCATTAGCGACAGACGCTGCTCGTGGCGGCGGTGGTGTGCCAGTCGTAAGAGGCGTAGGACGATTCCCACTAGCTGCCATGCCTGGTGAAGCCGTCTGGGCTCGCGAAGGTGGTTGTGGCGGGCCTGAGGGTTTTGCAGAAGTGTCTTCCCCAGCCTAGAAATGGGTCATTTAAATCAGTCTGACAAAGCAAGCAGAATATGCACACCTTTTTGTTGACCCATTTCTTCAATTCTTTGTCATAGTAGAACGAGGACTGCTCGCCAAGGTTCGCTTTGATTGGCGCTGGCTTCGAGCTGCCTCCCCACCATGAGGAGAACCAGCCTTTACTCTGAGCAGAATCCTGCACGGGTTTTGGGTCTGTTGTGATCATGCAAATAAGGATAACTGAAACGATGAAACACAAGGAAGAACGAACCTGGCCGTTTCGCCGACTCTTCCCCCTTCTCCTGTTCAGCTGTGCCATTGGAATTCTCTTTCTCAGCGGCATCAGATTCGGACGACCCAGCAGCAGGTTTTTGAGACTTCTTGATGCTTGAATTACCAAATCCAAGATCATCGTCATCATCGAAAACGTCGGCAGGGGCTGGTGTATGAGATGTAGGTCGAAGGAGCGCTTCCAAATTGCGGCGTGGAATCCATAATTGACAGAAGTCCATCAGAAGAAGTAGTCGCAGAGATCCCTTCTACTTTTGCAAAAGCAGGATGCAGTCGGTGTTGCCATGTTAGAACTGGATCCCCACCACGATAATTCTTGTCCTCCCTCTGCGTCATCCTCGGATCCATTAGCAGGCGAAGAAAGGGAAGGTGCATAAGGTTGGTAAGCACCAGAGGACGCCTGAGAGAACGTGGTCGTGAGTGCATTGGCAGATGATATCCGATGAACAGGTTCCGATTTTCCCCGTCTCGTGTAATCAACCGCAGAGCTTGCTCTGTCTATCCCAAGGCCTGGTTGACTGTAGCTATGTAAAGGTGGAGCATTGAGTGTACTTAGGCTGCTGTTCAGCGATGGTGCAGGGGAAGGACTTTGAGATGTGGTCGTTGACGAAATTTCAGAGTAATGCGCAAATGGACCAGCGAATGCCCGCGTGGCAGGTGTTTCTGCTTCCTCAACGGTGGTCGCCGTTTCGTCACCAGTGACAAGCTTGGTGAATCCTCGCTCGAAGAAACCGGCGACACCATCAAGACTGGGTTTGCTGAGCTTTGATGCCCATCCCGCTCCTTTATCAGCATGAGCAATGCCTGCCGTGCGATTAGACAGCTCTTTCAGCTGATCAACAAAGAGCTGGGTGAAATATGGCGAAGGTTGGTTTAGAGAAGCCGAAATTGCATCACAATATCTGGAGAGGATCTATATTAGGTCTCGCCTGACACTGTGGCATTGAAACTTACTTGAGTGCCAGCGGCACCTCTCCAATTTCCGCCAATATGGCAGCACGCGTGAACCGATATGCCTGCAAATGAGGAAAGCCTCGGAATGGTTCCTGACCCTTTGGTGGGACAGTGAAGGGAGTACGCATATTCGACGATCTCAGGACATAATAATGGAATCTGGATCCTTGACAAAGTTGGGAGACACTTGGGGACTAGGAGAACCATACAAAATGACCCGAGCTGAAGGGTTACCAAGACCAGACATGACGGATGTTTGAGGTGCGAGAAGGTAGCTAGATAGTCGATTAGAAAGGATAATAAAGATAAGAACAATTAGCGCACCAAGCATGAGCAGCCTCCACCCAGCCATTCGACAACAGCTGATCTCCAAGAGCTGTGATAGCTGCTGATGTTTCTGGGGTTAAAGGAGTACTGTACATCATTGCCAGAGTCTCGTTCCACTTGCTCAAGGACTCGTCTGGAATGGTGGCAGTAGCAATGGGGGCAGCAAAGTTGGGAGTCATAGGGGTAAGATGTGAGACTGTCGGTTTGGGGATCATTTGACCTTGCCTCGCTAGAAGATTCGGTGGAACAAGCTCCTGTACTGTCAAAAACGTGAGCAAGCGAGAAACAACCACCAATAATAATAAAAAAGGGATCTACCGGATGCAGCCCCATGGCCAGAGAATAAGCTATACACAACCCGTAAGCTCTCCAATCCGTTCACAAGACCTCCACTCTCTGAGGAGGGCGGTTTCAACAGAGCAGCCCCGTCTACCTTGGCACCCATTTCTCCTTTCAAAAACTCTGTTACAACTTCTTTCCACGCTTCTCTATCTAAGCTACTTGCAATCACCATAGCATGACTCCAAAGCTTCTCGTCAAGGGCAAAATTGTAGGCTTGGCGACGTTCACCTCGAAGAAGGAAAGCCTGAATCTTGTCGAGTGCCGATCTCCGGGTGGATGTGCTCGATACGACAGCATCTGATGGGTCATCTGCCTGCATGGGAGAGAATGTCGACGCAGGAGTGAAAGTTGCCAAGCTTCCATCCACACCACTGTCAAGGTGTGGAACAAGAGACCCACGAACCGCAGCGTCTGCGGAGGATCTGGAAGAAAGCTCAGTTGGAATAAAAAGAGAAAAATACAACATCAAGCTTACGGAAATCGACCATCATTATCTACGAGCACCTTAAGCAACCTAAACAATGCCAGCTTGCCTTCAGAATGTCTCCTCTCTGTAGAATGAAGAGACATGTAGTTGATGCCTTTGTCGAGCTCCTCGATCTTCTCCTGCAAAAAAGTAACAACTTTTGTCTTCCTGGTTCTGGTTTGACTGGACCCCATGCCCACTATGGAGGATACGTTATCCCCGAATAATGGTCCAGGAAATGTGGAAGGAGAAAGGTCCAAAGCTGACTCTGGTACCAATGTAGTAATTTTTTTGATGTTGATGGCGGTGGATTTGCGGGACGCCAGAGATACGTCAAAGCCAGCCTCAACAACATCTGCACCGTGGAAGCAGGTCACAATCTTTCCGCCAAACCCAAAAGTAAAGACTGGAACACGTTTCGCGCTGCGCTGTAGAGGGTCGTTCGTACCCATGAGAGATGGCGATGGTGCATATTGTGACATTGTGGGTTGTATCACAAGTTCCTGTTCTGCAGATTGAGTAGGAGACGTAGCTGCGGCATGAGGGTAGTCGTATCGAGATGTAAAGCTTCCGTAGTCAGATACATCGCTCGGATCTCTGCTATGACTTGGTTGTGACTGAGGCGCATATGGATCCAAAGATGTGCTACTAGCAATGGACAAGAGGGAGCCATTGGATGTAGAACGATTCCTGCTAGCTAGCGGAGGGGGCGGGAAAGCACTTGAAGAGGACGGCGGTGAGTATGGGTCATTTGCAGGGACTGGTGGAGCATAAGCGCTGCTGGTGGGCGGAGAATACAAGTCCTGTCTAGCAGTAGGACCGGTGGATGCTCCTTGAGGAGGAGGAGGGCCATGATGAATTCCGGTCGTTGGTGGTGGTGCGTAAGGATTTGTTACTGGAACCTGTCGGTACAGAATAAGGACTTGCTGCTGCTGCTGCAGGCAGAGCCTGGGAGTGTGCGGCAGTAGCAGAAGGTGGAGCATAAGGACTTATGCTTGTACTTATAGGCGCATACGAATTAGAAGCGGGAGGGACAGGGTGCGATTTGATGGTGGCAGGCGCATACACAGACGTAGTACCGGCGAAGTTTGAAGAAGAGTATGGTTTGCTACGAGAAGCCACAGGCGGAGGTGCATAAGGGTCAGTAGATGGAGGGGTGTACGGTGCTGCAGTCTGAGACGCTACGGATGGTATGGAGGTAGCAGGAGACAGATTAGAGCTGTTGGAAGTTGACCTAGACCGAGCAGGAGCATATGGTCCAGTTTCTGTCGTGGAGGTGGCCTTTTGAAGGTCAAATGACACGGGATTAAGATTTGGTGTCGTACTTTGCTCCACGCCAACTTCATGATTGCCAATTGAAGCGAATGGATCCTCTCCGCTGCCGTCACTGTTATCAATGGAGGGGAACAGACCTTCCTCGCCGTCTTCGAGTCTAGGAGCAGTGGTTTCCGCTGTCACGTCACCTAACCAAGCATTATCTTCAGTTATAGTCTTGTCGCCAGTATGCTCTTCGTCAAGTTCAACATCCCAAGAAGTGGCTTCCGAGACAACGTGATCTTTTGTCTCCTCGACGGATTGGTCCCGATGTAGTAGCTCTTGGGGAGAAGGCTCGCTGACTGCAGGTTCAAGACTCTTTTCTTCTTGATTCATATTCTTCTCCGCAGAGACTTCGTCCACATGTGGCTGCACCGGCACGGTTTCTGTCGAGGGGTGCGGACTTACACTTCGGTTTAATGCGTACCGAAGTGCGGGAGAACCGCTCCTTTCAGTTGGGGACAAGGCGGTATTGAGCCGATCTGAGGAGGGTTGATTTGGAATGGACAACGGGGCGGCTGCATCAGCTTCATAGTTGGAAGGAGTTAGACTGAAGGTTGCAAGAGGAGACGATGTACGAGGGACATGACCGTTACTGAAAGTGTAGGCCTCTACTAAATGAAGATAGTGCGCAGAAGTTATTAAGCGAAAAACTCACGTTGTTTAGTAGGATCATTGATACCGTTCGTAGGAGGCTGATAATGGGATGACGGGGACGAGGATGGTGTGTACGGAGAATATGTTCGTTGAGCGGGCACAGGTGGGGGTGGTTGGCTTTCCCGAGGACTGTAGCCATAAGCCGGAACACTTGGTGCACGCGGGGGTGGAGGAAGTGTAGGACTGGGTTGAGGTGGCGCATAGGACCCGTAGGCTGGCACAGTCGAAGCTGGGACGCTTGGCGCTCTATGCAAATAGCCCTGGGGCGGCGAGGGCTGTGAAGGCTGGTCATAGGGCTGACCAAGCGTAGATGCTCGTTGTTGAGGAACGGTTGGAGCTTGCTGATGGAGCTGAGGGGGATTATAGACACCATAGGAAGAGTAAGCCTGAGAAGCTGGGCGGGACTGTTTTCTCGTCCTTGACGATGCCGCTGGGAAGGGAGGATCATAAGCATTGGTGGTTTTCGGGCGGTCAACAACTGGAGCTGGTTTAGGTGGTGGTGGTTGTGTAACAAAGCGGGAAGGAGCAGCAGCAGAAGGAGTGGTGACTGAAGAGTAGTTCGAGTATCCCGAAGGTGTGTAGGCTGTCTGGTTATATGCAGGCTGGGCATATGCAGAAACAGGTTGGGCAGCCGAAGGTTGGTAGGCAGTCTGCTGGGCAGCAGGCGTGTACGGATTTGCACCAGGAGTATACGAAGCCGGGGTGTATGTCGAGGTCGTAGGTCGCTGAACTGCAGGTTGAGTCACGGGCGCAACGCACGTTTCAGTCGACACAGTTTCCTCTGGTTGAGATAATGTCGCAAACGGGTCATCCGTTTGTCCTTGAGAACCAAACAGCGATGCCGGATCCATGATGGTAGAAGGAATCTGCAGAGGGCGCCAAATTGGAATAAGCGCGTCACGCTTACCACGTCAGTCTCCTCTTTGCACCTGGGATTCAAAAAGAATTAGACACAATGCATGCTCGTGGGATTGTCAATGAAGCTACAGGCTGTAAGTAACACGGCTATGAGGATGAGGGTATGTAATATATTTGACTCAAAAACAAAAGAGACATATGGCTACAAGAAAGCATTGTCCGGGATGTCCAATGACTGAGTGCGGGAGATGAGTGGCAAAAAAAAGTATCAAGTATGTGCGAGGATTAGACCAGGATAAGTAACCTATTTAGATGGTCGAGTTGTGGACTCATTAGCGTAAAGTAAACATATTGTGGGCGAAATGGAACAAAAACGAGTGACGGGGGGTGAGAACATGCAAGTCCATAATTTCAGTAGCTTCTTGAGGAGATACCAAACCATTGCTTAGCTCGACTGCTGATACTGCATTCCAGGCATGCGGTAGGTGAGGTAATGTCCTGCTTTATCCAGTAGCCTTTCTACTATGTGCCTCACGGCCAAACGTTAGCCCATTCAAACTGGTACAAAACCTGAAAATACAAAACTCACGTGCGGCCAGATTCTTCCCTGATGCTGCTCGACTCCTTAAAAGCCTCTGCGCCACCGCATATATGGTGTGCATCAGTCTCTCCCTTTGTTCGCCTCCAACAACATCCATTGCAGTTTGCACGACATAGTTCCCATATTGGTCTCGCATGAGCAGACCAATCATTGGAAACCCTTTGTCGCCTTCTTTTAACAACTCATCTATTATGAGCTGCTTATCGTCCGTGTTGGCAGCGAGAAGTGCCTTCTCACAAACATTAGAGGCATATTTATGCCGTGCCAACCTGAGAAAGTTGGGGCACATAGCTTGAACGATGCGCGACCTATCTCGAGCAGACGAGCCATGACTTGTCAAAACAAACTGAATCACATAATTCTATAGAATGTTCTCATTCAGATATGAAGGAGAAACGCAACAGAGGTGACGCACCCCAAACTGATTCTCAACAAGGCTCTCACATTCTTTTTGAAGCCCATCAACAAAGAGAGATGTCTCTTCTTCAGGTAGGTACTCAAGACATCGCTGCAATACACGGCAACCATAAGGATGTGTCGCAAGTATCAAGATACCCTCCCGAAAGTCTGGAAGAAACGTCAAGCGGGTCGGCTGAACAAACTGAAGCAGACGTTGGATAACCTGACAGCCGTCAATCCAATGGAGGATGGTGTAAAATGAAAGCATAACAAACATGATTCCCATTGGTATCTGTGACACAAGTCATCGCATCGGAACTGATTTCTTCAACCAGCAATGAGTGTTCATCTGGCGTTGCACATTCAATAGCCTGAACGGGCAAAAATAGGGTTAGATGGTCTCCCCCAAGTAGATCGAGATGAATCACCTTTTGAAGCACGCGACACCCATATGTGTCCAAGGCAAGTTCCAATACGTGATTTTTCATAGCGGCAACCAAGCCGCTCCGCTGCGACTGTGTTCCGAAGTCAAACAATTTTTGAACGACCTAAAATGAATTCTTTAGTGACGCCAGCACCTTCACTAAAAACTCCGACTTACGTAGTTCCCAAAAACATCTAACATGAGCGTAAGGAGGCTCTTCACCGACAGCTCAGCATGAATCTCCTTGATTTCCTCTTCGGATGCCTCTGTCAGCTGCTCTTGGATGAACCTCGATCCGTACTGATCTGACGCAAAGTCATGTAGATGTCCAAAGACATCCTGGGAAGGTAAGTAAGGACGGCGGTCAAGGAGGCAAAGCATAGACGTGCCGAAAGACTCCAATTTTGGTGAGCTCTTGAGTCTCTAAATCGCGCTACTATTTCACTTTTGGGCATGCTCGGAGCGCGGGGTCGAGGAGGGTGCGGTGGTAGCTGGCCATGGCTCCCTCTTCGAGGATTTTCGCCCCTTCCTAGAGAAGGGGACACCGGTACTCGAAAATCGTTTGGATGACCCGAAGATGTAGAAAAGGTCAGTGCTCTTGCCCTTGGTTGCAAATGTCTTGGCCCCAAAGAGTCTGAAGCAGATCGGGGTGTGTGTCGAAATCTCGTTAGTGGTCGATTGCTCTACAATTGTTTTGGTGAGTATTGAATTTCGTGAACATATAAACCCACTGACCTGAAAACCAGAAGGCTGGTAATATTGCTGATGCCCAGATGGCGGTACTAAGCTTGGTCCAGGAGGTGGAAACCCACTACTTGGGTGATACATATATGACCCTGCAAACGGCGGGATGCGCCCTTGACCAAAGTCATAATAGACTGCGGGAGGCTGGGGCTGACCAGGAGGCAGTGGAGGTCCCGGAGGGTACAAGCCTGGAAGCGGGTAGAACGTGGGCTCCCCCGGATATGATGAGAACGACGGTTCGGGTCCAGATGGGTAGTATGCAATAGGATGGTCAATTGAAGGGAATGTAAAGACAGTGGGCGATATAGTTGGCAAAGATACCGGAGCCGGAGGATGTGCTGGACTCCTAGAATCTCCGAGTGTCACAGCTTGAATTGCTTTCGTAAATTCATCCTCAAACGGTGGCCAGGTGGAAGATGGAGGCGGTCCTATGCCAACTCCTTTGAGATGGAAACATCAAGAAAATATTTTAATGATCAAAAATGAAATTCCTAACCTTGGTAACGCTGTGTTTGATAGGACGCGGGAACCTGGGACAAACAGATGAGCAAAATCTTTTCATAAGGAAAATCTCAAACCTGAGGTGGCGCCCCAACACCGAGAGTATGGCCAAACGAAGGGATGTAATGGTGTGATTCCTAAAAAATCAAGACTTGAGCAATTTACTAATAGTTCAATGTTGGAGAGATCCTTACATCCGGCCTCCCTGTTTGGGAAACTCGACGAGGGGAAACATTCGAAGGCTGTGGCGCTCGTCCTGCATTGGGATAGCTTCCTTTCACAGGGCTAGGAGGTGCAGACGATAGAATTCTGTGAGGAGATGGTTCCCATATCTAGATATCACAATGGCCGTTGTTAGTCAACTCTAAAGCCACCGGGTCACAACTTGGACGCGTCGAAACGCGTCTGCTAACTTACCTGCCAACCCGATGGACTTATTTCGGAGACAGAAGGTGGAAGTGGGGAGCGCTGTGTGCTTGAAGGAGTCTAGTGGAAGATGCGTATGAGACAGTGAGAAAGGCAGTGTTGGATGTGGTACATGAGGGAGGTATGGTGATGCACTTTGGGCAAAAGTCGGAGGCGTTGTTGGCGAGTGTTGACGGTGACGGGGAACTTCTCTCGACATAGGTATTATGTACTAGAAGCCCGTATTGTTGGTTTAGTGCGAAAAAGTTGATGGGAAACAGCCATACTTTCGTGTGACTAGTAAAAAGAAGCGTTTTGAGGCAACTGAGGATAATGTGCTACAAATGAAAAACGAGCGTGAGTGAGGGCGCTGGAAGGAAAGAAAAGAAATGGACGTGGCAAATGACTCCACGACGCCCTCGGCAACGTTCAAGACGCCTCAAAGCACCGACCAGAAAGGAGCCGAGGACGCGTTGAAGGCAAATACGACTTACGTTAGAACCGAGGGACAGTTGTCGACAGTTTAGGGGGTTCGTAAAACGGATGTTTAAAGGAGTGTGGGGTTCAGTTGGAGCTAGCTAAGGGCCAAAGGAGAGAGGCCCGTCATGGAAAAACGAATGAGAAAGGAGGAACCTCAAGTTTTGTGGCTGAACATCAACTTCTCCCAGGTCCGCTTCGATTTCCATGTGCTCGGGACGAAGTACTGCTTCTTCGGCTTCTTTGGAACGACCCTGACACTTACCCATGACGTGACAGTTCATTATAAGTACAGATCTTGCCTCTTTTTACATGACCAAATAGGTGTTTCTTCTAGTCGTCAAAGCTTTTGGAACCTTTAAGAAATACGAACCTTAGCTGGCAAATAAATACTACCAGATACTTTATCACTAAAAAGATGATCCATGACATCAACCCACTGTTTTTGTCACAGGCGCGGTTGTCCGCTGAAAGTGAATGCAGATCTCCGTCCTGGCACCACTTGGCAAATAATTTTCGTTTGTTGAACACTTTCCATATCCATTAAATGAAAATTCACTTTCACTTAGACATTTTTATTTTTTAAGAGACAGTCAGATGATTCTCGGACCCAAGTGGTGTGCTGAACATGGAAAGAGGAGGAAAACTAGCCAGCAGTAGACTTTTTGCCTCCGTGATTTGCAAGTGATGCACATCAAAGACAAAAACATACATCACAATGGAAGCTTTCCAACCCATGCTTCTTTTGCCCTCTTTCGACGCAATAACGATCAATATCCCCAGAAGGGGCGCCGAATGCGAGTCAATAAGCAGACAGAAAAAGAACTTAAAGTAAAGAAACAATCCATTGTATAGCTACGAGTTCCTCGTTTAATTAAAGTCTAGATGGTACCCCAGGATGTAGAAACACAAGCAGTGGGAGAACAATAAACAAGGCGAACTTGAACGTCGATTAGAGGTGGCGTGGGAAACCGGACCGAAAGGACACCGCTGAGGTCTCAACGTGAATTGAAGAACCATGACGCGCGTTTCGCGGAACTGCGGAAGCATATGAGAACCCAAAACGGGATAGAGGAAAAAAGTGAAATGAAAACGATGCAACTTACCCTCCTTCTTCGTTTTGCAACCTAGCGAGCGGGTTTGCTCCCCCGCCAGCAAGAGGTGTCGGATTCCCTGCTGAGCCACCACCGCCGCGGAGAGGTTTCGCAATTCTGCCAAATGCGAGTGGAGAAGACGCTGCCACTTTTTGTGCTGTTGAAACAATGATAAATCAAATGCCACACAGTTCCGTAACACCTTGAACTCACCCCGAGCCTGATCCAAACGTTCCTTGACAGCCTGCAATTGTGCCTCAAACTTCTGGTTCTGCATAGACAGTCGTCGATCCGCATCCTGAAGTAGCGACTCTAAATTCTGAATTCGCTCGTTCCTTGCCAGCAGCTTGCGCTCAGCAACACCAGCCTCCTTCTTCAGCGTCGAGTTCTGGTCAACCAGCTGGCAAAAGTATTAGAAACGACTCAGAGATTGATATCAAATGGACACAAACTTGTTTCTGTACAAGCGTTAGCTGCTCCAGGTTACGCTCAAGGAATGCCATCTTCTTCTGCTGAGCCTTGCTGTTGCTATTCCGGATAACATTGTTGTACTGTTCCTTTATTTCGTCCAGTTGGATTTCAAGTTCGACCACCTATAAAAACGCTAAAGTCATATTCCCACAGACGAGTTGAAGGTACGAACCTTCTCACAGCGGTTCTGGAGATCCCTCATGAGGGATTTTTTGACACCATCGAACTCAGCAAGCTGCACGTTGATTGCTTTGCGGGTACGCTCAAGATCCTGGGCGCTCTCAGCGAGATTCTTGCCGCCTTCAATGCCAGCGGATGTGACGGCGAACGCGCGCTGGCAAGTTATTAAATGAAGAAGATTCCTGGACCAAAAAAAGTTTTTACCTTCAGCTCCTCGTTGACGCTCTTCAAACTATCTATCGTCTGGTTCAAACTGCGAACTTCATTGACCTTACTCTCGATCTGTTGCTTAAGATCCACAACTTCTTGAAGATGAGTATCTCTTTTTGCGGTGAATTGAGCTTCGAGTTTGTTCTGCCAAAGGGTTAAGTGAATGTTTCGAGTAAAAATAAAACGGTATTAAAACCTTCAAGTCTGCCATCGACTCCTCAACGCCATCAGCGCGGGTTTCCTCGCTTTGGATCGTTTTTTCTGCATAATTGTCAAGGAAACCAGGTATTAAGATGAGACAAAAAAACGAACCTAGCAGCTCCTCATACTCAGTCTCAACAGCAGATAACCTAGACTCGACCTCTTCCTTCCGCCGGGCAATCATATCTGACTCCTCTTGGCTCTGCCTCAGCCTCTCCATAGTATCCCTTAACAGATTTTGGCCTTCTCCAAGCTGCCTACGAATAGCTGCAAGCTCTTCCTGGGTGAGTGTTCCAGAACCATCAAACGAATCCAGCTTAGCCAACAACTCTCTGAGCTGCTCATCTTTCTCGGTGTCCAGCTTGGCCATCATCAGAGCCATCCTCTCTTGCTTCTTCTTCTCTTTGTCTTCCGCCCCAGCATCTTTCTGAGCGTTCTTGACGTCGTGGAGCTGTTTCTTGAGCTCCTCCAGTTCTATCTTTGTGTCCTGATGTTGTTCCTTAAGGATGTCGATGGTAATAACACCTTCTTTGTTATCATAGTTGAGTCTCTCAACCTGGAGCCGAAGATCATTAATTTGAGATGACATGGTCTTATTTTCCTAAACAACAATGGTTGGCAAATGAATAAACAGCTGTCAAAAAAGTCCGAACCTGGCTGACGACGGCTTCCTGTTCCTTGAGGAATGTAAGCTCCTCTTTGAGCTCCTTCACAAGCTTTTCAGCAGCATTCAAAGCACTTTCCCTCTCTCCAAGCTGATCTGTAAGCTCGTTCTCCCGCTTGAGGAAGTCTTCCCGCTCATCCTTCTCCAGCGGCACAGTAGGTGTCTGCGGTCTGCTCGTCTCTGCTGACTTCAAGCCTTCTACAACAGGGTTGACAGGAGTAAGAGCACCAGAACTGGGTGCAGAGGGCATCGAAGGTGATGCAGGTGTCTTCGACGGCGCAGAAATGGCAGCACCTGCCTTTGCTGCTGTTGCCCAATCATTTTCCGGCACCGTCCCTCCACCTCGCCATAGAGCAATTTCAGCTTCCAATAATGCAACATACTTCTGAAGATTCGAGTTCGCCCCCTGAGCTTTCTGGAGAAGGCCTTTGAGCTCTGCTGGTGACAGCTCGGCATTAACCCGTGCAGAGTTCTTGATGGACTTGGCACGGATACCGAACCGCAGTGTTGAAAGCGTTTCGGTTTCGTTGTAGGAAGAAGGAGAGCAGTTTATTATTAGCGTCGTTCGAGAGTTGCCTCCCAGAGATTCTTGTAAGATCCGTGTTAGTTTAGAATCTCGATAGGGAACGTATTTTGTCTAGGTCCAGTTGTCGTGAGGTGAGATGGAAACAACCAAAAGAAATCCCACCTTAGAATCGGTGAGAGCGTTTATAACCATACCGAGAGCGGAAAGAGACTTGTTAATCTTCTTGGCCTCTTCTAATGTTTGACCTGTTGCACCGGTCTTGCCGACTTTCTCAGATCCGGCAAGGTCGACAAGGTATAGATTACCAGTCTTTGAAGTGCCTGTTTCTGTATTTCTTTGGTTGATGGAAATAAGGAAAATAGAGTGTGAACGGGAGGATTCGGCGTTCATGTCTGAGCAGCACAACTGTCAGTTCTGGGAGACCCCGGTGACAGGAACATACTTGTGGAAGACACAACTCGAGCATTTCCACCGGTACGCATAATCTCGTAGACTTCTTGAGCGCTGCTAACGTAGTAATCGGAGAGATTTTTGACGTAAACACCCTTTGACTTCTCCTCGTGTACTTGCAGATTGTCGTTTTGGGCTGCGAAAAAAATATTAAAATATAAAGGAGAAAATAAACGAAACAGTCTATACGTGCTAGCAGATCTCGAATCTTCTCCAGGTATATTTCCATGTAGGAGACCTTGACGAGATATTCGATGTGGGACTCGCTTTCAACAATGGACTGGAAAATCTGCTCTGAGATTCGGGGAATAATGCCTTTGAGCTCTTCTGAGTCAATGTCTGCGCCCTATAAAGAAATTAAACTGGGGAAAATTGGTGGATGTGAAACCCAAGGCTTGCCATCATCGTGAAGGTCTTGCCACTGCCAGTTTGGCCGTACGCAAAGACAGTGCCGTTGTACCCGTCAAGGACATCTATTGAAAGGGTTAACAAATGCCATTAGAAAGCGGGCAGCAAACCTTTGACGATGCTGAAATTGAGAGGTTAGATGGCAGTTGGGTGGTCGTTGGGGGTGGCTGCACTCACTCCTTGATACCATAATCGAAGACCTCCTTTTGCGCAGTGCCCATAGCAAAGACACGATCAAAGGTGAAGCCGTCTTTCTCGGGACCGGCCAGGCCAGTTGCATTCTTGAGACGGACGGTTGTCAAGTCATCGTCAAAGCCCACGACAATCTCGCCGTTCTCGCGGAGTTCGATTGAATTTTGAGGCCGGAACCTAAAGGACGCGTGGTTTTAGACGAGAAACGGAATTGAACAGAGCACATTGTGTTACCGGCAGACGACCTTGATATTGTTCCCAGCCGACATTGCCAGCCACGCGCTTGGTCGTGATGGTGCTGGACTACTGCAGAGAGAGGGAAGCGCCCGAGTTAAAACGTTGTCATCCTCTATGGCCTGCTCTTATTCTCAATTTGCAAGTTCATTACGATGCTATGATTACAGCTGGAGGACATATATCTAGACTACTGCTGCTGCTGCTGCTGCTGCTGCTATTCATCATCTGAATCTGGAAGGCGAGCAGCCCTGCTGGATGCAGCCGGTGCTGTTCGTCGTGTAGGCTGGTCTTCGTTTTGAGCTGCTTCAGTCGCGTCGATCCAATCAGAATACACGTCTATAGCCTCGGAAAGGTCTAGAAGAGAGAGGGGGGAGAGGAAAGGAGTGAGTGATGTATATAAAAACCAGGGCAGAGAACCCCTACGGTTGATCCTGGCTTGGAATCGCTGGTCGCACACTCGACATATCAAGTTACCGACACCTTCTTTGCGGTCCAACTTCACAGAAACAGAATTTTCATGGTGACAAAATATGCAGGAAAACTGGGTGGCTGATGGAGAGCACGTGAGCGACAAGGGAAAAGAAGACTTAGATGTCTGGCTCACCGAGCGTCTCCTTCTTTCGCGATGGGGCTGGTCTAAACACATAAGTACAGAGCATCAAGAGCAAAGCAGACAGACTCTACTTTCTGGATGACTTCTTGCGTTTGCCCATGGTAGCTGGAAGCAACCACTGGGTGTTGCTGTTGACCGAACGGTCACGTGTCACGCTCCTCGAACTTGTTGCTCGCGTCCATGGCTACTCGGCGTCCCGCCTCTCGCATGCAACAAAATGGCTCCGGTGCATCGCGAGCATCGAGTCGCCCTCCTTCAAGCATGTCTCAATCTATCAAACCACCCAAAGCAAATACTCCAACTGCTAAAGCCAACAATGACGCCGCCATTGAATCCAACATTAACGTTATCATTCGAGTCCGCCGTCGCTCCAACCACGAAAAGGCTGAAAATTCGCCTAGTATTGTCGAATGCGATAGTCCCAAGGGCACTGACGTCTCCATCCAGACGTCTGCACCCACTTCTTCCTTTGGCGTAGTCTCTCTTCCTCCCGTTCGAACGTACCCATTCGACCTCGTCTTTGGTCCAGATGCCGACCAATCTCTTATATACCAAGATGTAGTATCTCCGATGCTCGACCAAGTTCTATCAGGATATAATTGTACTCTGTTCGCATACGGTCAAACTGGAACAGGCAAGACGTACGTTCTACCACTTCGACAATTTCTTTTTCTTTTGGTCATTTTAATGCTCTCGAATTTAGATACACCATGCAAGGAGATCTTATACCGACACCCATGGGCAATCCTTCCGCCCATGCCGGTATGATCCCACGCGTTCTTTTCCGTATGTTCCATTCACTCGAGACATCTGGCGCCGACTATAGTGTCAAAATCTCCTACATCGAGCTTTACAATGAAGAGCTTCGCGATCTCCTTGCCCATGAAGACACTGGCTCTTCGGCAGATCCTGGTCTAAAGATCTTTGACGACGCTAAAAAAGGCGGAGTTATTATTCAGGGTCTTGAAGAAATTCCCGTCAAGGATTCGAAGGACGCACTGGCATTGCTTCAGAAAGGCAGCGACCGTCGCCAGATCGCATCTACCAAGTTTAATGATCATTCCAGCCGCTCTCATTCCATCTTTTCTATCACAGTCCACATGAAGGAAGCAGCTGCGGCAGGAGAGGATATGTTGAAGATAGGCAAGATGAACCTGGTTGATCTCGCTGGCTCAGAAAACATAGGTCGTTCTGGTGCAGAGAACAAGCGTGCTCGTGAGGCTGGGATGATCAACCAGAGCCTACTCACCCTGGGCCGTGTCATCACGTCTCTCGTAGATAAAGCACCTCATATTCCCTATCGGTTGGTTCCTTTCAGTGTAACTTCATCTCCTCTTTCTCATGGAATGCTTAGTGAATCGAAATTGACGCGTTTACTCCAAGACTCCCTCGGCGGGCGTACGAAAACATCTATCATTGCAACCGTCTCACCCGCTCGTTCCAATGTGGAAGAGACACTCTCTACTCTTGACTATGCCCTCCGTGCAAAGTCCATCACAAACAAACCAGAGCTGAACGCTCGCATGACACGCAATTCGCTCCTCAAAGAATACGTGGCTGAGATTGAGCGCCTCAAAGGAGACGTGCTAGCAGCTCGAGAGAAGAATGGAATCTTTGTCTCAGAAGAGAGATGGAATAAATGACGCAGGAACATGAACTCCTGCAAACCGAACGCGATGAGACGAAGAAGCAGATGACGCTGGTGGAAAGTCAAATGCGTTCACTTCGAGATGAGTATGACCAGTGCATTAGTTTGTTAAAGCAGCGAGACCGGGAACTGGTGACAACGAAACAGCAACTCCAAAGCTCAACCCAGCTCGTCGAGCAACAAGCTTTAGAGTTGAGCCGTAGGACAACGGAACTCGAAGAGGAGATTGTTGTCCGACAGGCGCATCATGCCACTGAAATGTCGCTGGATAATATTGCGGGACAGCTTAGAAAGGTCGTTCATCAATGCTTGAAGGATGTCGAAGGACTCTTTGGCACACTTGGTATGTTGGAGTAAATAATCCTCTTCTTACAAGGCTCATTTATATATTTAGATCGTCAAGCTGATCTACTCAACCGGAGAACAGAGCAGGCCCGGGATTGGACCAGCTCAGTGGCCAAGTCTTCCTCGGACTTGACACAAAGTTTGGATCATTTTGCTGAGGCGTCTTCATCCAAAGCTTCCCAGCTGTCCGTTCAACTTGGCAATTTCAGACAAACAAACACCAATACCCTTCAAAGTCGGTCCACTGAAATTGAAACCAGGCTTCGCAATCTCCTTACTTCCGTCGAGGCGATTCAATCGAAAGATGCCGTCGAATCATCAGCTCTCGAGCGCATTCTGTCAGTCCTCCAAGACACCCATACAGCATTCACAACCCTCATTTCCAACTGGTCAAACACCCTGTCCTCTACCGCCGACAATACCGCTGTTGAAGTTGAGCATCTTGCTACCGCTGGATTGGCCGAGATGCGCCAGGCTTTGATCAACACGTCCACTATTGTTGACGAAATGGTCACCGAACTGAACGCTTACGCCGTATCTGTTCAAGCTTCTTCCGAGTCTTCTCGTTCCCTAACGTCCAGCCATGCACAGCAAGAGATTGCGAGGCTGAAAGAGCAAAACGTTCGGCTCGAGCAGCTTGTTTCCGATGAACGTGTGAGAGGCGAACGAATGCGAGACGATGTTGTTCAACGGGTGAATGGAATGCTTAGCGAGTTTCTTACTGAAAAGGATCGACGACTTCGAGAGTCGATTGGATATGAGGTTGCTCAGAACGTTGAAGATGTCCAATCCCTCGGAACGTTGTCGAAAGCCCAGCATGACATTGTGGAAGGCATTTCCTCACAGTCTGTTACTGTGCAGCAAGGTGCTAAGAAGCGAAACGGTGAGATGAAGAGGCTGCGAAATGGGGCTGTAAAAGGCATGGAAATCTCGCAGTCCAGATTAAAGAGCGGGCTCGTCGAGATGAAGAACACGATGTCAAACCATATTGAAAAGGGCACTTCGCATCTTCAGTCCAGGCTGCTAGAAATGCAAGGCGATTGCGATGAAGGTACCTTTTTATGACCTTGCATTTCGTATGATCATGCTTATCATTGTTCAGCCTTTGAAGAGTACTCGAAAGCCAAGCGTGCTAGGATCGATATGCGAGATTCGGCTTTCAGCTACATGCAGTCCGACTACAATGTGCTCCAAGATACCCTTACTACAACAAGAAAAGGGATCGAAAATCTTTCCGAAAATATTGCTTCTGAGGTGAATCTCTATTCTCTTCAATTCCTGATTCAGCTCCTGATAGGATTCTCAGAGCTCATCTTGGCTGGCTCTCACAAATGACCACCATGCTGCTTCGACGTCCCAACTCAAGGCTGTCTATCAAACAGTTCAAGAGAGCAGCTTCCAGCTTGAAGGCGGACCTAGCACCCACGGGATTCTACTCCACGCAAACGAGCCTGGAAATACACCGACCAGTGGAAACTAACGAAAAATCGAGATGTTCTCTTAACAGAATGGCGAGCTTCTGGCGAGAATTTGGCAAGTAGCGATGCACCACCTGTGCAACACGAACCTATCCCTATAAATGATGATCCACATGCAGGGGCAGGATATGAGGTGGGCGCAGCGATGGATGACGATGAGGACGGCGAGGAGATTCTCACAGAATCGGGATCTTCAGGTGCCTCTGCTCTTCCAAGACCGCGGCGTATCCGCACTGTATCTGCGAATGCCAAATCAAAAGCTCATCTGGACTTGGCTGCACTAAAGGATTCTCAGAATGTGCTTACTACTCGAGGCTCCCGGCGACCCAGATAATGCAGTCTACTATATTTCTTGTATATGCCTTACCTATTCATCCTTTCTCTTCTCATTTCCCAACATTCCCATTTGCTTGTTTTAAACATCTGTATGTGTAGCTATCTTCATAGAAATATTGGATGAGAACGGCATCACAGCATTGAGCGCTTGTTGGTTTCAACCTCTTCTCCTACCAACTCCCACATCTCACGACCCAATATGGCTGCTGGCCTGAAGAGTACTTCTTCCTTTTTCTTCTGTCATTTCGCGTTTTTAATTAAGCACAGCCGTAATCCTTCTCTCATTCGTGCTGGCTGTTGGGTTTCTGCTCATCATCCTATCCTGCGCGCTGTGGCATAACTGGCTGCCGCTGCTTGTTGGTGCGTAAACTCCGCTTGTATTTACTCCACCACAGTTAGTAACAGTTTGAGTTCAGCGCTGACATTTGTTCTGGCTCCTTTACCGAATGCTCTGTTCTCCCACTGCGGCGCAGACGAATACGCTAGTTATGAGCCATCCGGTCCTGTCGATCTTGGTCGTTTCATCACCTCCATATTTGTTGTAACCGGTTTCGCCTTACCCATTGTACTCGCACATGCCGAGGTGATCACCAATAGCGCCTGCGTCATGTCCATTCTTGGTGGAGGGTAAGTCCTTCAAATTCATCCACATTTCAGAAACCTCAACGCGCTTCCAGGCTTGTATATGGGACCATCCTAGCATATTCCGCTGCATTCAAGCAAGAAGAATCAGAATTTGAATAGTTTTGCAAATTAGTGATTTGGTCACATCTCCAGAGTCTCCAGCCTCTCTGTCTGTTGTATTGATTTCAAACCAATTGGACTATGTCTTGCTTGGACTTGCTAAACATGCAATGTGATGATTGCCAACCAACTCGCCATTTGACTCCACCAGACGAACCCTGCCAGTTATTGCAAATCTCCCTCTCGCGACGAAGCACAGCGGCATATTGATGCTCAAAACACTGCCAGCCTTGACCCTCCCCAAAGGCTGGTCATTAAGAACACCTTGATAAAGAACGTGCTCGGCTGGTGTTATAGCCAAGTCCATTGACAAAGCTAGAGTCTCATCTGGGTACATGATAAGACTTTGAATCCTGGCAGACATCAAGGGAGCAAAAACTCACCAGTTGTGTTCGTTACTTGCGCTTGCAGTTGGATGAACTGGTGAGTAGGTGCTGTATAAATATCTGGAGAGATTTTTTCAGCAAGATTTCCCGACTTGATTTCCACCATTTGCAGCCGGACTGGACATCGCTGGGTACGTAATGCATCGAGCATTGGTAGCGAAAGTCTCTGCTGGCGCAGCGACAGGTTTCCATGACGCATCCCTCCGACCTTAGGCTATGTTAGCTCAAATTAACCAAGCAGGTATGAACAAGCTTGCCTCCTTCCACCGCGATTGTACCCGTTTAAACAATTCCTCCCGGTACCAAAACAGCTCCCTCTGTCGTGTCTCCTCGTCTTTGGAGAGCTTGGACTTGGCAACAACAAATTGTCGTTCCGATAAAGTGGGTATTGGTTGGGCAATTTTGTCTGAAGGCAGGCGAAACTTCCGTAAAGGTATCACCACACTAGAGGTATGACAGTCAGCCTGAGATGCATCATAAGTAACAGAATGGAACTCACCGTGTCGTTGCCCCAGGCGGTACAACAGCGGAGGTTGTATGATCTGCGCTGTCTGGAAGAAATTCAATAATTTTATCTTCACCAAGAAACAGCATACCATCTTCCATTCGATCGAACGTCACCTCAAATGGCTGTCCATACAGATTGCGAATTTCGATAGAGAACAAACAATTCTGTGAAGGATCCAACTGAGTTTTATCTGCTCCCATTGAATCGCTCAGAGAGAGGATATTCATGTTCAGACACTCGAGCATTTGATACACTGTCACCATCACCGGGAAACTCAGTTGACGGACATGGAAGTGCGTGGGTATGCTGGCTTCATTTTCCAGGTGCCTGTTAACCAGCCCGTAGGAGATATGGATCGTGGCACTTGTACTATTTCAAAAAAATTGAGAGAGCACTTCGAACAGAAAATTAGAAAAGATTTTACCATCCAACCTTTCCAAGACACTGAACACTGATAGCACTCTTGTCGCTGGGTTCGATTAGTCGGGATGAATCAGAGTCCCAGGAAAGCATGGGGCGATGAATGAGCTCGTATTCTGTTTCGTAGGTATCAAAGACGTTGAGGTCTCCTTCCGTCAACGCTTGTTGAGCTGGTGCAATCGTCGAATCATCGAATGCAAGTCGCACAAAATCGACCGATAATTTAGAGATATTCTCGAGCACCATTGTAATAGAGGAGCTAGAAGAGAGTGTAAATTTAAAAATGAAGTATACACAAGAGCCACTTACACTTCACCATCGTACAGCATGACTGCACCGTGTGTTAAGGATGTCCGTCTTATCCGAATCAGAGGTTGCTCAGGAATGACCTTGCACTGCAGGAACTGAAACTTGGTGGGAGGGGCTGGTGCTTGTACACTGCCCCTCTTGCTAGCTCTATTCCAAGGAAACCCGTCCAGCCCAGAGTACTTGAACCGTCCAACCTCGCTTGACATCGCACCACGCCGACGCGAGAGTCGCTCATCCTCGGCCTCTGTTGCAACCGGAAGTACAAACTCTCTCGGCTGCCCTCCTGGAGTCTGAACGATACACCCACGTACAATCAAGTCACCTGTTTCCTTCGCTGACCCTGCTAACACCACATGATGATAGCTGTTTCCGGGAATAATAACGCGTATCGGTTGGGACTCAAAAGTGACACCAGAAGTACTGAGAAGAAGTTAGAAGGCCCAACCAAGCATGAGAGATACGGTTCTACCTCAGTGATAACGACTGAATTTCCAAATCAAACACAAAAGGGTTTTGAAGAATGACTTCGAACTCCAGCCTTTCGCCTTGTATTACGAGTGAATTTCCCTGCGCAGCTGCACGACGAGGGTTATAAAGAAACGGATCAGTTGCACCTGTGAGGATGGGCAAAATGCTGGAAGTGGCATGCAACGCGGACATTGGACGCTCAATGGGTAGTCGCATTGGGGGAAGACTAAACGATGTTGATTAAAATTTATAATGAAACAAAACCATGCTACGACGTACGGCAGGAGGCCAACACTGACCATTGGTCGCCCTGACCAAAATGCAACCAACTTGGTAATACCTCGTCGTTGGGACGTGAGAAGTGCCCTAGCAGCAGTGGCGTAGAAATGATATTGGTCTCCTGCGGATAGGATTACAGTCATCGTCTTGAGCGCAGACAGGGAAAATTGTGCGACTGCAGGGAAGTCTTTGGAACACGTCAAGGATTGCTCGAAGCCAGAACAAAAAACTGACCGGGCAATGCTTCTGCAACTGCTACTGCCTCTCTAATGACACCAACTTGAAGCTCAGGCCAACCATGAACCTCAGGTGGTGGTTCCAACACATCAAGTTCATATCGTGCAATCATAGCGGACATATCAGTCTCTACGCCCGTAACGACCTCATTCCCATCAAAAAGCCCAACCGAATCGAGGTTAATGCCAAGCACCTTGCAAATGTGTTTGAGGATCTGCAGCAAACTCTCGTTTCCTTCGACGCTTTCAGTCAGCCGAATGCCAATTTGGGTCTTGTCTCGGGGTGGGGGCGGTCCATTTAGGCCAGAAATTCCCAAGCCACCTGGAGGAGGTCCAGCCTTTTGCAAGCCATCTTCTTCGCGGCCACAGACCAAAAGGTCAAGGAGGCAACCCAAAACCTCACGGAGGACATATGCTTCCTTGCGATGGTACCCTATTGAGCCGTAGATGCTTGCTGTTAACTCAAGTACTGATATACGCTCTCGAGGACCAAGATGGAGGAGCCATGGGCCATGAACCTGAGATACCACATGAGAGATAGTGGAACGAGAGATTGTTGAAATTGAGCTCAGCCGTTCTCGGTCAACATCAGTGGCATTTTCCAGAGCGGGTGGCTTGAAGGGAGGTCCAGAATGTAGCATAGCCGTAAATGCTAATGGGCCCCAACCTTTTGAAGACCAAACGGAGAAAAGAAGGGCCGCCTGACGAAGCACACAGTGGCAATACAACAAAGAGAGAAGACCATAATCTTGGTCTCCGTCCGCTGGGGTCTTGTGATATAAGGAAATAGCTTGGTTCAGCTTTTCGCATACATCAGCCCATGGTTCCTTCCCTGAAGTCTAGTACAACATGAGACAAGCGCTCTCAGGGAAATACAAAGGCCATACAGCTGATTGACCTGCAATCCAAGCATCCAATACCGAAATTGACGCCAATGATTCAGTGGCTGCCGCTTGCCAGATAGGATCGAAAGTTGTTCGGAAAGTAGCCAGCGCTTCGGAATACCTACAATCGTGAGAAACGCGAGGAGAAGATTAAGACTAACATACCATAGCTCAGCATCAGTAGTTCTACCTGAAAGCATGTAGAAATCCCCGTATACTTTGAATAGTCGTGCTGGAGACGAAGCAACACCAATACCACTGCTGCGTTTCTTGGCGGCAGGCTGTGAGGGCCCGAGTGTTGACTGTCTCTGGGTTGCACCCGCTGAAGAATTCCGTTTCATTGTAGGAGCAGCGGCAAGAGTAAAAGTGGAGGGCCGAGAGACCTCTGGCTGACTGTTGTGTGATGGGAGAGTGGGGTGGTTTCCATCGAGTGGTGCAGGCATTTCTGAATAGGGTGGAAGTGTTGGAAGAACAGAGGAGTTGAGATATTCGTTCCCAAGTGGACTTTCTAGATGTTGAACTAAGACACCAAACTCTCCGAGAACTTGTGAAGCAAGATCGCAAAGTTTAGTATTTAGGTAAACCTTCTTGTTGCCCATCATCCCTGGTATAACGACAAGGCCGAGCTCTTCGCCAGCATTGAGATTTGTGGATTCTTCGCTTTCTTCGAACACGAAACATGACCGAGCTAATGGATACATGGCACCAGCTGGAAATATATCGAGTAGGGCAGCATGGAATTGCGCCAGGATGGAATTTAAGGGGACGGTTTGCGATCCTGCTGCGATTCCAAGCACTGCCAGAGGAAAATGGGAAGGTCGAAGCAAGGAAAGTGGATAATGTGCATGAGGAGGAGGATGAGAAGGATATGCAAGATGGATATGGCCTTTGGCCATGCTTGAAGCGTTTGGCATGAACCGTGCTAAAATTATGGATATAAGATGCAGCAAAAATCAACAAGGGTTTAAGCAGGATGAGACGCATACCTCGCTCATCTGTGTGGTCTGCTGGAATGTCCTCCAATTTGAGATGTTGAACACTCCGGATTTCAGAAGCATATTGTTCAAATCTGGGTCGTTCAATACCACCAACAGGCACCAGCAGAACCTGTAGCTGCGCCAAAGACGCCACGGGATACATGGGTGCTGGTGCAACTGATCGACGCCTAAGCAGAGTTCATTCTTCGCTCTTACTTTCACCATGGTATAACTCTGTTTCTCGCACCCCGGATTTTCTTTTCTTATTTTTCAATCTCGAATTAGGCTATTAGCGACAAAATTTTGGGCGGCACAATGCTTGGAACAGCTGCTTTTGTATTTGTTTATTACACGACTTGGGCCCTAATTCTGGTTCGTAGGACTTTTGCGCCACGTACTTGCCTTGACTTTTACTAATACTCAACAGCCATTCTTCGAACCATCCAGTAACCTCTACAACTACTTCCCAGCACGAGAGTGGGCCATTCGTTTGCCTGCATTCATCCTTGTCGTTGGATTAACAGCAATTGGTTCTTTCATCGGCAACACCATGTTAAACGAGTCCCGAAAGAAGCAGAAAGCCCGCCAACGAATAGCATAGACATCATTTATTGATTCATTTATTGTCTATCCGTACACTTATACCAGCATTTGGCAATGTAGTCCTTCCGTGGTCTCCTATTATCCTCTTGTCCTCTCGCCACCTGGCTTTATACCATGCTCAAGCATTCGCAGCTTCTCTGCAGCAATAATTTCCTTTCCTATTTGCGATAACATTACTTCCCCCGGTAATGATTGGGGCGCTTCGGACAGTCCCTTCAGCGCTCGTGATATCTTCGTGGCTGAAGACCCTCCTAGGCCTTTCAAACGCTCCAAAGTTTCGATGTGCGCCATACTGTGCATTCCAACCGGACATTGCAAGTTATGTACAAATTGCAGAAGGTCAGCACATGAGCTCAAAGTCAATAGAATGATGGGCTGGAGAGAAGAGACAGTTAGAACTTGGTTGGCGTAGTTGGTCACACGCTCAACGGTCACTCACTGAAGACACGCCTATTCGAACTTCCTTCTCGTATCCGTTTACAAGCCCTTCAAATGGCGCCCATAATTGATTCCACACTCTCAAAGTTGGAGTATCGCCTTGATCTTGGTGCTGTCCTCGATGGAAAGCGCAAATAAGCCAAAGCTTGACTGCAAGGTATGCGTGGTTGATGTCAATGACAAAGGAGTCTGTTACAGAATCCCCCACGTTCCTGAGGACAGAACGGTACAAAGCCACGAAGGCATTGAACTGAGCAAACAAGGTACTCAACCAGGCTTCGTCCCGAGGCTCTTGTTGAAGCGCAGAAAGCAGAAGAACATTCCAAGTGCGGAGCGTGATCATTGGGCGTGCTTTCTGAAGGTGAGAGTGAGGGACAGCCGCAAGTCAACAACATGCAGAACGTACATCCTGTTCTCCGAGTTTTCTAATAACATTTGGATCATGTTTAGCAGTCACGGCTAATACACCGGCTACCGCGACACTAGCATCCAAATCTTCTTGTGAGTGCTGAAGCCAACGATGGACTTGCAAGAAGATCAAGCATGGATCTGTCAGCGTGGAAAGGTATTGGGGATCTGCAAAACTATGCGGCGATTCCGGCCGAAGAAAGACCTGTAAAAATGAATTTAAAAGTATTTTTCTGCATCCATAGATGTCCTCACGTTCACGAAGGTCAAAATGGTCACCGGGGAAAGAGCAATTCGGCAACGGAGACCATCCAGCATTATATCTCGCAAAGGTATGGTGATGTGACTATGCACAAGTGTGTCATCTGTACCGACCCTGCGATGAAACGCAGAGGCGACATCAAGTAATCGAACGAGGCATTCCTCTTGCACTGGAAGCTTGGGCATGACATTTCTCAAAATGGCGTCTAGACCAAGCAACATCTCCTGCAGAGCACCTTTAGTGACAATAAAAGAGTTGCAGGATCACTTGCTACCCACACGACAGTTTGCTTTGTTGTGTTGGATCAGAATAGCAGGAATCCCAAGGAATGGCGCTACATTCTCTGCCGTCGAAGGGAAGTCGTCAATGCGGCGAGAACAAAAGACTAGCTGATTGGCCACCACTAATTTCGACTGTTTGTATAGGGGAGATCGGGTAAAGGGGCCGCACTTACAAGCTATCAAATCTTTACTATATCCTTGGTAGAAAACATTGACGATGAACTTTTCTAACTGCCTGGCTATTCCAGGAAGCGTTTTAGCATCCAATTCCGCAATACGTAGGACCGTATCGCGTAAAAGGGATTCTCGTAACATTTCCCCTTCGAGTTTTTGCTTGCCATCTCCGCCAAGAATCTGACGAAGAATGAGGAAGGCTTGACTATCTAACGAGCGTCGAAGGAGGTTAAGAAAGACGCCCTGTGCTGAAAACCTATAATTTGTAAGTTACACGATGCAGTGCTTGGAGCTAGTATAAAACAAACTGTTTGAGAGTGTTCAAGACAAATGTTTTTGCCTGCGCCAGAAGAGCATCTTGACGATGCTGGCTGTGCCTATCGATTACCTGCATTGCAGCAGCAAGACTATGGGAGATAACACCGCCCATGAACGAGGAAACAGATGACTCCATAAATGCTTGCATTGTTGCCAGACACATCTGACACAGGTCATAATTGGGATTTTCCAGCAATAGTTCGACGGTTCTGGTAAGGGATCGACGGAGCAAGGGCTGCAAGTACCTCATAGATGTAGTTTCAAAATCATGTTTGTTGATGGCAATGGTCAGAGCCTCCAGCAAGCTCTTCAACGTGAGTGTTGGCAGGGAGATAAGACGATCAGCAGTGGAAAACATTGTGAGCACGAGATCCACAAAGCATAGCCCAACGATTGGAGGCAAAATGCCAGGTTGCTGCGTAGAAGGGAGGCGATAAGAAGAATCTAAGATCAGGACAAGCTCTGGAATCAATGGTAGCGCATCTGTAGTGAATTCCGGAAGGTCACCAAAGCGTACATCCAAGCCTCGAGGGGTCATGTTGGTGGATACATTTTGGAAGCCTAAGCAATCAAGTACTTGCACCTTGATCTGTAGTATGGTTGATATGTCTGCATGAACGCCATCCGAAATCATCTGTAGCGAGAGAAGTAGTAGCGCAACCTAAAGTGTCAAAATTTAGGATTCTTCCATAATCTAGTTTTACGTCTTAACCTACCCTCAGGTCGGAGATATCTTGTGTCAGAGTATGGATTGATGTTCGAAGAGCTGGTTCGTCGCTGATTTCGCGGAGACCCTCAAGGATCGTGGGCCAAGATAACACTGCAAAGATTTAACAACATCGTTTTGTGTGTAATGCGCGGCAACCGACTTTGCCACTTCGGGAAATGAGGGTGAAGCTGGATCATGAAAGAAACCAACTGAAGCCTTTCTTCTTGAGGTAGCTTGAAAAGTGCTTGGTCCCATATGCGAGCCATGGCGTTGAAGTGGGTGGGTAGAAGGTTCGAAGAGCAAGTTTCAACCTCTTGCCGAACTTCTTCCTACGATAGCGGTCAATCGACTGGGATGGCAAAATACTTTGAACTAACAGAGCGGTCCGACCACATTGCTTCGAAAAATGTATAGAAAATAGCGAGGATGTTGGGCTGCCAGTGACCTTCAGCCTCGCGGAAAGACGGCCCAGTGACATCTAAAACGATGCGAAAAAGCCTTCCTATGGTAAGAAATCTGCCAGTAGTTAGAGATAAAGAGGCTTAGAGCGTTAAAAGGCCTCACCTTGCTTCCCACGATTCCACTACCATGAGGTCGTGGATAATTTTGAGAAACGGGCGGTGATCTACTGACAATATTCTAAGGAGGAGAGCAGAACGACTGTCAACGATCTCATCCAAACTATAAAATTGCCAAGCGCTAGAACCAAATGAGAGATAGCTGTTAAAAAAGGAACGAAAAGCTAATACCAATCACAGAGAGCTTCACTGTTCTGCAAAATAAAATTGTCAATCTCATGTGATTCAAGCAATGGCGATGTCGCAAGAAATAGACTGAAGAACTTTGCGATGAGTATCGACACCTGAGTGTTGCCTGTAGCAACGTAGTGACCAATTGACTGGATAATATCAGGATGGACAATTACGGGGTCTTCAGTAGTCGAGTTCCGGGAGAATTGCCTACGTCTTAGAGAAATTGTCAAAGCTTGAGGGATATGGTAAACTAGTCCAGGACTAACCTTGATGGTAAGTCTACAATATCTGCCTCTAAAACAAGTCCTGCTGATTGAAGTTGCGGCCGTTCGCACCCATACAAAAGGAGGGTAGTGGAAAGGGTTTGGCGTACGAGCATGAGCCTGGTCGGACCTTAACTCAAGCGACAAACTGGAATTGAAAGGTCATACCGATCTTCTAAATCCTCTTGATCGACAAAATCGTCAAACAAGTTTCGTCCAAACCGCTCATGAATCGAAAGCAGAACAGACAGAACACTGTCTCGCCCTTTTGGTTGCATCCATATTGAAGCAAAGAGGGCATGAACAAAAACAGCAGCCTGGTCAAACTCAGACGAGAGGTCCTCCAGCTGCTTGCCAACATAAGTGAAAATAGAGAGGGGAACGTCGACACCAGATCGTGCAAAGACAGAAAATGCATGGACCGCAGTTCGAGCCTCTTCGTGGGATACAAGTTCCTGCACTGATTTCCATGGATCAGTGGCCAAAGATCCGAGGTTATCCTTGACTAATGCGGGAGCCTCCGTCGCAGAGCTGAAGCGTTGACCAGAGTCATATTCGTGAGGATATAGTCGGTAGAGTGATGGCATGGGCTAAAAATAGTCGTTGAAGGTCGTACCAAGGTAGATAAAAAATAGCCAACCTTTCGAAAGGCTCCCGTGGCGGAGACTAGCCTTAACCATGACATAATTACATAGTCAAACGAGGAAAAGAGAACCAAGGATTGGGCAAGTTTGATGAGCTTTTGGAGGAGCTGATCGACAGAGTCCGCTTTCTGTAATACAATAAGCTTCATGCCACAAATAAGAAGTAATGCTGAACCTGTTCAACACCAAGATCAGCTCTGAAGGTAACATCGGCAGCGCACATGTCAAACACGAGCTTTCCAAAGGCAATTGGGTCACGATCATGGACTTCTCGTAACCACGGAAGAGCATAGAGAGATGCCAGGTTCCGACGAGTCGCAACATAATCCCCTCCGTTGTTCACAGAAGTCGAGCCGGGAGTGGGGCGGACATCGCGGGCTCCCCGTGCAGGCCAGGGAGGAGGATCGTTAGGAGAACGTACACCGGGAAGCTTAGCAACGTTGCGTAAAACTGTAGCAAGGTGATTGTCCTTGCGGAGAAGAAAGATCATTCGCCTTGAAACCGTAATAAAATCAACGTTCATACCTCGTTCAAAATCCACCCAATGACACTCGCAGCCATGCGAGACAATGCGTAATCTGAAACAAGGCCGTTGCAAGGGAATCGACGAACAAGCTGTAAGAATCCGAACTCGTTGACGGCGAGGTCAATATCGTCGAGACACGACTCGACAGACGCGGCAAGTACTTCAACCTCCGGGGATAAATCTAGTCCTAACGGAAGTGGAAAATGGCATTGGGTCCGGGGGTCGAACATCCCATCGAATGGAACCGCTGTAGTAGAAGACGGCTGGTAGAAGCCGAGGAAATAAAGCCGTTGAAGCAAGAGGCGAGCAATTCCATCAGAGTTGATATTAAATTCGAAGCCTAACGCATCACGAAGGTGGGCAATGCAAAGTCCCTCATATGGGGGCTCCGTCGGACTATCGGAAGGTGCATCATTTTGGGACACCTGGAGGTGGTCCTGTGCTGAATGAGAGGATGTAGGATAAGTGCCAACAGGTGACTTGATGGTACTAGCAACGAACAATACTCCAGACCAGATACAGAGGAAATTGGTACTAGTATCAAGGCTATTTTCCTCCAGAAAGTCCACCACCGAAGGAGCTGCGAGTCCACGAGAAGCCAACTGCCGCTCACAGCCATCTAGAAGATGGATGTAGCGCGAAAGGATTGATTTGAAAGTCCTTTGAAGTTGCAGCGCTTCGCCCAGTTGGGTAGTCGAACTATGATAGAGCCCGAACCGATGCCCAATGTGAGAATGTGCATCTGGGCGTAAAGGGTGGCGTGGAGAACAGACACCTCCTCGTACGAGAGATTATCCGGGGTAAGGGACGAAATATCTTGGAAGAACATGGTGAATGACTCCTGGAGAGCATTCCAAGGATATAGTTAAATCGTCAGGACTTGGAGGGGTCCCACAGGGCGTGCACGCTTGGCTCCCATGCTTGGCGCAATCATGATGCATTGCTTGCCAGCAGCTCTGACATTGGAGGCCCTGGGAGAACACACCCCATATAGGGTATCTACACCAGTGGCATAAAGTCAAGCTGAAAAAATGAACAGCTGAGAAGATGTGTCCATCGCGTTGGAGCAAGGTTGGTCGGGATTCGAGGAGCGAAAAATGTAATGTAGCAACGCGCTCAACGTGTTCATCTGAATATTCGAACACCTTAGTGCCCTCAGGGTCGTCGAAACAGCCAAAATGCAAAGAAAATAGGTTGCAAAATGGGCACAAGAGCCCAAACCCTATGATCCCACTAGTGCATACACCACATTCCGTGTTGTTTCCAAAATTCCAAGGTACAAATTCGTGACGGCAGGGATGCCCAGGAAGCTGCGAATATTTTGAGAGAAGCCATGGACGAGAAGCAATGGTATGGCCGGTGGCTAACGGCCAGACTGAGCGAAGAATGGAAATAGCGCCCAGTCGAGCGCAAGACGATCCATAAGCTACTACTTCCAGGAGATCTGAGTGAAGGTCAAACTTGGCCTCCATGCAGAAACGGAGGATTCGAAAGATGTATGCCAGGGTCCGCTCCTCAATGGATGACTGTGGTGTAACATCAATGACATGAAGGAGCACAGATAGAAATGGTTTGCAAAGGGAGGCAAGGTTGTACAGAGACATGTGGAGGCCAGGGGTGTTCGTTGACACAATTTTAGGATCTTCAGGGAGGCTCCAAGGCTTAAATGGAATAGTAGCTGGTGTATCGCCCACTTCTTCAATCTGAATAGACACCGAAAAGTCGCCTAGACATCCAAAAAAATTAATCATAGGATGAGCGGTAGCAGGCAAATACTAACCAGGCTGTTCAAATGACGAAGATTTATCCTCGTAGCCATTCAAACCGGGTTGGGACTGTGAAGCTTGGGATGTCCTAAGTTCTCTCAAGTCTTCAAGGACGATTCTAAAAATATTGTCGAAGAATGCTAGGAGGCGTTGGTACATTGGTGGTGGAAATGTGGATAAAGCGGGTAGCATGGCCAGAGCCACTTTGGTTACAATAGTAGGCTGAGTTCTGCTGGAGTGAATAAGATACAAAGCTACATCCAGCGCTAGCGCTTGAAGGGAGAAAGGAGGGCGAGAAGGTCGGGGGTGGGAAATTTTGTATCTGCAGTCTTCCAGGCAGATTGAATTGAGAACGTTGATGCAACGAAGCAAAAGGTTTCCTGAAGATGGTGCACGTGGTGCTGGCGAAATTGAGCGCGTTCTTCGACCGACAACATTTAATGTGCTGCTTCTGGGAGACTTGGATCGACTTGGTCTGGAACGGGTTGGTTCTGGGATAAAGGAAGAACTAGGTTTCTTTGTTAAACGGGGGGGTTGAACGGGAGAAAAATATGCGGAACTTACGTATAATCAAATATTTGCCATCGCTGAGCGAGCGAGACAATTAACACGTCTTTCACTTGACCAAGAAGGTCGAGAGTGAAGTCAGTGCTGAAAATGTCTTCATCTTCGTCGGAATCCGAGTCATCTTCATCCGCGGGATTCCCAGAACTCTGATTTCGCGCAATGGCCGCTGCTCGCTTCATCCTAACTGCGCCTCTAACAGTATCCACGATTGCGGCAAGCCCGCCATCATACATTGCTGGGGCAAGGTCTTTGAAAGCATCATATGCAGGAGGCGGCATTCGGCGATTCTCTGTAATTTATAATAGTAATAGGAGAAATCCAATTCAGTATGGTTACCGTGCTGGGACAAGAATGCTTACCAAGTTGGTTGAGCAAATGTGAAAGAAGTTTACGAGACTCATCTTGAGCTCGACTTCCAGAACCATATTTCCTAAAGATAGGGGACTTTTCTGCAGCCAAGGTATCTCCTACGAACGGCTTCGTAGTGTCGATTTGAAGGACGGGCGAGCTCATACTTGCTGCGGTTGCATCACGGTCAAGTCAAGAACTAAGGTCAAGTGCCGTCTACCTGACTCGCGCCTTACATATCTTGCTCTACACCACCATCATGGGTCCTCCTCGACCAAAGAAGCGCCGGACACGGAATGGCTCTGACGAGTCTGATCTTGGTGGTGTACAGTTCGAGCCTGAATCTGAAGCGTCCAGCGACTCTGGAGTAGAAATCTTGCATCCAACCCAACCGTCTTCCAGCCCGAAGAAGAAGAGCCGTGTGGTTGTCGACAGTGACTCTGACGATAATATTCAAATATATACGTCCTCCAATCCCAAACGACGCGTGCCTCAGGTAAAGAAAAAGGCTCCTCGTACAACAGAGTCTTCGAAAGCTGTTTCTCGAGTCAAAGGCGTCCCGCACGACCAGCGGACCAAGGAAGAAGAGAAGACTGGCTAGGGAGCGTCCAAAACATACCGACAGTGATGACGAGGATGACCTTGTACTTGACGATCCACGTTGGTACTCGAATTTTCTCAGCAGACTCGAAGTCACGTGTTGCACCAGATGTTCTTGAGGACCGCTTTCGAGATCGTACCGTGAAAACAGCTCGTCAAAAGAAGCTGGAGAAGTATACTGCGCTGCGTTAGTCTTTGCTTGCCTTATACTCATTATAACTACTCTAAAACAATTACTAGGCAAGAGAAAAATAGGACCTTCGACGTCTTCAGCTAAAGGAGGGGACATCACGACGAGTGACGACGAAGACACTCAGGACGCTGAAGCGACCGATCACAATTCCCTCTTCTCAGAAGACAGCGATGTGTCTAATTCAAGCTCTTCCGACTTCATCGAGGAAGATGACAATGCTGCTGTAGAACTTCCAGCTGAATATAGGCAGGTAGAGGACCTCGTCACCATGTTCAAAAAGGTATTTCAATTCTTCGTTCATGTTGCCGCACGCGATCCGGATGAGCGCCGCATCTTCATGCAAGATCAGCTCGAATGTAAGCGGTTTTTGTACCCTACCAGCCACAACACTCTCACAATTCTGAAGCAGAGGATGTTTATTTTGCCCTCCCTTATCGTGCACTTCAGAAGAAGCTATCTGGCACACGTGATTCTCTTGTTGCATCCTCCATTTGGCCACCAGACTTTAGAGGGCCCCTCGAAACCTACCCAGGGCTTTCCATTGTTGATCTCAAGTTTGCAGAACGAGGTTGTAATGCTTGCAAATTGTCCAGCCGCATATCTACTAAATGTGCGCGAGTAAGTGGCATGCGGTATGACTATTACGGATTTCAAGATATTGAAAGCTCGTCTTCGTCCTCGTCCGACGAAGACAGTGAAAGCGATTCTGATGAATCAGAGAGACGGTCGAAGAAACGAAAGAAGAAAATGAAAGAAAAGGAGAGAAAGAGGAAGAAGAAGGGGAAGAGGAAAAGGACGAAAGGGCAAGACACAGAAAACCGAGCAGAATTTAAACTCGGTCGCTTTTGTGCTCGACGAGCCGCTGTGTTTCATCAATTTTGCCACTGGGAGGTTAGCCTCCGTCTTTCTAAGGTGCAATTGTTTTCTAAATAATTCGACAGTACGACCTGTTCCAAGCTATTCTGGAAAAGGTAGACGAAATCAGGGAGCGGCCTTCATCGAAGAAGGCTGCAATGAAAAAGGGGCCATCCATTGACTCTCCGGACTCCATTGTGCAACATTTCGATGATAGAAAATTCATTGACCGACAATGGCGACTATTGCGTGCAATGATGGACGAGGCGCATAACTTGGATGCCGCTTCAAAAAGAGGAGAAAGGGACAGGGATGTGGATAGTTGAACATTGTTCCAGTACTCGGTTTATGCAGTCTGAAGAGCTTCCCAGAGGCATGTAGAAGTGAGAATCTTTTGTCAACGTTTCAGAGCTTAAATAATACCTTGAGTGCATGTGGATGAAGGCTTGTTTTTTCAAACCTTGTCTCAAAAGTCTAAACATGTGCTTATGGAAAGATTGAATTCAACAAGAATGAAGCAACTTGCCCTTCAGCCAGCCAGCAACAGCTTCAAAACCTCGCGCAGGTCGCAACTGTGGATGCGGAGACTGTCACGAGCATATTTATTCAGTCGCATTGTTCATTCCCAGCCTAAGCTGCTCGCACGCGAGGCTTTTCTTTTTCTCCCCTGGCGCAGGAATCACCCTTTACGCGCTACACTGGATCCTTGAACGCTTGCATTCAGAGAAGCAAAAAAGCGCATGCCGCGAATACGAGAACAGCAGAGCAAATGTGTAGAACAGAGTACTATCCGTTTGTTGGATTTCTTGTCATTTGAAAGTAGAGGGGATCATAAGAACGGTCTTTATAGGGAAAAAAGGTCGACGTGTGCAAAGGTATCGCTGAAGGCTGGCCATCCTAAGTTGAATTTACTGTGCAAGTGAGGTATGGTCAAAGCTAAATAGCATTTTCCATGATATTGAGGCACAAATAATAAGGGGGAATTGGCAACAAAATCTAGTGCTTGTTAGGCTTGACACTCAGGCTGTCCCAAAGCTTGCGTTCCTTCTCCTCTTCAAGAACGCTGACAATATGTGGAGTAAGATAGCGAATGTCCTAGGAGGTAGTCAGCCATCTGACAAGAAGAAATGGAGGTTCAAACCTGTTCGGGGGTGGTCCATTGCTCCTTGGGGAGGGGGCGGTGAAGGACGGAGCAATGGCTTGCGCGCTTGAGACGGAAGGCACGGTCAAACTGCTCGCGGGGAGTAAGACGCGAGATAGCCTGAAGAAGTGTTTAAAGACAAGCATGAAAGTCTTAAAACGAATATAATACTCTTTGCACAACAGGGCTTTCTTCTTGGACTGGAGACACAATCAGCAGAATTTTAGGACAGCAGGGCAACGCAGACTTACTCAGATCATCGTACAAAAGGCCCTGCTTTTGGTAGCCCGAAGTACCTACGTACCACTTGGCAATGGGAGTGATGAGTCGTTGAAGAGTTGGCGAACGTTTGACCCAGGGAATGAGCGAGGCGCCAAAGGACATGACGGTTTCCGAGAAATTGAAATAGTTCCGATTGTTTCCGGGCCACCTCTTCAAACAATATGAAGAAAGTTGTTGGACTCAATGGAAATTGTGTCCATGTATCCTCAGACCTGACATTTTTCTCAGCAGTAAACTCTGATGGCCTAGCAGTTAAAATAATTTTGTGACTTCCTCGACTGAGTATAAAAAGCCGGTTGCTTGAGATGGATTGATCTCTCAACCACTTCTCTTGAACCACAACCATGTCAAGCGAACGCACCTTCATTATGGTCAAGGTAGTAGGCCTACTTGATTTTTGATTTATATTCTGATCCTCTATTCTCCAGCCCGACGGTGTCCAGCGCGGACTCGTCGGTGAGATCATCGCCCGCTTCGAGAAACGTGGATACAAGCTCATTGCCCTCAAAATGGTCACTCCTACCAAAGCGCACCTTGAAAAGCGTGTGTATAGATCTTGATCATAAGATTATTCGTCTTTGGATCTCAAATTTAAAATTTCGTAGACTATGCTGATCTCTCCAGCAAATCCTTCTTCCCTGGGCTGATCGCCTACATGAACTCTGGCCCCGTCGTCGCGATGGTCTGGCAAGGTACCGATGCTGTCAAGACTGGCCGTGTCATCCTTGGTGCTACCAACCCACTTGCCTCTGCTCCCGGTAAATTTCCCTCCGTTCATCCTTCGAGTAATCCGTGAACGCAGATTTCCTCTAGGTACCATCCGCGGCGACTACGCTATCTCTGTTGGCCGTAACGTGTGCCACGGGTCCGATGCTGTTGAAAGTGCTGAGAAAGAAATCGCTTTGTAAGTTCGACGGTGGATGTATACTGGTCAATATACTGAAGGCTTTCATCTAGATGGTTCTCAGAGGGTGTCAACCAGTACACCCATTCTCAGGAAGCATGGATCTTTGAGAACAACTAAGAATTCAGCTGAATATTTGTTCATTCTTCATATTACTTGTTTCCTTTGTTAGAAAAAATGTATTTGTGTGACCCAGAAAAGTTTCAATCCATCCGATGTGATAGTAATACAGTTTATTTGTATTCATGCGAAAACTGCGCCGCGTAGGTAGGATGCCAAGATACTTAATAAAGACTCAGGGAAATTGCTCACCTGATCGTTCCCTTCCATAGGCGCCTCCGTGTCTGCAGCTTACCTTTCAGATCTGTAATGTCATCACCACAGCGTTCCTAGAATCTTCCTGCGCCTTGAACTTAACTCTTTTTGTGTAAGACCAGAATACCCCTTGACCTCCCCGGCTTGGATGGTACCTCGCTCGCATCAGTTCACCACGTCTCCCCGACACCGTTAAATTAAGCCCCTTCAGCGATTGTACGCATTACAGCCTCTCTCTCCTTTCCGCCATGTTCTCTGGCCCGTGTCTTATCGCATTCCTTCACGTTTTCCTTTGCACTTATCCCTCTTTGGTTCTATCCGCACGGACAGGCGATTCAACATGCAACGAACTTCTGTGTCTCAACGCGACTCTGCAAGGTGATATGCTTCACTGTAAGTTTTCTATTGAACATTTTGAATTGGCTGTCTATATCTTGTTTGTTCTATAGACCAAATTACAGACATGCATACCGAAGAGAAAGACGAAATGGGTTATGTTGGCGTGTACATTCGTCTTACGCCGGGTGCCGTATTCCGCAGCCTGACTTCTTTTTAGCGGTTTCGGCAAGCGTATGACCAAGTCCCCGATGGTAGAATGCATTCCACTCTATTTGACTGCGTTCCTAAATGTTACTAGGTCATTCTATGGCCCACGTCCAACGGAAGCATCACATTGTCTCAGCGGTAAGCCCCCTCTCACATTTAATTCGCCACGTTCGCTTAGGCTTGAATAGATACGCCATGTCGCACTCTGAGCCCAACCCCTCCCACAATCCCCCAAGTATCGCTACTGTTAGCGATCCAATTAGTGTGTCGTGGTTGACAGACAATCGGACAACCATGTCGTTCGCCATTCCAGTTCATGAAAAGCTGTTTAAGAATGCGTCTGCAGTAGAAATGATTTGGGTATGTTAATTGAATATGCCCTTTGATGATCTTTTTGACGACTTTCAGGCTTATGGTCGACGACGACCTACCCCAGAAGACGACCCGAACGCCCATCTTTGGGTAAATCTTTATCACATCTCCACTCACTCAGCCTCACTTCCCGCTATAGTTCCATTACAAAACTGGCCACGTGGTCTTGGATCTCACGAAACAGCTTGACCAGGAACAGCTTGACAACAGTCTTCCTGGCGCGGAATCCGGCGCCAGTACGGACTCAGGTTCGACAACATTAGCCGCTATTCACGGCATCCTCCTCTCCCTCGGGTTCCTTGTCATTTTACCTTTCGGATCGCTTGTCGGCCGCTACGCTCGCTCATTCACAGTAGGATGGTTTCCTATTCACCAGCTTTGTCAAATGTGGATCGCTGGCCCAGTCATTCTCCTCGGGTGGTTGCTTGGACCCTTCTCTGTATTTCAGCGGAACTCTGAACATTTGTTGGATGTGCATCAGGTCAGATTGTCCAGAATTTCCAACACATTTGGAACATTTGACATCTTACATCTCAAATTTAGACATTTGGCTTTGTACTCTTTGGATTGTACTGCGCGCAAGTCTGGCTTGGAAGATATATCCACCGTCGGAGGACAGAAGGGCGCGTCAAAGTCGCTCATCCTCCTCTCAATATATTCCACGTGACCTTAGGACTCTCCATCCTCGCGCTGGCTTTTGCCCAAGTGCGAACGGGGATTACCAAATTCGAATATATTTCATATTCTACCGCGAACTGGAGGCATTTCGTCTTTAATGGATGGGCTGTGGTAAGTCTCCGGCATTTTTATTAGCAAACCATCTTCTGAGCCGTTGTATTTCGACAGATCATCCCACTCGCCTACCTCCTTGGCCTTGTGCTTCTCCCCCGCCAATTCCGACGGGAGAAAGAGATGGCTACTAGCCCCCCGCCTCCTGCTCATTACACGCCTCTTTCCGCAAATGACGAGGAACCTCTGTTATACACTATCGGCACTGATGACGATGCCGAAATAGAGCCCAAGGCCTAGAATAGTTGCTACATGAATCAAATGTTGACTAGTTCTGCTCAAGACTTCAAGATCAGGAAGCAGTGCCAGTACCATAGAGGGCGCCGTAGACTGTGTAGATAGTATAGTCCCATATCTATCCCCTGGTTCGTAAATCTCCGTAACTCCATCTAACATACTTTAGAACCCTCTGTAACACAGTATAACATCCTATTTTCCCTTTGGTAAATGATAGCTTTTGGGGCATCGGATTATTCAACACGATTCAATCTTCAAACGATTGAAAGAACAAATAAAAATAGGATTTTGTGAAAGCAGAGGAGGGAAATAAAGCTGACTTTTCAACCATGTCTAGGCTCTTCAACCCGTTCCACCTCTTCCTCCTTTCCTCGGGTTATCCTGCCGGCAGAGAAAAGCATATTGTATATCCTTTTCGGCCTTGGCGTGCCGGATGAATTCACCAGATGGTGTTACTCCAGTTTGTTTCGTAGACACGGCCGAGTGAACGAAAACGCGTCTGGTTTTCTTATGAAAACTCTGCCATATTTTTGAGAGTGATATTGGTGGTACTATCCTAACCCTCACTATGTTGTAGTAAGCTAAGAATGATGTAATGATTTTATTATCTTTCGATTGTGAATCTATGATAGGGCTGAAGTAAAATTTTAAACCGCGAAATGGAAAAATCAACTATCTTTTTTCATGACATCGCAAAAGGAATAAAGGCGAGACTAAGAGGTGAAACAAACTCTTCATGCAAACAACCCTGAGACTCTACGAATTCTATATTTTTCATTGGTAACTGCGCGCTCTTGACACTCTAGGGTTCATTGAGGGTCGTTGTACGCGTACCGTCACCAGTGTGACAGATGTTTCCCTGCTGTTATTCAGACTCATCGTCTTTCCTCCCTAGTATTTAACCGCTGTCCTTCTTCAATGTATACATACATACAATAGTTATGATGCTACAAAAAATGCAAGGCGCAATACAAGAAAAAAAATGCTAAATGAATGTGTATGGACTTGATAGGTAATGAAGAAGAAATGTGGGGGTATAAATCACACCTAGTGCAATGACAACGAGCTCAAACAACACAAAAGCTCTCTCAAAGTGCGCGTAGCGACCCGCTGTTGCAGCTCTATTGGCAGTCCAGGTATGTTGATGTTAGTCATGGCAGATAATGAGCGGGGTACGGCCGTGGAAAACCACTCGCACAACATCAAAAATTGGAGCTGGAACTGAGAAGAGCTTTCTAAAAAGAATTGGATTGGATAGGCCTTGCCGAGGCCATATGCAATCCAGCCTCTCATGTCTTTTGCGCAAAAAGAATTGCGAGATCCTTGTGACCAGCAGCAGGCAGCTGTCGAGATCGAGCCTTCAAACGAACTACAACGCGACCGACATTTAATGTGGAATTCTAATGAACTTGAAAATTTTGACTTACGATTCCGATCCAAAGTAAGTAGAACAACTTTTACAGCGTTCGCTGTCTCCTTCCCCGTTAGATTAGCCCCCAGTAAAGCGGAACGATCTACCCAGTGCTCATCTTGCCAAATTGCGGCACGTAGAATCAGGTCATCCATATTTCGCTGACCAGGTCCACTGGTAGTGAAATCCACATCTTCGGTACGGACTCCAAGGGAGGTAAGAAAGTTGCCTTTGGATGTCTGCACCTTGAGAGACGTCGAGTGCGAACGAAAGTGAGATGAGATGAAAGATACAGCGTTCTGGGCAGCTTCACCGAGTTGGTTCAGTTCCTGTGCCAGCTTGTCGAGTTCCATAATGACGGGGAGAGGAATGATGATTGTCCAAGCGAGACTCTCAACTAGAGAGGAGAACATAGACAACATTGAAAGAAGAATGTTGGTATCAACCACCAGAACGGTATAGCTAGAAAGGAGATGGAGTGGTGCGTGGTGCGATGGAGCACGACGATGGCTCCGGAGTCCGCGAGTGGGTTTTGGTGGTGGTGCGTCTTGGCGATTCTGGAGTAGGCTTTTCAGGTATCGTCGTCGTGCCTAAAGGTTAAGCCACAATGAGAAACTAAGTAGGTAGATTAATCAGAAACGAACCTTGAGCTCTTTGACCTCTTCGCTATCCCCTTCGTCATCATCGCTATCACTCTCATCTACCTCGCCGGCCTCCTCGTCATCGACATCCATCATTTCGTCGGTCATTCGCCTCTTCATACGGCGTCTATCCTCCTCTCTTCTCCTCTCCAGCTCTTCTGCACGCCACTGCTGAACCTTCTGCTCCAGCTGACCTTCCACTTTCCAGTTCCTTGAGCTCTGTTGCCAATGCAAACCGGGTACAATGTGCGAAAGTGTAACACCACACCGAATGAGCCTGACCCACCGACGGCCCAAGTCGCTCTTAATAAACGCGTCTTCTTCATCCCCATCGTCGTCCTCAATAGTTCCATCCGTCAGTTCACCGCGATCCGGTGTATCGAGGACTTCAAGTTCAGGACGACGTTGAAGCTCAGCTTTATTCTCTTCGGGCAATTTCCAAAATCCACGTTCGTACACTCTGCGCCCATGCCACTCCATACCGCGCAAACACCAGTCTTCAGGAAGAGGTGGGGCGGAGTTGCTTGTGAGCATTAGCCAGCGTTCGCCTTGTTGCGGAATCTGCAAGCCTTGTGATGCCATAATACTCCTAGGAACGGTAGCCATGAACGAGGTAACGTCCTCCCAAGGAACGTGCCTCTCCAACATCTGTAGCGTCGGCGGATGTCGCAGAAGTGTGGTTAGGAAGGTGAAAATAATGGTGAGGTAGGGATTGATATTTGACCTGGAGTATTGAGAGGCCTTGCGTAACGGATGATGGAGGACGTGCGAGAACATAGTAAAAGAAAGTTGGAGGGCGAGGATGAAAGCAGTGGGTGGGTCAGAGCCTTCCGGGTCCATGTCGGATATTGGATGCTCGTCGATCTGCATTCTGTCATCCTTGGAAGCACTCGGCCTGGATGGTTTGGCGCCAGAAATCCCACCGAGCCTTTTCAGCACGCCGTCCTTCTTCCCATACTCGAGCATCGCGCCCACATTGACTGCAGCCATCATGATCCATTCCCGCTCCTCAGCTCCCTCAATTGCAAGACGTTCAATAAAGCGCGCAAGTGTGGGCTGAAAGTCATCAAGTTGGATG
Source organism: Flagelloscypha sp. PMI_526 (assembly GCA_021399455.1). Lineage (NCBI taxonomy): Eukaryota > Fungi > Basidiomycota > Agaricomycetes > Agaricales > Niaceae > Flagelloscypha > Flagelloscypha sp. PMI_526. The sequence continues at coordinate 375,264 of JAJTUO010000002.1, forward strand.
TTGGTGAAAATCATGCCATGGAGAAGCAGAAAGAGGTCGGGGGCCCGAGCGTCCGGAAAGGCGCGCTTAGCCTGGGCTGTTGGTGACCAAATTGATAAGACGGCTTCCCGCGAGGTAGAGAACGAATGAGTAGTAATGAGACTGCGGAAGAGAAGGACATCAGTATACGTTAAACTGTGAAGGCTGTTAATTGACGTGCCTCTTAATGAAATGATAGAGACTCCGTAACTCTTCTCCAGGAGTTTGTTGACTCAAACATCCTAAACGATAATGAAGGCGACCGGCATTGGGCTGATCTACTAAGCCAGCGGAATACCAGCCTATAGCAATCGTCCGCCACCTTTCGTCCTCAGGCTCGAGAGCCATTTGACGCGCCGCAGCGAGGCCAACGCTCGGGGATGGTGAGTCATCAATGCGTGCTGCGGGATCGTTTGAGAGTGACCTCGGAGGGATATTCTGTGGAGGGGCAAGTGAATCAGATTGTTCCATAGTGAGCTCGTTCGCGCGAATAAGGGCGTCCTGAGTAAGACTGGAGCTAGTGGATGCTGCATTGGCAATCATAGCTGCGACAGCCCATCGATATCTAGCAACATCGCCAAGAGCCTCAAGCCATCCGTGTCTAAACTCTCCGAGTTGAGGCTCGTCGAGAAGACCAGTATAAAAGGTGTAAGCATAATAGATGTAATCCTGCAAATGTTCCAAGGCTATGGGAGACGTGAACGAGGCTCGTCTGAGGGATTCAAGGAGAGTGTTGAAGCCAAAGCCCCATAGCCGGACGACCATATTGTACTTGACTGGAATGTTGCGGAGGGAGGAAGGTGCACTGGGTGCCAACGAAATTTCCAAAAGGTTATGGATTTTATCAACTAGACTGTATAAAGGTGTAAGCAAATCAGGAGACGCGTTTTAGGGGTAGTACACTTACTCCTTGTGATTCGAGAGCTGTACTCGCCACTTCTCCTGCTCAGCATCTTCTGAAGCGGCGTTTCGCGGGGGAAGAATAGCACGACTATTCTCATCGTCTTGCGTAGGTTCATTATCAGAATTAATCTTACCCTCAAGAACTGTAATGGTGCGATAGAGTTTCTTCAATTGAGCAACAAAGATGTTGCTTTCATCACTGCTTGACGGGGCACGCGGGTCAGCGGTGATAGATGGTGTTGAAGAGTTGTCTGTAGTGGATGAAAGTGTGAAAGAGGAAGATGCGACCGAGGGGGCGTAGGAAGATGCAGAACTAGCAGAGACATGGTCTGGAGAAGGCTTGGTTGGGTGTCTCTGGTTGGACGCTCGAGAACGGGCTCCAAATCCGACAGGGTCATCTTTTCGATGATCGAAGAGTTGTCTAGGTGAGCTGCCAGCTCCTCGCGGACGGTCGGCTCTGTCGTGAAGCCTGTCAGAGTCTGGAGAACGTTTGGAGGAAGGAACTGGGTCCTGTGTTTCCCTGCTACGCTTTGCAGCAGGAATAGGGTCACGTTCAGGATCAAATAGTTTGGAATGTTTAGAGGGAGGAGGAAGAGGAGTGTCGGATATCCTCAGTTTCCGGTCAAACTCATCGTTGTCCGGCTGTAATGAGTGTGCGCGAGGGGAGGAGTGACCTGCAGGCTTTGTCGCTGCCTTACGCCTCAGGTCAATGAGACGTTTGTCGATGTCAGTGGGCTGGATTGGTTTGGCCGGCATCGCGAGGGCGAGGTGGGCGTTCAGAAGCAACCCATCGTTCTGTCCATAACCAAATCCGAGTTTCTGCTGCGGATCGCCTGTACTCGATCAACCGCCTTGCTCTCGCAGCACTTCTCCGGTCCCATATACATACCTGCCTCGAGCAGCTGTCAAATTTCAACAGCCATCGCAACTCCAGCTCAGCAGTAGTCCACAGTTTAATCCTTAGCTCACACTGTTGAAAATTCTCCTCCGCGCAAGCGTGAGCTCGCACCCCGGCACAAGGGTTCGTATTTTAGTCATAAGTTATCATAGAGACAGACACAAAGTAGCATTATTATCAATACAAACCTGATGGCAAGTGCGAAGTGATACGGTAGAAGTTCGTTCCATACACGGTCATTTACGCCCACAGCCCATATGTCTTCCCTGGCGTTGTTTGCCATAGTCGGATAGTTCCTGTTATCGGGTTAGAAAAGTGAGTTCAAATGAAGTAAGTATAGAATACAAACCGTCCTCTGAATAAAATAAATAAGATAAAAAATACAAAGAAAGAATAAGAAGTACAAATGAGTGAGGATATTCACAAGGCAAGCAAGGAGAGCACTAACCGCTTCCGCTGGCGTACATCTCTCCATCGGGGCTAAACTCTACACAATGGACAGGACCGTGATGTCCCCTTCAGAACCTCCCGCTCCTCTCCATCCATACCATGCACTCGCACCCATTCGTCCCCACTGTTTCCAGTCACAAAACGATCTTGCAAAATGGGATGGACTGTTGCTGAAGAGGGCTTGTAGGTTAAGTTGAGAGAATGTGTTTGGGCACCCGTCGGCAGCATTGGGATAAACGCAACAGTGTTACCAGACGGTGACCACCAAACGTTGGGTCTGCGTAGAAAGTTCCATTGACGTTATTGCCGGTAGGGAAAGTCATGGATGTCGTCAACGATCTTGATCTCAAGTCCCACCATCTATGAAGACCATGCAATGAGCGCTTGAAGAAAAGAAAGAGACTGACTGGTTAGCTGCTTACTTGATGTGCCCATCCTCGCCTGCGGTCACTCCAGTGTGCTCGCCGACCCAGACAACGCTCTTGACGGTGCCTTCGTGGGTGACCTGGGAGCCGGTTGGAAGGAGGAAATCTGGATCGGCGTCGGGTCTAGCCAAGTCAAAGATGCGGACTTTCTTCTCTTGGCCGCCCGTGAGGAGATGGTTTGCTTGAGGACCCAACGCGACACTCCGAACGATGTGATTGTGAGGGAAGGAGTGCAACACGTTGCCTGTGAAGGTGTCCCAGATTTTCCTGCTGTGTAATAAGTACCTATCACCCACATTTCGAGCCAAAAAAAGAAAAAAAACGCACGCAGTGAAATCGGCAGAGCCCGTTGCAGCCTTTGACGCGTCAAGGGAGAGTTTGGTAGACCAAACAGCGCCTTTGTGTCCAAGAAAGGTGCCTATCCAGTCTCCCGTCCACTCTCTGAGCATAGGATTGCCGTCTTTGCATGAAGAGACGAGCATGAAGGTGCCATCGTCGAGGATCTGGGAGAAGGAAATATGGGTCACTGGCCGAGTGTGGCCCGGCGCAACCAGCGGCGTAGACTTGGGCAAAGACATCGCGATCTGTCGTTAGTAGCGCTCTGCGCTCTTGAAAATGGAAGTTACAAAGGGGAGGAGGGGTTCGTGTGTGCAGTCGTCGTCAAAGCTCGTGAGCAAGTCGTGAGCCTGCTGTCCAAGCTTCTTTTTTGATGGCTCTTATCCCTGCGAGCTGTTCCGCCAACTGCTTTCCAATTTCCTCACTCGCCCATCCTCCCCGCTCCCGCAAACCTTTCTTGTCAACTAAATTCATTCCATTCGCCTCTCTCGCTCTATCTCAATGACTCAGGGTCTTTTTTTTTTCCTACTCCGACTTGCCCTTTGCGACTCCACACCGGCTTCTGCCTCCAGCAATATCGACACTTGCGGCAACTTACTTTGGCAAGACAAGAGGAACACTCCGCTATACATAACACCATGTTGAGCAATGAATATCCGTCGGTGGTGCCTTGAAATCCACAGAAGCGATAAATTCGCGCAGGAACATATCACTGAGGCCATTTGTCTGTTGGATGGCGCAATCCTTCATCGATGCCTCACCATGAATGAAATCCCTTCCCTTTAAAATCATGTCGCGTCCACTGTCTCTCTTTTTCTTCGTGTCTCTTCCGACTCCACGCAGAAAGCTAGAGCCTGCATTTGGGTTCTCTCCAAGTGGTTCGCAGAGGCTGATATTTGGAGCTAGATCGTGCTTGCTTCCCGCTCAACTGCCATTCCGCCTTCTTGTCTCTTGCCACCATGAGCTCCAAGTTTGTACTTTGGGGCAAGAATGTCATCGGACATGATGACAACGCCCCTCCCGTCATCAAAACCAAAGAAATCCTTGCCGACCAGTCCTCCCCGTCGTGCTCGCGGATACATTCAGCGTTATCTTCTCAGTCTTTTCCCAATTCTTGGATGGATCACGAGGTATAATTTTGGGTGGTTGACTGGTGATCTTATTGCTGGAATTACGGTACGCAAACGATCCTTCCCAACCCACCGTATCGTTTATTCCTTTCCTCCAGGTTGGAGTAGTCCTTGTTCCTCAGGGTATGCCTTATTTGCACAAAATTAATGTTAAGAGTTAACATTTGATATTATAAGGTATGGGTTACGCTACGATAGCAACTCTAGCCCAGAGTACGGCCTCTACAGCTCCTTCTTTGGCGTCTTCACCTATTGTGTATGTCTCAACTCATCCAAAGCGAACCACGAATCCTAATCTGCCTATTCATATAGCTATTTGCAACATCGAAAGATGTTTCCATTGGTCCTGTCGCTGTTATGAGCTTGACAGTTGCGCAAGTCATCAAGCACGTTCAAGCTACTCATGGCACAACTTATAGTGGACCCGTCATTGCAACCGTCCTGTCTTTCATAACTGGATTCATCACTTTGGGTGGGTAATAATTCTTCAATTTTTGGCCCTTTGCCAACTTTTCTCTTTCTTAGGTATTGGCCTCCTCCGTCTTGGTTGGATTATTGAGTATATTCCTGCTCCTGCTGTCAGTGGGTTCATGACAGGCAGTGCTATAACGTGAGTTTTCTAAATGTTTGGTATCCTTCCCGTCGTGACCATCTCTAGTATTGTGTCTGGACAAGTTCCAACTTTAATGGGAATAACTGGATTTGAGTAAGACTTGTGAACTCACTGGCCCTCGAACCCTGCTTAATTTGTCTTCAGTACGAGAGCTGAAGCCTACAAGGTCATCATCAACACGCTGAAAGGGCTTCCTCGTACAACGAAAGATGCTGCATTTGGCTTGATGGGGCTCGCTACTCTATACTTCATTCGTTGGGGATGCAGCGCGTTGACAAAGCGTTACCCTCGCCGCGGTAAGTTTTATTCAAACGATTGAGAGGTTTATGGTGTTGAATGTATTTTCCCAAGCTCGTATGCTCTTCTTCGTTAGCGTGTGCCGCCACGCATTTGTCATTGTCATTTTGACGATTGGGGCTTGGCTCTATGCTAAACCACGTAAAACCAAAGCTGGAAAGTTCCCCATCAAACTTGTTCAAGATGTCCCTCGTGGATTGAAACATGTTGGCGTTCCTCCTGTCGACTTGACTATCCTCAAGTTTGTCATATCTCAATCATAACGTTCATACATCCTCACCTGTCTCTAGAGCCCTTGCGAGCGAAATACCTGTATCTACGATTATTCTGCTCCTCGAGCACATTGCGATTTCCAAGTGTAAGTACTTGAATAATCCTATGTCCCTTACTCATCTTGTTTTGTATAGCATTCGGTCGTCTCAACGGTTATACCATCAACCCTAACCAGGAACTTATCGCCATTGGAGTCGCCAACACGTGTGGCTCTTGTTTTGGGTATGGCTAGCCAACGTAGACTTGCATCACGATGGCTTACATTTTCTTAGCGCCTACCCCAACACTGGCTCGTTCTCTCGAACAGCTCTCAAGTCCAAGTCGGGTGTCCGAACCCCATTGGCCGGTGTCTTCACTTCTTTGGTTATCATTGTAGCTCTATACGGTATGAAAGTCATTGACCATACGCTTGCCTAGCTCACATTCGTCAGGTCTCACCCCTGCCTTCTACTACATTCCATCCGCAGGGATATCTGCGGTCGTTATTCATGCGGTTGCCGACTTAGTCGCGAGTCCAGATCAGGTCTACGCGTTTTGGCGCATTTCGCCAGTGGAATTCATTATATGGGCTGCGACTGTCCTCATTACAGTCTTCTCAACGATTGAAAACGGCATCTACACGTCGATTTGCGCTTCCCTGGCCTTCTTGCTCGTCCGTCTCTCTTTCCCGCGAGGCCACTTCCTGGGACGCGCAAAGCTCCACGATGAAGCAGATCAGGAGGGTGGTCGAGATGTCTTTGTGCCCTTCAAGAACAACGGCATCATTGACTCAGAAGTCGCAGTCGTTCCTCCGGCCCCTGGTGTTCTTATCTACCGTTTCGAGGAGAGTTTCCTGTATCCGAATGCTTCGGCTTTGAATAGCACTCTGGTAGCACACATTAAGAAGCACTTCAAGAGGGGACGTAGCCTCGCGGGAGTTCCACTGAGTGATCGTCCTTGGAACGATCCCGGCCCTCCTCGCGGCGTCACGGAGGAAGAGCTCGCTGCTGAAAACGAGAAGAAAGACGACCTCAGGGCACTTGTTTTGGATTTTTCTACAGTGTGAGTGGTTTTTAACAGAATATCGCGGCGCCAAATGATGACTCATCTTTTTCAGTTCTCATGTCGATGTAACTTCTGCTCAGCTCCTTATTGACACTCGGCGCGAGATAGAACGTTGGGTAGATCATCCGGTCGAGGTTAGTGCTTTTGAATCTCTTGTCGCAGTAATTGAGGCTAAAGTCCTTGATAGTTCCACTTCGCTACCATCCTGACACCATGGATCCGTCGCTCTCTGGTCGCAGCTGGCTTTGGAACAAGTGACCCAGCACCTGACTTCCGCCCAGAAATAGCTGGTGTCGTTCCTTATCGACGCGGTGACCGGGAGCCCCTCTCATCCGAGTCAAAGGCTCCCATTGACGAAGAGGCGATTGTGGTTAAGAGTCCTTCTTCCTCTGTTTCAGACCGAGACGGCGGGCAAGTGAGGGTTGTGTCGTCTGCAACACCTTTCTTCCATGTTGATTTACAAGCTGCTGTGAGAGCTGCTGAACGCAACCCAGAAACGCTCAAAGTCGCGAGCGAATACTAGTCTTTGATTTGATCAGGTGAAACGACTGCATTTTTGGGGAATGAGATTCTTCTTTTTTTAATGTACATCATTTCATTACAACAACTACATGCCGAACATGACTTACGTCTTTTGCTACGAGAACGGACGGCCAAATAATACAATTTCATCATTTTTTGAGAAGATTCTCGGGATCAATTCTGTTCGTGCTTTCAACCGTCAACCAGCCACCTTTTTCTTTCGCGCAAACGCGTCTCTTGCCGCCAAGATGGGGACCGGATCTGCTGTTACCGTAAAACATATGAAAGTACGGCCAAGAAAATGTTGGTTTTTTGTCTTACAATGAATTTCCTCTGCAAGCAATTGACAAGGTATATCCAGACATTCCCTTAAACATGTGCGCGAAGCAACTAGGAGGTCTTCTCAATTGTTTCGCTGCTTCTGGAGATATTCATGCTACTGGGGAGTGTGCATCGGCAGCTGAATTTTTGCAAATGTGTATGAGGACAGCAGTAAGTCGCCAAATTTCTAGCGCTCTCCTTGACACTTTGGCTGACTGGCTTGAATTAGCCTATTCCTGCGAAGAGGAGAGCACCCACGATTAATTATCATCTTGGTAGACTGGGGAAAGACCTCCGATAATCTGATTTTACCTCTTTTGCTTAGTGTCGCGTCCATTCTTTTTGGATTCACGAGAACATTGCTAGACTTCTTCCCTTTCGTCATGTGGCGCGCTTCTCTGAGATTTTTTAAAGTATTTGGGCTTTTCTGTTTAACCCGCCGGTTGGATTTGTGTGCCACAAGACGGTTGTCGGCGCCTGTGCGCCCACGTTGACTCTTGCCTTGATGTCTGCACATGAGGTTGCAGTGTTTTGGGACTTTGGTGTGTATGTCTCAGTTCCTTGTCGTCCTTCATTTCTAACATGAAGACAGAAAACTGTGCTCCTCCGAATCACCACTCTGGAGTTGAGATTGTCAACCTTCTACGCGATGTCCTCCTTGACCGTGGCCAAATTTATCAGTTTCGGGCGTACATGTCATTGTCGGAGACTACTCCTTCTGCGAGAACTATTGCCCTTCGTTCAGAGCTTCAGCTATCAGGCGTCTCCCTCATAGATGTTCCCCACATTGGTCGAAAGAACGCAGTGGACCTCATGATGATTGGTAAGTTGTGACTTGTCTATCATTGATTTGACGAGAATTGTATGTTAATTTCACATCATTAGTGGATATGATGACATTCTGCATGGACCACAAGCGCCATTCTACAATAGTGCTTCTTACCGGTGACTGCGACTTTGCATATCCCATCTCAACTATTCGCCACCGCGGATTCCAGGTTATTTTGATATCTCCGAGAGGGGAAAACACGCATCCTTCCTTGAGGCTTCAAGTCAATGAATATTTTCTTGGCAAAACTTCTTGCCCTAATCAGCCTGTCGGCCCTGCTGCACTCGAATCTTTGAAGTGTCCGTCCGCACATAAATGTTCAAATTCAGAACTCGGCCCTCCAACTACTTCTCTGCTGTCTCCTTTGTCTGCTGGTACACCCTCTCAGTTTGAGCCCTCAGTGGTAGTTACAGCCAGTTCCGTCGTACAATCACAAGTTGACCTTCCTGAGCAACCGGAAGCTCAAACCCCTCCAGATTCTGTAGCCATCATTGATGAGTTGGAGCAATCTCGGACCTTGAGCGACTACCAGGACACATCCATTAGTACCTTCTACAATCCCCTACCAAGAACATCCATCAAGACCAAGAATCCGCTGTGAGTCTTCAACACGTGCCATCTACCCTTGGGATGCTAACCCATTCAATTTTGAAAAGAAATATTCAGACCAGCACCTCCCTGCCTCTCCAGTTCAAGTTTTCACGTCGACGGTGGTTCGTCAGCCGGAGATACTTGCTAGATTTGGCTTTCCTCCTCGCATTTCATCTCTTGAGCGGTTTGTGCCTTTGATTATTGATCTTAGGCAGAAGTCACGGGAAGGTAACATCCGACCGCTTCACTCTCAGTTCGCTAATGACTTCACTACGCGTTACCCTTTCGTGTTTCGGAATGCAAATGTATCGGATTGGACTGAATACTCGCAACTTGCTCAAGAGTCTGGGCTTATTGTCTTGGGAGACTCTGGCACAGTCACGGCTTGGGTGGCTGTGTACAGACCAACTGGACAGAATTTTGGACGTTTTTGGTCCTCTCCTGGATGTCCTCAGTCACAAGCGTGTGCAAAATGACTTCCAGCCTGGCCAGTCTATCGTAGAGCAAGCAGTCATGCTTGCTGGAAGCAGCATGGCTGTGTATTCTGTACCAGGTGTTGATACATTTGATGCTTACTCCAAGTTAGCTGAGGATATTGGCGTTGTGGTACGAGGGCAAGTGGAATGAGCATACATGGCTGTCACTCAATATTGTGGGCATACAGAAAGATCGACAACCTAGCGCTCCTGGATGTAAAAGAGCGTCAGTTGCCTCATAGTCACTCTCCCTCGGTCCAATCCACCCCTACCCACTGCCTGTGGATTGGCGTCATCCCACCTGAGACCACTGAAGCGGTCATTTCCAGCGTATTTGGACCATATGGTGCTATTGAGTCGGTTAGAGTTCTTTCGAATGCTAGCTGTGCGTTCGGTACGTCGTATTTAACTGCTATCGGTCCACTGTGTAGCGTCTCATTCTCAGGCCAGTGAATTTTATAAATTTGCAGGATGCTGTAGGGGCAAAAGAAGCATTGGACGGACGCTATGTTCTTGATAGTGCCCTTGGCCCGATGCGCATCGCGTTTGCTAAAATTTCCGCTTTAGATGGTCAGCCAGCAGCCGCTAATTCAGACGCCAAGCCAATCAATCTCTTTCACTCCTGTTTCCTCGCTCAGCATGACTGCGGCGACGCAGCTGACTGTTGAGAGCGGATCGTACTTCCCCTTTAGCCCCGCTGCCTACGAAGAATCGCACTGAACCGTTTCCCTGGTACTTCAAGCCATTGCTTGAGGAGCTGAAACGTTATCAAGGAAATACGAAACCCCATCGCTCTATTATCGCTGATTCTCTGAGAGCGAAGCACCCTTACATATTTCGCGATGCTGGAGCTAGAGGATGGAGCGAATACGCAGACATGGCAAAAAAACTGGGTCTCATTGTCCTTGGAGGTGCGACCCGTACAGGTGCAGAGCCCTGGGTTTCACTGTCTGCCAACCTTCCAAAAGACATCACATTTTCCTCGTCCCAAACAGCCCCTCAGACTCGTTCTGTGCAGAATACGTCCAAACGCGCTAACCATAAGCTATTGATTGAGGTCTTGAGACGTTTGCGAGGCGATGGCATTCGAAAGCCCCTCAGGTTTCAGATTGGTGGCGCTCTCTCCTCTTCAATTCAACAAATTTATTCCGCCTTCCAAACCAAATCTTTTGGAGAATACCTTGAAATTGCCCAGAAGGATGGTATTGTTCTTCTTGGAGGAGAAGGATCTGACTCATGGGTATCTCTCAGAGTAGATTAAGCTTCCTGTCTGATTCGTAAGGTACATATAAGCTCACATACCCAAATTTCCTCCAGATTAATGTCATAGCACAATATATCTGCGGTTGACTGCCAACCATTGACTTTGCTATTGACTAATTTGACTTAACCTAGGCGTCAAACTTAACAAGCTCAAGTTTATGGACATGGTGATTTTTGTCCAAGTTTCTGAAGTTTCAGATCTGTGTATTCTTCCAGCTTAAATTCAATGATAATGTTTTATATATAGGGTCTCAAGATCCCTCACTTCAGACAACAGACCAGTCACACAGACTCTTGTGCGGCGTGCGTGACTGCACACAAGCGCTACATGCAGTGTCCCTGCTCTTTCCCTCATGTCCACAGACAAGGTCGCCATTTTCTGGGATTTTGGTGATCTTTAGTCTCTTGTAGTAGTCATGTTCTTATGTTGTCATTCAGAAAATTGTTCTGCCCCTACGCATTGTTCTGGTTTGGATATTGTTCAACGGCTTCGTGATGCCCTCCTAGTGCATGGCCCAATCCAGCAATTTCGTGCCTATATGTCTCTCTCTGAGACGGCCCCTTCTCCTAAGACTATTGGACTGCGCTCTGAACTTCAACTTGCTGGTGTTTCTCTCATTGACGTGCCACACAATGGTAGGAAGAATGCAGTTGACCTCATGATGATAGGTAAGGGTGTATCTAGTTTCTTCTTCCTGATGTTTATTATAAATGCATTACTAGTCGACATGATGGCCTTTTGCATGGACCACAATCCTCCGGCGACATTGGTTTTATTGACCGCCGACCGAGACTTTGCCTACCCAGTCTCAACTATTCGCCTTCGTGGATTCAATGTCATTGTGATATCACCATTCGGATTCAACACCCATCTATCTTTGAAGATTCCTGCTAATCAGGTGCTCTCGTGGCACAATTTTCTCTCGCATCCAAACCCTTCACATAAACTGTCCTTTGAACACCGTGAGCTCAGCTTGCATCAGCGACGCGTATCAGAAGTTACCCAAACTACGAGTGTCCAAGTTCCAGCAGTTCATCTTCCAAAGGGCCCCCCATCCCTTCCGAGTACTCCTCGCCGGCAGCAAAATAGTGCTCACTTGAATGATTGTCTGCCCTCTGCCCCTGGTCCTTCATTTCGTGCAGCGCCAGAAATAGAAATATCTGGATATGAGCAAGATGACACACCAACAACCACGTTGGAACTGTTGTCTGAGGCCAGCTCTCTTAACACTTCAGAACCAAATGTAAGTCCAAGAACTGTAAAAAAATACGAGTACTTAAATCCATCCCGCAAGGTTGGCTCACCTCCCCTCATTTTGTCTGAAGTGAGTCCTTCTGAGGAGGGTCTTGACCCGGCCACTTCAATTATTGAGGCTCCAGCTCAATCTATTACCCAAACATTCAATACAGGATGTACTACCTTGGCACTTCAAGCCTTTGATTGATGAACTAACGCGGTGCCAGTCTGAGGCAAAACCACGCCCTCTACGCTCCGCGTTTGCCTACGATTTAAAGGACAAACATCCCTCTCTATATCGAGACGCCGGTGTAAAGGGCTGGTCAGAATATGCAGACTTGGCAGAAAAACGCGGTATCATAATCCTTGGAGGAACAGGGGGAAAAGCATGGCTGACTCTGTCGGACCGATTCCGTGCAGATCCTGTGTTTTCGCTCCCTGCTTCTGCGGCTTTGAGTACTCATGCAGCTACTCATGCCAACAGTTCTATGTCTTCCTTGCTGTCGGCATCATCCGCCAGTTTGGCTCTTACAACTCGTGTTGAAGCGCACGAAAACCTTTCAACATCAAGTTTTACACCCCTAGTAAATGTCCTTGCTCGGTTCCAGGCAGAAGGACAAGATCGCCCTGCACGATCCGCTGTGGCTCTTGCTCTCGGCCCTTCTGCGCGTCAAATATACGAATCAGCTGGTGTATCAAGCTTTAAAGAGTACTCCCATTGTGCGGAAGCAACAGGAGCTGTTATACTAGGCGGTGTCCAGGCCGGCGCTTGGATTTCTCTGAACCAAAGTGCAAGACAGGACACAGGGTCTGCATCTACAAGTTCAGACCAAGACAAGAAATTACCAGTTCATGTGAATCGCCTGGTCCCCCGGATGCAATCCACACCTACTCGGTCACTATGGGTCGGCTCTATACCATCAAGCACAAAGAAAGTAGATCTACTCAGTGTGTTTAGTGTATATGGTGCCATTGAAGGTGTTCGAGTTCTTCCACCAAGTAACTGTGGGTTCGGTAAGTTATCGTCGGCCTCGTTTATTTTCATTTGGCTCCAATTTTTTTAGTCAATTTTATGAACATTGAAGATGCTGTCCAAGCGAGAAAAGAACTCGACGGACGTGACCTTCTAAATAGCGAGGATGGCGCGATCATCGTCGGTTTTGCTAAACCACCACCTTCAGAGGACCAGGACACCCCAATGTCTGGACTTTTCCAGAATATGAGCATGAACACCTTCACTCAGATGGAGCCGCCGCCCGCCGTCACCAACAAGATGTCTAATCTAAATATTCATGCACAACTCATAGAGGTTCTTAATCGTTTTCGTCTGCTCGGAAATCGTCAGCCTGTTCGAGCTGTTGTTGGAGATGCGCTTTCCGCATCCATCCAACAAATTTACTCTCAAACAGGGCTTTCCAACTTGCGGGACTACCTAAAACTTGCAGAGAAAGACGGGGTAGTTTCGTTAGGCGACGAATCGGCTGGATCATGGGTGCTTCTCAACGCTAAGTTTTTCGCTAGTACCAAGAGGTAAACAAGCGGTCCTTCTCTTGTCCCCCCTCCCTCTTTTGTATCGTATAATGCTCTACTATGCTACTTATTTTGTTTCCTATTCTTACATTTTACCAAGCGTGGTGACCGCCAGTCACCAAAATATCACTTCCCGTTGTGAAGCTCGACGCGTCCGATGCGAGCCAAGTGCATACACCCCTGAGCTCATCTGGTCTTCCCAACCGACCCAATGGATTCATTGATGACCTAATTTGAAGTGAGTCACTTGCGTGTAGTGAAAATCTTGGGCAAACCATTCGTCTAATAGCTGCGGCTGTGTGTCAAGAAACCCTGCCGTCATGCTGGAAAGAAAGGTATGAGAAAATCGGAGACGAAAGCCACAAAATTCCTCCAATTACCTAGTGTAAATGTGTCCAGGCGACAACGAGTTGACTCGAATTTGATGTTTCCCCAGTTCACATGCCATAGATCGGGCCATTTGAAGGACAGCAGATTTACTTGCATTATAGGGAACCCACGATTGATTCTATAGGTTTCACTTAGAGCCAATGCGTCCAAGAGTAAAAATACTTGCTTTGTTTGTAATCGAACCACTCATCGACGCAATGAGGATGAGGCTTCCCGGTTTGTTGAAACGTCTCATTTGACGACCAGCTGCTTGAGCTGTATACAACACTCCGTTGACGTTCACATCCATCACCTGTAGAGAAGAAAACCTTATTCCAATCTAAAACAAAACAGGTAACGTAGGACTAACCTCCTCAAAATCTTGTGCTCGGTAATCGAGGCATGATTGCGCGGGTTGTAGAATCCCCGCAGCAGCGACGGCCATATCCATGGTCCCTTCTTTATCTCCAACATGCTCTCCTTATAGTGAGGGAATATAAACGAGAAGTCACGCGAATTAAATGAACACATACCGCATTTCCACACATCAGTTTGGTTGCGAACGTCCACGGAGAGATAGTGCAGAGCGGAACCGTTGCCTAATCGTTCAACGTGATCACGCGTCTTGGCCCATACATCGGAGGGAGTCTTGGGGAGATCAAGACAGTAGATGCGCGCCCCGGCCTCGCACAAGGCCAGGGCCATCTCCAACCCCAGACCTATACAAGACTCTCAGATGGCTGCGGGCTCATCTAGAACAAGCTGGCTGACCTCTATTCCCACCAGAAACAATACCAGCACGGCCAGACAAATCGAATTCCTTAAAAATCTTAACTTCAGGAGACGAAGTAGGATCTGTTTGGGTGGCTGCTTCAACGCCAAGGGGAGCGAGAGGCGAAACAGATTGGGTGGTCAGTCGATACCGAGACGTCGCACCTCGAAGTTGAACGAGAGGGCGAAGGAGACGCCCCATTTTTGCATGAAGAGACAACATGAGGGGCAAGGAAGAGAAACAGTGCGGGCGAAAGCGATGGTCCAATGATATTTAAGTAGTGCAGGCAGGCAGGCGAAGACAAATGAATGACCAGGTGACAAGGTTCCGAGACATTTTGGGGCAGACGTTTAGAGTGTGTGGGCTGAGAACTATCGATGATTACGTTCAAAAGGCAGGGCTGAATTCTCCCCCGCAGAAGCAAGATGAGCGGCAGAAGCAACCTGAGTTACTCGTGCGAACACGTTGCCACTGAACTTCCACCACTTCTTACGCTCCCTGTAGAACCTTTCCCCCCTTGAATCTCTTTTTCTTTTCTATCTAATGGCTGGGCTCAATAAGAACAACTCTGGTGCGTCCTATGTCTTCCTTTAGCTTTCCTTTCCGCTAAGATACCCTGAGCCGTCAAGCGCATCATGTCCGAAGCCCGTGAATTGTCTCAAGACCCCTCCACCGATTACAGTGTAAGTGCCTTCTAAGTGTACATAATTATAATCCTTAGTCAAATAACAGGCTGGGCCACTGGAGGACGACATCTTTGAATGGCATTGCACGATTCGGGGCCCTCCCGGAACCGAGTTCGAAGGGGGTCTCTACCACTTTCGTACGCAAGGAAATTACTTCAATTCTATCGTTGCCTTACATTCAACTGCACAGGCCTTCTCTTGCCCGCCGAATACCCGTTCAAGTAACCATCCCTCCCCACGTTCTACTTATCAAGCTTATCGCACCTCCCAGAGCACCTTCAATTATGTGTCTAACACCAAACGGCCGTTTTGAGACAAACGCTAAGGTTTTTTACATTATTTAGCCTTACAATATTTTGTTAATGTTCGGGCTAGATTTGCATTAGCTTCACAAGTTGTAAGCCTTGTTTCTTCTCCATAATAACCGTATGCTAAGAAGCCTACTCAGATCACGAAGAACGTGCGTATTCATATCATTCATATCTACACCATCTGACTGTGCTTAGTGTGGCAACCGGCTTGGGGTGTTAGAACTGGTGAGTGAGGACAAGCGACGCTTCAGCCCCTTCTTATTCGAGTCTCCCAGCAATTGTAGGTGTGCAAGGATTTTTTCCACTTAAGGGCCAAGCAGCAGCAGGCGTTGGTTCCATTGAAGCAGCTCCGAATGAGCGCAAACGACTTGCCGCACTGTAAATCATTGACTCTAGCTAATTGTTTTCTATGCTCATCCATTATGTTAGTTCTCGAAATTGGGTATGCCCCCACTGCCAAGCTTCCAATCTAGAACTCCTTCCCGATCCTGATTCCTCCGCTCCCGCACCAGCCCAGGATGTGAGTTTGGAAGAGTGTCCAGCGGTTCAACCAGAGCCTTCTATCACCCCTAGTTCACCCATCGCCTCCGTTACTCCTTCGGACAATGAAGTGCGGCCTCTGTCTATTCCGGAGAAAAGTGGAGACCATGATCGAAGTCACCCCCCTATCCCTTCAACAACACAGTCCTCTCGCCACCCTCCATTATTCCTTGTAGATGGTGCTATCTTTGTGCTTCTTGGTTTGGTCTGTGCATTGCTGTTTCGAAGGCTCGTGTAGAAACAACACGAATTGTTTTCCGATTGACTTTCACTGGGGTATGCTTCTCCATAGCTACAGGTATAATACGATCTTAACACCCTATTTGTCATAACATCTAGTTCCGCTCTTCTGTTTGATCGTCGGGTCCCCCACATGCATTGGTATTAAAGCTGGGTCCCGGAATGCAATCTGCTTCTTTGATTCCTATAACCCACCATGAGTAATCCCACATCCAAGCGGGCACGGAAAGTATCGATGAAGCTCCCTATTCTCACCAAAGCTCCCGACGTCCCTATTCCACCATCTCTCGTCTCATCCCCGTACCTGTTACAAGACAACATCATCCAAAGATATTTCCCACCACGAATGCCCCTCAGCGATCTGGACGAGATATGGCTTGGGGATACAGTGCCTATGAGACTTGGTGCCCCGTCCATCAAGAATATTCCACAACACGCTTCAGGCAAACTAGTATCGCGCAGTCCCGTGCGTTCAGCAAGCCGTTCTAGAAAAGTTGCAACATCTTTACTATCACCTCCTTTAACTCAACCATCCATCTCATTTGGCAGTCGCAAACACCAGCCTTCTCACTATTTCGTACCAGCGGATTTACACTACCAAACTACAACCCCGCGATTCACGCCGCCACCCTTGGAGGCAAGTAGCTGGCATGAACCAAAACCGGCTTTCTCCGCTTGACCGTACTCTTCTCCAACTACATCTTCAGTACAAGTCCACATGCTTAAAAATTATCGTAGCAACAAATTGAATAAGGTAGAGCGACAACTAGAGACTACATCCTGAGGTTTATTTCTTCTTAGCAGCACTCACAGTCAAATGTACCAATTCCTCGTCCTCCATATTGTATAATGCAATAGTGTTTGCGTTTGTTAGCATCTTGCCACAATAGGAGAGCCGAATACGAGACGCTGACAAGGTGCTTCCAGTTGCCTGAAGAATTCGGTCTCGAAGCGACGAAACGCGAAAATTCATCGGAATATCTGATACTTTGATAGTTGTGCCGTCCAGCTTCCATTCGGGTTTTGACGGGTCACTAGGTAGCTGGACAAACAGAGAAATCGGCGCCTGAGATGAGGAAAAGTTGAGTTTCTGGAAGCGAAGAAGAAACTGAAGAACATACAGGGTGCATAGTTATCCAGTCTTCCTCAGTGCAGATTTGAGCACCTGGCATCTTATTCACACGCTGTCGTTTCGCTGGTGGGATTTCATCGGTAGCACCTTCCATTTCATCGGCAGATCGAACTTGACCAGCTTTCAGGGCATTGTTGGCAGCCTCGAGAGCAGCCTGACGGGTTGGCTGAGGTCCAGCTGGTGGAGGCTGATAGCCAAATGGCTGAGGAGCATTCATTCCTTGATAATGCAGCGGTGGCAACATGACTGGGGTTTGAGAGTAGGCTGACGCAGGTTGAGGGCCAGAAGAAATAGTAGCGGCCGTGAAGGCGGGATTAGACGCCGCCTGCAAGGGTACACCAACCGGGGGAGGCTGTCCTGGGTTCACCTGACGGACCAATGCCAGGTCCCATCGCGTTGGCATCTTGACTATGAGGAAGTAGATAAACATCGACACGGACTAAGGAAAAAGAGAATACGTACGGACCGAGACCCTTTGCTCGATGGATGGCAGCGATTTGTTCGTCAAAGTTGACCCGTGTGGAGTAGGTGTCCAAGGTACCAGCTTTGGATGCAGTATGACCGTCCCAGACAGCTTTTTCACGTTCCTTACGGCGCTCCTTCTCCTGTTCTTCTTCTAGTTTTCGCCTTTCCTCATCCGCTTCAGCTCCGAAGATATCTGTTCTTGTCCTGGCAAGATTGCGCAGAGAAGAGGAGACATCAGCACCACGTTGAAGTTCTGATGCCTGTGCCTTGCGACTCTCAAGCACATCTCGCTGCTCTTTCCATCGAGGATCGAGAAGTTCGATTCGCATATGCTCTTGGAGCTGGTCCACAGGGATTTGTTGACCACAGTTTGGACAAGTAGCCATATTGACCTGAGCATTCTTGACTCTGACTGGTGGGATGTTTTTAGTCTTTTCCTTTTTCTTTAAAGAAATAAATGCTTACCTTTTGGAACATAATCCGTTCGAATTTTCACTGCTCCGCCGGCATTCATCGAACTGGCTTGTAGAGCACGAGCTCTTTCAATCTCTCTCAGTCTCTCGGCTTCTTCTTTTTTCCTTCTTTCCTCAGCTTCTTTCTCGTCATCCACTTCCATATCGTCATTATTCCCTGAGGCAGCATCGGCGGCAGCTTGTTTCGCTCGGTGAGCTTCAACATCATCAGCAGTGTTTTCCATGATCATTGCGGCCATGCGTTTCTGAGCAAGTGTCATGTTCTCAACTTCTTGCACGCTCATTGGAGGGGGTAGCTCCGAGTTGGCGTCCGCAGCGGTAAACTCGATTGTTTGGACAATTGCATAGTCATGCCAATCAATCTCCGCGAAAGCGACTACGAAAAAAAAATTGTAAAAAATGTGTTCAAAAATGAAACAAAGACGTACTTCTTTCGGCTTCCTGGTCGTCTTCACGTTGCTTGTCTGTCTCACGTTTGAACCTCTTCCACTTTGCGTGACGTCGTGCCAATTCAAGGGTCTTCCATTTTCCATCTGGTTGGGAGCGTTCCTTCAGCTGTTCGAGTGTATCCTTGTCAGGATCGAGCACTCGGGTGTACTGATCCACCAACCGGTTGAAATAGCCAAAAAGCGAATGGTTTTGCCGTAGGAACTCAAACTGAAAGTTGTGACCCTCACGTGCAGATAGCGCAGAGAGAAAACTGCGTCCACGTTGAGCAGTGAACAACGCTGTGAGTTTTATTATATCCCTGTATATATTGTGGTCATTGAACCAAGGTAGACACGAAGATGACTTTGAGAGCACGTACAAGTCAATCGGACTCAGCGGGGGAAAGTCTAGAATAAATTTGGGAGCAGGGGGCTCAATACCTCGATCAACGGTGGGAGTCGCTGCTTCCTTCTGTCCAACAACTTTGTCGTCCTTGGGCTGGTCTGACTCGTCGGTGTGGCCTTGCATAACACGCTCTGTCTTGTGCCTGTAGTACTGATGATACGGGTCTGCAGGATTAAGGAAAGAGAATTTCGGGTCATTTCTTTGGCCATCGCGAATCTTTTCTTCGAACTGTGGCGGGTTTGCAGAGCGCGCAATGAAAGTTGCCGTCTTGTCAATGACGGCTATGAAAACCGAGGTTAGACTGAGCTGAACAAACATGGAATTGGCGTACCTTTTATCTCCGGAGGAGGGAGGATCATTCCTGTAGCAAACCGGTCTCCCATTGTGTTATGAGTCGTGACCTTCAAGAGCAAGAATGGTGGGGTCGGATGCAATGGAACATGAACAGCGAGAGTCTCACCCAACTGGAGGAACTCTCAAAAGAACACAAATCTGCTCTTCGAAATGGCGGGATTTATACCGTCTCGCAGTTCATTCTCGCGTCACCAAAGCATCTTGAGAACAAATGCAAACTGACGGCGCTTGTTCAAAAAGATATCTTGGATATCGTTTGTCGCGTCCATGGATCCAAACCTCGTCCTCTTCTAGATCTTATTGGAACTGAGCCTTATACATTTACCACAGGGGAACCACTTCTGGATGATACCCTCGGTAATGGCATTCGTACAAGTATGCTATGGGAGATTGTGGGTGAAAGGTGATAGCTCAACAGTATTAGTCCCTCCCTCCCTATATCCTAACGCCAGCATTCCAGTGCTGCAGGGAAGTCCCAGCTGGCTCTCCAACTCTGTCTTAGTGTCCAACTTCCTCGACAATCGGGAGGACTCTTCGGGTCCGCGTGCTTCCTGACGACATCAGCAAGTCTACCCACAACGCGTTTACACGAAATCATTGCCGACAGACCCATCTTTCAGACTCAAGGATGTAGTCTGGACAACATTCATACTATGGAAGCCCCAACAGTGTCCATACTCTTGCACATTTTGCACCATATCCTCCCACAATTCATTCAGAGTGTTGCCAGTTCTCGTCCCGTGAAGTTGTTGGTCATTGATTCCATTGCCGAACTTTTTCATCTGGACGAAAAAACTTCCACAAAGTCACTTGTAGATCGTGCGAAAGAGTTGACTTCAATCACGACCACACTTCATGCTTTACTGAACGAGCACAAGATAGCCGTCGTCGTTATAAATGAAGTAGTGGATGTATTCGCCCATACTTCTAATAATGACGGGTCTGCAAACCCAAACTCACAGCTTCTATACAGCGAGCATTCACATCTATTTAACCGCCCGTATGCTGTCCCTGGCGGGAGCAGCAAGGAAGCCAGCTTAGGCCTGGTGTGGGCAAATCAGATTAATGCGCGAATATTTCTTTCTCGGACGCGCCGCCGAATACGTATATCTGAGATTTCGTCTTCTAAAAGGGCAAAGATTGGGGAAACGTACCTCAAACCGCAGTCGTTGAATGACGAGGAAGATGTCCTACTGCGACGGTTAAACGTCGTGTTCAGCTCCGTTGGACCACCAGCAGCACTTGACTACATCATTACCGCTGGTGGTTTTGTCGTACAGCAAGTCGTCGAACAAACTCTCAGTCAATCATATCGACCTTCTGAGCTCAGTTTGACCCCATCTCCCCTCGTCTCCTCACCAGAAGATCCCGGAATGGTTACCCAGTTTGGGGGAGAACCATCTCTTGACAAATCCCGCAACATTCTAGAATCTGAGCAAGTATTCCCAACAGCTTCTCAGATCAGCCCTCTCGATCTCGGAGAAGCAGTCGTGAATGAAGCCGACGATGAGGTTGTACCAAGCTCACAGGATGAAGAAAGTATTCTTTAACTTTCTGCATGAGTTTGTCCAAGTTGTTTGCGCGTCATACCGGACTTGAACAATCGCCGATTCCCTCTTGCCTCTTGAACGGCCACTAGAGGCGTTATTCGTATGCTTGTGGGTTGTATCAGCCCAAACGGCCTGTTGACCTACTTTTGTCAATACTCTTTGCCAAAGATTTGTTGCAATTTTGAATTTCAGAAGCTGAAAGGATATTGCTGTTCGGGCAGGGCTTTTTACATGATATTTGTCTACAGTTTGCGCTATAATACAACAGGTTGATGATGTGCATGAACGACGTGTGTGCTATTATCCGTGAAACCTCAATGCCATTCTGTTGGGCCAAATATTTCCCCATCTCCTAGTTTAATGAGAGGATCGCCTCGCCCGTCAGCCGTGCCCTCTGCATAAAACGTATTACCCCACCATGATAGGATACTCCCGGCTCCTATAGTGCCATTCTTGGGGAATTGAAGGCAAAAATAAACAAGAACAACGCCAATTGCAACACCAGAATCAAGTGCTGCTGAGAGGGTGTAATTATACTATCCCATATGTTAGCGAATTTTGGAACAATGCTAAAAGAGACTATATACCTTTGTCCACCAAGAGAAATGTCTTCGGCGAATGATATACTGGAATAAGAACCCAACAATCGCCCAGGGAACATAGTTGAGCGCCGTCGCGGGAGGAATGAGACCTAGACCAGTAAAGACGACTGGGAAGTTGACATAGCGGATAAAACTATTTGGCCATTTCTTATGAATGAGCCAGGTTATGACTGGAGCGATAGCTCCAACGAGGAAGAACCAGACAAGGTTTTCATAGATCTGGCCTTTGGAGAATTGCCTTTCTGGACCAATAACACCCTGAAACGTGTAAGATATAATTTTTTAGGGGGGCAGATAAGTAAATAACATACCCAAACGAACGAAGCAACACCAAAAACTTCGGTTCCAGGACAGGTGAAAAGATTGGGCTGATCTGGTGTGCAAACACCGGGAATATTTGAGAATACCCACGTTTGTACACCGAGCTGAGTCGTCCCAGCGATCACCGTGGCAATGATTTGTGCGAAGAACATTTGCCTTGGAGGAACTGAAAACGGTCACATTAGAATCCAAGGACTAATCCATCGATTAGTAACTGACTTTTCATATAGTGACCCAGCTTGAAATCTGCTGTGAATTGCAGCGCTTGGGACATTGTAATATATCCCCAAGTCTTGAACATCATCATTGCTATTGGGCGTCCGGGCAGCGCGTAGCCAATGATGAGCTCCGTGATCACATTAAGACCGACTTGCTGGTTGGTAATTGCCTAACCTACTGTTCAGCTTACAAGTAGACGCACACTGGATGAACTCACCAGGATCATACCAACCGGAATGCAGTAGGCAAAGGAGATGAGGAGTGCTACAACAAACCAGCCGATCGGGAACTTTGTATCCCAGAGCTCGATGACGAGGATTCCAAACATGAACATCAGGCAGAAGATTATGGCATACCACCTGTAAAGAACGATGAACATCGAATTGTAGCAGAACGAACACAACGAACCATTGAGGAACTTGAGGGTAGCGGCTCATCAAGCGAGCATGTATGTCTGGCTGTTCGTGCATGGACTTGCGAGCCTGTCCCCAAAGTTGCTTGCGATAGAATAGGAATGGTATGAGTGATTGTCGCCGTGACAGACGCGAAAGAAATGCCATAGGAGAGAGCAAAAGCTGGGGACCATCGTCAGTATGGTAGAGTGAATATAAGACGTTCACTCACTCATCGACAAGAAAATAGGACTATATGCTTCGTATTTCTCCTGATTGAACGTCGCGTCGGGATTGAGGATAGCGGTGATGTTATATGGTGCTCCGGTGTTGTCAAAGGAGCCAGTAGTAGACATAGGCATGTACTTGGCGTACCAAGTGTTGGTATAGTAAAAGAGTGGGGCGAGGAACCAGTAGAAGAACACAAATCCACCGAGAATATTGGCTTCAGCCCACCAAGGTGTAGCCAATGGGGAACCGATGTATGCAATCTGGGCCCAGTCGAAGGTGAGGAGACTCATCCCGAGACCGGTTTGTTCGCCAAAAAGTTGATTGACGATGACGTTGTCGGGGGCAATCCAACAAACCCAGCTGGTCGAAACATCAGCTTTGGGAAGCGGTAAGAAACAGTCGGATTCACATACTTGAAGTAACTAAGCGCGGTGAAGAGATATCCCGGAACAAAGTACCAGACGGTGGAACCGATGAAGACGTAGAGGAAGAAGCGTTCTCTTGTAATACCTCCGCGGCTGCCCATGCCAGAGTATTGAGCAGAATGAAGGGTATTGAAAAGTGCACAGTAGACTAGAGTGGCCGGCCAAATCATTGACGGTGGTTGGACAAGAAAACGTCTTGCGATCCCACCTAAAGAGGGCTTAGTATGGATAGAAATGGCTTCTATCATGAGAACCAACCAATGCTGAAACCTATCATCTGAGTAGACATGACAAGCATCCATTGGTACGCGAAGCTAAACCGCTGGTTGTAAAAGATCCTCTGAACTGCGACAATGTCTGTTGCATATGCTCTGTTGGGGATATGAGTGCGGAAATTCTAAAATATCGAGGACCAAACATACGATTGCCACCCTACGCTGGCCATGATAGTTACCAAAACATGCTCCTTCACTGTAAATGGGCCAGGATTGAGAGAGATACCAAATATCTTGACATTCGGTACGACCGCTGCCCATAGTTTGCCCATTGGGAACGAAACCAGCTGAGCGACGATGCTCGTCAGATCCACAGACGGGTATCGAAAGAAGAACAGTTGGTTGAGACCCTGGAGGTTTAGTTGAGTACGGAATTCATTTATTTCGCAGCAAAAATGTCACTTACTGGAAGAAGAATAGCCCAGATTATTCCAAGAACCCATGCTCGCAGTGTTCCAACCGGGATGTCTGGGTCGTCCGTATTTGAGACAGCCGAGCGGACCTCAGGATAGGGGGAGTCGTCCTCTGCAAAAAAGAATAAGACTGTCTGATATTCCGATGCGCTGCCGGACGTACCCATGACGCCCTCAATACCCGCTTCCTGGTCCCAGTTGGGATCATCGAAATCTGGCAGGGCCTCTGCGACAGCCACCAGAAGGTCATTCGTTAAACCCTTCTCCGAGTCAGAGAGAGATCTCTTCTCATAATCCTGAAAGTGGGAGGTCCGCTTCTGGTAATGACCAGTGGCAGGACGCGATGTAGGAGGAGACATCACGGGGAGATGTGCAGAGGACAGGACCGGAGTCCTTGTCGTCGCCTGAGCTCATTTTATAACGATGCGAGTCGCTGCATCGAGGGGCAGACCGCATGAAGCGAAGGCGAGATAAGGCGAACACTCCACGCTGTGTCGCACTGTTGACATGTCAGTTCGGGCAAATAGACATATGGATCCGTGATTCTAGCTTTTCCACAGAAGAATAGAGTGTGCTTCTTTGCTTTTGATCAAATGGTTCAGAACCGAATGGTCGTGTGCAACTGTTTCTCAAGTTCAAAAGACTGTTCAACAGGTAAAGGACAAAGCCAACTTAGAAGACGCTTATGTAGGACAAATCGTAATAGTCGCGCCACATCAAATTGCACTGGCGCAACCGATACCTGTTTCGTGTCGGGTTGCATGTGGTGGTGGGTGCACCATTGTTGGGATTCAATGGCAAAAACCGGCCGGTCTCTCTGGCGGCCTCAGCCGGGTAGATAGGTCATCCGGTCGTTGTAAACATTCGAATAAAATTGATGCTTCAAAAATCAAGAAACGTTTTAGACACCAATATCGTCATTTGTACAGTCCAAAAGAAAATATTGTGCAGTGCAGTGTGTGGGGCATACTCAAAAAGCATTTCCTTAAGAAAGGCACACAAGATATAAAGACTCAAGTATTCATGGCTAAATCTATTCCTGTCGTTGGTTCAAAAAGGCTGAAATGGCATGTGGAATGTCGAATCCAGCTGTACTGAATATAGTCATAGCCCCTAGAAGGATTAGGACTTGGTGGAAAAAAAAGCAGTCTAGCATTGCTAACGCTGGGTTAACACTGTAGCAGAGCAAAAAGGTTACACCTAACACAAGAGGGGCTGTCCAAGTTGAATTCTAGGTCTCTCTTTCGGAGCCAAATCTTTGCACTTCTCTGTTTTTCTAATTCTCTTGAGATTTCGGTGTATTATAACCGCTGTTTATAAATTCCTCTATTTTGGAACAGTCGTCCGTTTCTGTTTGCTGCCTAACTCAAATGGTTCTGCGCGAAACTTAGGTGTTGGCTTCCATGGCGCAATGGTAGCGCACGGTACTTATGTGGATAACTGTATGCCGGGGTTCTGAGTTCGAACCTCAGTGGAAGCAAATATTTTTGGTCTGGAGTCTTAGAAGTTGCATCACGTGCAAACAAGAAGTCCTTTGTGAATAGGTACACGGAATTTCAAAGAACATTTTTTGGGAAGGCTGTACAGAATTGCAGGCCAAGTGTGAGATTATGTCTCTTCTTTCTGGATTCCTATGTAACCCGAAAGACTTCTAGAGTACCTAATTGGCCACCGAAAGTTATCCCATGTTCCGATATCCAAACTCATGAGAAGCGGGTAGTAAAAGCTGTCATATTACTACTGGGTCCAGTCAATCCTCCCATACATTCACAACCTCTGACTGGTGCGTCATCACTGAAGCGTCCTTCCTGATAGGGTTTACTCGTGGATTCACGAACTAGTAGAACTGTGAGACTGAGTAAATGGTACAAGGAACTGCCTTCACTGACCTTATAGTTGTACTCGTTCATAACCTGAGACGCAATGATTTCCTTGTCCTTCAACAACGCTCTAAAACTCAACGATACGGTATGTATCTGGACACCCACAACACCCATAACAATAAACATCATCATCCAATTGGAAGAGTTGGTGGCCATCCACATGAGACAATGTGCTGGCGAGTACACGCAGAAGAGAGTGGTCTCGAATTCGCCAGGTGTCCAGACTTCCAGCTGTTGAATGAGAGATATTGTAGGAGCGGCAGACTCTGGAGGTGGTGCTATGCCTAAGAGAAAGCACCAGGATATTTTGAATCCACGCCATAGCAAGGAGACAACTTGTTTCCACATCGGTGATGGTTCAAGACGTTCATAGTCCAGATCTCGCTCCACGAAGCGGGCATTTGGGGATGCGACTGGGTCAGCTTGAAGATGGAGTCGATATAGTTTTACACGAGTGAAAAGATAAGCTGTGTTCAGGAGCGATCCAAGCACAAGAAGGAAATGACATGGGCACTGTCTGTTCCAAGCATAAGAATTGAGATATACACATTGCACAGGGATAACGTACCCAGTCGAACCAAGAAAGGCCTCCACCTTCATGGTACATGTCCTCCCAGCCTACATCAGAATCGGGAACCTGACTAATTTGGTGTACTCGTACGCAGAAGTGAATGAAGTGCATGATGCCAGCGACAATGAAGGCCGTTGTTTTTGGGTGTGGAAGGTCGATATTATGTGGGAAACATGGACCATTGAAAAGCAATCTGAGAAGGTATTGACGTGACTCTAATTTATTATTACTATTAGCTGAAGAAAATAATCACAAAGAACAGGAAAACAACATACCGTGAGACTAGACTTGGTTGTTTTACAATGGCTTTACGAGATGGGGTACCAACAGCGCTTGTTCTTGGCGTGCGAGGGATTCGACGATGGTCAGGAGTTATTGGAACAGCACGTCTGGCAGCTTCCCAGTCAAAGGGAATCGTTTCGGAGAGTGAAGGCGAGGCAAGAGGGAGATGTGACAAAGGCGGTCGACCGGCGCGGTGTCCGAGGAGATTCTACAGGTGTGCCAGGGCCTGCACCTCTACTGTTGCGAGAGGCCAATCGACGAAGAGACATGGCAGAAACTATTCAAACTCGCGAGACAATTGGCGCCTGGAAGGACCAGTCAAGTGTTGGTAGCATCGTGACCGTGGGAAAAAAGAAGCACGCGGCAGACACGCGGCCGCTAAAGAGCTGGAAAGTTGAACTTCGGAAGCTAATCCTCTCTTGCTTTTCACGACCACTACCACCGCGTAACCTGCACTTTCTACACCACCATAACGTCCATTCTTCGACCCTACACCTCTACGAGCATATCTCCAAGCTCTTCCGCTAGGTAAGTGTTTAGTTTTCGCGGATGCTCAGTTTTTTCGCGCGATTTCAAACTCCGCTCATTGCTTTTGACAGTGTCAGGATGGCTCAACCCTCTTCTTCTCACCATGGAGAGCGCCACCACAGGGAGCGCTCGAGCTCTTCCCATCACCATCATCGCACAATTTCTTCAACAACGCTTCTTCTCGTCTTGTCTCTCATCTTGGCTGTTTTAGCCATCATGCTCTCTCTACCTAACCAGGGCTCATCTCCGCTCCCTGGCGGTGAATCCAACCCCAACACTCTTCTCAGCTATATCAGTCCCAAGCGCTCTCAGCAGCTCATTACTCGTGAAGGCGAAGTTGCCCGACGCGAGGCAGAGGTCGCCAAACGTGAGGCTGACATTCTCGTCGCAGCCCCAGGCGGTGTCAGTGTCTGTCCTCCTTGCCAGGCTAGCACTGTCATCGAGACCATTTCGCCTCCCTGTCCAGACCGTCATTAAGGAGATCGTCAAAGAGGATTCCTTAACTCCGCCCGGTTGGAACAGTCCCCGTGCGGACGAAATTCTTGACCGTGAACTTCGTGTTGCGGAACGTGAGCGCGAGATTAGCAAACGCGAAGAAACTGTTAACCGTCGCGAGCACGATGCTTCTCGCCGTGAGGGATGGATCATGGAACAACTTATGTAAGTCCGCCTGGTCAAAGCGTAGCGATTAAAATTTTTCTAATTTCTTTTTCCTCAGGGCTCTTGGCAATGACAATCCACAAACTGTTGAGGATGAATACGTCTACGAACCTGCGGGGGCGAAGCGAAAAGCCAAGGTACCGCCGCCCCTTCCTCGCCGTTCTGACCTGTGAGACGAAGGGGGCGCGACGCGGCATTTTACCAAGTCATATACTGTCCGTATGAATTCCGTGCTGTCCCCCCTCCTTCGTCTGGGTTAAGACAGCATTTCCTTATGCTACCTTAATCCATCACTGCAGTTCGTGGTTTTTCTTTAAAAAAAAAACTTGTCTTACGGACAGGATATCATCTTTTCCCAACCACGTTGCATCACTTTATGTCTGTTGACTGTTTGCTGATGCCTTTTTTTTCTATAGTATCCACATTACGAACTTCCACCGCCTGTTGTCAAACCTGTTATTGCCGAAACCACCATTGCCACCGTTACCCAGACCGTCACCGTACCACCGCCAAACAAAGTCGGAGGGGTCGCCACGCCTGTTCCAGAGGTTCCTTTGTCCTATTCAACAGAAGCTCCTCGTACCACTGCAGTCGAAATTGTGACTGAAGAAGCAACTGATGATGATGACTACGAAGAAGCACCTCGGCGTCGTTCTCGTAGACCACCCTCACCCTGGTTTAACTGGTAATTCTGTGGACATGTTCTCATTTCATATTTCATTTTCTTCTTTTTTTTTTCCATTCTATGTACCTTTGCGACACCTCATTTTTTTGCTTACGACTTGGCAATGCTCGTCCCGACTGTTGATGCTTCCCTCACGTACTTACTCATCCCAATGTAGTTGATATTTTCCATGATCTTTTTCCCTCGGCGCAAGACGTCAATGTAGACCAAGCACGAATATCATCTATCATATACAAGCCTTGAAATATTACTGATGTCTTTGCTCCATCGAACATAAAAACTAGTCAATTATCGTGTGAAATTGAGCGGGACATGAAAATCCAGAGAATTAATATTGTAGCTTGGGTGGGGACGTTGAAGTCCCGCTTGTTCAGGGTATCACCATCTATCACATTTCAGAATAAACCTTCAACTTGGCCATTCTTTTCGTTAAGATGAATTTCCCAGAATCCTGGACGTGTACCCAGCCCAGGCATAGTCTGGATATCACCAAGAAGAGGGTAGAGAAACCCTGCACCAGCGGAGAGACGAATGGCACGAATGGGAACAGTGAAGCCCGTCGGGACGCCTTTGAGCTTGGCATCGTGAGAGAAGGAGTACTGAGTTTTTGCCATACAAACTGTAGGTAAAAGATGAATGAGATACTGAGATAAAGAAGACAAGAAAAACGAAACTCACTGGGTAAATTTTGATACCCTTGTTGAGTGTAAGTGTCCACCTGCTTTTGAGCCAGCTCACTGAGCGTAATTCCATCAGCTCCGTAGATCTCCTTGCAAATAATTTCGATCTTTTTCTCAATGGGAAGGTTTAGATCGTAAAGGAATTTGAAGTTGGACTCGCCCTCAACGGCGGTGACCAAAGCTTCAGCAAGCCCACGAGCACCTGCACCTCCATGACTCCAGTGACTAGAGACGACAGCAGCATCTGCACCAGCAGCTAGGGCGGCTTCACGGATGCACTCGAGTTCAGCGGGTGTATCGGATCTGGGAATTATAGTTTGAGTTGAGTAGAAAACAATTGAGGGAATACCCACGAGAACTGATTGATTCCAACCAAAACCTTGAGACCGAACTTCCGCGAATTCTCGATATGCTTTACAAGGTTCTTCGTCCCTTCTTTCAACGTTACGAGGTCTTCTTTCGTATAGGTCTCTGCAAGAGGTTTTCCTGGCGTAACTTCTGGCCCACCGCCGTGCATCTTAAGTGCACGAGTGGTGGCAACAATGACAACGGCATCAGGTTTGAGCCCACTCATCCTACACTTGATATTGCAGAATTTTTCCATGCCCATGTCGGCACCAAAACCACCTTCAGTAAGGACATAACCGACTTGCTCAGCTGAATCGCCTTCCTCTGTACCAGCAAGCTTCAATGCAATGCGGTCAGCTAGGATGGAAGAATTTCCATGGGCAATATTTGCGAAGGGTCCAGCGTGAACAAAGACTGGCGTTCCCTAATAGAGCAACATTAAGATAAGTGAACTGCAAATACTTCGGGCTGATGCAATGAGTAATTACCTGGAGAGTTTGCATCAGGTTAGGTTTAATAGCATCCTTTAGCAAAACAGCCAATGCTCCAGAGACACCCAAATCATCTGCTGTAATCGCATCTCCTCGCTTGCCCGTGGCGACAACCATTGCACCAAGTCGTTCTTGCATATCCTCAAGCCCAGTGGTCAAAGCGAGTACAGCCATGCACTCGCTTGCAACGGAGATATCAAAGGATGTAACACGCGTGTTGCCCTTCTCCGTATCGTTCTGCCCGATCGTAATCTTTCGCAAGAAACGATCGTTCGTATCCATGACGCGGTTCCAAGTGATGGCTTCCAAGTCGATATCAAGACGAGCAAACCGATTGATCTCTTCGGGTGTAAGATCATCAGGGATGGTCTTGTCGATGCCCAGCTTCTTCAATCGCTTGAGCATGAGTGGAGCAAATTCACGCTTGCCTTTCTTGGTCGGAACGAGTCGGCTGTACAGAGCCTGAAGAGATAGTTAGAACATGAGAGAATGCATCAGCTTTCATGAGTAAGTAACCTTATCAGACTGTGTCGCCTCGTGGAAAATACGTGCATCCAAAGCCGCAGCTAAAGCCGGTACGCGTCAGTCTCGTGGTCGCATTCCGGCGCCAGAAAACGGAAACTCACCGAGAAGGTTATTCGCCGCTGTGACCGCATGGATATCGCCAGTAAGATGGAGATTGAACTGCAGACCATTTGTGAAGATCCGATAGATATGGAGAGCAAATTCGCACATACCTCGTCCATGGGAATGACCTGACTGTAACCGCCTCCTGCTGCACCACCTTTGATTCCGAATGTAGGCCCTTGACTTGGTTGACGTACACAAGCAAACGCAGGACGCCCAAGTTCGGCTCCAAGAGCCTGTGCAAGACCGATAGTGGTGGTCGATTTGCCTTCACCCAGAGGAGTGGGTGTGATGCTATGAGCAATTATCGATTCGGGAGCCATTTGTGCGAGATGTGAAGAAAACATACCCTGAGATGACGACGTATTTTCCATTCCTACGGTGTGCTAGACGGTCAAGAACGTCCAGTGTAACCTTTGCCTTATATTGGCCATAACTTTCGAGTTCACTGGGAAGGAGGCCAATTTCAGCCGCAAGCTCAGTAATGGGCTTGGGTGTTTGTGAACGAGCGACGACAATGTCGCTGGGTACATTCTTAAGAGGACTGAGAGGTAGCGGGACCACTTTGCGCTGCCTTTTTGCCTCAAGGAGCCGTTCTGCAGAGCGGAGAGTGTTCTCCATAAGCATTGCTACAGTCATTGGCCCCACTCCTCCGGGAACAGGTGTGATATGGGCAGCTACTGACGAAGCGGAACTGAACTCGACGTCACCAACAAGACGTTGTCCAGACTTCTTGGTCTCATCTACAATAGTGAGAACGCATCTATCGACAAAAGGGAAAGCAAATTGAAAGTACCCGGAATATAATTGATTCCAACGTCTATAACCACGGCGCCTGGCTTCAACCAGGAGCCTTTCACAAACTCTGCCTTGCCGATAGCAGCAACGATTATGTCCGCGTTTTTGACCTAAGAAGTTTGTAAGGGGATAGAATCAAAAAAGATGCGGGATCTTTGTATTGAATAGAACGCTCACAAGACCTTCAATATTCTTGGTACGACTGTGGCATTGAGTAACCGTAGCATCCCGGGCTCTAAGCATAGCGGCTACGGGACTGCCGACAATGTCACTGCGACCCAGAACGACGGCATGCGCGCCAGAGAGCTCTACGCCGGTTGATTCAAGCAAACGAATGACGGCGCTCGGTGTACACGGCGAGAACAAAGGATTTGAGGCTTTAGAAGAGAGGTGCCCGATATTATATGCGTGAAAACTAGGATATAAAACAAAATGTCAGCTTAATAACTCATTCGAACTTCGCGAGAAAGCGTACCCATCGACGTCTTTATACGGGTCAATGGCTTCGGTAACCTTGCGCTCACCTTCCGAGTTGACGTGGTCTCCAAGAGGAAGTTGAACGAGAATTCCGCTCACAGACTCATCAGAGTTGAGGGATTTGACAGTCGCGATAACCTGATCTACGGAAGCCTCGGCGGGGAGAGCGATATGCTTGAACTGGATGCCGACTTCGTCTGCCGCCTTGCTCTTCATACGGACATAGGTGGACGAGTCTGGACGCGCCCCAGCTTGCACAATGGCCAATGTCGGACTGAAGCGCGGTGCAGTCGACTGGAGAGCCTTGATTCGCGCGGAAACTGCATCGCGAATGGATCTGAACGCAAAAGAGCGGTCACACACAAGGTACGCAAAGGTGAGAGGGAGGACGGCCTACTTGGCAAGAGCCGTACCATCGATGAGAGCAGTCGACATGATGGTACGATGGAAATGAGGGCTGAACCTCATCCAAAACAAGGAACCCACCCTTTTCGACCCAAAAAGAAGAAGGACGTGATAGCTCGGTGAATTCTTTACGAGGCGCCCTTGATGGCTCGGATGCTGAAATTTCTTTTTCCACCACTTCCATCACACTTCAATGTCTGCTGCTGCATCGTCGTTGCGTATTCTTCGTTCATGCACGACTTCGGTCTCTTCTGCGTCTCTTCGTAGAACACCAATTTCTACAGCCAACCTGCGGCATGCACGGTTCCCTCTTCGTCATCCATATTCAACCGACGAAGCGAAAGCCACCACAAGTTCAGAGTCGTCAACAACTGAACCTCCCACATCACCACCACCACCTCCTAGCCCGGAAGCAGAGAAATTAGCTGCAAAGGAAGCTGAAGTTGCGGACTTAAAAGTCAGTTTTTTTTTCCATTCCCAAATTTTTCTCCTAGCTTACTCTCGTGACGCATCAGAGCCGGCTTGGTTATGTACAAGCAGACTTTCTAAACCTGCAACGAAACGCAGCACGGGAAAAGGAGCAGACACGCGACTTTGCTATTACGCGTTTCGCTGGAGACCTCATTGAAGTCGTGGACGTCCTCTCACTTGCCCTAAAATCTGTTCCTTCTTCTGCCATTGTAGCAGAGAATGCACCTTCAGAAACCCCAGCGCAAGCTTCAACAAAATCTCCTGAAACCTATCTCAAGGAACTGCACGAAGGTGTGGATATGACCCAACGGCTGTTACTGCAGACCCTGTTCAAATACCACATAAAACCTTTCGATCCTCTGGGAGATACCTTTGACCCCAATCGTCACGAAGCCCTCTACCAGGCTGTCATCCCTGGAAAAACACCAGGTACTGTCATTGACGTGCAGAAGACCGGGTATACGATAAAGGATAGGATATTGCGAGCAGCGCAGGTCGGTGTGGCGCAAGAGGAGAGTTCATAGAGCGAGAGTAGAGGAGCGAGTTAATTGACCGACGAAGCGTATGGTAGCACGACTATAATGTTAAGCACAGTGTGCTTGTAATTCAACGAATCTCTACTCTAAACTGATCCTGGAGGCGCGTCTCTACCATGTTTTGGATACTATTTGCTTCCGAATTCGTCAAAGACCTGGCGTAATATGCGTTAATAACAAATAAAGACCGTCAATAGAGAATGCACTCGCCTGTCCATTGACCGGTAATTGATTCGGTAACACATACTTGTCCGTTGTGTCTTGGGATGCGTGAAGAGGTCGACCTGAACAAAAAGATTATGTTAGCCGGAACCCATGGCTGAATTGCATACGTAGTCGTACCTGCTTCACATCTTCTACGAGATCCCCAGCGACATCTCTCACAAGGTCACAAAAATCATTCTCATGGAGGGGCTTATCTTGCGAAACCCAGAAGCTCACGTCCTTGAAACACGACGGATATTTGGAGTAAGGCGTGAAAGTTGTAATCTCGTTTTCCTTGAATTGAGAAAGGAACCGAGGATCTTCAGACCAGAAGAGTCGAATATCCGGGATTGAATAGAGGATCATTGCTATTCTCTCCAGACCAAGACCAAAAGCCCAGCCAAGTTTGTTAGGGACACCTAGGGTAACTAACTTCAGTCGCGCGTTTTTTCTAGTTCATACTGAGGTTCTCACCTGCTGTATCAAGTGTACTCTGGCGCACAACACCACAGCCTAGAATCTCAAGCCATTTTCCTCTGAAGAAGACCTCAACCTCGAAGCTAGGACTGGTGAATGGGAAGTAAGCTTCAATCCATCGAATTTTCAAAGGACCTTCTTCATTTCCCCTCGCCCTGCCACCGAACAGCGTGTACAAAAGGCTGTTCAAAGAGAGTTTTAAATGTTCTGCGACCATAGCCGAATGCGTAGGGTCGTGGTTTGCTTGGGGTGGATTCGTTGGTGAAATGTGCGGCACATCCTCAATCTCAAGGTTTGCATCTGCCAGCCTAGCCTTCAACTCGGCCAAACTCTGCTCAAGTTCCTTCATTCCTTGAGCATTAGCATCAAAGATGCGGGCTCCTTCCATCTGGTGGAAAACTGGATAATGACTACCGTCAATCTCGTCGCGTCGATACACGTCCGCTGTAAGCAGCCAACGAGTGGCTCCCTTACGAAAAACCTCGACTTCATGTGCGGAAGTATGTGTTCGAAGCATAAGGTCCTTGTTGATGTAGTAACTGTCCGACACATTTCGACCTGGATGGTCTTTGGGGAACGCGAGCTCGTCAAAGTTTTTGTAGGGAGTGACAATGGGAGAGAAGTTGGAGAGATGTAAGAAATCATGGAAATGCGACTCTATGAGAGAGCGGAGAGTGCAGAGTGGCTGTCCAGCTTGTGAGTGAAGTCGTCGAGGAATTTTGGAGGCGATTGCTGAAGTGAGATTTGTCCAATCATCCCGAGGATATTGCTGCCCAAGCAGCTCAATATGGTCAGGAGCAAGGTGAAAAGTCGAGGAAAACCGACGGGAAACGGAAGAGAGTCGCAACAGAGAATGAGGAAGTCGACGCAAAGTTCGTGACATGAACGTTTGAACTGAATGGATTATGATAGGCCATTTCCCGGTTTGATTCCACGACTTGTATTTATGGGCTGGTTCACTGTGTCCATAATATGTATTCCCACAATCCCGCTCATTTGACCAAAATAATTAAAAGATAAAAAAATTATGAAGATAACGACTAGAACTCATGTCTGAAGACTTCATCTCCAGTCTTGTGAGTTGCTAACGGCTCTGGGGTTCGGTCCGCTTCATCCGCCCTGCCACTCGCACTAGCGTACGGAGCCCGTTCTGGATCTTCTGGGTATTGCATCGAGTTCGAATCCTGGGAGTAGACGCTAGCAGCGGAAGAGGCGTCACCGTTGTTCTTCTTCTTTTTCTTGGATTTTTTCCTGTTTTTACCGCCGTCACCTTGGGCATAAGCATCTTCAGTCCTGGCCCATCGATCTTTCTTGTCCTTCTTCTTGCTGCGCTTTGTTCTCGCAGCCCCCTCAAACGCAGCATCGTCAAAGTTGGCAGGGTATCGCCATCGACCAGTGGTCTCGGTGCTGGTGTTGCTGTTGTTGTAGTACGACTCGTCCTCCGGCCGCCACAAATCACCATCCTGGCCGCCGCCTCGCCTGTCGTGACCTTCAGAAGATAGCGACGTTGTAGAACGGTCGGCCCTTTGGCCTTCTTCCAAAGGCTGGTTCTCGAGAGTTGAGTGTGGATTACGGTCGTTGTAACGATGAGACCACTGCGACTTGCGCTCTTTCCTGCGTATTTCAGATGTGTCGACCAAGCCATACTTTTGAATCCATTTGGGTGTCCGCGCATGGTTTTTGTTGTTTCGCACATTCTGAAGAGACCGGATAAGGACTAGTAAGAAGAAAAACAAAAGAGAATACGAAATACCTGGATATAAAAGTTGTGGCCATGACCTGAAAACGGTGAACAAGGGATGCCGAAAAGATGATCGAACAAAATACCTGGGATGTAACCACAGATGGTTAGGAGCAAATTCAACCAGAAATCAGACCCTATGCCAAACCGAGCAGCAACGGCTAGACTGAATGAGATACAAGGACCTTGATGCAGATACAACGAGTGTACATACCAAGCGGAGGGAAAAGAGTTCCCATGATGAACAGAATGACTGCGTAGCCATGATGCTTCTTCGGCTTTAGCAGGTCCGTCTGGTTTTGCGGAAGTGCGTACTAGATAGCATGGTAATTTACTATGCTATATTATGCGGTGAATACCGGCAATAACTCACCTGGTTCATGGGGCCGACCACCCGAGGTGATGGTGGTTGACTTGAGAGCTGTCAAGGAAAAGCGCCCTCTTCTTGGATTCATACCATCACCTCTTTGAAAATGGACTCCGAAGCTGGTCCTAGTCATTCTCATTCTCGTTCTGACCTTGAGGCTCAGCTCTCTGTGCTTATGGGAGTAACCCCCTTCCCTACTTCGCCGGCAGATGCACTCTCGGCAGCTCTGGAAGCTGCAAATGCAGGTGCAGGCAGAGAACTGTCGGCACAAACGCCGCCAGTTCAGGCAACACGTGCGGCGCCTTCGTTTCACACATTGGCTGCCGATGCCTACAGTCCTTTCCAGGTTCCACTTACAAGTCCTATACCATCTCGAACTTGGCAGGATATCATGGATGAAGATCCTTTTGCCTTTGGCTCACAACGATCACGCGACCACGCAAGCTCCGATATCCTCCCGCCTCCAGGCCCTTCGATTCTTGTACCATCTAACCGCTCTTCATCCTCCCCAGTAGGCTCACCAACCGCCTCTTTATTTGATGAACCTCCAAACGAAGTTGTCAAGATAGTTTCCCATATTTGCACATATGAGAACTGCCACAAGGTATTTGCACGTAAGAGTGACCTAAGTAGACACATGAGGATACACACTGGAGATCGTCCCCATACATGTCAGCATCCAGGCTGTAGTAAGACCTTCATCCAGGTTCGTTCCTCCCTGATTATCCTCTTCAAATCCACTGACCACCTTTTTAACTATTTATTCCAGAGATCAGCCCTTTTGGTTCACTCCCGCGTTCATACAGGCGAGAAGCCCCACCAATGCGAGTATCCAGGCTGTCGCATGACTTTTGGAGACTCGAGCAGTCTAGCAAGACATCGACGCACTCACACAGGAAAACGACCATATAAATGTGAAGATCCCAATTGCGAAAAGACATTCACGCGCCGTACGACACTTGCTCAGCATATGAAGACTCATAATTCCAATTGGATTGGAGATCCCAACGCGTACGTCTTACACTCACACATACCCGTCCACTTTCCCAACTCTCACTGTTTTCTTATATATAGTCGATTAAGCTTTGACGCTAAGCCTCAACCGCAAGGTGACGTAGACCAGGACCAAGAGCTTGAGGACAACGTTCGCACCATCTCTGCTCTCCTTGATGCTTCAGGCACCGTGCTGAACCAACGAACTGAGCTCGGAGCAGTTAGCATAAGCACCAGAATCGCTGCTGCCATAGCTCAAGCCCATCGAACACAACGCTCTTTTGCAGCCTACGATACAGAGGACGGCATCCGTCCCACAGTCTCGGTGGCTATGAATATGAGTGAGATACGAGGGAATAGGAATGAAGATGATTTGGTTTCTGCGGGACAATTAGATTTTGACTCTCCAGTTCATGTGGGGTCTAAGCGAAAACGACCATGAGTTTTAGGATTTGACTTTTTTTCCCTCTTATTTTGCATGGCATTTACATCATTGACTGTACATCAACATCCTACCTTTGTAACTTCAGTTTAATTCAACTTTTTTTTTTATGCTGAGAGAACACCAGCTGCTTCTTACAAGTCATCGCTGGCAGAGCGTTTGTAATACTGCCAGAATACCTAAGTAGGACATCTTCTACAGCTCCTTACAAAGCTCTTGAGCAAGTGGATTGTATGTGCAGTATACCAGGCAGGAGAGACATCAAGACCAAAGCAAAAGTTGAGACCAGGCTTTGCAAAATCTTTCTCGTCCAGGCGCATGAGTGTCATGTAACACAGGCTGTAAGCTTCACAGCAATCTAAGGACATTACAACGCTTTAAATCGATAGATATATATGTAGTAAGTGGCTAATTGAAGTTGTAAAACAAGTATCGAGAGAGGGAAAAAAAAAGTCAACTAGAATTGTCAGTGCAAATGTCTGTTTGTCCATCCCAAGTCCCGGTTAATAAAATGGAACCAACGCCCCACGAAACTCGACCACCCAACAAATCAAAAGGGGGGGAGCAGGAGAAGAAGGTGAAATCCATCTCAAGCAAGCCAAAGAAAAAGCGGTAGAGAAAAAAAAGGAATCTGAAAAAGTACCAAGATCCTTTCTCTTCTACGCCGAAGTCCCAATCTCCTGCGAAGCAGTGTTGAAGAATGACTGTGACTCGGTTGTTCCGATTTCTTGGGAGTAACCATCGTTGGGGGTAATACCCGTTGAGTCGACATTGTCCGTTGTGCCAGTAGTATCCTGGTTGGAAGTGATGGCAGACCCTTCGCGAGGAGTAAGATTGGATTGACCCCACTGGTACTGGATGGCGCCAGATACGTCGTGTTGAATCGTCGCGTTAACCCACGAGCCATATGCTCGGTCACGTTGCTCATTGGTTACACCATAGGTGGAGTTTGTGGAAGTCGTAGTGTTAGTCGACGTAGAGTTGAAGGTACTGGTGGATAGGAAGGGGAGACTGGAGTTAAACGGAACAAATGAAGGGGCGTTGTCCTGGGTAACAAGACCGAAACCTGTGAGGGCCATAGGTTTCCCGTACCTGGGAAATTTTATTTTAGTAAATTGGCAGAAGAGCGGCTCTGGAGAAATTCAAAACGTACAACAGGCCGGCATCACCATTCCGTTGGATCCAGTTCACGCCTTGCTCAACAGTCTTGTTGAAGGCATCGGTGCTTATCGTAGCTAGAATAGCATAAACATAGGCTCATGTAAACAGAGCAGTTCAGAACGCACCAGAGTCATATACGTTCTGGTCTGGGAAAAGCTGGAAGGTACCGAAACCAACTTCAGGACTATTACTAGGTGAGTTTGATAGGACATGGTCGAAAAATATGAAACTCACATGTTAAGGAGATCCTCAGAGTCAACTCCGTGAACGCCGTTAAATGCATCGCCAAGGTCAAAGTCCGATTTCTGACGAGAAACGGGAGCAGACCATCTCCCACGGATGGAAAATCCTGACATCCCGGATCGCGATGTCTCGCTGGCCACTCTAAACGCTCTCTTCTTCTCCGAAATCAAGCGAGCTCGGGTTAGAGGAACGACCTTCCTCTTTGCAGCTCGGGGCGCTGCGCGGGCCGACGGCCGTGCTGGAGGTGGAGTGGTTGTACGAGGGAAGAGTTTGGTACAATCGACGCAGAAGAATCCGTGAGACCTGCAAGTACAGTAAGAAACAAAGGGAGCTCAATCTTAATGGATCCAATACGGACCCGGATGAAACAAGATGGTTTGGGTCAACCTTCTTGATATGCTTGGCCACCTTGGCTGAGATGGCAGTCAGTACAAGAACACACAGACGCTATGCAAAGAGCTTACAGTGCCAGCGTGTGACTGTATGAGGTGTGCAGTCGTTTGTAGCGGGCAGAGTCGAGTTGCACCTCGCATCATTAGCGACCTCCCTGAGCGGGGATTAAACAAATAAAGCCAGATGGACCTAACCAATCCATACATACCACGCAAAAATAGCATGAGAATCTTTGTAACGTGACACGATCTAAACCTGGGGTTAGATGGGTAATGAAAACAAGCGCATGGACCTGCCGTTGTTGTGTAGTTTTGGAACAATGCTTGAATCTTGTCATCAGTATAGAAGAGGTCATGGTGTTGGCTTTCCGCAGCATGGTTTGCACGAATGTAAGCATCCATTCCACCTAACAAGGGCATTAGGATGGACCGAAGCGCAAGGAAGGCGGAGACGAACCATAGGCATTGCTGAGAGAGTTGCGAGGCCGGGCAGTGGTGGAAGCATTCGGAGCGGGATTCCAGTTATTCGTTAGAGAAAAGTGGATATACAGTCCGAGCTGTTCAGCGGCGGCGACAATGGTGTCAAGCTTCTTCAAGCCGTTTGAACCTTCGTTGATCGTGACAACGCCATTGGGTGCGATGTGTTGGAACCAGGTACTATTGTCTGTAGGAATCTCATTCACATCTTCAAATCGGCGTCAGCAAAGGGCGTCTGAAGAGGAGAAGCGCGCAAAATACCATTAAACGCCCAGGTGCGAACAACTTTGATCCCATTCGCGGACATGTTAGACCTGTATCACCGTATGAAATCCATGCCCTCTTGCCCAGATAAAACGTGCTTACAGTGCGGCATAAATGTCTTCGTCGCTATTCAGAGCTGACAGCCAGTAGGCAGTCGTGCCCAGGAAGCGAAATTCGCTGTTCCCTGGAGTTTGAGAGCGATTCAACAAAAAGATTTTCAAGTTCGCGCACCTTCCATTGACTACAAACTGACCACCTTCCGTCGACACGAAATGTTTGGCAGCAAAGGCTGGGAGTCCTGCAAAGAGGAGTGGAGCTATCGACCTGAAAAGCATCAAGGGCGTGAGGACTTGGGTGCTTGGACCGGAAGAATATCCCGAGA
This sequence comes from Flagelloscypha sp. PMI_526, assembly GCA_021399455.1. Lineage (NCBI taxonomy): Eukaryota > Fungi > Basidiomycota > Agaricomycetes > Agaricales > Niaceae > Flagelloscypha > Flagelloscypha sp. PMI_526. Next base: position 415,609 of record JAJTUO010000002.1, read on the forward strand.
GACATGGATTCGGAGTATCTCGTCTTATATATGGGGTCCCAGGTACGAGCGCCCAAAAGGAAGCAACGAGAGTCCGGGCATCAGCCACAGCTTCAGCTTGTCAGAATCGCTCAAACTGAAATCAGAAAATCGTCCTAAACCATTCATAAGTCCCTTAGTTAGCCGCAGGCCGTTCTTGTAAGTAGCTGGTGGATATAGCAGCGTATTATTGCAAAACAAGAAGACAAGATTCCCGGTCAGCATCTCCTTGTTTGAGAATGAAAGGTGGGATCAGAGTTTATGGATGGATGCACATGTCCTTCTGGATCCGCCCATCGCGAACACTCTCACGCGCATCTTCGCGCTTTGACTTTGGCCGTCGTCGCGCCATTCACTTCACTCGTCCTCTAAAAGCTGAAAACAATGGTCTAAACGCGCCAGTACGCAATGTAACCCGTCGAGCCACATTTGTCGTCACAAATACATATGGGGTTCGTTCGATTGTCTGTGATTATGCTTGTGGGCTTGACCACGGTTGGGTTTGCTGGTGGCTGGGCAATGAACGAATGGGCCGAAAAGCAAATAACTCCGGCTCATGAAAACAATCCCGACATCCGTCGCTGGGAGTGGGATATCGAGCTCGACCACTGGAACGGCGACCATGACGCGTATGGGACAGACCCTGCATGTCCCTTGACTGCTCGCTTCGCCATTCGCGCAGCGTGGCAAGCCCTCAATTTTCTTCCAGACCCTCCAGAGGGCTCGGTACATACTCCTCGTCCTGTTACAGCAGCTGCCCACCTCCTCACTGCCATAGGTAGAATGCAACCAGCCTACCTAGCAGGGAAAGTCGGCAAGGACACCTGGCTTGAAATTAATGCTCTTCTTGCTTCCGTTCTTGAACGCATTGGCCCAGCTGAATGGACAGCTAGTCGAGCTGTCTATGAACAGGTGTGGGCAATGTTGCCCGCTTCTGGCCCAAGATCGGCACGTGTTGCTCTCATCCTAGGAAACCTTAACCACGGTTTGGGGCAGCAGGAGGCAGCCTTGCATTGGTGGAAGACAAGTGCAGGTCTTTGTACTGGCAATCCTATGTCAGACGATCCTGCGGAGTGGATTCCAACAGAAATTCCATCTTCGCCGGCTTGCCAAAGAACGGTAGCGTCCGTTCTGGTGGCGGTTTCTGCTCATCTCGCAGCCTCTGGTGAATACAAAAAGGCTGAACAGTTCGAACTGGCATCACTGTCCTTTTTACGCTCCATACGTCCATCATCTCTGTCTACGGGAGAGACATCTCCAGCAGAAGCATTACACTACCTTTACCTCCTTCAATGCTCCTCTCTCCTTTCTATTCATATCGCTCAAGTGCTACATGGTCGGAAACGTCCCGTATCGGAGAGCCTGGCTTGGCTACAAACGGCAGTTACGTCCTCTCAAAAAATCGTCTCCTCAACCACCATGCAAAACCTCCAGCCAACTGACGGCGATCACCCTTGCTCGCTTCCCCTACCCCCTCCAATCACATCCTCCCGAGGCATGACCAAGATGGCCACTCAGGCTGTTGCTGACGCGACGTCATCCGCTACTGAAGCGTTGAATCTCGCGAGCCTTCTCTTGGAGGGGACCGATCCCGCTGCTGCTGCACGGAATCTCGAAACAGCTCTTTGGTGGTCTTCAATATCAACTAAGGGAGGCCTGCAAGCATCCTCAGGAGTACTCGAGGCAAAATGGAAGGACTACAACCAGAGACTGCAGAAGATGCAACAGACAAGGAGTCAATCCATTTAATCGTGTATTCCATCAGTATGTAGAAGAAAAAGGAAAAGCATTTCGCGGTTCAGATTATGAACGTCTAAATTAAGCTATAATGGTACAACGAACCCATGTAGTAAGATCGTACGTGGATGAATCAGTAGAGACGGCGGGCAAGAGTTTCTCCTTAGATGTTCTTGCAGCTGTGAAGTGAAAGTCAATATAACTCCAAGAAAGCGACAGAGGATGCTGAAAACATACATGGCGCAGTCGAATTTGATTGTGTCCCGGAACAAAGCAGGCAGGACGATTAGAGATGCAAGGAAGGAGACTACAACGACATAAACAATGGTATATTTCATCACCTAGACCCATGTAAGCAATGAATGACATAAATGTTAACAGGAACGTACAATCCATCGGCGCTGCCGTTTTTGTTTCGTGGAGAAGAGGGGAGCCCGGATTTGTTTTGATGGTCTCAACCAGACTAAGAATGCGCAATCAGTATTAGTCGAATGAGAAGTAATACCAAGACATACAAAGCATCATCGAGTGCAATGTGTTGGCAAATGGTAGGAGAATACCAGGGGTAAGGATGATGAGGAGAATATGCGCAAGGACAAAATCGGATGTCCAGAGCGACATCTCCACGATCTTGACAATAAACTCTCGCGCCGGCTGGGAAACCGCGGAGTTACCTAGCCCACGACCGTACCATTGGCCTGTCCACCACGCCCTATTGGTCTCGTCGTGCTTGAACTCGCGAGTCAGGAATACTGAAATCAGGATCTTTTGGATTGCACGCTGAATGGCAACAACAGCGATGAGACCAAGCACTGCGTGCGACGCGTCCCAAAGCTCCAAGAACCACTATAGCAAATCAGATAAAAGTGAAAACCAGAAGGCAAGAACACATACGAAAAATTCGAAAAAGCAGATCATGCCAAACAGTGCGGAGCCGTGGGCGATTGCAGCAATGAGAGAACCAAACTTTTGCCAAGAAGAGAACATTGGTCCCAGGAGCAGGGAAACAAAGAAGAGAGTTATAAGTACTGCGGCGTTCCAAACGACAGGGCCAACAGCAATGACTCCGATACGAATGAGCGGACTCGGTGGCAAGTTTCCTCTCTCGTCTGGGAAAGACTTGACGAACATATATGCGATGACAAAAATGATCGCTCCACACAACGGCCAAAGGACCTCTGAGAACAGCACATTCCTCCAGCTAGCTCTTGGTACATCGCCAGAAAGCTTTTCAGATGGATGTCCCAACTTCTTCTTCTTGTAGCCAGTGATCATCGTCCTTGAGAGACGACAGTATCCGTACCAGCTGCTCGCCTTTGTCCTGGAGTTGCCACGCGACATCCAACGCAAAAATTCTCTGTAGTCGATCATGAAATCGGCGTATGAGAACTGATGCGGATTGAAGAGGAAGGGCGCAATACATAATGACAGAACAGAGAGCCAGAAGTAGATGAAATGGGGAATGAAGAGGGCCATGGTGGTGTAGAGCAGGAGGAGGAGATTACGCATGCCCATGTATATGGAGGGTCCGGCAAAACGAGAGTAGAGGATTGAGAAGTTGAGCCTAGTTGTGGCGAAACCACGACCAGTGGCGATGTAACGAGCACCGCCGAACGACATGTTGCTCAAAATGGCCTGTGAATAGATTTGGGTAGAGAACACCTCAAACACAGGCGACAGGGAGAGGAAGTGCTTTCCAAGTCGAAGAAGGGCTTTGCCAGTACCACGCTCAGTCAATTCTAGTGGCACAATTAGTGATTTTTAAGAATAAAAACATTTTGTGGAATCTGTACCTTGAAGGAACAATGGAAGGAAGGCAATGAAGAACACCAAGAAAATAGAGACAATGCATCGTCTAATCCAATCGAAAACGGGGATAAGGTTGTAACAGCCCGGCTGGTTATTGATGACATTTCCTTGTGAATCCACGTCACAAATCGCTAGCTTGCTTGTTCAAAGTGCCGATATATAAGGCTAGATGGAGAGTTAGTATATGTTTCTTGTTTAATGTTAATAAAGGCAAGGACGCACAAGTAACCATGAAGATTTGAATGGAATAAATAACCAGAATGTTGTTGATGTGGAAGCCAGGATGACCATAGTAGAAGGTCAAGAAACGATCCAATGGGAGTTGTGTGCCGAGGTAGTAGTATTCGCGACTGAGCCATTGTTCACCCATACCAGTTCCAATCTTGGTCTGGAAATTGAGAATCGTTCCAAACCCAAGATCACGACCCTTTCCGCACTGATAGTATTCCGAATGCTTAATCCTTCCACCGCGTCCAAAAGCCGTCATACCAGCGAAGATATCCTCATTGAGATGAAGACCCTTCTGCGCCTTCGAGACACCACCTCGATGTTGTCATGAACGTAGCATTTAGGAAATCGGGATGCCCATAATGCAGTTTGCCACCAATCCAAGCGAGCGCACGAGCAGTCATGGTACCGAACGTCTGCTCCTTTCCGGCGGCGATGTCACCAAGAACTCCGATGTTCTCAGGAGAAGATGTATTCGCGTGTTCCGACAATAGCCACGGGGGACTTGCCGAATTCCTTGTGGCCCCACTGTGCATAAGGGCTCTGGCTCGAAGTCTGGTACTCCTCGAACTCTCCAAGAATGTTACGAATCTTTAAACATTCCTCAAGGTAGTTGTCCTGGTTGGCATCGATTAGCTGAAGATATTCGCCACGGTAGAAGATAATAGCATGATTCTGGTTGTCCGACTTGCCATCCCCGAGAATGGGATTACCGGGAAGTTCAACACGGAACTTGGGCTTTCGCTTTCCGGTACGCTCGTCAATTTCGGAATGACCGTCAATCAAGGCAGAAAACAGCCGAGCTTCGCCGTTTTTGGGGCCAGCCTCTTCGTCGAAGATAGGCGATCTGAAGGTCAGGATACTGCGCGAAGAAGGAACTCGGCGTTTTCGTGTTCCTCTTTGTTGAACTTGGAGAACCGCTTGCATAGAGATAGCAAACTTGAACTTGCGACGGGACATACGCTCCAACTCCCGCTCCAGCCTCTGCTGTATTGCCTGCGAAAGTGTGGACCAAGTCAGGGTTTTCGACACGATAGAGAAGCTTGATCGCCTTCGAGTAGTTCATCATGCCTGACACAGTACGATAAAGCGTTTGAGCCCGGAGGGACGCCCAAATACGCGTACGCAAGGTATATTCCGGAGATGACTGTTTTAAACCCGATGCAGTAAAAGGGGAGATCGTCGACCTTCTTCGAGCCCTTTTCATTCTGGCTACTGCTGTCACCGGCGTCCGCTTCCTCAGCCAAAATCTTGGTGTCCTTGACGAAATTGTCCCATTCGACAGGATGAAGCTGCTTGAGATACTCCAGTAAAGTGACTCGAGTGCTCTGATCCTCCTCGCGAATGATTTCTCTGAGACTGAGAAGGATCTTTTCGGAATAATGAGGGACAAGGACTGTAATGTGGGCATAGCATCAACAGGAAGAGGTTCTGGGAGTGCCGTTGTGAGAGAGGAAGCGAAAAAGCTGATACGACGTTCAGCCTCGCCTCCAGCAGGGAAAAAGTTGCCCTTGAAACCGGCCCCATCCTGATTGGTAAAGAAAGGTGGCGCTCGTAGAGTACGGCGCCCGTCTGGTCCATCGACCTGATGGTACAAAAGTCGTTGCACATTATCGATGGATAGCAAATGCTCCCTGTACATGGAGATGATAACTGCGTTCCAGATCTGGGAGACGAGAACCTAAGTTGAAAATATGTCAGAGCATGAAAAAACATTAAGCAATTGATGGGCTATACCTTCGGCTTGTATTTGACCTCCATCTCCGCTGTTGCAAGAAGCTTCGCGTATATGCGTTTCGGCATACGCGTGAAAATGTCTTTCCAGGGTGTCCAGATGGAGATACCTAGATTAAAGCTCCTTCCAATGGAGAAGACGACAAGCCAGATGATGTACCAGAGGTATGTGTCCAAGAAGAAGAGTACGAGATCCATCACATACATGATTGCCAGCGCGAAAGGAACCTGATTTGAGCATAGTGCATCACCAAAGAAACGATCCCGGCAACCCTGGACTTTGGTGCGTGCCATGACTGCAATGGGAGCAGAAAACGAGGAGGTAAGGAAGAAGTATGATTCAACAAATTTGCAGGTGAAGATTAGAAGCCACATTGTGACGGATGCAGTTCGCGCCGACCGAGTAAGGGAGGGATACGAAGCAGTAAAGGTCTGGGAAGCCATGTGCTTGCGAGACTTTCCAGCAACACGGTCTCCAAACATGCGACCAGAAGGGATAATAGCAAAAATAGCGGTTGCCACGACCGACACGAAGAATTGAACAATGCCAATAATCAGAGGTATTGAACCTTGACCTGGCCGATCGTCAACCATGGCAATATAAAAAGTAGGACCGACAGTAAGTGCAAGAACGACTAAGAGGAATATGAGCCTCGTCGTTAGGTGACCAGCATTGTTCCACGTTGTTGGAATGTATGAAAACTCGAAGAGAGTGGCTCCAATCATAATCAGAGTAGCGACGCCACCGCCAAGGGCAGTAGCAGACCAGGTCATCGGGGCAGAAGGGAACTGCTTCGTCTTCGGAGCATATACCCGAGGAGAGTTGAATGCCGTGAAGAAGTAGTAAACGGCGATGTGCAGAATCCAGATACGGTTGAAATTGACCAAAAGGTGCGCAGTCGAACGCTTCTCGAAATACGTCTTGAAAAAGACCTTGTTCCAATCTACCTTGCTCAACTTCATGTACCGTTGTGCAGGTGGTGCGTCTACCAAACGGGTCTAAAATAGGAGTGAGTGGAATGAGCTTACTGCGGTGAATAGAATTTACGTACATGGTCACTGAGGACGATCTTACTCAGACCTTCAGGATACCAGAACAGCTGGTTTATGTCATCATAGCCAATGATTTGATCATGGTCTTTCTCCTTGCGTACGAATTTACCCTCAGCGACTTCGTAACCTTGATCACGCATGAATCGGTACAAGGGCTTAATAATCGTGTTCAGATAAAGGCCTTCGGGAACGGGGTCCACTCTGTTTTGGCATTCCGGACTTCGGTAGTAGTCGTCTGCGCACTTGAAGATGAAACAGAGGGTCTCGGGGACGAATCGGACATTGCCGGCTTCACCCCAGCAGAGGAGCCAGAGAGCGACCTGGCGCAGTCTGTCGTACTGAGACATGTTGTTCATGGCATTTCTCCAACGGTTGAGTGCGCTAGTCGAGAGATTTACCGGCAGCAGTCTTGCCAGCCATGCCTTTTACTGTCTTCAGACGCTGAAGGCCAGGATTCTGGGAGGCACCGACGGCATCGTCGAGATTGAGTTGTGCAGCAAAATACCACTTGCGGTAGTTGGCGTGCTGACCGCCGATGTAATCAGCATGGACCGTGAGCAGTGCCTGATTTGGGGTCATGCGGGAAGCGCGCGAGTCGAGAAGATGCATCAAAAAGTCGAACTGGAATGGCCCAAGTCGTCAGCCAGACAGATTAGAACGAAATAAAAGACAAACCATATTGCGCATTGAGTCGCGCTGGAAGCCGAATTTCTGGGTGAGGTCGAGGAAAATGTCTTCGACTTCCTCGGTGGACATGGGGATTTGGCGGTCGCTGGACCAGGCGGGGTAGGGCTCTGAGTTGCCAACACCTGGGTCAGCAAAAGGAGATATGCTGGGAGTGCTGGAGGCATGAGAGTCAACGCTTGCGACGTAGCGACGACGAGCATGGTCCTCGGGTGGGGCATTGAATCCACCTTGGTAACTGGACGAAGAAGTTACAGAGCCGTAGTGGTCTGACTCCTGGTCCCAATCACGGCGCGGCTGTTGCGGAGGTTGCCCATAGGGTTGCTGAGCAGGCGGCTGGCCATAAGGCTGGCGGGGAGGCGGCTGTCCACCGTATCCACGGTTTTGATAGGACATGCCAGACAGAGGCAAATTGCGGTTATCGGAACGACCAAGCGTAAAGAAACTAGAATGAAAGGGTGTGAACGAGTGAAAGGTCGTGCGTCTTGCAAGAAGGAAAGCGCCTGTAACGGCGAGGGCGGTGGTATAAGAAGAGAGAGCTCAATGCTCCCGGGTTGCGACCTGTTCTGTCACCGCTTGATCGATGGGTGTTACCTCTTCAATGGCCGTGCTCTCCGTTTTTGATGTCAAATCTAAGTCTGTGCTCGGCGTTTGTCTTTCTACGCGAAGTAATATGAACAGCATTTTGCTAGTGTGCTTGTGTAATATGGAAGATAGGGTTATTAGGTATATGAACAACTAACTGCACCACTCTCTCTCTAGACAGTTTCACGGACGATCACACTTAAAACGGTGACGCTAAAAAAACCTGGCATCAGCATCACAACAAAAACGAACAAGGAAACAATGCGCACTCATCTGGTTTCTTGAATATCTTCCGTCAGCAATTTCGCAAAGATGTAACTGGCTAGACTTACTGGCCCACGGTAAAAGTACCCATTGCGCTGCGCTGAAACTGAAACAAAAAAGGGGGACGTTAGAGAGCTGAAGCAAGAGACAAGTCAAGGTCCAACCTTCAAACGGACTCGTATGTTCGGGATCTGCCATCTTGGCCGTTGCGTGAGCGACAATAGCATCAGCAATGCCTTGGGCAACCTCTTCATCTGAGCCTTGCCGGCGAAGAACAGAAGCAATCAAGGCCTCAATGGCTTCTGGATTCTCAGCTACATCAACATTATCTGAAAGCCCAGTCCGTCTACAAGCATAGTGAGAACATGAATGAACATAATAACGATATCACACGAACATATAAGACAACCACGTCTCCATGTTGAAGCTGTAGTTGATCGACCTTTGCTTCTTCTGGGGGTGTAGATAAATCATTACTATCGAGGGCAGGGGGATTGGACAGTTGACTGAGGGCTGTTAAATATATTTAATTCTCTATAGAAGAGGGGGTAAGACTCACGCTGGTAAGTTATGTCCAAAGTAGTGCGAAGGCCCAGAGTTGTAGACGACGTGACCACTACGATACACTAAGAAACCACTGTCACCTAAGCTAAAAAAGGATATCTATGAGAATGCAATAAACACAACGTGAAGGGACCGACTTGGCAGAGGAAAGAACAGCAGAATTGGAGTTCAAAGTTACAATAGTTGCTGTACTAGAACCTAATGCACGGACTTCTTGCAAAGTCGTATAATATCCATTCACAAGGAGGTCGACAGCATCTTGTTGCTCCCCAACTTGGTCGACTTCTGCCTCCTCGTCGTATTCTTCTTCGTGTTCTTTGTCTATTTCATCAACTTCTCGTTCCTCAGCCTCAGCGATGGGTTCCGTCTTGGCTGCCTCTGAGCGTTCGTTAATATCTTGATGCTCTTCAATTTGTTTATGTTACATACCTTCGCCATTGACCTCATTGTCCTTGTCGAAGTCCTTGTCTGTCTCCTCAGCCATAGGATCAATTTCCGGTTCGCCTGCCCATGCATGTTGAGCATACTGAGCATTGTGATACATAAGAGCTTGTGAGAAGAGTGAAGGGTCGATTCCTTGTTGATGCCAGCCTCCTACGCCATCCGCAACGCCTAATGCAAGGCCCTAAGGATAACATCATTGTTAGAACATTCAAAAATGGGAACAGTTCAATATTCCCACAGAGTCGTCACGCATCTGAAAAAACCCACAAGACAAAAAGAAAATATGAGAACATAAATGAATGTCGGAAGGAACTTAAACGAACAGGTTGCACGAAGAAAAAGTCGTCCCCAATATCCCGGTCACTCGATTCGCGTGGTGGATTAGACAATGTCTCAATTACCTTCACATTTATTGGGTGTTGCGTGGGAAATCGATGGAAAACGCGTCCAGAAGATGTTTTCCCTTGCCAACTCGCCCCAACATGGAAAGTAAACGGTCGTTTCGGGTATTCATGATCCGTTGAATACGCCCGGAAATGCCAAAAAACGACTCTCTTTGAATTTCTGCACGACACCGCCGCGGTGCGTCGTGCAACAAAGATTGAGGTCATGACTGTTGAGTCCGGAAAATGTTGCCCATACTACGCAAATGCTTCCGATGTTATGGTTCATCCCAAATGAAATATTGACTACGTAAATTGGAATTTTTTACTATCCTCTACTGCCTTCAAAATCGATGATGGCCGAGATGGCCCTTTCGCACTAAACGGATTGACCTTGGTCCCCTTCGGCCGGTTTTGTGAAGCCGGAGAGCTCAACGTAACTTTAGACTGGGGTCTTCGGATGCACGCCTCACGGAGAGCAGTCAGCGACGCGGATGCCGCACTATTAGTGGGAGGTACTAAAGAGGAACTCTGGCTTAACTTGGCATGAGCAGGTAACCCAGCTTTCTTCTGATGCACTGGCGGGACGCTAGAGATAGGTTCCTGAACCCATGGAACTACTTCTCGGTACAACGAAAGGCCATTCCAGTTATTCTCCTGAAAAAGATCTCGGACGACGTCGCGACGGGCCAGTGTAGCTTTGGCAGAATACCCTACATCTTTTAGAGGTCGGTGTTTGTTAGCATAAAACCTTTGAGGAGGGACACCGTGCAATGCGTTCTGCCCCAAATGTCGCTCAAAAGTGGGAATAGATGGTCCTAATTTAGAATGTGCCATTGTAGCAACGCTGCTTGTGAATGAAGAGTTTGATGACGCAAAAGTGTAGCTGTCCTTTAAGAACGAATCTGACATTTGGCTTACTGGTCGAATGTCGGGATGCCGCAAAGAATCAACGACAATTTTGGCAGTATCCTTGATGTTTGCAGAGTATAAGGTGGATGGATACCGTTCCTCGAGGACCTGTGAGACTCTCCGTTATCGGTGTAGGATAGAATAGCTTTTCTCCTTGTCGACCACACGGCAAAAAGGTTGATGAATCAGGAATGTAGCATTTGGTCCCTCGCAAATCTAACCATATGATATTTAATTTCTGGGAGATAAAAACAATCCGAAAGACTAACCTAGGACCGAGAGCAGAGAGAATGGACGAAGAACCTCCCAGATCTTGTTTTTCACTCCAGAACAATTCTGAAGTCTTAACATTCGTAGATACCGAGGCCCATGATAATGTCTAAAGCCTTTGAGACCCTCTTGCGTCAAATCAGCCAGTTTTTTCACCCCATAATGTGTTAGTCTAGTTCGACTGGCATCGAATGCGACAAGCAGCTGCAACTTGTCTAAAGCAGCAATGGTCTCGTCCGTCAAATCAGAGCACCCAGGAAGTTCCAAAATTACGATGAACATGAAACCTCGAGAGGGAATAATAGAGTTCAAGAGTGGTAAATGTATATCTTCGAGGGGAAGAGTGTACGTCGAAAAAGACGCGTGCTCGAGGTCATCTGTCAGTTCATAGAGCTGAACAAACGATGCCCATATCCGTGGGTCAACTCGAGAAGGATCTCCATGTGGAAACAAATGATGGAAAAGGCGCTCGTCGCACTCTACCGTTGTTGGTTGAAATGGGAGACGTCGAAAATGTTCTCCAAGTTCAAGCTTGTTGCACTTCTTGTACGTACTGCCTAGACAGAACCAAGCGAGACATGGAATTGCACTCTTTGTTCGAAATGTCGCGTCTTCGTATTGGTCGACATAGGAACCTGGGATATATGGTGGAGGCATGGAGATATTGGATATCATCTGGTCGCGTTCGTCTGCGACGCGTCTTGGCTCCCATAGTTGAATACCAGACATTCGGGGCTGTTGAAGCAAGATACGTCAAAAGATCGAAGGGAAAGAAGGTAATGGACAAGAAGCACTGAAGGATCTTCGCGGTTTGAAGACAGAACCACTGCTCCCGAAACCTAATACAAATATGTACATTGATACCACCCTTCTCCAGTTCTTCGTTGCAGACTAAGCTTACAAATCTCTATCAAGGAAACTCTGAATGACTCCAGCAGGAGTTAAGGGATATTCTTTCAAGATCACTTTGTCGTCATCGGTAATGACCGTGTTGGGTTGCACGAAAATCTTGCGAGGCTGCTTCTTACGAAGCACCAAGTCGCGAAGCTCAGTCGCCCATCCCTCGAAAGGTGCCGTTAAGTCAGTGTAAAACTGCCTTGCTCCGTTCCCATCCGCAATACACTTGCGAATTTGGAGATCAACGAGCAGCTTGCCAGCGACTTCGGCACCCTTTGACAAAACTTTCTCACGATCGACCTAAGAAGCTCAATCAAAGGGCGACCTCCATTTTATCGTCAACCCCATAAAGACTTACCCTAACATATGCATTTTCCAGCTTGCCATCCTTGTCACGAATTTCTTCCAGGCGAGCGATGCCTGAATTGATGAGGTGTTTGGTAATACCGTGTCTAGCAACCTTTGAGATGCGCCTCGCTGACAGTGCAATGAAGATACCTCGCTTGCATGTGCGCTTGACCATGTTTTCCAGTGACTGGATCATAGAACTCAAGAGCCCTCAGGCCAGCTCGCGCTACAAAACGGTCAGTAGGAAATGTGGCTGACCACGACGAATCGTACCCATCAATAGGAACGTAATATACTGGATATCCTCTGCATCCTTGGTCTCAGTATACTACATGATAATCAGTGGCAAGATAGACGACGAGGACGGGAAAGAAATCCACTTTAAACAATCTGAGAATATCCGGATTGCTAACGACTGCCATGGTTTCAGACGACAAATGTGGAAGGACCAAGAAAGGGAGAATTTTACGGAAGAGGGCAACAGCCTCAGCACGGCATTCCTCCAAAGACGAAGATACTTCTCCTAGAACGGCATCTGGCGTTTGTCCAGGTTTATACCATGATTCACTAAGAAGTTTTGAGAGTAGTTCGCATGGTTTTGATGGCAGAAGTTACACGGGCTTTCCGGTTAACGGATTGATCGTCTACAACGATTGAATATCAATGCGATGAGTAGGTGGCAGTTAAGGGACTTTACCTTAGGATCAAAGTTGAGCTTTCCATCCGCATCTTCCGTGAAAAGCTTGCCAGACCCATGGCCGAGTAATTCATGATTAGCGACTTGCAATTCAAATGCTTTGCCGTCCCAAGCATTATAGAGCGATACATCATCCGGATGGATGAAGGTGAGTTCTTCATCTAAGAAGAATAAGCATCAAATGTCCCGAGCAACGCGTTGGCAGACAAACTAGGTGCTTTTGCGGAAAGAATGTTCTGTTAAAACGTCAAGGCTCAAAAAACAATAATTCTCAGCGAGGCCGCACCGCCAGAGAAACATTTTCTATTCACGTTTTGGTGAACAGTTGAATATCATCTTAAAACACTCACTATATCCATCTTCTCACGAACGTCATAGTAGTTCTAGACGCAGGAAAGGGTTTGTGCCTATCGGGTAGCGAAAATTTATGCTCACGGGGATCTAAGAAACGTGTGATTAGAAGGAATGTGTGATTTAGAGAGATCAAGTTGAAGCAATACATTGATGCCTAATCGATGTTAGCATAGGCGTTCGGTGGTGTTCTTATCTTACCAACTGGAATGCCGCCCGTTGCAAATGTCAAAACAGACAAAGCGGTAAAGTCTGGTCTTCGAAATTCCTTCCATGCCCAGCCTATTAGTCGGAAGCGCACATGAGAGACAAGCGAAGCACCTTTTCAAACTCTTCGAAGTGTAGTCAGCATAGACAGGCCTGAGAATCATGAGGAGAATCACCTGGTCCCCACGGAAGGGTTTTTATGATTTCAGCGGCAGAGTCCACCATCTCAGTGTACTTCTCCGAAAGTTTCTTATCAACTATCGCAGTAAAGCCTTCCCATTCAGCTCGAGCGCCTTCAGGATCAACATAAGATTCAATGAACTACGGTGGGATATTAATAGCTGAATAACACAGGTGTAAACAGAGGCACATACACCAATATATGATTCCACCACGGGTCCAACATCTTTGACCCAGTGAGTACTGCCTTCCTTGTGCGCCTCGACTGATCCAGTTTGGAAGCTGGGGAGATATTAAAACAAAAGAAGGCTAACAACTCAGACTAAGAAAAAGACTTGCGAAGTAATATAAGACTTGATAGCGTTCGCCTGGTGATCATTCGCAGCGTATGGCTCTGCCTTGTATATGTTAGGACAGGATTTAGAAGCAAAAATAAAAAAGAAGCGGCCGCATACCTCTTTGAGATACTTGACAACGTTGGCCAAACTATCTGAAAAGTCACCATACTCGACCTTCAATTGTGCATTTGGGTGGCCAGCAAGGTTGGAAATCGAGGCAGTTTGTCCTTCCTTTTTGTCAACGGAAGCAACTAATATCGTGTAATCACCAAGGGCGTTCTTTCGAACGCTGGACGAAGCATACGACGTGAGGATGGAAGACTTTTTCATGTCATGGATGCGTACCGAGTATTCAATACGTCCAAAGAAATGGACTCTGCAGCGGATTGAACAGCGGATATTTCAGCGTCGCTCATGGGTTCTCCAAGATAATAATTAGATGTATGGCCCTGACTGGGCTTTCCAATTGAGAGAGACGCCTCAGGCTTGTCGGCATAAATGTCGCCTTTGAGCTGAGGGATGTTGATTGCACCATCGTTTCATCTTGGTAAAAGACGCGCGAACCTTTTCCCAGAGAGCAGATGCTTCGGGATGAGAAGATGCGTTCACAACCTGAGCAAACTTATCCTGAGGAATGCGGGGAAATATCTTGGTGGCACCAAACGACCTAAAGCTGAGGATCGGGCGATCAACACGCTGAAGAAAGGGATGCCTCAAAACTATTCACTTGACGAGATTGGACAAAACTTGGACCGTGTATTGAAGCAGATCTTGGAATTCTGACTCCGTCAAACCTGATTTGTCCTGGAGAGCAGGTAAAGCTGAAATGTTGTTCGAGAAAGTCGTGGTAAGAAGTTTGTAAAGATCGGTGGCATATGAGGTCCATTGCTCTGAAAGGAAAGCTAAGAGACAGCGAGCCAGGTGCTCTGAATTATTGCATTGCAGTACCTTGAATAATGGATCCACCTGCCCAACTTGCCTTTCCTACCCAGTGGGCATACTTTCGTTCCTTATCTGAGAGCAGCTCAAAGACATTTTTAACATCCAGCAAGCAAATAGGAGCTTCTTTATCAGCCAAATAGCGTTCACCCATGGTAGTTGAGATGCAAAAGCAGATCAGCGCTCGCGTGACCAGGCTCTCTTCACGCGTCCATCATGCCTCTGCTCTCTAGGTGAGTCGTGTTTTCCTCTTTCGACTCCTCGGAACCACAACCAACTATTTAATTTTTAGAGGCCTAGATGTTGGTCTTGGTATTTTCACGGGCTTCCTGGCCTACTATCTACACGAAAACCATCCCAGGACAGCCTTACCTCCACAAGAGCGACTGGTGCCTCTTTTGCAATGGAAGTGGCAAAAACTTCAGAATCCTTCTGATAAATGACAAGGTGTATGATATAATTCTTCAATTTTAGCTGTTTCCTAACTTCCATGCTCGTCATAGTTCATATTACAGAATAAACTTCTATTGAGATAGATTTGCGGCATACTCTGAAGCTTCTGCATATTGTGAAGACCGCTCAATGCTGATGGAACAAACAAGTAGTTCTCCCGGAAGTGTTGCGAGCTCTTGAGGGACATTGAATCGTTGGACAATATGTGGGCACTCTGTTGCACACAATGCAAAGACTTTGAAACCATCCATGACGCAAATAAACTTGAACGTGTGAGATTAGAAAGCGAGCGAAGACAGAATTATCTCACCAACTTTCCCGCCTCCAATTCTGAAACCAACTTCTGATACAACGCCGATTCGTTGGGAGTGGCATTTGCGGACACACTGCCGCGCGCAACAATGCCTTCACAGCGTACGCTATTAAGAACAGAGTCCACATGTTGACCGCTATACACTTTTCCAGGAGAGGCACCTTTTGTCACACGAAAGCTACTCAGATGGTCAGGATTAGCGCTGTGCAAGAGTAAAGTCACGGAAGAAGCAGAGTTCAACGACAGAGGAAATGCTAGAGTAGTTCCACTGTGAAGTTTTAAAGTCGGCACATAATATACTTGTTGGTCATAAGGCAGAACAAACCTCTCGGCGGTCCCGACCGTTGCAGCTGGCGCAGTCGACCCTCCAGTCCAGAGTGGGGAATTGAAGATGGAATTTTTGATTGCAGTGAATCTATGTATAACGTTATCTTAAGGACCTAAACTCTAATCCAAATGAGAGAACATACCCTTTAGTGAAGATGGATCCTTCTCGTGCTGGTTCTGGGGCTGGCTCTTCAGTCTCCTCCTCGAAATCGGGGAGGTCACCGAGGTCGGTGGGATGAACTTCGTCATCAACTTCATATTCACCATCGAGGTCCATTGTATCGGAATTATCTTCAGGGATAGCTGTCTGAGAGGACGGCGTTCCATTTTCTGCAGGAGGAACGGAGGCTTTGACCAAAGATTTGTGGTATCGTCCCTTCAGCACTTTTGGGCCAGTCTTTCCAAAGGTGAGAAGAGATGCCTTGTCCTTAGGAGTCTTTGAGCCAGACACTCCGGGGGCTTTCCGTCCGATCCTACTCTTTACCGAAATTGCATTGTCAAGGTTGTCAGTCTCGGTGCCCTCAATGATTTGAGTGCGCCCTCGAGCTTCGGATAACCCTTCATCTGGTTCATCGAAAAAAGAGTCGCGCTCATCTGGTTCGGTTGCCGGAGATGTTACCGCCTTTTTGCGCGACGATTGACGGCGTTGAAGACGCTCAGGCTCTGAGTCAGGGACTTCTTCAGCTTCTTGTTGCTTCCGGCGTTTAGTTTTACGAGGCAATGAGGTTGTGGGTTGCTCTTCGTCCTGAACCTTCCTCTTTCCATTTGGGGATTCCGCCTGCGAAGCCTTGGATGTTGTCGTTGCTGTCCGTTTGGGCCTGGTGCGAACTGCAAAGCAATGAGACATAATAATCAGAGAGAGACAAGTACACGCGTTTACCTCTCGGTGGACCTGTGCGCATATTAATTTCTTCGTCTTCAATGAATTGAGAAACATCTCGATAGCTCCGCCCGCCAGTATCTGCGCTATAACACAGTCAGGCTGCTATCGCGTAATTTGCTGACGCGTTCGAAACTTACGAGTTCCAAAATTCATCGACAAAGTGCGCGCTTCCGCCGCGGAACGAGGTCAACGGTTCCCAACTATACACGGTCAAAAGTCACATCGTCCATCGGTGCCTCCAAAGGAAACTTACGTATCATCGTCAGGACTATAGCCTTTCCACTACAGATGACAAAAATAAATTTATATAAGTGCTGTTTCGTGTCTCACCATGACTTACATGGACAAGAAAGACCTATTAATCAGTGTTAGAATTTGGGGAATGGTGCAGAAGCGTTTCATTTACAATGCGAAGCTTTTTCCGGTGCTTTTCAATTCTAGCCTTTCTTACACATTCTATGCAAAGGTGAGTGAGGGAGCTCAAGTGAACGCAGCACAGGACATGCCAACTTCATATTCCTTGGGCATGGCTGCAAGAAGGAGGTTGAAATGCACCCGTTCACTATTCTCATGGCTAGGTTCCCTACAGGCTTGGTTACGGAGTGAAATATATTATACAGAATTAAATCATGTCTTCGAAGTTTTGATATCGTGCACAAACACCGTCCTTGTCGAATCTCCATACCACCCTCGATTACTGCTTGCACTCACAAGGAAACGTCCAGCAGGGTCGATAACTGGACAACATGAATAATCGGGGCCCTCAACAGAAAAAAATGGAAAGTAAGACTCACTCATCTGTGATATATAACCGCCATGGTGACCAGGAATAATCTTGAAAGGAACCCCACTCCGTTTTGTCCCACCGTCAGTTTCTCCCCCATCAGCCACATCCCACAACCGAAGATTGTCATTTGAGGCGCTTAGTAATATTTAAACGAATGAAAATACATGGATGCAATATACGTACCAAGCAATATGGCGGTTGTCCGGGAACGCGACAACACACGAGACAACGCCAGAACTTGCTGGATTGCGAAGGGTCTTAAGCATTCGGGGGGTTCCAGACGGCCCCGATTTCCCAAGCTGCCGCACATCCCAAACGTCAATGGCTCCATTTCTGCGACCAGCATAGATCTGAGAGCCATCTGCGGACCAACAAGACTACCAATTGTTCATGCCTTGCATATCGGGGTAGGGTAAAAGTGGAAACTGACTGATATACACCATGGAGGCGTCTTGTCATTCATCCAAAGGCGACCAACACCAGTTCCAGGCGAGTTCACACGACAATCCCACAACACAACCTGGCCGTCTACGAACGTCGTCATGAGTATGTCAGGTGAGAACTGTCGGTACAGGTCCGCAGTTAAGAGAGGAGGAGCATTTCTTGGAGCGGCAGGTATCCGTGCTGAGTTTTCTGTCTTTGTTGGCATTGCAAGACCATGGCTGGATTCCTTGGATTTCTTTGCCGGTTCGGTGTCTGGGTCGTCGAAAAGCGGGTCGAAGTCTGAGTTTGCGTCTTCGTCATCATTTGCTTCAGGTTCTTCTTCGGGTTTCTCTTCATCCACATCCATGGACATAGACGGTTGGGCAGGTGCCTCAGGACGAAGAGCTACGCTACTGAGTTGGGCTCCGTGGGCACGAAAGCGTCGAGTTTCCTTCCCTGTATTTAAGTCCCAATGCTTTTAGCAGTTAGTCAGCCAACTAGGAGCAATTCAGTATCGAAAAACATACGACTGTATACCCATCCCAACCACCACTGAATACTCCAACCTCATCTCGATCCAGGCAAAGTGAGGATATAGGTCCGCTATGGGCAGCTTTGATGGTATGAAACCGATGACCGGGTTCGTGTCGTACTGTAAAAAGGTTTAAATGACCTTGCTGTTAATGATAAGTACCGTGAATAGATAGGCGAAGACGGAAACGCGAACCTGGGTTCCGCTAACTGCCCATAATGCGTCCCCTTGCATTGTCATGGACAACACGGGAGACAGCGTCAGTTCTTCCCCTGGAGGTACTGGTACATCGTCCGCCGGATTCTCCCACCAACATCGTAGATTGGGAGCCTTTAGAATGCCTTCGACCACACCAGCGTGGTGTCTTTGTGGCGCGCTAAGAAGAGCTTTTCCGTTAAGTGAAGTAAAGATATCGTAGTCACGGATGTAACCATCATCAGATCCAGTGACGAGATGTGTGAAACAAGCTGAAGCTGCGAGAGAATGTGTGGGACAAGGGTGAGGTAGTGCACAAACGGCTTCAACGACAAAAGACGCGGTCAAATTCGGCTTTATGGTGCGTCTGCGGACAAAGGCAGGAGACAGAGACCGTTGACGCTTGGCCGGAACAGGAACTGAAATACGTGAGATGGAAATATGAGAAGCTATCTGCCAATCCTACGTTCTTCAGGGACAACGTCCATTTGTTCATCTGTTTCTGTAGTCTCTGGTGGTAGCTGAGGTGTTTCAAGAGGTGTCTCAGTCGGTGTTGTTGGTTCAGAGTCATTCATAACTTCAAGATCATCTTCATCCTCTGAATCCTCGGTTACGGATTCCTAGCGAGCAAGGGTAAGTTGAGCTTGATGCCTTTAGTTTACCCTTCTAGGAGAATTTACTTCTTCTGTAGCTTCATCACGAGTAGCAAGAGTATCGTCATCATCTTCTTCGACATCGTTTTCGTCGGGGAAGTCTTCAGGTGATTGGGCATCGTCGTCGTCCATGGTTGTTCGAAATGAGCAGGAAGCACTTAGCGCCAATCCCCACACTCTTTCGCCACTCTCACTATGGTTCTCGCAGATTTGGGCCGGAAACTCAATGCTGCTTTGTCTTCGCTGAATCGAGCCCCCATTATCGACGAAAAGGTCTTACGGGCGTTCTTTAACTTTACTGTCTCTCAAATAGTTGTATGTTTTAGGTACTGGATGGGATTCTCAAGGATATTACGGCTGCTCTTCTTGAATCTGACGTCAATGTCAAACTTGTATCTAGCCTTCGGTCGAAAGTCAAAAGTAAAGTAAAGGCTGCTCTGGAAACAGGCGACAAGACGAAGGAAGTTAACCGTAAGAACGTGGTTCAACGAGTACGTATCTTCTTTGCGCTGCTCTCAACATTCTGAAAGCTGTTCACCTAAATCAGGCTGTATTTGATGAATTAGTATATCTGGTGGATCCTGGGGTAGAACCCTATAAGCCCAAGAAAGGCCAGGTGAATGTCATTATGGCCGTCGGTCTGCAGGTTCGAGCCGCTCGTTGAATTCGACAATGTTCAATCTGACCATTGTTATTAGGGAAATGGAAAGACTACAACATGCACAAAACTGGCTGTCCATTATCAAAAAAGAGGCTTCAAATCCGCCATCGTTTGCGCAGACACGTTCCGTGCCGGTGCTTTTGACCAAACACGGCAGTCAGCCACTAAAGCCAAGGTTGCCTACTTTGGTTCGTACACTGAAACAGACCCAGTTTCAATTGCTGCACAAGGTGTCGCCAAATTCAAGAAAGAACGATTCGAGGTCATCATCGTTGATACTTCCGGTCGACATAAACAAGAATCAGAACTTTTCGAGGAGATGGTTCAGATTGGAGAAGCTGTAAAACCCAATATGACGATCCTCATCCTCGATGCGAGCATTGGCCAGGCGGCAGAAGCTCAGAGTAGAGCGTTCAAAGACAGTGCGGACTTTGGAGCCATCATCGTCACAAAAATGGACGGCCATGCAAAGGGAGGAGGAGCTATTTCTGCGTGAGATTTTGAATGCGTTGTTTGTGACCTTCTTCTAACCATAATTTAAGGGTGGCTGCGACTAAAACTCCAATAATCTTCCTTGGTGTTGGAGAGCATTTACATGACCTTGATAGATTTTCTCCAGAACCGTTCATTTCGAAATTACTTGGCCTGGGTGATGTTCAAGGGTTAATGGAGCACATGCAAGATCTTGCAACCCAAAATCCTGACAAGCAGAAAGAGATTGCGAAGAAGTTAGAAGAAGGCAAATTAAGTATTCGAGATTGGAGGGAACAAATCCAGAATGTCATGAACATGTTTGGATTCTCTTTTCATTCACCATGGCTTTCACTCACCATTTTATTTTTCAGGGGCCCTATCAGCAAGATTGCTTCCATGATCCCTGGCCTTCCACAGGACATGCTTCAAGGTTCAGACGAGGAAGGCACACTTCGCATGAAGCGCATGATTTATATTACCGATAGTATGACTGCTATGGAACTCGACTCTGACGGTTCGCCCTTTATGGAATTTGCGAAGGATGGGAAGCCAACAGGGTTGACATGGCGAGTTGTACGAGTGGCTCGCGGGAGTGGAACAAGTGTGAGAGAAGTGGAGGAATTGTTATGTCAATATCGTGTTATGGCGAATATGGCGAAGCAAGCGGGCGGGAAAAATGGATGGTCAGCCTTTTTCTTTGTGTGATTTCTGTGACTCTGATCATTGCGTTAGGCTGCAAGCTGCTCAACGTATGCAAGCAGCGGCGGGAGGAAAGGGGCGCGGTCCTAACGGGATGCCTACACCAGCCCAAATATCGGCCATGCAGGTTTGATGTTTTGTGCGGTGTTCTTTAACCCTTTTCTGATTTCTCTTGATAGCGCTCTATGCCCCCGGGTATGCTTCAACAAATGCAGCGTCAAATGCGGCAAGGTGGAGGGATGCAAGTACGTTTTTTTTAAATACTATTTGCGCAGAATTCTCTTCTGACGAACGAACTCGTAGGAGATGATGAAAGCTATGATGGGTGGTCAAGGGATGGACCAAGGAGAGATTGACCAACTGCAGCAAATGATGCAAGGCATGGGTGGTGGCCTTGGTGGCTTAGGAGGACTTGGTGGAGCAGGTGGCATGCCAGGGATGGGTAACCTCTTTAACATGATGGGTATGAACAATAACGGACCGCGATAACAGTTTTTACACACATGTACCACTAGCATTAGGATAACTATGGGAAGGGTCCTATCATAGTATACAACAATGGAGGAAGACGTGGAGATACGTGGACTACTAGTCTTGCTTGCTTTCCTGTTCCTTCTGGGCTGCTTTGTGCGCCTCTTTTTGCTTAGAAGCTGAAGCAGTGTTACCAAAAATGAAGGAAGATGTGTGCTTATCGGCTCCCGTCTTTTTAGATTTGGGTGGTGGATCAGCGAACAAGCTCTAGAATCGGGTAAGGCGCAGAAGACAAAATATTATATGAACACTTGCTGTCCAGAGACCGAATACTCCAATGGTACCCGAGATAAAAAATACCACGTCGGAAAGAGGGCCTGGTTAAATGAGAAAAGGTTTAGGAGAAAAGCGGAGCAACAAGATTGACCTATTTGACGTGTTTGACCTGCATTGTACGCTAAGAGTGAGCTGAGAACCGCAGCACTAGAAATAGGAAGGATAAGAGCATGGTTTGCGCCACGGGGTTCAGTAGGGACGGGGGCTGAGGCCCCAGGAATCTTTTTTTTTTTTTTTTGAGTTCAACGAAGGACCAGGTGTCGACATTCATACGCACATTTAATACAATGGCAATTGCTACTGCAATCATGAAAAGGCCAAACTGAACAGATAAAAAGGATTCAAGAGGGGTCAAAGCTGTATCTCCTTTCGACCTGCCCAATTCCGCAAGGAATACGAGCAACCGGGGAAAGAAGAGGAGGATCGAGGAGAAGCCAACCAAACTGATGCCGTGGAGTTTATGAAACTGTTTGACTCAAGGACGGCCTGATTGTGCGTACAGTATTGCGGTCGACCAACTCCAGTAGCCAGCCAGACTGTCAGAGTCGTCGGAGGTGTCGAAGCCGTATTTGTCGTGGGGCATGATGGAAATTTAAAGCAAGAAGTGTGGACAATCCGCAAGCTGATGACGGAAGCAAATGTATCACACCCTGGGTTTGTGAACAAATTAAGCGCCATCGGCCCATCGCCTTGAAGACCGCCACCAACCGGTGAGGCAAGCCCGCTGAGCATTTCAACTAATGCTCTTTCGTTCCTCCCTCCTCTAAGAGTGAGCGGTCTTATATACTTCCCTTTTATCCCTTCTCTGCAACTCTAACAGTCTCTCTCAGATCAGCCTGCTTTCTTGTCACCTAGCTTAGAAGCGCGCCGACTGTTGCTTGCGGGCCCATTTTCTCTCCCTTCCAATGTCACGCCCGCCAAACGACCAGCTCTCTACTGGCGGAGACAGCGACCCTTCTGCTGAAAACGGGATGTCGACACACCAACCAGAGTCCTCTCAGCACCATTCAGAGCTCAACCAATACTACGAACCTAACCCTGGTGCGGTTTACATTCTTTGGTTTAGTCGTCAATTTTGACACTTTTTTCATATCTTAGAAACTCCATTTGGTGGCTCTGAAGGTCATGAAGATGTCTACAGCCAGCGCTACGAACAGTCCAATGAATCCTATGGCCACAGAGCATCCAGCTACCCGGAATCGTATGCTAATCGAATGTCCAGCTATCCAGACGCTCCTTCTACTCCAGGATATGACTACGCTACTGGGGCTCCCCGAGACTCATACCCTGCATGGACCACAGAACGTCAGATCCCTCTCTCTAAGGAGGAAATCGAAGATATCTTCCTCGACCTCAGTCAAAAATTTGGTTTCCAGCGGGATTCTATGCGTAACATGGTTAGTTTTCACGTGCCGCCGTTGACGACATATTGCTGACCCTTGTGCCTAGTTTGACTTCCTTATGCAACTTTTGGACAGTCGCGCTTCCCGCATGTCTCCGAACCAAGCGCTCCTAACTTTGCACGCTGACTATATTGGTGGGATCAACGCAAATTACCGCAAGTGGTACTTTGCTGCACAGCTCGACCTTGATGACGCCGTGGGCCAGACACAAAATCCTGGTCTCACCCGATTGGCTTCAACTCGCCGGAAAGCAAAACGTCCTGGTCATGCCAAGAACCTCAATACCGCCCTTGAACGATGGCGGCACGCTATGAATGCCATGAGCCAGTACGATCGTCTTCGCCAGATTGCTCTTTGGCTGCTCTGTTGGGGTGAAGCGGCTCAAGTCCGTTATTGTCCTGAAGCTTTATGTTTTATCTTCAAGTGTGCAGACGACTATTATCGCTCGCCGGACTGTCAGAATCGCACTGAGCCTGTTCCCGAAGGGCTCTATCTTCGCTCAGTCATCAAACCCCTCTATCGGTATATACGTGATCAGGGTTACGAGACTGTCGACGGCGCATTTGTCCGCAGAGAACGTGATCACGACAGTATTGTCGGCTACGACGATATCAACCAGCTATTCTGGTACCCGGAAGGTCTTGCTAGGATTGTGCTCAATGACAGGGTAGAGTTTTTCCCTTTCTAAAATATTTCGATATACTCAATTTTATCTTAGACTAGGATTGTCGACCTTGCCCCCGCTCAGAGATTCATGAAATTTGACCGAATAGACTGGAACCGAGTCTTTTTCAAGACCTACTACGAGACACGGAGCTTCGGTCACCTTCTCGTCAACTTCAACCGAATTTGGGTTATTCACATCGCGGCCTTCTACTTCTACACCTCTTACAACTCGCCCAAAATCTATGAGGTGAATGGTAAGAATAATGCAGCAATGACTTGGTCGGCCACAGCACTCGGTGGTGCAGTTGCGACAATAATTATGATTATCGCCACACTCTGGGAGTTCACCTTTATCCCTACGACTTGGAATAATACGGCTCACCTGGCACGGCGTCTCATCTTCCTCCTTATCACGCTCGCCCTCACCGCCGGTCCGACGTTCTACATCGCGCTCGCAGAATATGGTGGACACGGTGGTACTATTACTCTCATCATAGGCATCGTACAGTTTGGTATTTCCGTCTGTGCTACGCTTCTCTTTGCCATCATGCCATCCGGCAGGATGTTCGGAGATCGTGTTGCAGGCAAATCTAGGAAGTACCTCGCTAGCCAAACATTCACAGCGAGCTACCACACTCTGGGAAGAACGAAGCGTTCTGCGTCTATCCTCCTTTGGTTGCTTGTCTTTGGGTGCAAGCTCGTCGAAGGATACTTTTATCTGACAATGTCCTTCCGGTTCCCCATCGCTGATATGGTGCCCATGAAAGTGCAAGGCTGTAGCGATCCTATCTTCGGCGACGCTCTCTGCAGAAACCATGCATCTTTCACCCTGGCGATCATGTATATCATGGACCTGACTCTGTTCTTCCTTGATACTTTCCTTTGGTTTATCATATGGAACACAGTATTCAGTATCGGCAGATCGTTTGCTTTGGGACTTTCCATCTGGACACCTTGGCGCGACATATACACACGGCTACCGAAGCGAATGTACGCCAAGCTACTCGCAACAAATCAAATGGAAGTCAAGTACAAACCAAAAGTATGTGCATGCTATTAGTCTTGATTGGTACTCCCTAACGGTTCGCCTTAGGTTTTGGTCTCTCAGATCTGGAACGCCATTGTCATTTCGATGTACCGAGAGCATCTACTGTCCATTGATCACGTCCAGAAGCTGCTTTACCATCAGGTCGATAGTGGCACTGGCGGTCGTCGGAGTCTTCGTGCGCCACCTTTCTTCGTTGCGCAAGGCGACAAAGCCCCTGCGATCACCCAATTCTTCCCCAAAGATAGCGAAGCGGAGAGACGAATTTCATTCTTCGCACAATCGCTTACCGTCAATGTCCCAGCTCCTATCCCCATCGAAGCCATGCCTTCATTCACGGTGCTGACTCCACATTACAGCGAGAAGGTAGGCTGTTAAATTTCATATTGACTTCAGCTGCCTAATGTCTCCGATTAGATTCTGCTTTCACTCCGTGAGATCATCCGTGAAGAAGATCAGAATACTCGTGTTACTCTCCTCGAATACCTCAAGCAACTCCACCCCGTAGAATGGGAGAACTTCGTTAAGGACACTAAAATTCTCGCAGAAGAATCAGCTCTATTCAATGGGACTAACCCCTTCGCGAGTGAGAAGGGTGAGTCCAAGATGGATGATTTGCCCTTCTACTGCATTGGTTTCAAAAGCGCTGCTCCTGAATTCACACTCCGCACCCGCATTTGGGCATCTTTACGTGCTCAGACACTCTACCGAACTGTCTCTGGCATGATGAACTACTCTAAGGCCATCAAGCTGCTCTATCGTGTAGAGAACCCAGAAATTGTCCAGATGTACGGAAGCAATGCCGACCGATTGGAGCGAGAACTCGAAGGTATGGCACGGCGGAAATTCAAGTTCCTGGTATCTATGCAACGTTACGCCAAGTTCAATCGAGAAGAGCACGAGAACGCGGAGTTTCTCCTTCGCGCCTATCCTGATCTGCAGATCGCATACCTCGAACAGGAACCCCCTCGCAAGGAAGGTGGCGAGCCGCGGATATTCTCAGCCCTCGTCGATGGTCACAGCGAATTTATTGCCGAAACTGGACGCCGTCGTCCCAAGTACCGTGTCGAATTACCAGGAAACCCAATCCTTGGTGACGGGAAGTCGGATAACCAGAATCATGCCATCGTTTTCTACCGTGGCGAGTACCTTCAACTTATTGATGCCAATCAAGACAACTATCTCGAAGAATGCCTGAAGATTCGCAACGTTCTGGGCGAGTTTGAGGAGTACAATGTGTCGTCTCAGAGTCCATATGCTGCATGGTCCAAAAAAGATCTCAAGAAATCACCTGTCGCCATTGTCGGAGCACGAGAATATATCTTCTCTGAACATATTGGCATTCTTGGAGACGTTGCTGCCGGACAGGAGCAGACATTTGGTACCCTGTCTGCTCGTTCAATGGCATGGATTGGCGGAAAGCTTCACTACGGTCATCCAGATTTCCTCAACGCGACATATATGAACACTCGCGGTGGTGTCTCAAAAGCACAAAAGGGACTTCATTTGAACGAGGATATCTATGCTGGTATGAATGCCCTAGGTCGAGGCGCTCGTATCAAGCACACGGAATACTACCAGTGCGGCAAGGGACGTGATCTTGGATTTGGTACGATCCTAAACTTCCAGACAAAGATTGGAACAGGCATGGGAGAACAAATGCTGAGCCGAGAGTATTATTATCTTGGCACTCAGCTTCCCGTCGACCGCTTCCTTACCTTCTACTATGGTCACCCTGGCTTCCATATTAACAACATGTTGATTATCTTAGCTGTCCAGGTCTTCCTTGTAACCAGTACGTCTTTTTTTACTTCTCCAATATTTGCAAATTGACGAACCACTTCTTTTAGTGGTTTTCGTTGGCACTCTCCGATCAGAGCTGACAATTTGTCGGTACAGCCCAACCGGCGAATTTATTGGCGAAGCTGGCTGCTATAATCTCGTCAATGTGGTACAATGGATCGAGAAATGCATTCTCTCAATTTTCCTTGTGTTCCTCATCGCATTCCTTCCACTCTTCCTCCAAGGTTGGTTTCTTCTCTCAGACCCAGAAATTCCACCTCATGCGTTTTATAGAGCTGACCGAGCGAGGGAGTTGGAAAGCAGTTCTTCGCTTGGCGAAACAGTTTGGTTCCATGTCTCCCATCTTCCAGGTCTTCTCCACCCAGATTCAGACGCATTCAATCCTGAGCAATTTAACATTCGGTGGTGCGCGGTATATCGCCACTGGGAGAGGGTTTGCAACAACCAGAATCAACTTTAACATTCTCTTCTCTCGTTTCGCTGGTCCTAGCATTTATCTTGGAATGAGGAGTCTACTCCTCCTTCTCTATGCCACTTTGACGATGTGGACGCCGTATCTCATTTACTTCTGGATTTCAATTGCCGCTCTATGCATTGCTCCTTTCCTGTTCAATCCTCACCAGTTTGTGATCACTGACTTCATTATCGACTATCGGTGAGCCGCGATTAAACCCTCATTGATGATAGACCTTATACTTTTTAGGGAATTCCTTCGTTGGATGTCTCGAGGCAACTCGAGATCGCACAATAACTCTTGGATTGGCTATTGCCGTCTTTCAAGGACGTTGATCACAGGTTACAAGAGGAAGCGTCTTGGCCACCCGTCAGAGAAGCTTGCCGCTGATGTACCCAGAGCCCCTTGGCGAGCATTGCTCTTTTCAGAAATTTTCTTCCCCATCGTCCTGGCCATTCTTTTCGTTATTGCGTACTTGTTCGTCAAGTCTTTCCCGGGGGTCGATGGAAAATTCTCTCCAACGCCTTTGATTCGCATTCTCGTCATTGCCATAGGGCCCCTAGTCTTTAATGCAGCGATTCTCTTGGTGCAATTCGTCATCTCTCTCATGTTCGGAACGCTACTTCAGTCCATCGCTCCGCGGTTTGGATCCTTGATGGCGTTTGTGACTCACATGCTTGGCGTTATAGGAATGGTTGGTTTCTTCGAATTACTGGTATGTCTTTTTGGCTGCCCCAAAGACTTCCCCTGTACTTATTGTTTTTAGTGGTATCTTGAACGCTGGACTGTTAAGAACGCTGTTCTCGGTCTTATTGCCGCCATTGCTATCCAAAGGGCTATCCACAAAATTCTCATTGCCGTCTTCCTTTCTCGAGAGTACAAGCATGACGAAACGAACAGAGCTTGGTGGACTGGTCGCTGGTATGGCCGTGGCCTTGGAAACAGTACCATGATCCAACCAGCTCGTGAATTCGTCGTCAAGATTTTGGAGGTCTCTCTGTGGAGTTCTGACCTTGTCATTGCTCATCTCTTACTGTTCATGTTGACGCCGGCTATTCTCATTCCTTACATTGATCGACTCCATGCCACCGTCCTGTGTACGTGCCGTTACCTATAACCTGCGCATCCTGACCTCATTTGTCTCTGCAGTCTGGCTTCGACCTTCCAAACAAATTAGGGCGCCTCTATACTCTGTCAAGCAGAAGCGTCAACGACGCTGGATTGTGAGTGTTAACGTTGAGTGTCTAGGCTTCCGGAAACTAACCCACAGTAGATTGCCAAGTACAGCCTGGTATACATTGGTGCTATTGCTACCTTTGCGGTTCTTATTGTTCTTCGTACGTCATTTGAGACTACGTTTGTTTACTTTTTCTTACCATTCTTCTACAGCGGTATTGTTTGGAAGTACTACCGGCCCCTGCTCATTTTGTGACGTCTTGTAATGGACATGGACAAACTCCTGAACATTTGATCTATCGCCCTCTCTCACCTACATAATACTCTCCTTATTCTGCATTAGCATGGACACTCTTCATAGTTCTTTTTTTATTTTGTCTGTATTCGGTGGCTGCAACTTCATAGATTCTTCCCACTCCGGAATAAATGGATGGAATATGGCACTGCAGGCTGACTAACCTGCTTTAATGCTTGTGACCAAAGCTGCCAGTATGATTCTCACAGATTCCTTCCTATTCACGTTGGACAAGACATTATCCAAATAAGCTCAGTTGACGCCTGCTTGATCATCAATTAGGTCACGGCTAGAGTCATCTTCTTCGGGACCACCACCACCAATACTTAGCTTTGATCATGGTGAAAGTTTCACAGTACGAACTAGAGCGAGAAGGTGAGTTATTTGTAGCGTTAAAATACGCGCCAGGACTGAGAACATACAGCCAATATCGCGCGAAACAAGGCCTTCCTAGAGCAATTGCAGCTGAAGCAGGCAGTCGAGGAGTTGACTGAAGGCCTTCCACCTAGTGCCAAACAACGAGCTGCAGCAGAAGCAGAAGTTAAAGCCAAACAAGCTAAGAAGCCGCGAGACCCACGAAAGAAAACGGAGACCCCTGTAGACGCGCCTCGCCGCCAGTCTCGCCGTCTTCAGGGTGCCTCTGCCGACCCGACCACCAAACGAAAACGTGTCGCAGAAGAAGAAGAAGAAGCTGCCAAAGCTGCAGAAGATGCACTCGAGCAAGAATACCTCAACCATGTCACGAAGCGAGCCAGACATGAGGACTTCAGTTTGTCTGGAAGTGCACCAGCCGCCTTTGAAGGCGATACTCCCTTGCCAGTTGGACGTGCTATACACTCTGGAGAAGCGGAAACGCGTGAAATCGAGGATCTTCAAAATCGACTCAGGGATATGGACTTGGTGGCGCGAAACCAGGTAGGAAAAGCACGGATATATAGCAGCACGTATCATCGCGACGCGTCCAAGGACCTCATTTTCTTTGGTACTTATTTGAACTTCATCTACCGGGTCGCCTCTCCTCACCATATTGTTAGGTGACAAGGCCGGCCAAGTGGCAGTTTGGGATGTTCGTGCTCCTACTGACGAAGTAGATGACGATGGGGATGTGACTCCCAAAGACGGCGAAAATGAACTCGGAAAGGTCTATCAAATGCAAATCCATTGGCCTGCAAAGGACACGAGCTCTGTTTCTTGTGTCAAGGTCGACCCTGCGAACGCGAATGTTGTACGTCTAACTCCCCACTGTTGTTACTGCGACAGTCTCATTCTTATAATCGTCTTAATTTAGATCTACACTACTGCGTACGACTGTACCGTTAGGAGAACGTCGTTGACTGACCAAGCCTCCACTGAGTTGTACTCTCTTGAGGATACGCTCCTCTCGTCTTTAGACCCCCTCCCGAACGGCGAGCTCTGGGTATCAGATAATGACGGTGGAATTACACATCTCGATCAACGCGAAGAGCAGAAAAAGGCTATTCGATATCAACTGTCGGACAAAAAGATTGGGTACGTCCAAGGGTCTCATCTAAAATCTCTTCTGACAATATTGTCCCTTTGTTCAGTTGTGTCAGCTTGAATCCCGTCTATACTAATTATTTGAGCGTGTCTAGCAACAGTCGTTCGCTCAAAATCTGGGACTCACGGTGTTTGCGTGGTGCACTTGACCAGGTTCCAGAAGACATGAAGGCCGAAAAGGATACGAGTTCGTATCCAACGACTGTCGTAGACAGTGATGTAATCAGCAACTATTTGGACAGTGACGACGGAAAGTCTGCTCTCCGAGCGGAATGGAAGCATGGAAAGTCTGTTTCGTCGGTATGTTTTTTATAGTTCCTCTGTTTAAGGGTTCTCCTCAAGATTGAACAGGGCTACTGGGCTCCCGATGGCCGTAAGCTTGTCACCACGAGCTATGACGATACCGTTCGCCTTTGGGACTTTCGAGAGGATGTTCTCACTGGCTCTGCACCTTTCCCATCGGCTCGACCCCTCACAAGCGTGAAACATAACGTCCAAACTGTTTGTCGTGTACTTGGATTTAATATTTGACTACTAAATATATCCTATAGGGGCGGTTTGTATCCATACTGAAAGCTCAATGGAGTATGAACCCAGAGGTAACTATTCCTTCTGTCCTGACTTTCAAACCTCTGACAATTATATTGTGTAGGTTTACCCTCACTTCACAGTAAGCTAGGAGCAAATATTGTTACGATGCTTGATTTGACTCTTACTCAGATCGCAAACATGAAACCCTATACAATACTCGTCTATTCGGCCAAGGTTAGTCCCAAGTCCGATCGCCCTCATTCTTCGGCACTCACGTTTGTTCCTTAGGGCGACCTCCTGGCTGAATTAGGACCATCTCAATAGTGCGTGTTTTTTTTCGTTACCTTACCCCATAGCTCTGACTGTTCTCCTATAGCAACAAAAGAGTCCAAGCGGTAACTTGCTCACATCCTAGAATCGTTGAGCGTGCTGCTGGGGGTGGTGCCGAGTGAGTTGAAAGTTCATGTTATTTCACAAACCTGCTAATCAACTACAATTCTCTAGTGGAAAAGTGTTCCTTTGGGGCCCCAAAAACTTTTGGGATGAGGCATGATCCAAGCCCATCTCATAATTCAAGCTTTTGTATATCGTTTCTTTTCTTCTTTTCATTTAACAACTATCGTACATCTTATGCCCACATATCCTCATCCCCAAACATATCATCGTCTACTTCAGCTACCACCTCTGCTCTCAAGGCTTCAGCCTGTACCCTTTCCTCGTCTAACATTGGAACATCTCCGCCGTCACCATTGAATCGTTCCCAAAGATGAGCATCTTCCTCATCGTCGTCGAGGAGTGGCTGTGCGCGATATAACTGCGTGTCCTGTGATATAGGGACAGACGAAGAAGGGGAAGATGGAGAGGCGGTTTGAGTAGGAGGGGCAGTGGAATGACTTGATTGGCCGCCACCCATAGATAGAAAGACGTCATCCCACTCGGCGTCTTCCTCCTGACTAGACCTTGGAGGGATTGGGGTTGGTCTAGCTGCATCTGAAGAAGCAGCCGTTTCCTGCTGAACGATGTCGCCTTCTAGTTCTTCTTCGTCTTCCTCTATGCCTGGGTCAGGAGCATTAGGATCGTTTGAATCTCTCCAGGCACTTAGAGCAACCTATGGACATATAATGCAAGATTCTATGCAGGATAAGGAAAGACCCATACCTGCATTCGCTTGGAGTGACACAACTTCTCGACCCTCTGAACCGTGTCTTTAAATTGAGTCTTTGGATACAATGCATGAGTCCAGAATTGATAGACTTGCAAGAGCCTAGAGAGGTCTGCTGCCTGAAACGCGTCAATTAACACCGTGTTCCCTGTCCTATACAGTGAAACTCGCCTCATGGCCCTTTCCCTGGACCTTGAAGCCTTCCATATCCTCGATAAGTTTAGGAATCCCAAACTTTGTATCAAGCAGACGAGCTTCGTCTAGTTTCATAGGTTTGCGCTTTTCTTTGGGAGCATCCTTCTTTCGACCGTTCCCCTTGACGGGAGAACTGGAAGGAGGGGGTGAGGAAGATCGTGTTTGTTGCGTTGAACGCGTCGCAGCAAGCCTAGCTTTTGCATTAGCAGCTCTTTCCTTCTCTGCCAAGTTAAGTCTTCGAGTGGGAACATCTGGGAGGTCGAGCATTTCCGTGTGTGAGTTGAGTCGGGCCAATCCTTGAGGGTCGTTAGGAATGTCCTCCATGTTATTGAATTCTTCCATGACTGTGTCATCTTCGAGAAAAAGGGGCTTTTGAATGATATTAGAACGTTAACAGAGCCAGAGAGATTTTTCCAAGGCCATACTTCTGTGGACATGATGGCTGCTTGTGAAGAAAAACGAAGTCACGCGCCTCGCGTTTCTCCAGTTCCTATTTACCACTATGAGCCGATACGTGATCCCAGAACCGAACATCCAGGACGGCATAGATTATTGGGCTAACATTCCTGCCAGCTACAATGGAGTACTTGGAGGTTTTGGCGAAGGCACACTCCCTCGAATCGATAGCCTTGGTTCTCGACAATTCCTTCTCAACCTCCTTCCTGAATTGTGCACTGTTCCTTCCGCTATTGCTCCTCTCTCGTTTGTTAAAAATAGAAGATTTCGTGCTTTAGATGTAGGCGCAGGTGTTGGGAGGGTTACATCAGACGTCTTGCTTCACCTATTCGACGATGTGGTCATTGTCGAACCTGTAGAGAGCTTCCTGGCGAGTTTCGTTCGTGCCTAAGACATTCTATTGATTCTGATTAAGCTTTCATCGTAGAAGGAGGCAATTCTTAGAGCGCAAACTGGACAAGGGCAGACTCTTGATTCGAATGCTCGCAGTGCATGGCCAGGACTTGCTGATGCGACAAAGAGCGTTCTTTTCCTGCTTGGCCCTTTACAAGCCTTCTCTCCACTTGATCCTCTTTCTAGTGGATCCATAAAAAAGCTTGGCCATGTAGGCTATGTCTCTCCAGAATCCGATTTAAATTCTGGCTTCGATGTCGCTTGGTGTCAATGGTGTCTTGGTCACTTGAGCGATCCAGATCTTATTTCCTTTCTGAAAAAGGCGAAAAACAGTCTGAGGGATCCAGTGAGAGGGTTGATTGGAGTCAAAGAGAATCTTTGTAGCGATGGTCATTTTGGGGAACCAAGGACTGTATTTGACCAAGAGGACTCCAGTTTGACGAGGTAACGTTCTCGATAATTCGTGGTTATTACGAGCTGACTTATCTTCAGATCCGACATGGCCTGGAAGTCTATATTCTCATCTGCCGGACTAATCATCGTAAAAGAAAAAGTGCAAGATGGTCTTCCGGAAGGACTATATGTCGTCAAAATGTATGTCCTTTGGTGCTGAATTGACTCTACAATACTGACTAAGTCTTGTACAGGTATGCATTGCGTTAAGAAATATAACAATAAAAAGACAGAAAGGGAGAAAAGGGGAGCAAGAAGAGACGCTTAGTCGACATCCATGTCCATGCTTCGACTTGCCCCCGGAATGAGCGCACTCGGTCGCTGGACCTTCTTCGCAGCCACCTTGATCTTTTGTTTTGAAGGCCCTTCCGTTGATTGGGTTGTAGGTTGAAGGAGGAAAATGGAAGACTTTTTGGCATTTTCGAGCGCCTTTTTGCGGTGCGCCTTCTGCTTGAGTTTGCTTGCTGCCATCCTGTATGGTAATTCGAATTCAGAGGCAAGGTATTGGAAATTACGAGATTATAAAATACGAACCTGTTCTTCCAAAAGGCGTGTTCCCGCCGTTGTTTGATCTCTCCCACTCTCTTCATGGCCTCAACTGTCTTCTTCATCAATTCACGGTCGTAGCGGACTGGCACGTTTCGCCTCTTCTCAAAGTCGATCGTAGAGTCCTAGATTATTCTCTTTTTAGCGGATTAAAATTATTATATAAAGAAGGACATACAATGGTCATCTCCTTGCCTGCCGCTTTCCTAAATGCTTTGGTCCAGCGAACCTTTCGTGGATTGCGCTTCATCCTAGACTAAAGTAAGGACAAACAGGAAAGACCTTGCAGTTGTCAAACTTGCTTAAAGTTCTTGTGACATCTAAACATTGCTCAGATGTGCAGAACAAACGAAGAGGGATAAGTGATAAGGGTCCATACTTTGATGTACAAAATCGAAAAACTTTTGAGTCGTTACGAACAAAGGAAGATCCTGAAGAAAGAGAAAAGCTAAGCCTCAGAGTACAATCTGATGACAACACTATAAGAAATTACCATGTCCTGGGTAAACATTTGTTGAACAAAAGTAGCACTTTTCAACCCGCATTGAGGTGGCTTAGAAGGAAGTTCCGATTCACCAGCGTCTATTCCGTTGCGAGCTTCCACCATGTCTCGGCGATGCTTCTACACAACTGCACGAATATTGACACAGTCTACTCAGCACAAAATAGGGCCTCCGGACCCGATATCCCACATGCGGCCCATTATCTATGCGGACGACCCAGCTCCACCGGCGCGTCGAATCCACGGCCATCCATATTCCGTGTCTGAGTTCCCGGATCCAGAGACGAGGAGAGACGTCGGACATTGGGAGTTTCACTATAAGATGCAGAGGAGAGCTTTGGACGAACTGCATAAACATTTTTGGACAGAAGCAAGTTGTTTTTTTTTACCCCAGGATTGTCGTTGTTCTAACTATCTTTCTGCGCTTTCAGAGCAACTCTCGCTTCGAATCAGCACGTGAATCCGTACTAGAATCACTTCCTTCGGATGCTACGGCTACGAGAAAGGAAGAGGCTTTGTCGGAATTTTATCGAATGTGGGTGATGCAGGAGGACGCGAAGATGGGTGCATATACCACCGAATGGAGAGCCCGGAATTGGAGACTGTTCGTACTTTGGTGGAAGATGAAGACCTATGAGTCTCTTAGATGGATCTTGAGGACTTGATTTATCGTGTTCATGCCAGTTGAATACCGGGAAAAGTTGTCCGCCGCCGTCAGAGACCGACAGTCTAGCACAAGATGCAATAGGTGGCTTGCCAATGCGTCTCAATTCAATTAGAATATTCATGGATATTACAGCTGTTTTAACTACTGGAAACATACGCTCTTCCGCTAATCAAATAATTTCTAGGACAACTCAAGTGTCCTGGTTGTGGATATGGCCGAAAATCGACTTCATTCTCAACCGACTGAACTAGCCCATAAGACTAGTACCACCCAGAACCTAGCAGTCTTGACGTCCAAATAAATGTTATTAGCCGAAAGTCAGACATGCACACATTGGTCTGTAATATTCTCCTTGGCATGAAATTGTCTTTGTCCATATACAAAACAACCCTGACAACATGGATGGTGGTTTGAGTGGAAAATGGGAATAGCTTGAGCTATGTTTACTATGAAGTTCTAAGACAGCCTATCTATTATGCCGGAGAGCTGAAATTCGACCTAAAGTTTGAGGAGCTTGGATCTCCGTCAAGTGTATGAAGACGGCCGGCATTTTTTGGGCTCTTATTCCAATCTTAACTCTGGTCAGGTGTACCAACGTTTTTAAAATAAAGAACTACACAAGTAATTGAAACTTGATCCATCTAGTTTTATCTGCCTCCGTTAGAGCAGATTGTCCCACCCTATCCTAACCGCTAAACTTTTGGTAACAAAAACGCTAACCCCCCAGCACCCGCATAAAGAACGCCCAATACACCGTAAACTAAGTTCCTCGCTCCGCCAGCCCCATGGCTATTCCCATATGCAAAAAGAGCAGAAGATAATGCTGGTGCAACAGCACGCGCCCCCACTTGGGCCATGAGTAGAAGCCCTTGAATAGCAGCAATAGAGGATGGCGTTGAAGATACGTCCACCGCGTATATTAGAAGTACCGCTTCAAATTATACGTTCAGAAAATAGATCTGGATCTCTCGGAGAAGACAAAGGGCTCACCACTACCAACGGGTCGCACATTCAAACACACAAACTGCTGCCAAACAATCCACCCCCATACTCTCCAATCCATACTCCCTCCTATCTTGGCAAAATATATCTGGAAAGGAAACGAGAACAATGCCAAGAGAGATACGAAAATCGAAAGTATCATCCCGTTCCTTGACCCGAAGTAACGGGTGAGCCTTCCAAGAACCAGGAGTTGGAGGACAGCTCCCGGGAAGCGGAATAGAGTGTTTGAAAATCCGATGGTATATGCCGAAAAGCCTAAACCTCCGTTTTCTAGTTTGGGATGGTGAGCATATGCTATACGAGTGGCACACGGAGGAACCTACTGATACTTGTCGACCAAATGAGAGCTTGTAACGTTCTTAAAGCACCAAAACAAAATATAGTTACTACCCCTAGAGTCAAGAGAATAGTCACATTGCGAGTGAGGAGAGCTGAAAGACGTGGAAGTGGCGGTCTAATTGGGGTGGTGCCTTCTGCGCGCCTCGCTGGCGATTTGTAGTCCTTCAAGATAGGATGTGTCTAAAGAACAGTTATATTCACAAACATGAAGGAACTACGAGCAAACACACCTCTTTTAGTCCGGTAACTGCTAGCGCAAAATAGATGAAGCATAGAGCGGAACAGAGAATGCAAGGAAGGAGGTATGGCCGCTGTTGAAGAAGCCGAATCCTCCCAAGTGTGTTTGGCCAGTTTTCTGCAGGTTCAGAGAATGTCCCTCCAATGAATGGCCTAACAAGAACTATTCGTTTTCGGCCAGGGTATTGAGATGTATTCGGACTCACGCAATCGCGGCGCCAAACGACGTAATTACTGGGGCCATGGCCATCACCTCAGCTCGATCGGAAGAGTCTGTAAGCTTGAGAGGGTGATATTTAATTGCTTCTCTGAGACGGCACATATCGTAGCATACCTCAACGAGCATAGTTTTAGCAACACCAACATCTCCATTAAAGATGCCCTAAGGGCAAGGTCAGCATTTATTTCAACCATTACCTTAGTTAAACCAGGGTACCAAGAATATTTGTGCAACTAAGAGTCCCCACAGAGAGTCTGCTAGACCAAAGGCAATCATTGCCAAGCCGATTCCTAAAGGTGCAAAGAGCAAGACAGGTCTAGGGAAGGAATTTAAGCCAAACCAGTATGAGACACAACCGTTTGGCACACCTCCTTCCAAACCTTTCTGAAGCAAGCTGCCAAGGAACGACTGTTACTCCTTGCGCAAGGAAAAACACGCTCTCCTACCCGTCAAAAAAGTCAAATAAACAACCACACAACGGGTCATGGAAAATGTTACCAACAATAATTCCAGAAACGTATCCCACTTTCTTCTCCTCGATACCCATAGAAATCACCAGCTGGTTGATAAATGGGTAGATGACCATCGAGGTGATGACTTCACAAAAAAGGATAAGGTAGAGGATTCTCGTTTGGAATTTCGTAGAAGGCAAATTATGCTGCTCCACAGGACGAGAAAGCAGAGCAGTAGATTCATCAGGAGAATGTCGTAATTCGGACTGCCCGTCAGCAACCAGTGGTTTGGGCATAACTGAGACCGAGACGATGCAGGTTTGGTGCAAGCTAACTCCATTAGCGCCGGCGAGGATTCCAAGAAGCGGTGCATATAATTGTTTGAGTGCCCCGAAATTGGATGTAGATCCAGGAGGATCATCGAAGCCAAGGAACAGTCAATTGAACTTAGGTAGCAGCGCCTGCACTGAAAACAACAAAAAATAGCCTCCAACATTACTCCGATGTTTATATTCAAGAAGGCAAAGCGTTGTATCGCATGCTGCGGTTTAGAGGCCTTGAGGAAGGAGGGTTTGGTTGTGCAATAATCAACGAGCCCAAGGGTACATGAGGGAAAGAGGCAAGGTGTTCGGGTCCAAAATGGTGTGTTTGGACGACGAGATCCACTCCCTTGTACCACTGTATTGTGTGTCACCTATTGATATATTCGTCTCGATGCCTATCGTAGGAATAATACTCAATTCACCCGAATTGCTAAAATATATAATGGATTATAAGATTGCTCCCCTCTGTTATCCCGGGTTCTGCAGTCATATTTTGCAGGGTTTTTGTCCACGTTCATGCAGGGGGGATTCGAGAAGATCTAAACTCTCCCGCAAAGGGTTTTATTCCGTGAATGATCTAAAGTGTTCTTTCGTTGTTCCTACGTAACACATTCATCACACTTGTAGTTGGATGTAACGTTAGCCCACTGCTGTTGCATGGTCCTTTTATCCTAAGCAGCCAGCTTAACCAAGCGTATCATATCTACCAGTCGTCCAGAATTGCCTGTGTATAGTCTTCCATTTTAGGGTGGGCTGCTAGGGAGACTTGCTCGTCAACGAAGCTAAGAGGGGCATCGGAGGGATCACGCTGGTAGCGAGCCCGCATCCACAATGCCATTTTTTCAGACCTATTGAACCAAAGAAGTCAGGAATGAGAGAAATAAGGAATAGTGAACTAACCAATCTTGCGGGACGTCGAGCAGACTTCCACCGTGTTGGACAGCACCGGCATTGAGCCATCCAACGAAATACCTCAAATTTTCTAGTTTAAATAGGCGATTTAGCCTCACCAAGCAATTTTCAACGAATGGAAGGGTTAAATCGCACCTTCGGCTTCCGCACGACTCTGTTTTTGA
Organism: Flagelloscypha sp. PMI_526; assembly: GCA_021399455.1. Lineage (NCBI taxonomy): Eukaryota > Fungi > Basidiomycota > Agaricomycetes > Agaricales > Niaceae > Flagelloscypha > Flagelloscypha sp. PMI_526. The sequence goes on from JAJTUO010000002.1 coordinate 454,372, forward strand.
GAGTTGGGGCCTAACCCACCTTTAGAATTGACTACTTTCCAGAAATATTCCCACTGTTTCTCTCGGGTTGGAAGCTTGGCTTGTCCTGCCCAGACTTTGGCGAGCGCAGCAGTGGAGTATTGCCCGTATTGGAAGGTTTCTATTCCAAGTTCGGCTAACAAGTACGTTAGATGGTGGTACTTTGTGAGAACATAGAGAATAAACCGTTTATGAACCCAATGGTAGGCTGATCGATGTAGAAGATACCACGATACAACGAACGGATGTGAGTACCATCGGTGACGAGGGGCTGTTCTGGGATTTCGGGGATTTCGTCTCTTCTGACAGAGGAATTGTGATATTGAGAGAGGAAGGATACGCAAAGAGGTATCCAGTTCCAAGAATTATGTTATCAATACCTGTAATGTTCTGTATTTTTGGGAAGGAGGGGTGAAGAGAAGATATCAGGGCTAAACGAGCAAGATCGGAGAATCATTGAGACTTGCCGTCCCGTTAACAAGCTCGATTATTCCATCCTGGATGCCTTGATTTGATACAATTGGATGGAAAGTTTTGATTTCACCAATGATGCTTGTGTTGTTTGGGACCCTCGTCATAAGAAGGGGACGACGGAAGTCTGCAAAAATTTAAGCAGGACACTCATAGGGGAATAAAAGTTAGTTTGACCGTTGCTGGGCTAAATTGGGTGCTTGGTGAGAATTATGTTACACAAGAGTAGGAGATTTCATTCACCCTTAATGAGAGATAGCATCGCTTCACAGACATATTGACGTCTCTAGCAATTTCAGTTGAGCTGGGCTGGAACAAGTCAGTTGCGGGTTGTATTAAGGTCAGCCATAGACAAACCCCGGCTCCAACTACTAGTACGTTCTTGTTGGCATATGTTTCTGGGCGACGGTATTGTCTGGTATGCTGGATTTGGTCAGGGAATCGCGCTTGCCAGTCGACCAATCCAGGAATTAGAGGGATACTGGGAACTTGGAATCTTCCTGTCGCGACCGCAACAGCATCGAAGTCCTAATCCGAATACCATCTCGGATCATTCGTTATTCAATGTAACGAGAACGAACCTCAGTCCACCAAGACTCCTCGTATGTCTTTTCATCCGTCTTGACAAACTTGCGAAGTAGGAGTGTCCAACCATGGTGCTTGCCTGCTTCGTTGTAACGTTTCTCAACGGATTCGACGCGAGTACTGTACGAAACATCGGGATTCTTGTCGCCGACATTGACGCCTAGCCACGAAGCGAATGAACGGAGGTATCTTTCAATATGCCATTGGTATGTAGCCGTAGGAACATTTGCAGGCCACCCGAATCCAGGAATCTAAAAATGTATGATAAATTTGGACGATGCAAAAGGAAGACGAGGATGAGTACCTGTTGTACAGAGGTGGGCGTGTTTGCCTCCAATGAGGCCCAAATAGGTTTTGGCGCACGATGCCCAAGACGTTCCCATTCGAGTTGTTTTGAGCTTAGCGAGTCATTGTTACTAACTCTATGAACAATTTTGAACGGAACTTTTGGAGGTGTTGTCGGTTTGTAGTCACTTTTCCACCAATCGGGTAGAACGCGGTTGTGAATTGGGACAGGAGTTGGGTGCTTCATCTGTATAATGCCAATTTCCGCCCGGTAAGTCATCTCTTTCGAATACACGAACTGAATCGAAAGATTTGCATTCTGTGAAGGCGCGGTACGCCATGAGTCCGCTGCAGGTGGAGGGACCAAATATGAGCACTTGAGAATAGTAGAGCCTTTCAATAAGACACTCACCCAACACCCGCACCAATGATAGCTACATTCTTCACAGGCCACTCAAATTCGTAACCCTCTAGTCCAGAATCTAGAGGAAGTGCATTCAAGGTAAAGGGGGTTTGGGAGGACGCTCGAATGGACGAGATTGCGGCTCCAAGGACCAAAAACTTGCGAATCATGGTGGGTACAGGCAACCAGGAGGGTGTGCAATTAGATTCAATCTTCCCTGTGCTGTTCCCGCCTTTTGACCCCCAGTGGACTCAGTGGTTGTTGCGAGACCGGGGCTTTTGAGAGGGATTGATAATAGAATTCCACGCATGGTCGGACCGATCTAAGACTTAAGAAGGGATATGGGGGAAGTTCGAGAACCTTCGCTCATGGAAAAGAACAATTCTAGAACTGCAGTTGTGGTTAGGTGGTGGACCACCGTTTTGATGCAAGAGATTCAAGAGCCTCATGACCTTGCAAAATCGTAATTCAAGTGAATTCGTCGTAAAAAATTCGGAAAAAAAAATATTCAACTTTGAAATACCACATGAGTGAAGCCATTGCCAGAAGTCTCAACGAATGTCTGGTTTCGATGATGAGAGTGGTCGGTATTAGTTATTGAGGCGCCTAAGTAACAGTTCACCTCCGCCCACCACCAGTAGGATACCATGTCCGACATGGAGGATACACCTAGAAAGGTCTCTCTTGTAAAACCTCCGGTGGAAATTGAACTCACGGCCTCTACGTAGTCGTCTCGAGTCCGCCGTCCCAGTGCCAAACTTCGCGTGAGCGACGACGAAGACATGGAAGACGTTCTGCCGTGGTCATCAAAACCTACGACGAACAGTGTTTCTGATCTCTTCGCTGACGACGTTCAAGTCAATATCGACGATGCTCCCTCTTCCTCCTCCCAACCTGCACCGAAACGGAAGAAGTCTACTTCTGATGCCCCTCGACCTCGGAAGCGTGTGAAAGCCCAAGCAGGACGATGGAGAGGATTGGGATGACTCTGGCAATGATTCGCCTGATGGAAACAGGATGGAAGATGACGATTACTTGGCTATGGAAGAGGTTTCAGATTCTCGAACAAAAGCAAGCAAGTCTTCCAATGCTTCCAAGCGAAAGCCTTCCGGTAAGACAAAAAGTGCACCCAAGGAGAAGGAAATCGTGATTCGAGACCAACGCAAAATTGTTCCGCCACTCAATTCCGTTCCTACTTCAAGTCGTCCTTCTGAAACGTCAGGGCTTATTGGATTCGCCTGGCACGTCTTCCTCCCCAGCCCCTGCTTCCGTCGCACAAAAGAAGCTCCCAAATTTCAAGAAACGCGAAGGTGCAGGCCCTTCGACTCCTAAACCCAAACCACCTGTTGCACCAAAGGAAGCCCAAGCTCTCAAAACGCCATCTACCATCCCTGTCGCCACAAATGCTAGCAGTAGAACTGTTACCAAGGGTCAAGACATGAATCTGAATGATCCCAATGAATACAAGAATCTGTTCAAGACTGCAGTTCGTCTCTTTCTACCTTTGTTTTCTTACTTGGCTGACTCTACGCATCATAGGGTAACACTGCCAGCAAGAATCGTAATGAAGAGGGCAAGGCTATTGCTAGGAGAAAAGAAATAGAGAAACTTCGACAAGAAGCCAAAGCGAGGCAAACGGCGGAGATGGTTTATAGTTTCCTCTTCTCATTTATGTTCAGTATTCAATTTTCTTTTGCAGAACAAGAACAAATTTGATCTTCAAGAACAGCTAGAAGCTATCTCGGCTTATGAAGAAGAGATGGCTGAAGAGACTAATGGGAATTTTTTGTTGTACCCAAATTTCTTGGGTGTGCGATGGCGAATGGATTGGGAACAGAAGCTGAAGGAGCCGGGGGAGGTATAGTGATAATTTTACGCCTCTGCTAGAGGTAGTAAATCTAAACTTGCCCGAATGCCCTTGTGAATCTGCTTGAAACATGTTTCATACCATTCGGAAGTCCTAGCTGTTGTAGTCGTCGTGTCCAAGCTCAATGCCTGGAGACCTTCACTTGGATCACCTGAAAGGGTATGTAGATCTTGCTTGCAGAGACTTGAGTTGTGCCTGAAGAGATATTAGCTCTTCACGGATGTCCCCTGGGCGTTGCGGCTGGTTCTAGCACAGCAACCAACTCGTCTGCGGAAGCTGAAAGCTCTGTGGAACGTACAACGAACGGATCTAGGAGAGCTGGAGTCACTGATATTGAAGGAACTGCTTAGATAGTCTTTTGCTAGTCGTTCTAGCAACGTCGAGACTAGTCGCATTGTGATATGAACCTATAAAATTGTTTTTAGAAAAAATTGAGGATGTTCCTGCTGAACCAGTGCTTGTACCTTCTTCGCTCGAACGAGACCATCTTCAGTCATCTTTTCTGATGACCCCAAACCTAATTCATCCCAACCATCAGTCAATTTCGTCCTCAGTCTGAATTGACATTGTTATCTGATGCGAGTTCTTCTAAGTCTCCAATGGCATCCGTAATCAGAGCTCTGTTTTGATGAAATAGTTTTGCTACTGCGGCACGATTGTCCAAAGAAAGAGTAGCAGTCGCTTGATCAATTAGCTCATGCAGTGATCCAGTCAGACGGAGGTATTTTTCTGGCTGAGCCTGCTTCGTTTGAAAGAACTTGGAGGCAATGTTTCAAGAGATCACCGGACGCAGTTATAAGTGCCTTGGCTGTCTGTTGGACTTCACCAGAAAGTGACGCGCCTATATCTGTTGGTACAAAGAGGGATGTACAGTGAGCTATAGGCAGCAATATGTGCTGAAGTAGTCATTTATGGGAGAGATGGCTGCAGAGAATTCGAGTCGCGTGGGCTTTAGGGCAAGAGAAATCTTTGTACTCGATGCTGGATTGAAAATTTGAGGACTCGTATGTCGTTGATGAGACAGGCAAACGACTCGCCTCGAAGGAGAGCAAGCAAGGCAAGGAAGTCTTTCCTGAGAACGGAGAGTGGATGAGATTCTTTTGATTCTACATGTCCTATTGCAGCTGAGGCGGCGATGCAAGTGGCAATGCCTCTTGAGAGCGCATCTTTACAGGATGTCTCGGCTGATGCAGAAGAAGAAGAAGAGGATGAAGAAGTAGCCATGGAGGTAGGAGTCAGAAAAATCAGAACTTGCAAAAGGTTTTTGGCGCCAGTCGGCCGCGAAACGCGTCCTGACCTGTCCTCTTCAATTATTCCTTACGTTCGACCACCATCTCGGCACACATGCTGCCCCGTGCAGCTCAGCGCATTTCCTTGTCACTTTCACGCTCCCATATTTTCCTACCAGTACGACACCACTGTTCCCCATTTCTTGCCTCCCGCTTCCCCCGGCTGGTCCCTCATCCCGGCCCGCGAACGTTTTCCCTCTCCTCCTGGTTTCCCTTCAAACAAACAGCCTCTCCTTCTCCATTTACCGTTGCCCACATTACACGTCTTGAAGCCGAAGCCAATGTCAACCCTCATAACGTTGACAAACAGGTCGCTTTATTCCATGCTCTCCTCAGCACAAAACTTGAAAATGGCTATAATCTTATCATAGAACGGTGGGAACGGATGTGCGAGTTTGTAAGTTTACTCTAATCTGAAAAATAATTCGTGCTTAGTCTTACATATCTAGGATTCATCCTCACCTCTCCTCCATTCGCAAGATGCTTTTGAACTCTATCTCAAATCTCTCGTTTTAACTGGCAAAAGGGACACAGTGAATGCTGCAGTACGAAGACGAGATTCTCTTCTTGGGGTTCAGCCTTCCCAGCCAACCGCTACTACCGAACAACCTGGTCTTCCCTCTTCCACCACGTCAAAGTCGGCCGAGAACGTAACCTCCGAAACAGCAAATACTTCACCGGCACCTGAACCAGCTCCTGCTCTTAGCTCAAGTCAAACCATTGCGGCGAGCGTTCTGTCGGCAAAAAACCTCAATCCGTCCTCGACACCTTTTCCAGCAGGTTTGCAAGCAGCACATGATGTAGATCCAACTCAACCCATTCAAGTTTCAATCGTTGAACGTACGGCATCATAGTTCTTCTGTTTCTTCTGTGTTTTAAATTATTTTACAGGGAAAGGGTGGTGGATACCTAAGCTCATCCGATTCGTAATTACTCTCGCTGTCGCTTCATTCTGTAGGTCCAATCAGCCACTTTATGGAATCCCTTCTCACTAAAATCGTTTTTAGTTCTGGTTTTACTCCTTTCTGTTTTCTTTGAGAACAGTGGTTTCATGAAAGCAGGACCGAAACAAGCCCAATATGAGCAAACAGATGCTACTCGTGTGAGGTTCAGTGATCTTCATGGTGTTGACGAAGCGAAGGAGGTGAGTTCTCATCGTCAAGCTGGCTGTCACTATTTTTATGTGTGTTGATAGGAACTGCAAGACGTTGTCGAATTTCTTAAGGATCCAGCTCGTTTCGCCAACTTGGGAGGAAAACTCTCAAAAGGCGTTCTTCTCACAGGGTCCGGTCCTCTTATGTATATCTGTATTTCGACTTTTGTGGCTGACATGATTATAGACCTCCCGGAACTGGTAAAACGATGCTTGCAAGGGCGGTGGCTGGTGAAGCCGGAGTTCCATTCTTTTTCGCGTCTGGTTCAGATTTCGAGGAAGTTTTTGTCGGTGTGGGTGCCAAGCGCGTCCGTGAACTTTTTGCTGCTGCTAGGAAGAAACAGCCTGCTATCATCTTCATTGATGAACTGGACGCTGTTGGTGGAAAGAGAGGCGCACGAGATCAACAGTACATGAAACAGACGCTCAACCAGCTTCTCGTTGAGATGGATGGATTCCAGCAAGCTGAAGGTGTTATTGTCATTGCAGCAACTAACTTTCCTCAGAGCTTAGATCAGTGAGTTCCTTTATTATCCAAGGCTATAGATGATAATCTCAAATTTCATAGTGCGCTTACTCGTCCTGGTCGTTTCGATCGACACATCGCCGTTCCTCTCCCTGATGTCCGAGGTCGTGCCCACATTTTGAAGCACCATATGACCAATGTCAAATACGCGGCTGAGGTGGATATTATGAGGCTCGCTCGAGGCACTTCTGGTTTCTCTGGTGCTGATTTGCAAAATATGGTCAAGTCAGTCCCCTTTCAGGCTTTCCGTTTTGCATCTCCAATGTCTCATTCTTGTGTTTGAACGTAGTCAAGCTGCTGTACAAGCGTCCAAGGAGAAAGCACCAGCGGTGGACATCAAGCATTTTGAATGGGCAAAAGATCGTATTGTTATGGGAGCGGAAAGGAAAAGTCACCTTATTAAACACGAAGAAAAATTGGCTACAGCGTACCACGAAGTGAGTTTTTTGTTTTTTGGGGGGGTTCACTTCTAACAGTTCGTCTAGGGTGGCCATGCGCTGGCCGCTTTGTATACGCCGGGCGCTTTACCTCTCCATAAGGTCACTTGCGTACCCAGAGGACATGCTCTCGGCGTGGTAAGCTTCCAACTATTTTGCTTGTTTTCTCGTGAACCTTTTGCTGAAGCAACATCTAGACTTCTCAGCTTCCTAACGACGATATTAATTCAATGAGCCTCAAAGAATATAAAGCTCGGATTGATGTGTGTATGGGAGGTCGTGTTGCTGAGGAATTAAGTGAGCAATATCACCCTTTTCCTGTCTTCCAGTGTCTTATCCCAGTTTAGTCTATGGTCCCGAAAATGTGACTAGCGGTGCCTCGTCCGATATCCAAAGCGCAACCGAAACGGCTCTGTCAATGGTCAAATACTGGGGTTTCTCGTCTTTAGGACCTGTCATGTATGATGAAAGCAAACGGAAGATCAGTCCAGAACGAAGTTTAGAGATTGAAAACGAGGTTACAAGGTGGGTTTGGGCACCCTGCACTCCAATAAATTCTCCCAGAGAAACTGAGACACTTTGCTAGGCTGATTCGAGAAGGCGAAACGCGTGTCACGAAGCTTTTGAAAGGTCGAATCGATGAGCTTCATCGGGTGAGTCTTTACTTCTTTCTCATGTGCCGCTTGAAAACTCTGACCACTGTTGCATAGTTGGCACATGCCTTGGTGGAACATGAAACGTTGGATGCAGATGAAGTACGGAAGGTCATCAAGGGTGATTCAATCCCACCAGTTGCAGAACTGGTCGAGAAAGACCTTGCGAATGCACCACAACCGTCCCCTGTGACAGTCTCCTCCTAACCATTATCTAATGCTAATCCAATTTTGCTTTGCTTGTATATTATATCCAATAATTCAACGGCATCGAAGCGGTATAAGAGAATGGCAGGGTGAGCGGCTGGCAGTCCTTGATCACGAGGCGGTTGCAGATTCGCTTCTTATTCAACTCTATTTAGATACTATCTACTTACTCTTCAAGCAAATCACTCAGTACTTCACCAGACCTTACGCTGACGACACTCAGCAAAGTGTCACTCAGGCCGTGTGTTTTCTCCTCAACACCTTGTAAATATACTCTAGGGTATATGCTTGCCTCCTTCCCACCAGTTGGAATGAGACGATAGTTCCTGGAGATAGGAACCTTCACGGCCTTGGTGTATTCCGCGAAATGATCTGAACCGCCGGGAGAAGTAGGCGGTGTGCTTTCAGAGCTAGATGAGTGGGAAATGGACTGGCTCTGAGAGGAGAGTATGTCTCCAGTCAGGCCAACACCGCCGTTAACGGAGGTGGAATCGCTTTCGTTGTTGGTAAGTTTCACGTCTGAGTCTTCGTGAATCCCATAACGTTTGCCGAGGTTGGAGTTTTTGAAAAAGTCGATCCAAGCAGTGCGTTTATAGCCAGTAGCGAAAAGGACAAGGTCGTAATGACGTTCGCTTAAAGCACGTGTCAAGGTATTTTGGGTGACCAGAGTAAAAGTAGAGGTGGCGGGGTCTTGGTCTGCAGAGACGATAAATGTATTTGTTTGAAGAATGATTTGAGGGTCAGTATGGGGTGAGTTGGTGCGGCGACGAATCCCCGCGTCAACCTCCTGGTCGTAAACAATTTCATAGAGCTAGATCGGGGGACGGTTAATAGGCTTAGGAACGGGAGAGGAATGCGTACGGAATCGAGAGTGACTGGGTTAACGACACCATAATTCGTGCCCTGGTACTCTGCAAGGCGAGTTTCACGAGCCATTTCAGACTTGGTAGCGTACCATCTATCTGTAGCTATTCAAGAGTTAGAACTAGCGAATAGAAACATTATAGCCTGACTGACAAGAAGGGTCGAAGATTTGGTTTGAGAAGGGAGTATCATCGGAAGGTTTGAGAGAACCTTTTCGCACAATGACTTCGATTTCATGGTTCCCACCGTGAGGATCAATGGAGTTGAGTCTTTCACGAAGATTCATCGTCGTCTCGGCAGCGGATTGACCAGAGCCTACAACACAGATGCGCACGGCGCGTTTCAGAGAAGCAAGGTGCTCGAGTGCTGGGCCAATCTTGGAAACAAAAGAAGAACTGTGAAGAGCGAGCGGAGAGGAAGTTATAGAGGAAAACATCGGGGGAATATGGGGAGAACCTCCTGGGGAGATGATAATATTTCCTTGAAGAAAGAAGTGTCAGCAGTTTCAACATGCCAAGTGAAAAGACCAAGTGGTTTAGACTAACGAGCAATTTGGGTAGTCGTGGTGCCATACACAATATCACGACTGGTAATCTCGATCGAGCCATCGCCTGTGTCATGAACAGCGGTTACCACTTGACCAAAGTGAACGATAATTCCATGAGCTTGAACCTTGTCGGATGTCCAGGCAAGATAATCAGCGAACTCCTTTCGAGTGGGAACATGCGTGTTGCGGTTTATGAAAGAGGCAAGACGACCATGTTCGTGGAGGTAGGCAATGAAAGTGTAAGGGGATTGTGGGTTCCGAAGAGTTGCGAGGTCCTTCATATAGCTACGTCATGTTGATCGTCAGTGGAAAAAAAAAACTTAGGAAGGAGTCGAATGCTGCAAAATACCTGATTTGCATGCGAGTCCCGGGGAGGAGCATACCCGGATGCCAGCGGAAATTTTCGTGCTTTTCGATGAAAAGGATACGTCGGAAGGGGGCTTCTGGAGAGGCCTAAGGGGAATCGGTGATATGCAACGGCTTTGAGAAACAAACTGTGTACGTTATTCAAGCGTTCTGCTAGAGCACAAGCCAAAGCAAGATTCGCTGGGCCGAAACCAATTCCCACAAGATCGTACGTCGACGAGTGTGTGGATGCCATGGAAGTAGGTCGGGAGAGAGGAGACAGGATGGGGTGTTTGACAGAGGGGGAGGGATAACCAAAACGGGGGGCAAAGATCGCCACCTTTTAAAGATTAAGATAAGATCAAGAGATAATCTTATCGTAATTTTTTTCGGTTCTGAAGATGTTCAAGTGGAAGCAGGATCGGTCGTTTTCGGGGACCAGAGCGAATTCTTGCCGAGAGAAGCACGTTTCTGCCATGTGCAGCTCAAAAGTGGGCACATATTCTTGCCAAGGACCGACCTGGAACGGGCGTGCCTTGGGAAGGTGTCCGGAAGCATGAGGAACGGAAAGGATGAATCATTAGACGGTGGAGTGGCCTGTACGAGCGACTCTCAAACACTCATCTTCTTCTCCTTTGAGCCAAATGACTTTAATACCCGCATCCACCAACTTCTGAGCACCTTCGCAAGTGACAAAGTCGTCTGGCTCCGCAACACCAATGAGGCAGCGAGTTATCTTAGCTGAAATGAGCGCATCGCAGCATGGAGAGAGCCCGGATGTCCGAACAGAACAAGGTTCCTAGTCGCCGAAAGTTTAAATAACTGAGGAAAATCTGGTTGTGTGGCAACTAACCATTGTTGTGTAAACGTCTAATGCGAGCTGGTCGATGGACAAAGGAGATGGCGCAGACATGAGAGAACTAATTTCGTCTGAAGACATTTGAGAAAGTTTTGTGAGAGCGTTTGCCTCAGCATGAGTGTTCCCCTCTAGTTCACGAGAAAAGCCAGTCGCTAGGATAACGGGGGACTGGCCGGGCAAGGCAGCAGTGATGACGCAGCCTACGCAGAAAGCAGTAGGAGTAGGAATGCATTTGCGTGCCTCATCGAGAGCAGCGCGAAGAAAAGTGAGCTCAATTTCAGAGGTCATTCCCTCAGCTGCAGCTAGGTTTCAGGACAAAGTTCCTCAAACGTGACTCCGTGACGTCGGCGCTAGCCTATTTGGACATTTCCTTGTTATACTTCGCTGCTTTCATCCTCTTCAAATCATACATATAGAAACCTTTTTGTTTGCGTATCTGACAGTAATGCGGGAGATCTGGATGATGTACGCATCTTCGCTAGTAACAATTACGAAACAAAGTTTAGAATCAATTTGCCAAAGCCTGTCTATAGAACCAGCCCCGCTGCCATTTTGTAAGGTATTGAATGTAAGAAAATGATAAGTGATGTTGAGTAGTATATAGGTTGTCTCACTACTTGTATTGCATAGAGCTTCTGGGCTGGGATTACACTTGTACCTGACGGCAAAGTCTTTCAGCCTTACTTACCTTTGTTATCAATGCAGATCCTGTTTATTGTACCTTCTTACCAGCTGACAACTAATATTTCAGCTAGAATCTTACATGAACCAGCTCTCGAAGACGAAGTCAGGACGAATGATGCGGATCGAAGCATGAGTGTCACAATTTGTCACGGCTCACCCTGGCTTGTATTTAACCACAACCGTCGCGAAAAGACGCCCGAACCGCTTCTCTCTGCTCCTACCACCATGGAGGTTGATAATGAACGCGCCTCGCGTCACGAAGAGGAGGAAAATGCGTCAGAAGAAGGAGAAGGCGATGACATCCAGATGAACAGTGACTCGTCGGAAGAAGAACCGGATGATGAAATGGAGGCTCAACGAGTACGGGACGGTTTCATTGTAGACGAGGCTACCGACAGCGAAGAAGAGCGCAGAGAACAACGACGGAAACGTAGGAAAAAGGAAAAGCGGCGGAGACGTGAGTATTCTATATTGATCTGAAGAATTGCCTTGTTAAATTTGAAGCTGGACTCAGGCCGCGAAAAGAGCGATGGAGAAGACGATGACGACGACGACCTAGGCAACCACCAGCTCGATGAGGATGACTTGGAACTCATTGGCGAAACTCCCACGGGCAAGCAAAGGCGTCTGTACAAACGGCGCGACTCGTCTCCTCAGGCAAAGCGCCGTAACGTAGTAGAATCTTCTGATGACGATCTGGATGGCCCAGTTTTAAGGGCACAAGACCTGGACAATATCTTCCAAGACACGCGTGACGATGAAGACGACTTTATGGACGACTTTATCGAGGACGACGACGAGGAGGTTCCAGGTATGGATGAAGAAGCCCGTCAGGCTCTGAAGCGACAGCGGAAACTTAGATAAAATACAGCGGCGGAAAGCGACACGTGAGGCTCCACCTGCTCTTGAAGGGCTCGACGCAACGTTTGTTTCATTTCTCAAAGTAAAGTTGCCTGACTAACTTTTTCCAAGCGCCTGGCTTGAAATTCACGACGTGTTTGGCAATGGCCACGAATACGACTGGGCTCTTGGCGATGATGACGACCAGCCAATGCAGGAGCTCGATGTGCTGCCAAAGGAGATGAGAATCCAAGATGTCAGCCTTTCTTTCTCTCATCCAATTTCTCAGCTTAACTCAAGCATATCCTTGATAGGTTTTTGAACCGTCTCAAATTGCCGCTCGTTTCTTGACAGAGGACGACGATATCATTCGTGCCAGAGATGTTCCTGAACGTCTACAACTCACAACATCCACTCTGTCCCAAAATGCTGCTTTGTCAGATGTCCCTCCACTTACCGAGCAAGACATTGGTGGTGCCACTCTTTGGGTTATCCCTCGTATATCTGCCGGCATTCACAGAGACTTTTTCTCGGAAGATGCACCCAAGAAGCATCTTCAGACCTCTCTGGTGACTGCTGTGTCTGCAGCCCTCCGTTATCTGTTCATCGACCAGTTTGAAGTTCCCTATGTTTGGACTCATAAAAGAGACTACCTTTCCCATTTCGATGTCACCGATGTTGCTAACCAACAAGATCTCCTCTCATGTGATGATTTGTGGCGAATATTCACTTTAGGCCACAAATATAGGTCTTTGCTTGAACGCCGGACAGGCGCTTGATCAGCTCTTCGAACGACTTGGCGTGTCAGACGAGTATTTCGAAGAAGAGGTCACTCAGCATCTAGATAGTGTTGAGATCATTGCTGACGCATCCGAGTGGTTGTCGATGAAATATAAGGCAAAAAAGAAGAACGACTTTCAAATCACCTTTGACGAGGAAGCAGAACAAGCCGCCGCTAAGCGTCAAAAAATGCCCAGTCGTACTTCGGCATACGAAATTGCCAAGGGCACTATCGTCTCGCGTTTAGGCAGATGTATGTACTTTTATTTATCCTTTTCTCTTTCCACACCCCTCACCTTTTCTCAGGGCTATGGCATGGCACCAGCATCACATCGTTCAAAATTTCATTGGTGGTCATCGACTTCATTTTGTCGATGATCAAGATTTAAGCCCTCTTATTTATGCAGAGGGCTTCATCGACTCCGACCCAGCTAAAGCTCTGAAGCCAGAAGAAGTTCTTCGCCGCGCACGCATGATTCTCGCTACAGAGCTAGGTCGTGATCCGCTGCTTCGCAATTACATCCGAAAGCTTTTCAGGGACAATGCAGTTGTGACTGTTGAGCCAACAGACCGGGGTATGGGCAAGATTTTAGAAACCCACCCATTCTTTGTACGTTGCAGGTAGTTTCTTTTATTTGTAGCCATTTTTTGACATGAAATTCAGGCCTTCAAATATCTTTTCCGCAAGCCTGTCCCCTGCGCTTCTTGATGGCCCCCAATTTCTCGATATCTTGGACGCTGAAGAACAACATCTCGTCACAGTTACCATTTCTCTTCCTAACGCGGACAAGGAGGAACTGGAACAGAAGTTGAACGATGCTTTCGTTTCAGACAGCTTTAGTGAAGCTGCACGGAATTGGAATGAAGAACGAGCAAGAGTGATCCGAGAGGTTCTCGATGACTTCTTGATTCCTGCTGGGACAAAATGGACGAGGGAATTCCTTCGTGAAGGAGGTCGAAGATGCGCTCGCCATTCAAGCTGGTCAATTGCTGAGACAGGTATGAACCTTTATTTCCGATCAGCATTTTCCTTACTCTCGTCTAGCGTATCAATGTTGCCCCGTACAGGACACCTTCCTATGAGCAATGGTGAAGTTCCCACCGTCCTGGCTGTCTCCTGGGGTATGGGCGACCCTCTCAAAGATGCTATTATCATTGTCTTCCTGGACAAAGACGGACACGTCCGAGAACACACCAAGATCGACAATCTCGTAGACGACTCCACGCGTGATGAATTTATCGACTTCTTCCGACGCAAGAAGCCCGATGTGATCGTCATCGGGGGCTTCACCTACAGCAACGACAAAACTCGCACAAAGGGTTCGGGAATGTCTCGCCACTCAGACAGTGGGACGACCAGGCCCCCGAGATTCCAGTGATCTACACGCATGACGATGTTGCAAGGCTCTACCAGCACAGCCCTAAAGCTGATGCGGAGTTCTCAACCCTACCCACTATTGCTAAATATTGCGTAGGGTTGGCGCGTTACGTCCAGAATCCGTTGATTGAGTTTGCGAATTTGGGGATCCGATATTGCTGCCGTGACGTTAGATAAGAAGTTCCAGCATCTGGTACGCCTTTTGGACAGCTGCAGGATGTCCTAGACTCAAACTTTGTTAGATACCTCGTGAGAAACTTCTCACTGCCCTCGAACGCGCTCTTGTGGATGTGGCCAATACCGTCGGGGTCGACATCAACAAAGCTGTTGGATCAGGCCCATTATCGATCACTTTTGCCATTCATCAGTGGACTAGGACCTCGTAAAGCTGAAGCACTAGTCAAGAAGATTGAGAAAATGGTGCCTATCTCTACTTCTCCCCCTACTTAATCACGTTCAACTGACCAAATATTCCAGGGCGGTAACCTGGTGAACCGAGAGCAGTTCGTTGTGGCAGAACTCATGACAACGAGGATTTACCTCAATGCTGCTGGTTTCCTTCGAATCATGCCGAACGAGGACTTTAACGTTGGAGATGAGGGCATTCAACCAGACCCTCTTGACGAGAGTCGAATTCACCCTGAAGACTACGAGATTGCGCGAAAAATGGCTGCGGATGCGATGGACCTCGACGAAGAGGATGTTCAAGATCAACATCCCTCCAAAGTCGTTGAAGACTTACGCAAAGACGCCAATCCTTCTGCAAGGCTCGCTGAGCTGAGTCTAGACGATTTTGCCATTAATTTGTTCGAGCAGCGTAATAAATCTACTCGGCATGCGCTCGGAGTAATTCTTGAGGAGCTCATACATCCCTTTGCTGAGAAGCGCCCCCTCCCCTCACCGTTAGCACAGTGGGACATTTTAACTATGCTCAGTGGAGAGACCAAGGAAACATTGGAAGTGGGTCTCATCATCCCAGTCATGGTCACACGAGTGCATGCTGGCGGTGCTGTTGTGCGTCTTGATTCAGGAGTGGAAGGTACAATTGCAAAAGACTTCCTTGCGGATGTTCCCCCGAAACGTTCAGAAGACGCTGTGTCTAAAGGGCAGACTTTGGATGCCATCGTATTTGACCTCAAATTTTCTGGTGTCGATGGGATCGTCGTCGAACTGTCGAAGCGACCTCAAGATCTTGTCGGTGGTGATCATGACTTCCGAAAGAAGCATAAGGACATGTACTGGGATGCAGATAGGTATCAGAAGGACCTAGAGTTATTACAAAGGAGGAAGCGAGCCGCGACAGATCGGTCACGGAGAATCATCAAACATCCACATTTCCACAACTTCAACTCCCTTCAAGCGGAGAACTTCCTGATAGACCAGCAACGTGGTGATCTCGTCATTCGGCCTTCTTCCAAAGGACTCAACCATCTGGCGATTACTTGGAAGGTCGACGATGGGCTGTTCCAACACATTGGTAGGCGACTCGAAAAACCTGTCAAGTTGATTGAAGTTCTCATGAACTTGCTTTTCAGATGTTACAGAGCCAAACGCGGATCCTACCGGTCAAACCGTGGGCAACCAGCTCATTGTAGATTCAAAGCACACCTATTCAGATTTGGACGAGTTGATTGTAAATCATGTGCAGGCTATGTCCCGGCGGGTTGAAGAACTCATGAACCATGAACGTTTCAAGAGCGGGCCTGAGGAAGAACTTCGTGAGTCATTTTTTCCCTCTTCTCTCTAGTTCTTATCGTAATTATTTTCAGACATGTTCCTCAAGAACGTCCTTGCTGCGAATCCGAACAAAAGCATGTATGGTTTCACTCTGAACCGGAAAAAACCTGGCCATTTCAACCTCTGCTTCCTCGCCAACAAACAATCGTCTGTCCAGACATGGGTATGTTCGCTCTCCTTCTCTATGAGGCAAATAAACTCATGCTCTACTCTACTAGCCTGTCCGCGTTGCTCCTGAAGCTTATTATCTATTTGAAGCCGCTGCTGCTGGTGTGCCGGAGCTCTGCGACGCTTTCAAAGTCCGTCACTTGCACGAATCGCAGAATGCTAGTACCGCGAACTTGGGAAGAACTCCATTCGGAGCTGGTGGTAGAACGCCAGCTCGACCAGGGTACGGAGTAACACCTGGCCATATGTCACAACGCCAGCCAGCACCACCAAATAGGACACCTAACCCGTACGGTGGTGCCACGCCTCGCCCTCCTGGATGGAGTGGTTCAACTCCTGCCGTCCCAGCAGCCCCACCTGCCGGTACTTCTGGGTGGGGAGGAGGGCAAACACCTGCAGCTCCTTCTGCCGGTTGGGGTGGAAGTCAAACACCTTCTGCTGGTACGTGGGGAGCTACTTCTGGTGCTCCAGCGAATGGGACGAGCGGATGGGGCGCCGGCGGACAGACTCCTCGCCAGCCAGCGGCTCCTTCAGCTCCTGCAGGCATGAATCCCCAGCGAGCAGCTATGATTCAGCAACAAGGTGGCTGGGGAACCCAAGGCGGTGGCTGGTCATAAATAGGTTTAGTTTTTGGTTTGACATTCATATCCTACATGCTTTTTTGTTGTTTGTACACATCCATACATACATTTATCGTTCTCGTGCAATTTTTTTTTTCTTCGCTCTTGGAAAGTGTCATTTGTGCATACGTCGTTTCAGTCAAAAGTGGAGATTACAAGTACAGGGAAAATTAAGTGGCAGGCTACAGAGTAAAATGAGCATGGGTAGAGCAAGTAGACAAAGCGCTGGTAATATATCTCGAACAACTTCATGACCTGGCCAGCCATCAGTCCCAGCAGCGCACAAACACGTCAGGATCCGTTATGGCGATCATGAAACCTCCAAAACACTCAACTCCAGTACCCTAAAGAGCGTAGGGTCCTTTGAATCTTCTGACCAACCTACCACTTCTCTCCAGTTGTGACTATTTGCCTCCTTCTCCCCAGCTCCAGCAAACTCGCCGGCCTCGTCATCGTTCAAGCCACGAAAGATAAGAAAAATTCTGGTAAAGATACACGGTTCTGTTGTCACCATGATGTCGATGGCTGCTGCAATGCGAGCTG
Organism: Flagelloscypha sp. PMI_526; assembly: GCA_021399455.1. NCBI lineage: Eukaryota > Fungi > Basidiomycota > Agaricomycetes > Agaricales > Niaceae > Flagelloscypha > Flagelloscypha sp. PMI_526. The sequence continues at coordinate 471,631 of JAJTUO010000002.1, forward strand.
GAGACAGGAACCGGTAAGCGATGTTCTTGTGAGCGGTGAAAGCAGCCATGTTTGAGCTATAGACGGTTGTGAGAAAGGTCCCAGAATCGAGTAGATGAAAAGTAAAGCTACTTGAGAAAATTAGTTCGTGCATGGAGTGAAAGACCAAGCTGGTCGAGGGCATTCATAATATGCGCGATGAAATCGCTTGTAGGCATTGCGAACCCGTTGCGTGGAGCGATGTAATCACTAGGATCAACCATGCTTGGATCTGGGCTAAGACAGACATTAAAAATTTTCAATCATAAGAAAAGTATGCAGACGTACACGGCCTCATAATATAGAGCAGTGGTGACCATTTGGCTTTCAAAATGTTCCAACGCCCCCCCAGGGTTAACTCGAAGGAAATATTTGACTTTGTTTTCGGCTTCAGGTACCTTTTCAGCTGGTGGCCAAGTCACTCCAAGCTTCCACATAGCCGCAAACGTGAGGAAGACATCGCAGAATTGTTGGGCAGGAGCAAGCAAACTGAGGTTGCACTTGGCCGTTGTAGGTTTCGTCGCAGTTGCGAGTTTGGTTATGACCCGACTGTCTACGAGAAAGTCGGGTGCATATTCTCCGCTTCGAATTCGCGTGCCACTGAATTCCATTTGATGGGTGTCACCTTCATGAACAATGTCAAGTTTACCCCAAAACACGCCATCGACGGTAGTTCCGTCATCCATTCGAGCCATATCAAGTTCTTCGGACTTGACGTCTACATCGAGTGCAACGTGTTGACCGGGGGTAAGTTCGAGGTTGAAAGTTGCAGGCATCTCCAGAACGGGAGGAGGACTATGTGCATTTCAGTTCAAGGTTCCAAGGGAGCTGCGAGTGACAAACGGAGGTGGCCTAGAAAAGAGTTTAATTAGATTTCTCAATAAAAAATTGGACACACGGACGGGGGTTCATCGTCTGGCGGGGGCGAATCTGAGACGATCTCCACTCGAAGTCCTTGTACACCCATCATCGCGATTTGGTAGGAGTCCTCTCCAGTCAGCTAGAAAAGAGTGAGGAATGACGAGGGGTATCGAAGGGAAGATAACTTACATAAATATAGGGTCCTGATACAAGACGCTTGAAGTGACAGTGAGCGTCAATATGAATTCTGTTGGACGACCAGGAGGGACTTACTGCAGCATGAAGCGAGGCAAATTCAACTGGAACTCGCAAACCAAACTGGGCATCAGGCGGTGGCTTTGTCCAATCTCTCGCAACATTTTCCAGATCCTTAGAAGGCCTCTGAGCGCGTGAAATGACTGAATAATAGAACAGCGCGTACAGCAAAAGTCATTGGAAGCTAGACCGTGGTGAAATCAGTCAAGAATCAAGCAAGAGTAAGTTGATTTAACCATTCGAATAGTTTCTAGCTCCCCGAAACACAAAGTGAGGAGTCGTTGCCTAGAGAGCGCCATCTGAGTGCGATCAGTACCATGAGAACGCCTTGTTTTTCTAGTGTGTGGAAAGATTAACCTGAGCATTTCGGTCTCGAGGATCAGGTTCCTTGTTCTTAGGTTTGAACTTTCCCCTGAGAGAAGCGTTAACGGTTCGGTTTGAAGGTTACGGGAGGGCGAAGAACGGACCAAAAGCCTTGAGAATGACCGAGACTGGCGTTTGAAGACCTGTCAGTTAACATGGGTGGGGGGACAAGACTAGAACAGATGAGCTACGCAGGAGACAAGAGCATCTGGGCTACGCTGAGCAGGCGTTATGAAGAAAAAGCTGTCGTGCACGTGGAAGTCGTGAGGAGAGGAAGGTTCACGAAAGCCTATCGGATTTACCTTTGGCCCACTCATCTCCGAGAATGCCAACTCTTTCCCTTTGACGTCAATGTCCCTTCGTCTCCGCACGCTGTAGTCTCGTTCTAGCCATGATATATCTACTTCCTAACGTATAAATTTATAGGAAATGTTCACTTCGCACGTGCCAACATCCCCGCTGGTCGTCTACTGTCGTCCCCGGACTTCCTGGAGGTCTCCCAAACACCCCGGTCGATAACTTTCTCGCCAATGTTATAATCCCTTCTGGTGCTCAGCCCCAGCCACTTCCCCCAATTCAAATTGTAGGGTTTTTATTGTTTAAAATACTTTGCTCCGGTTTATGTCATTTTTTCAGCCATTTGCCCCAGACTTCTGGGAGTCAGCATCTGAACCAAAACCAAGCATCCCTCCTGCCGTCGACATCGATAATCGGCCTAAACTTGTGGTTGTGGCTGGAGCAGACTCTCGTCCAATTTCAGCGACTTCTCAAGAGGTCATCGAACCGGAGGCACCCAACGTCCTACCCAACCTACCCAAACTTGGCCAAGGTGGATTGTTGTACGTCCCAGCTGCTCTTCTGTTTTACAGCACTATTGATGCTTGACAAGTGACGATATCATTGAAGATTTCGGTGTCACGGTCTCTGACATTAAGTCAAACATCCCAAAAATTGGCAAATTCTGGTGAATTCAGTCTGAATCAGATAGCGCCAGGAATTTTTGTTCTTTCTATGAGATGAGATGTAAATAGATGCGTACGCTAAAAACAAGTGTCAATGGATGAGTGGGGGAGTATATTGTGAGACTCGTTAAGTTCATGGTTCAAAGCAAGTTTTTGTATATTGAGCAGACCCGCGTCATTCCCTTCCCAGCGCCTTCTAGCGCCTTTTTACGAGACTCGGTGACCTGCTTGCCAATATTAAGGAGGTAATCATCATCGATCTAAGCAAATCGTTTCAGATGTTTTTCTCAATCAATGGGTTAGTCTCTTACCGAACTAGTTTTTACGCCTGCCACCGCGGTAGCAAAAGCCTTTCGGCTCTCCGCCGTCGCCTCCGTCTCTGCGCGTTTGAGAATCGTTTGAGAGACTTCACGCAATACCTTATGCGCATCGCTGCGAAGGGTTTTGCAGTTTTGCGCCAACTTGATTTTTAAGTTAGTAAGACTAAAAGATAGAAAGTATCATCAGCTCACGTTTCCTAATTTGTGGATTTTGATAGTGGTCGATGACTTGAACCGAAGAGTGTCGATGTACAAGAGGGTAAATGACTTGCCACAATAATTCAGTACGAATGATCGAGATAAAAGGAGAAAGAATTACTTCAACCATTAGTCCAGCTACGTGGAGTAGGGAAGTGATGGAATCACTTTCGTTAGCTTGGTGTGCACGCTGGCCGGCCTCTGTGTCCCGGAAACAGATGATTTAGAATGGCATGTACGATAAATTCGAACCCACTCACGTTTAAAGTATTCGTTGACAACAGAAGGACTCTCGTGTACTACCGGGGGCTCCTTGTCCTTCTTGTTGACCCCATTTTCGGAAGGTGTCAGCTCAATGCCTTGTAGCGCATGCCCAGTCTTTGCCTGAGATAATTTGGAGGCTTCTGCTAACACCTGCGCTGGTCCAGGTCGAACATGATCATGGTGGGGTCCAAGCCAGCTGGTAAGCGCATGGATAAAGTCAATCATAAGCTTTTCATCTTCGGTGAGCTATCGCCAAAGTCAGTTCCCTCCTCTCGTGTAAATGAAGAGTAAATAAAATACCTCTTTGTAAACACCTTCCTCTAAGTGACTAAACGCATTCTTCAAAACAGGATCGTTTGGACCCGGTTTGCGACGGTCGCCAACCAGCAATTTTTCTTCGACTATATCACACAAATCACTTCCTTGTTGGAGGACTTCCACGTAGTAATGAACGAATGCCCATAGCCATCCTTGGTATTCCACTTTTCCAAACAGACGGGTCTGTTCTTCAAAAGAAGGCGACGAGCGAGGCTGGTAATTTGGAAGGATAGCAAAGTCTCGATTGTCATGGTGATCTAATAGGTAGAGAGAGAGCTTGAGGGAAAAAAAAAGGAATTAACTGGTAATGAGAAACTTACCACGATCAAGCACTACTTTGAAGTCAATGAGTTCCATGTCAGCAGCATCAGTAGTGGGGATTTCAGATGCCCAGCGCATTTTGGCTTGTTCAGTGCGTACTATGTCGCGCTGCAGAGACTGTTCCAGCCGATCTTCGAACTTAATGAATTCAGGAATCTGAGAATACTTCTCAGCTTGGAAAGCACGACCAATAAAGTCCGCAGTCTATGATCACAGACAGGTCAGAAACAATCAAGGAAGAATAATTGACTTAGTACCTCTGTTGAGTTGGTGTTATAAATCTGAGCTGCCTCATACGTCTCAGTGAGCATCGTGAGATCGCCATTTGTTGCAGATGAAAAAGTAGAGGCACGGGAAAGGATGAAGTGAGAAAGGGTGTCTTGTTGAACGGACTTGATGTTCAATGCTCGATAATGATCCATTGCTAGTGATGAGCAGCCTAAATAGAAATGAGAGACATCTGTCGCGCGGAAGCAACTAGACCAACCTAAGAGACGATAGATTCGCACAAGCATTACACGTGCTTGAAAGCATTGCTTGCTCTTGGAGAGAGCGAACTCTAATACAGAAACAGCCTCATAAAGGTATTTGAAGTCTTGTGAGGTCGACCAGGCATTCACAAACGCCGTCCCAGCTAGGAGGGCAAGATCGTCGACGGGCTGAAGCTCAGTGCTTGGGAGATTTTCGCCCAAAGGAAGACCTTCAAAGTATTTTTGTAGGTATTGTATACCGCGAGACTCCTCCGCGGTCGAAGTCTGTTCTTCTGGTGTCAAACTGTATCTTGTGAACTTGTAAACGTTGATAAGCTGTTGAAGGCTGTTGACATCATCCTGTTGGCAGTCTGAGTACACTTCAAGTGAAATTTAATAAAATTGTCACCGTAGAAAGGGTTAGTGATTGAAGGAAAGTAGTCCACTGACTATGTTCATCAGCTGGGAGTGACGAGATGTAGGGTTGTAAGTCCTCGAAGCAGCACGCTTTGTCGCCGACGGAATTGAAATACTCTTGCATCAAGTTGACAAGCTTGGTCTTGTCTAATTTGATTCGGCTTCATCCAGGAAAGATCGATAAATTGACACACCTTGGCTAACTCCATGTTCTCGAGCGCGGTGCTCGAGCTCAAGTAATGCTAGAGGACCACTACGATCTCTTTTTCCATCCTTTTCTGAGATTTTCTGGAAGAAAGAACGCGTCCGATCGACCTCTGAAAGGCATTCTTCGCGCTTTTCAGGCACCTCTTGGGGCTTGGAGGAAAATGTTGCATCAAGAATGGCCAAAAACTCGAGCCAGTTGCGATCACTGTGTGAAATAGCGCGTCAGCATGTGATTGATATTTTAAAGCAGAGACTGACGTCTTCTCTACAATGCGTTCTTTTGCGATTTCGCCGTTGTCCGTCCATAAGCCTCTCTGTTGCCAAATAGCTCGACGAAGGTCTTCACACGCAAGGCTCGTAGCGCAATTTGTTTTTCCAACGTCACTAGTCAAGAGTTTGTCCGCTTCATCCCAGAGTTGCAGCTCTCTGACTACGGTAAGGTGGAGGTGGAACCTTTCCGTATTGTTGTACGGTGGACTTGGCCCGGATGTGATTAGCCGGTGTGCAAGTTGGAAGAGAACTTTGCGAAGATTCTCAGGCGTTGAACGATCGTTTGCCTAACATCAACCTCAGCATCGTATGCGGAAACCTCGTGCAGCCTACGTACTTGAAGGATTGCTGACATAACTGACCAATACAGATATCTCTCATCTTGGAACTGTTTATACATTTTAGTAGCCGCCTATAAAGATTCCATGTGAGAGATGAGGCCGCCAGTAATGTGAAGTACTTTGCCTGCTGAGCGGCTTTCCAGTTGTGAACGCGTGTGTTTGCAAGAAAAACTTGAATAGCAAGGTCCTCGTTGGCAGGTTCTTGTTTGTAAGCATTCTCAAACATAGTAACAACATCCTTGTCTAGAATATTGTCAGGAACGACAAAAACGATGACACGCCTTGCGAGGCAAGTGTACTCACTCCGCCCCAGACCTCGTAAAACATGCATTAGTGCGGTGAGAACACTGTCGTTTGTCGGCTTCGTCGGAAGAATTTGATCCAGGACGAAAAGACATTCCTCGACTTTTTGAAGACGAAGGAGAGCAAGACTTTTCAATGCCTTTAGGTGGGGTTAGCAGTATGTCCGGACTTGGCGGAGGAGTGTTTGGGTCATACCTTGACAAGGACATTGTTGGGATTCTTTTTGAGAAGTTTTGTGCACGAATTGAGTGCAGATTTTGGGGAATTAGTGTCCAGAGCATCGTATATTGGTCGTATTTGCCGATCCAGTGCGGAAGCCATGAAAAATTTAGGTAAAGGGAGAAGTCAAGTCGCGTCGGTTACATACAAGTAACAAGTTCACCTCTTGGTCACAACCATGAAGTTCTTCATCGACAGTCTTCCCATTGTCTTCCCTTATGACCGCATATACCCTGGTATTATTCGATTTATTCCAGATATTCATCCTTTTATTTATTCTCTCAAAGAACAGTACGCCTACATGTGCGACCTAAAGAGGACTCTTGACGCCACAGTAACTTTACTTCGTATTCATCACATCGTCCCGAGCTGTTTATGCCTTATAACTAGGGTCATTGCGTCCTTGAAATGCCATCAGGAACAGGCAAAACTGTTTCACTTCTCTCTCTTATTGTGTCTTATCAACAGGTGCCGCGAAACTTGTTCAATTAAAGAGGTAAACTCACATCCCATTAGTTTCACCCCAACAAACGAAAACTCATTTACTGCTCTCGTACTGTCCCCGAAATTGAGAAGGCACTTGCCGAGTTGAAACGTCTCATGGCCTACCGTATCGAAATGGCAGAAAGTGAGGAGGAAAGAGAGAAAGAGCGCAACTTTACAGGTCTTGGCCTGACAAGTCGAAAGAACCTATGTATAAATCCTGATGCAAGTCTTGAGTACTCCGAACGTTTGTTGTCGCTTTGACGCGTTATTTTCAGGTTTCAAGGGAGAAAAAAGGAAAAGTCGTCGACGCGAAATGTCGCGACTTGACCAATGCTGCGGCTTGTCAGAAGGGACGAGCCGAACCAGGTTCTGTTCCCCTTTGTGAATGGCATGAAGTACTATGTTTCGTCTACCTTCCTTGGTATTGCTCGTGCTAAGCCAAATTAGAACCTCAACGCGGTTGAACCTGGCCAACAAGTGCCACCAGGCATATGGACTCTTGCTGATGTTCTTGAAAGAGGACGAGAAAACACGACATGCCCGTACTTTACTGTACGACGGATGGTAAGCTATATTTTCGCTCAAGCTCGGTAGGCTGAGTCATGCTTTTCCTCAGCTTGCTTTCGTTGATGTTATCATTTACTCTTTCCATTATCTCCTTGACCCAAAAGTTGCGGAACAAGTCTCCAAGGAGATGTCGAAGGATGCGATTGTCGTGTTTGACGAAGCCCACAACATTGGCAAGGATAGCCATCACTAGTCCTTTCCTCGGCTAATTTTTCCTAGATAACGTTTGTATTGAGTCACTCAGCATTGATCTTACTAGACCTATGCTCGAATCTGCTGGCCGAAGTGTCACAAAGCTATCCGATAAAATCGAAGAGTGAAGTTGTATGTCCTGTCTGGAGCGTCAAACTTACGAACGATGACAGAATCAAAGCCACCGACGCAGACAAGCTCAATTCCGAGTACCAAAAACTTGTCGAGGGTCTGAGGGATTCAGAGGATGATGCTGAGGACAGTGATACATTCATGACAAGCCCTCGTACTCTCTCATTTGCGTTGCTCCCTTGATCCTTACTGAGTTTGCCATAGTTTTGCCGGATGATTTGTTGAAAGAAGCAATTCCAGGGAATATCCGAAAAGCAGAACATTTTGTCGCTTTCTTAAAACGCTTTGTCGAATATCTTAAAGTGGGTTCACCTTCTCATTCACAATGCACTGTGTTAACGCGTGCCGTAGACTCGAATGCGTGTCCTACATGTAGTTGCAGAGACACCGCTTTCATTCCTCCAGCATTTGAAAGACATCACCTATATTGAACGCCGGCCCCTTCGGTTTGTTCTCGTTCCACTCTACACAAATCCATGGGCATGACACCGTGTAGCTTTTGCGCTGAGAGACTTCAATCGTTGATACGGACTCTTGAACTCAGTCGCTTGGATGAACACGCCGCCATCCAAAAAGTGGCCAATTTTGCTACACTTGTATCAACGTACGAGAAGGGTGCGGAAATATTTACAGTTGATAACTTTGTCCTAATCGATTTTCCAGGATTTCTTTTAATTCTTGAACCCTTCGAAACGGACAATGCCACAACTCCCAATCCAGTATTCCATTTCACGTAAGCTTTAGTGCATACCCAATCTTCGGTATTCAGAATTTCCTTTAGTTGTCTTGATCCTTCCATTGCGATCAAGCCTATCTTCGAGCGATTTAGCAGTGTAGTCATTACCTCCGGAACTATCTCTCCATTAGATATGTACCCCAAGATGCTGCAATTCACGCCAGTCGTGTCAGAGACATATCCTATGACACTCGCTAGAAATGCTTTCCTCCCTCTCGTGAGTTCGTATCTCACATAGCTCTTTCAGCTTTACCAAATGGATACGCAGGTCATTACGCGAGGCAGCGATCAAGTGGCCATTTCTTCTCGTTTTGAAGTCCGAAATGATCCTGCTGTGGTACGAAATTTTGGAAGCATTCTCGTTGAATACAGCAGAATCGTACCCGATGGAATTGTTGCTTTCTTTCCAAGCTACCTTTACATGGAGTCGATCGTCGCTGCGTGGAATGACATGGTACAATTTTTATTCTAGCTTCGACGTATACCTCAATGACTTCACAGGGTATTCTGAACGAGGTATGGAAGAGCAAGCTCATTTTTGTGGAGACTCCGGATGCCAATGAAACGAGTATAGCATTGGAGAACTATCGACGAGTGAGCTCCAATGCCTGTTTTTCTCCTTCTGAGATTTTGTGGACCGTGTAGGCATGTGACAACGGTCGAGGTGCTGTTTTATTGTCCGTTGCTCGTGGAAAAGTTTCAGAAGGTATCGATTTCGACCATAATTACGGTCGGGCAGTTATCATGTTCGGGTATGTGCTAGCCTTCAATTGTGATAGTACTTCTTTTCAATCTAAATGTCCACCAGAGTACCTTATCAATACACGGAAAGCCGGATTTTGAAGGCCCGCCTGGAGTATCTCCGTGACGCATACCGGATACGGGAGTCTGAATTCCTTGGGTTCGACGCAATCCGGAACGCCGCTCAATGCGTTGGTCGTGCCTTGCGTGGCAAGACCGATTGGGGCTTGATGATTTTTGCGGATAAGGTACTCTTCTACGAGTGCTATACTGTTTCTATTTGGATTGAATGACCTCGCAGCGATTTGCACGTGCTGATAAACGCGCAAAACTTCCTAGATGGATTAACCAGTACATTACGGAAGCAGCTTCCAATCTTTCCACTGACATGGCGTTAACTCTTTCCAAAATGTTTATGCGCAACATTTCCCAAAATCCCAACGAGAACCAAACCGGGCTCTCTTTGTGGACGCTTGAGGACGTCGAAAAGGCACAGGCGAAGCAGCGAGCACAGGCTCTCCAGGCGGAGCAAGGAGGGGATGATTGGGATGAGTTTGGCGGGGACGATGGAATTACAGACCAGATGCTCGTCGACCTTGATCTGTGAACTACAAGACTTGAAATCTTCACGAGAGGAAACAAATCTGGTGGTCCATTTTTTTGGTTACTTTGAGCAGTTGGACGTCAAATCATCAATGACCAAGCCCCATCATATCTGAGGATAAAATATTCGCTCGAGTATATAGGATCTCTATTTCCACTCATGACATATCAGCACTGATAAGAGAGCATGCAAGAAAAGGCAGCTTGAAGATCAATGTGACGAAGCGATGAAGAACCTTTTTAGGTCATGAAGTTCGAAAAAAAGCCTGCAAGTCAAGAATGCTGGCCCTATTCATGATGTTGTTGGGGGAATATGAACAATGTCTTGCTAGTAAGTACGAGCTCGCTCTTTGCCATAAGTCGAGATGGTTTCAACCGCTGGTTCCCTGAACGACATTATTTATTATCATACGCGAAATTTTGTAAGTGTGAATTCCGAGATCCCGGGTAGCACTCCTCAAGGCCAAGGTATGTTTGATCAGATCTATTTCGCATGCCCCACTGTAGAGAATGTAATATACTGGAGGTTAGAAGGCACCGAGGAATGGAACGTAACTTGGTTATAATTATCAACATTAGATTGCATGTGTTCTGGTACTTACAAGTCATTTGCTTTCATTTGGCAATAGATAATACGTTCATGATATGCACGTTGTACCTTATGTTCCCATTACTTTCGTTGCTTTTGTGGCGCTGTCGGATATGACCGCCTCGAAGGATCCCGAACCAAAGTGGGGTTATCTCCCTATTCTCGGCATATTGCTCTCATGGCAATACGGAGGGGCTTCTTATGATCGACCAATATCCCGTCTGTACACATCCCCCAACGTGAGAGGTGACACCGAATCAATATCAACTTCGACTCCCTGGTACCGTGTACCCTTAAGTAATCTAGATCTTTGCGACGACATTTTGGCTCCTGTTCTGGGAATGGGCTGAGGGCAGAACAGATAGCTGTGCAGCGCACAGTTGGGGAAAAGCCTGTAAAGACCAATCTCATCGCCGTACTTGGCAACCGCAGAAACCTCCGCTATCATGACAGTGTGTCCTTCATGGTTTACTTTCGGATCTGACAGACGATTTTTAAAATCAGGGAGATTATCATTGAACGGGTGGACTTTACCAGACTGGTTGGATGAGTACCAGTCGGTTCCAGAGCAGCGGCTCCTAAAAGATCAAAGGCCGCGCTGCTGTTTTTGTACTTATAAAGAATTGATAATAGGTTATTGAGGTACAATGAAATGCACGGCGGTAGCAACACGGGTATAATTGTCTAGTTACGTTGGAAAGCACAAGGAAGATGTTTATTGTTGTCACGCTGGTGTCACAGCAAAAACTCTTTTTTTTTGCTCTGGAGGTGTTGAGCTAGAAAAGGAGAAACGGTACAACATCACCTATGAACATTCAGGCGATTGCGAAGGCCGCGAAAAGGGGTAGTGAAAAAGAAAGGAAAGAAGGCAAGAAAGAAGGCGAACATCGGTGGCTGTGTGACTTGGAACATCAAAGCGGGGGTGGAACAACTGACAACGGTTTGACTCCTGCCACCACGACCAACCACTCCGACTGCCTATATATTACTTCTACCCCCACACGGGACAGGCCTCTCGTTTCCCATCTCCTTCCGAATCTCTGCCAGCTCAGAGCCGTACCCGCTTCCCGCCCCTTTTAGGATTTTTCCTTTCCGCTGCAAGTTGTTTCTCCTGCGTCTCGATCATGTCGGTAGCTCTCCCTCCTCCTACGAGCAATTATCTCGACCAGGATCAGAGGCAACGTCTTGTCAAGTCTACCCGCAAACTTGCTGGGTTGCTTGGAGAGGTTCCGAGAGTGGTTGAACCTGAGGAAATCTCACGGTTGAGCTCAGACTCTGGCTACGCTTCTTCTGATTCGTACTACCCTTACCCTCGTGCACATTCTTCATTAGGATTTAACGACGGCCCTACTCCGAGAGCTACCAGCCGAGCATCCAACCGTTCGGCCCGTGTATTCTCCTCGTCCAGGGCGTCCTTCATCTCCTTCGAGGATCTCTCTGATTCAGACGAAGACGACTCACCCATTGAGCTTCCCAAGGCCTCCCTTGCCCTTACTCCAACCCCTCTCACGCCCAAATCGAAGAAATCAGCTGGACCTCCGCTCTATCTGCATCTCAACACGACCAATAACTCCGTTCTCAACATCACCCACCAAAACTCACCCACGGACAACATGAGGACGCCAATGCCATTATCACCGCTCTCCCCTCTTCCTCCTACTGTAATTTCTACCATGGAACGTCGCCGCCAGATGGCCGCGAAACTCGCCCGCACTCTTGGCGAGAACGTGCCTCCCGAGCTTGTAGCTGCTCCTGTTGGGCGTCCCCAAGGACGTAGCCAGAGCCACGAAGAGCCTCGATCTAACTCTTTCTTCGCGACCCAGCAAGAGGCAGCCCTTCGTCAGGTTCATACCCGCCATCCCTCCAACATCTATGAGGTCGTGAATATACACATTCCTACATCCGTAGCGAAATATGTGGCTACTTCAGAACACGCCGATTCTCTTGGCCCGCTGCCTCAGCACGGTACAGGGTACAGTCGTGAAGGTTCGAGCAGAAGAACGGGGAAAGAATGGAGTGGCGAATGGAATCACGATATGCAGGACGTTATGTCAAAATTGAGGGGCCTGAAGTAATTAGGCTCTTTTGCAAGCAAAAGTCAGTTTTGACGTCTTGTCTCTTTCTAACCAGAGGCTGACCTGTCGATAGCTCACTCTTATTACCTCTCACGAACTTACCCATGGCAAGGAAACGAAACAAAACAACGACATGTGCAACACGACTTAATTGCGGCTATCTTTCATTATACTTACTCTCTCTTTGAGGCTAATACGGATATTCACCTCCCATTCTCTCTTTTTTTGCTTATGCTTTCATGCCTGGAGCGCTCTAGTTTATATGCTGGTTGCTTTTGATACGCCTATTAATCATGTGTTTCTTGATACTTACTTACCCATTCTCGTTGTTTGCAATGTATTTCTATAGTCGGTCGGATACCCCTTACCTGGTCAAAACGAGTATTCTGTGTTCCCTTGAGGCTCGATCAGCAGTACATCTGGCTCACTGCTTTCCGCATTGGGACGATTAACACAATACATGCCATCTTGTCCTCTGGAAGAATTGAGCTTCTAATAGAGGTTCAGTTTACGCGAGATCACAAAAGTTCCGAGACGTTTCTTCAGCCACCACCTAGTGGCGAGCCCGTCGGCCGGCATGAGACAGCCTCAGTCCTTCCCTCCCTTTGCACAGTGGTCTTATCTGGCTGCTTTATTCTGGTCATCATGAGCTACTGGCTTTCTTGGCTTCCTTCGCTTCCTTCTGTCACCCTTCCTCAACTCCCGTCTCAAATCGAGCGCCGATTCGTCTCTTTCGCATTAAAGAAATCATTAGGCCACCTGCTCAAACCCGGTCAATTAGATGTCGAACAGATTGACTCCCAAATTGGGTCAGGATATGTGAATATTCATGATATTCAAGTCGATCCCGAAGTACGTTCAGCTACCAAACATGAACGCGTTATCCCTAATGCATGTCTCCATAGGCAGTGAACGCCCTGCTTCCAGGACTTCCCATTGAACTCGATTCAGGAAATATAGGAAGAGTCTCCATCTCTATTCCATGGCCCAATCCCTTGAACGCAGCCTCTGGATTTACTCTAGACGGTCTTGACCTCGTCTTTGTGCTCAGTCCTTCCGCCACCACTAGCAATGCGGAAGAAACTCCTCTAGCACAGTCTGTAACTGCTGCTGCAGAATCCTTCCTTCATGAAGAACTTTTACCGGCGGAGGAAACGGCTCTCCGCGAATCCTTCCACACCGAGACAACACTTCCCGGTTCTCTCAACCCTTTTCTCTCTGAACCTGACCAAGACGGCCAAAGCGAAGCTGAAGAGGACCAAGAGCAGAGTCCTGCTGGAGTTTCTATCTTTGCTGCTCTTGTTGAGCGGCTCATTGCTAATTTCCAGTTTAATGGAACAAACCTATCCCTCACCCTCATCGTACCTGGAAAGACGTCTATTACATTCAGCATATTGGATTTCTCCTACAAATCTGCCACCTGTGAAGAAAGAAAAAGTGATAATAGTGGTGGATTAGAAGCTATGTTTTCCCTGAAAGGTGTATCGATATCCATGAAGGACCTTCATGAATCTTTCAAGCGCACAGATTCTCCATCATCTTCCACGTCTTCGCTAGATGATGATGCCCAATTCTCTATGTCGCAATCTCTAGCCTTTCTTCCTCCACGGGCAGACTCTCCCTCGTCCAGCATGTATGCAAGTGCCGTTTCGTTCCTCCCCGGTGACGCAGACGGTGGCCCACGTGCTTCGCTAGCGGAACCTAGCCTTTCTCCCCCTGCACCTGAAGCCGAGTTTTTAGGTTTCGGGCCCACCCCGATAGAAATCCGATTTATGTTCCCCTCGCCCTCCAAAAGGTTGGGAAATCCCGAGTACACACTAAGCATCAATATAGGTGCTATTGGGTGTGCTGTACAGCCATGGCAGCTCTGTGCTCTTTCTGAGATCTCAGCCCTTTGGCCCACTTCCACCAGGGCGGCCGATGCCCCTGTTACGAAAGCAACAGGGGATGTATCCAATGATTCTCAATTCCGACTTTCGCTGGATATTCGAGCGATTAACCTGGCTCTCCTTCCCCCTCCCAGCGTTTCGAATAATTTTAATCAGGATCTCGATGCCTTTTTCTCTGATCCTTCTCGAACTCCCGCTTTCGCTGCCGATTATACTTTTGTCCGCACTGAAAGATGGAAGCTTATTGTGGAAGGACGTATTCTCGCACCTTCAGAGCGCGTAGAGTTTGAAGTCCATGATGCCCATGCAGTCTCTCTTCGCTGGTTTACACGAGAAGGAGTTCGACAGCTGCAAGTTGAACCCATTCTCATCGCTAATCATGGTCTTTTAGTCCAACCTAAGCTTTCTCCAGACCCCAGTCAATGGATTGTAGAAGCATCAGAATGGTCAAACGCATCCCAGGAGTATGACTCTTACAAGCTCTCACATTGGCGTCGTCGAGCTCGAACAGGCGACCAGCCCAGCTCCTTTTTCTCTATACACAACTATGAAGCACAGTCTTGGAAAGCTACTTTGGCGCCTTTGCATGTTTTTCTCAGCCCTCATCTAGTAGCTGATCTTCTCGGAGTGCTAGCGTTCATTTCAGACCTCCGAGAAGTTTTGAATGATATACGGCCGAGTGCCGCTTCGACACCCACAGCTTCCATCTCTCCTCATACAACCAACATCCAACAGGCTGCTCTGAGAGAGTTAGATCTCGATTTGGATTACCTGGGTTCCCTACAGCCCACATCTAGCCCCTCTCCTGATGCTTCTTCGCAGGTACGGATTTTTTAAAACATTGAATTCATTTTAATCCCTCATCTAGCCATTGCTCGGGTTCTTTGCACCTAGAATTCGGATCGAGGTGATCCCACCTTCTGTTAAAGGTCGTCGAACTGGCCCACTCGTCCTAGATGTTTGCGGTTTAAGGGTATCCCACGGCTCATCATTGTCCATCACATTCTCCCAAGTGGCAGGCACACTGCTTCCACCCGGCCACGATGCGACCAAGCCCTTCCTATGGATTAGCTCGCTCAACTTTCACGACCTCTCCGGTTTTGGCCCACTGGCAGACGAACCAGGACCTCACTTGCCGTCTATATCTATGGATGGTCCCAAGGTATCAGCAAATATTCCCGCTGTTAATCTCAGCATTTCCAAGGCTGTCTTCGATGGATTACAATATCTCGCCGATGATCTCACTCAGTACATCGAGCAGTTGACAAAAGCGGCATCTGCTCCCCAGTCCTCTAGCTCACAGTTGATAGGGAGTCGCTTTTTTACTCGATCTCGAGGAAGCACGTTGCGCTCTAGTAGCAGCACAACTACAACCACCCCATCGTCGTCGTCATTTACATTATCCCTTGTCGAAGGTGAGCGCCAGGTAGCCCATGAGCCACTCTCGTTCTAACACTAAAAACCTTTAGTTGTTGTCAGATTGGATATCCCTCGAATCGAAACTCTGCCCTCTTCAACTGCTGTTGTCTTGCGTCTTTCAGATTCGATTATTTCTTTAGATACGAACCGCAAAGGAAAGGTGAATTTTGGTTTTTTTTTTCACCAATACCTTGTCGAGTTCCTTAACCTCTTGTTATCTAGCTGACAATCAATCTGTCCTCCATGAATGCTTCAATATCTGTGGACATTAACAGCTCCTCCTTTTCGGTGTTTGCCTTGACAACTGCTCGTGGTTTGGTGAGAATTCTGCTCCGACTGCAAGCCCGCTCTCATTCCATTATTTAGGCGTCATCGCCAGATCCGATAATTAAAGTTAAATTCTCCTCATATGCCATCCCTGAGACTGGTGGGAAAGAGTCGAAAATTGATTTAGTATTAGCTGGCTTCACATTAACCTTATTGGCCGATCCGCTGCTCATTGCTGATCTTTCAAGCTTTTTCAAGGCTCCTCCTGGAGTGTGTCTCGTCCCTTCTCCATTATATCTTCTGCTTACAGAATACATTAGGTCTTTGAAGCTGTGGTCCCTAACGAGCGAACATCGCTAGTATGCCGGATTATCGATGGAGCTCTTGCTATCCGAGTCTCAGAGTTCGATCCTTCTCTCCTACTTCACTTTCAGCATTTGCACGTATCTACGGCGTTCACCGGGGGGCCTATGCAACCTTTGAAGCTTACGGGGTCGAGTATCATGCTTTTACTCGTCGATGACGTTTCAGTTACTTCTTCGTTTATTGAATCGACCGCAGCAATTCGGGGCACATCAAAATGGCTGGTACGGCTTCTTATTCCCTTTGGTTGTAGCCAACTCAACCCCGCTTAGGCGCAAGGATACGCTTTGTTTGCGGACATTCCTCAGATTGCTTTGAATACCGGGATGGTAGACGCTGAGCTAAAGGTAGCAGATTTTTCCGCGTTGGCTCATAGACTTACACTGTCTAGGTTGGTATCGAGTCTCTTATCCTTCGGTTGCATCTCTGCGCGGACACCACTACGGCACTCTCTACACTTGGAACAGTCTTAACTGTAAAGTTCGCGAGCTCTACGGTGCCGTGAGTTGATCTCGCCTTCTTCCTTTCTTCAATTGTCTCTTAAATCAAAACAAGCGAAATCTCTACCTCGTCTCCAGAACCTTTACAGGGCTCATTGTCCAAATCATCTCTACTGGGTTAGTCTCGATACCGCGTCCTTCCTCTTTGTATGCTTACCGTTAACAGCGTCAATTGATGGCGTTGCTTACAGAAAGCCCAGTGACGTTGGTGTTGCTGTTGACTTGATTGGTGATGATCTTCCGACCAACATGGATTACATTGACGAAGCATATGGGGCGGCTGCAGGCTTTCGCGAGCTTGAGGAAGATGATTTAGATGAATTTGACGTACGGCTTGACCCCCATGAGAAACCATTCATCCTTGGTTCTCAGGCTGGCATCTCATCGCGTGTTGGAGGCGAAACAATCAAGATGCTTCGACCCGAAGGTTTAAAGATCGAAGAAACATACTTCAATCAACTTCCTATTGATGAAGTCCATGGCCCTGCTGAGTACGCTGGACTCCTATACCTCACTCATTTGGCTGACACTTCCTTGCAGCCTCGGGGATGTTAAAATGCGAGTACGGCTTGATGATACAAACATCACCCTTTTCCTCTATGATGGATACGACTGGAACAAAACTCGAAAATCCATCGAAGACGAGGCCAAGAATGTTCGACGGCGACTCGCCAAGATCAAGCAGCTGCTTGCTGCTGGGCAAGTCGGGGACCCAAGCCTAGAAAATACCAGCACCCTGCTCTTCAACTCCATCCACATCGGCCTGGATGAAGATATAGATACACAAGATCAAGATGTTCTCATGGCAGCTATTGAGAAAGAGTTAGAGGAAGATCTGGAAACGGCCACACAAAGCTCATGGCAGACGCTCCCTCCAACATCTAGCCACACCCATTCATCTAAGTCCAAGTCTACACGAGTTGAAGGCAAACGGTTACGGAGATCGAGGCACCCGCGAATGGAGTTTAAACTCTCATCTATTCACCTCGAATATGATCAGTACAGTCCAGACCAACCTTTCATCAGTCGACTCTTTGCCGTGGTTAAAGACCTGGAGATACTGGATCACATTAAACAGTCAACTTGGAAGAAGTTCCTCACTGACCTATATGCAGACTCGAGGGGCAATGTTAGGGAAACCGGCTCAAATATGGTTCAGATTGAGCTTATCGGCGTCAGGCCAGTAAAAGGACATCCATCAGAAGAGGCCAGGCTCAGGGTGAGTGGGGCTATTGCTTCTCAGACTCACATTATTGACGCTGCCTAGGCTAAAATTCTTCCTTTACGACTTTATGTGGATCAATATGCGGTCGAATTTCTCAAGAAGTTCTTTAGCTTCCAAACGCCAGAGTCAATACCAAGTGCTCCAGAGTTGAAGTCAAAAGAAAGCCCCGGCATCTACTTCCGTGAGTCATGTATTAGAATTGATATTTTTCTGCACCTTACAAGGAATCGACCAGAGCTAGCGGAAGTGTTCCCGATCGACCTAAAACTCGATTATAAACCACGGCGGGTGGATTACCGTGCACTGAAAGAGGGTCGAACTATCGAGCTCATGAACTTTTTCCATTTCGATGGTGCTGAAATGACTTTACGGCACATTACTCTTGCCGGAGTAAGCATCACAAGTCTTCTGAATTTTTGTCAAACTTGACCGTAAATTGTAGATTTCCGGCTGGCCGCGCCTTTTTGATCTGCTTAACGATTTGTGGACGCCTGACGTTAAGGCTACTCAACTAGTCGACGTCATATCTGGCGTTGCCCCCATACGATCTGTTGTCAACGTAGGGTCGGGGGTGGCAGACCTTGTCCTCTTACCCATTGCACAGTACAAGAAGGATGGTAGAATTGTTCGAGGGCTGCAGAAGGGCACAACAGCCTTTGTGAAGTCTACTGCAATGGAAGCCATCAAGCTTGGGGCGCAGTTGGCGACAGGGACACAGGTCATACTTGAGCAAGCTGAGGGAGTGCTGGGAGGACAATTTAAAGATCCTATCCTTACTGAAGCACTGCGACCGGCGAGTCCTACTTCGTTGGAAGGTTTACCCTACGATTTAGACGAGGAAGACGCGGATCTTATCAGCAAGTATGCGGAGCAACCCACGGACTTGCAAGAAGGCTTGCAAAGTGCATATCACAGTATTCGGAGGAACTTGAACTCGGCAGCTCAAACCATTCTTGCTGTGCCCATGGAAATGCACGAGAGAGCCGGATCGGAGGTACTTCGTTATTCTACATTCGGCTTTCTTTCTTTTTTAATTCGATTATAGGGACCCGTCCGGTCTGTCATTCGTGCTGTACCTATTGCTGTTCTCAAGCCTATGATTGGTGCTTCAGAGGCAGTTAGCAAGACACTTCTGGGACTCCACAATACGCTGGATCCCAATCTTCGGTATGAGACAGATGCGAAGTACAAGCATCGAAACGATTGAGATTCAGCAGACTTTTTCCTATTTTTCTTTTTTTTTCTCTCTTCTTGCAATCTACAAGTCATGATACATCCATATTGTAATATAGAAACTCGAGCCTCTTTCAGTATATTGAAAATACTTCCATCAAAATTTTGATTAAAAAAACAGTCTGGTGAGTAACAGTGTCAGGTACCAAGAACAGAGTGTAGTTTGGCTTTATGTATGAATGCGAGAAGAAAAAATCGGCAATTTGAGAGGAAATAGGTATGTAAGTGTAAGGGAGTAAGTGGGAGACAATATGGCCTTGGGAAACATCCAAAGCACACAGAGAAAAGGTCTGAACGGGAATCTACGGAACTGGCAATTCAAAATTCTACTTCTTCCTATTTGTACACGGAGACCATCGGTGTCCTAAGCCCTGCCAAAGAACCCTGAACTTGGTTCAAAGAATCGCTTAAGCTATTTTGTCGGCGAGCCTCAATGTACTCGGGTCGTTCCTTCAAAGCTGGGAAATTCCTTTTAACAAGAGCTTGTAAATGAGGCCAAATTTCGTTTGAAGTTGATCCTGAGAGTGTTTCTAGAACCAGGCGATGGGTCGGCATTGTTTGCGGCAATGTCAGTTGGTGTGGGTGGAGGAGTTGCCGTCGACGAGCACCAGCAGTGTCAGGAATTGACTTGTTCGATAGCGTTGAGTAGTATGAAATAAGTGGAGATGTTGAGGCATAAAACTTCTCTAGTCGTTTGACGAACACTTCCTGCATAAGGAAAAAAGAGGACTGTCAGGCAAGGAATCAAAAGGATAAATTCAGTCTGCTGACCGGATTATCATCTGGTCGCTTTGTCAGTGGCTCTCCCGTCACGTCGTCAAAGCCTGCTGTTTTCGGGGGGTTGAAAGACAGGTTGTATACCCGGCCCGATTTCAAATGCACATAGCGGTCTGATAACATGTTCGGTGGACTGAAGGGACTCCGAGATCCTTCTGGAACTTACCCGAGATACGACTGAGAATGGCTTCGTCTGGAACGTCGAGATTGATAACCAAGCTTAGCGGAGTACCTTGTGCTCTGGGAGTATTGTGTGAACTAGAGACAAAATGATGACATTCCCTTTACGTACCGAAGGTAGACATCGAGTAGCTCAGCTTGGCCAAGTGTGCGTGGAAATCCATCTAGAATCCAATGCTACAATGATCAGTTCGCTTGAGCGAGTAATGGGAAGACCGTAACATCCAAGAGCTCACCTTGTTTTTGAGTGCTTTGAGTTTACTCGTAACCACTTCTAACATGAGCTCGTCTGAGAAGGCAACGATGCTATCAGCATGCTATACATATTCAGAAAGAATGGGGACGAACCTGACAGGAAACCTCCTGCTGCGACAATGCCCTCTGCTTGAACACCAATAGGGGTGCTGCTGGCTTTTAGAACGACGAGCGAAACGCAATAAACAAAAAAGGCGACATACCGTTCTAAAATATGCTGCCTCAAAAGATCCCCAGTTGACAAGGAGAGAATATCATACTGTTGGACCAGTCTGTTCGACAATGTCCCCTTGCCCGCACCTAGCCCCAACGCGCATGAGCATGACCACATATGCAAGTATCATTGAATGGAAACTCAATCGGAAAATGACTTGCCTGGCTTCCCAAACATGATCATTCTTAACATCTTGGCTCCCAGTCGTTCCTCGTCCTCCTGTGCTCGTGGTTTGAGAAATTTGAGAGAGCGTGCCGAAGAGCTTTGCGAGAAATGCCGACATCCCGGGTTTGTAGTTTGGCGGAGATGAAGCGATCCAATTTGACGCATAGACCTGCATGGTTGACAACACAGAAGGAAAAGGAACGAAGATGAAAAGAAAGGGGAGAGAAAGACGGGACGGTGGTGGTCGTACGAGAAAGACCTCGACTCAAAAATTCGGCTGGGGCAACTACCCCTGAACTAAAACGGCCGCTGAATCAGCCTGAATTATTTTTCGGCCGTAAGACTTCTTCGACTTGAAAGTGTTATATTTCGAGTTTGTAAAAACAATGTTTATGCTAATAATACAGATGTTTGTTTCCTCAACGAGACGCTATTTGTTTATGCATTTTTCCAATCAGTGGGTTATGTAATCACTCTATGGTGGTCGAATCGTTGGCAGACTGGGCATTGCTTGCAAGGGTATCTTTGAGAGAGGCATCTGAGCTGAGGACTTTCTGCTCGATGCTTTGGACGACCTTGGTTTGTTTTTTGTCAAGAGAGTTGGATCTGACGGGAATTGCAAGATCACGTTGCTCGCTATGAAAATATTATTTTAATACAAGGGTTGGAGTGGAAGCGGCAACGTACGCAATGCGTGCAGCATCCATCAAGGCTGCCTCTTTCAGCTTGGCGGCATCGACTCCAGCAGCATCGGGATGTTTTGCAGCCGCACTCTGGGCGTCTGCAGCAAGCGAACCAGGAGGCGGCCGGAATCCGAGAGCTTTGTGCTCTTCGCTCATAATTAACTTGGCATTCGCTAATAATGCAAAGAATTCATGTCAGAGACATGTGAAAAAGGAAAATAAAAATAAATAAAATTGAATGACAAACCAGAGTTTACTTCGTCCATGTTTAAACCAGCGCGAACAGCAGTCTCGCTGATGGAAACGCCAGGCACCTCGCTCTTGGGACACTTTGGAAGCGTCAGCAACAGCTGCCTTTTTGAGCAGGTCGATGTCTTCGGCTTCGGGCGGGTTGGGGTGCTTGGCAGCAGCGCTCTGGGCAGCCGCAGCAAGCGATCCGGGGGGAGGACGGTATCCGAGAGCTGCAATATCTCACGTCAGTGACTGAACCCTCGAAAGTCGGAATACCAGTCAGACCCTTGTGTTCAGCAGACATGAGCTTGCGAGCTTCGCGCTCACCAACTTTGTTCAAGTCGATGTTGACGGAGCTGTGAGAAGACATGAAGGATCAGTGAAAAGATTACCTCGTGTCACTTATGAACTCACAGGTGCTTCATTGCGTCCTTAACAGCAGCGGCAGCGAGCCCAGCCTGGGTGTGGGTAACAGTCTCGGTGGCCATTGATGTAGCAGACAGATAGGAACGATGAGAGAGACTCTTGAGGGCAGATGAATAGGCAAAGAAAATATCGAAAGGTAAAGATGCAAGGAAAGGTAGTGATGCGAGATTGAGGTGGGGGTTCTCGCTAGTCTTTTATACACAGGACTCATGGAGCATCAAGCGTGACGATGCGAGAGTGGAGTGGCCACGGAATGCAACAACCATTCCTGAATGGAGCATGCATGAAGCAAAAATGTAGCTGGTACTTTGGTATAAAAATCACGCGTTCACATGAAGGTCCATGTATAGCATCCTAAAAGCATAACAAGAGAGAGAGAGCCCCAAGGCAAGAATGATGTCACGGTTGTCACGCTACTACTCAACCAAAATCGCTGAAGAAGTTTCCAGTGATCGCGATGGATGCACTACAAACAGGTGGAGCAACTAAATGTGGACCTGGACTGCGCAGAAGCTTGGACCCTTCCTGTATCAGGTCGGCCTTTACATAAAGTGGGGAGGACAAGTACATAAACCTCACAACACCTTGCACCTGCACGCATTTCGACTTCCGATATCACATACAGCACTTGTAACTTTCCAATGAGCTATCACAGCTGTTTTGTGTGAGATGGGCCCTTGAACACGATGATTTCCTGATACCATCAAATCGCGATGGAAGCTTCATTATCTGAGGTGCACATTAGTTAATGGATGTACTATGTCGAAATACGGTTCCTATAAAATGAGAACCAGAAACCCCCTTCTATGGCACTATTACTCGTATAACACCCATTCAATAAAGGGAATCAACCCATCATAACCACCCCAAGGTAATGTTCATGCACTTGATTATAAGCTTGTGCTAAGTCCATGACTAAACCAGGATAAGCACATACAAGATATAGATTCGGCCAAGATGTTTTAGACATCAATACTGAGGTGACTGTTCAAAGCCAACCGTTAGAAATGAACGAATACGAGGCACATCCATAGCAATGAAAGAGAGTAGGTATCGCACAAGCCCACTACCATGGTCTTGGTATAGGAAGAGCTGGACGAGAGTATAGTTTAGATTATATCCCAAAGCGAAGACAGTGCAAATGCGAGGGCTAAGACTGGTCCCCAAACGCAGAGAACGAGTAGACTGATAACTCCAGGCTTCATACATCAAGAGCTTGGGTTATTCGGTTTGTGAAAGGATATTTTGAGTCGGCAAGTGTAAAATGACCTGCATTGGTTTTAACTCACCAAGGTACAAAAAGGTATATATAACATAGAGGTAGCATTGATGGATTGAGTTTCACGGACGAGAGACCTGGCGCGGTAACCGCCGTCAAAAGAGTTGGCGATGCTCAAGGACTATTGTATCAGGAAGGGACATCTTATTTATGGAGATATCACTGAGACGGCGGAGGCCCGAAAGTTGCAGAGGGTGCTAGCACAGAGAGCTTTATCCAAGCGACAACTTGAAGGAGGGAGACAAGTTTCTCAAGGTGAAGCAGAAGGAAGCTCAATATCCGAGTTTTGACCTCTCGAATCAGTCTTCTTTTTTTTATGACCTCAGAATATTCCTCTCATTGGTCTTGAATCTATCCATAGCCAGTAATTTAATGTTATTTTTTGGGAGAGGGGAGAGAAGCAGGCCGGGAAACTCTAGGAGCTGTAAGCCACAGAGTTTCGTTCCTCTCTAAGCAGCGCAGTCATCTCTTCGACGCCTACGACATTTACAATATCTTGCCTGTCTGGATCAAGTGCCTTCACAATCGTCTGAGCAACTTGATCAACGTGCAATGGTGGTACTGTCATAGCATTCGCGATAGCTGAAAACGGAGAAGCATCTGAAAGATCTTCGGATGTTCCTCGAGGAGCGAGAGAACGTAGGACTCCGGCCGGAGTAGGATATCCAATGGCTTTTTTATGCAGAGTGGATGAGACGTCGATGAGTGTTGCAGGGAGAGTTGTTAATGGCCGCTGGTGAGCGTGGTAAATGAGGCCTGCGGGGTTCTAGAATCAGCATCTTCAAAAAGAGTAGATAGAAAGAATGGCGCACCAGGTCGAATGAAAACAGGCTTGAATTGGCCTTGACCATCTTTCACATTCTCTCGAATTGCAATTTCAGCCTGACGTTTGGTGATGATATATCCAGCTGGAACAAACGGCCTGAAAACATCTTCTGCTGAAAGATATACGAAAGGTCGGGGGGCTTCGGGGGTCTTTGGCGGACGCGAACGGAGGAATGCCTCGCATACGCGTAGGGCTGGTGGGGGTGAGCATGACCAGAATGAACAGACGTGAATTACATACCACTATCCCGATTCAAGGCTTGGTACGATCGATTGCTGGAGGCCTGGAGAGGACTTCGCGATGTCAAGGCACCCACAAAATTTTGTGCTAATGCTGAGAAATTGCTTTGTCGCAGAGCAGTCTTGTAGTCTCCAGACGATCCTTCAAACAGCGTCCCAAGGGTATGTACAACCGCATAAGCATCATCAAATAAGTGTTCGAATGTTGAAGGGTTCAGCGCGTCGCCCTTTTGCCAATTTACCTAAGGTGAAGGTTTGAGAAATAAAGTTGGGACGAGGCAACATATAAAAATAAGAGACACTTTATGAACCCATGCAGGTGTATGGCCTTTTGCTGTTTCGTATGGGCGGCCAGAAGAACTATGAGGCGAGGAATGAATGTGACGCTCGGAGGAGGTGAATGGAAGGCCTCAACCTGATACTAGTTACTTGCAGATTACTTGCAAGTGCAATGCGACAAACAGCAGACCCTTCAGAAAAGCATTGGTGTTGGTCGTGTAAATTTAAAATAAGTCACTCCTACCGACAAATCCATTTCCCCCAACTACAACGACATGACGGAGCAAAGCAGACATAATGGGAATTGAGCGCTCGTACCGAACATGGTGAAATCAAGTAGAGTACGAAAAATTAGATTCCAAAAGGTCAAACAAAAGTCCTCAAGGGGCTCTACGCATATTTACATCAAGTTTACAGCGCGACTTAGGGTCCGCAACTCGAATTAACCTCGTGTGAAGTATGCCTTGGCACCATGAGTCGCCAATTCAGTCTTGGCCTGTAAGAAAAATACGTAAGTTGCCGTGGCAAGGTTAGTTGTGCCTTGAAACGCACCTTGTCCATGGTGTGCCCAGCCGCTCGGTGATGCTGCCAAATCTGCAAATGAGGGTAGGTTAGTGACGTCGCTCACGGAGATCAGCAGGAGACGGACTAGTCTGTAATACCAAGCAAGACCAAGGCCTTGTGTAACCCATCCAACTGTGGCTACTGTGCCTAAAATGGCAGCGACGAGGGAGACCTTACTGAACATTTGAATAGTCTGGACTAAACCCGCTGAGCCAGTGCTAAGAAAAGTTCAAGAAACAGTGTTGTTGTAGGATGAAAGATCTCTCTCACCTTGGAACTCCAATAATCCTACAAAGTGAAAGTTAATTATGGAAGGGATGCTGCGGAAGATGAACGCACATGTAAACGCTAAATGCGAGATGGAAACCACCAAAAAAGAAGTACAGGTCTGTAGCTCAGTTAGCGATCCATCTTAAAAATAATCGGAGAAAGAGAAAGGCTTACAGTAATACAAGGCTTGCTCCTGCTCATTGCTTTAGTAGAACATAAGACTGACATTGGGTATCGGGGCTGACCTTCATGTAACCGTTATAGATGGGTCTACATACCAGTCAAGTCAGGATTCAGGACAAAGGTAGACCGAGTATAAAGATGCTAACCTATACCAGAGCAAGAAAGACAATGGGGTTATGAATACGAGGTACCTGCGGCTGCGAGTGAGCTATATCTGCTTCCACTAGACTTGAATAGCTAACGGACACTATACTGCCAATGAGGTCTCGAACACCATCACTACCGCCTCCGAATAGTATAAAGAGGCATGCTACAAAATTGACAATAAGGGTGACAACAAGGAGGAGCCAGAGCCAGTAGATGCGGGTTATGAGAGGTTGGGAAGCTGCAGGGATTTCGTCTGGAATGGAGTGAAAGAGGAGAGGAATAAGGGGTGGCCAATTGTTTCTGCCATTTCTGCGAATGTTATCTGCCTTTTGAGCCAGCTCCTGCTCTCTGCGCTCAAGGTCCTGTTCGCGTCGCCGTAGGTCTTCAAGTCTCGTATCATTGGCATTAGGTGGAGGGTCAGAGAAAGGGTTCGTGTCTAGTGAATGCGTGGAAGCAAACGGATTTTCAGCTGAGAAGATTATATCAGTATGGGTATGGGCAACCACCGAGGCACCGGACTTACTGAGTGCAGACATGAGAGTGCCGTCAAAACGTGTGATTGCTTCCGCGCGAGATGTCCGTCCAGTGGCACAGCAAATCAAGGGCAAGGTATAAAAGGACCCTTGTTGTCAAGTTCGAACTTCATTCTGCCTTTCCCTCTCCCTTTCACCCCGCCGGTGCACTGTAAGCGCTCTCTTTGGTCACTATGGGTTTTGGCCTTCTTACAGCTATTACAGCCTCTCCTTTTACGACCTTTGTCGCCCACTCTCATTAGCTATAATGTTCTCACTCATTCCCGCTTTCGTCGCGCTCTCTGCGGCTCTCTCTGCATCGGCGCATCCTCTCCGCTCCGGAAACGTTTTCTCTCGTCATCACGCTGTCGATATTGCTCTTCGTGCTGACGGTGACCGCTACGCGGACCCAGAAGGATGGTTTACGGGCTATTTGGTCCGTTTCGGTTGTCGACTCACCTCCTCTTTGACGCTCAGTTCTCTTCTCTTTTTAATAGGAAGACTACACGACATACCACCTGCGGTATCTTGCCATTGATTGTGATGATAAACACAACACTGATTTCTTTGACAAGGTATGTCCTTTTTATTTTTTTCCAAACTTAGCTGTAGACTCCAGCTCTCGCCTATGTAGTGCTGCCATCCTATGCTCGCTACGGAAACTCTCGAGAAGAACAGGGCTCCCGAGTGTAATCCTGCAAACCACTCTTCATCATCGAAAGACACCAGTAGCGATGACTCGGACAATGACGATGACTACGAAGACTGCGAAGAATCGGATGATTCAGACAGTTCGGACAGCGGAAACAATCATGCTGCTACCACTGCTGCGCCAGCCACTACTCCCACTGCCAAGGCCAAGGTAGCGACTCCCAGCAGTTCGAAGAAGGAGGAAACGGCCCCTAAGTCTACGAAGCAAGAGGAATCTAAGACCACTTCTTCAGAGGCACCGAAGGAGACCAAGAACAATGACTCCTCAAACAACAACTCAGACAACAATGGCTCTGACAATGTTGGCTATAAGAACACAGGAATCGTTACTTGGTACACTCAGAACGGTAACAAGGGTGCCTGTGGCGAATTGCACAGTGACGACGACCTCATTGCAGCCATGAGTAAGCTTGCCTCTTGTCTTCATTGTCAATGTCCCTAAATCATTTTTTTAGACAGCCCACAGTACAAGTCCCTCAATGTCTGCGGCAAGTCCGTTATGATCCATGCCAACAATGGTAAATCCGTCAAGGTTAAAGTTGTCGATGAGTGTCCCGGGTGTAAAGAAGGATCTATCGATCTTTCTCGTGGCGCTTTCGCTCAGCTTGGTGATTTCGGCCTTGGCACCATTGACAGTAAATTTTATTTCCCCCTTTTCTGTTTTATTTCGTGTTCATTTTATTTTTCTAGTGTCTTGGAACTTCGTCTAAACACTCTCATACCCTTTTCCATGGGTTCCGTTTTTTTTTGGCTTTCCGCTTGACGCCCATCCCTAGGCCAGTCCTTGTTGCTTATTTTACCTTTCATTGGCCTGGTTGGGTCAACAAACCATCGGTGTTCTGATGAGACTGTCCCATTCGCCAATCTTTGCACGCTCCCATCACACTCCTGTCTTTCTTACCTCCCGCTAGATGACGTTCTAGGTACTTGACAACCTGCGATTAGTCGTGCTATTCTTTTATATTTTTCTGCATATTGCAAACTCTCCTGGTTTTTTTGAAAGATATTTCAGCTCCTCTGTCGTATAGTTTTCACTGCTTAGACAATATACAATTACCCCCCATGGACTCACTTCCTTGGACTCCGGACTCTTCTGCCCTCCATTCCCACGGACACTCCCAGTATCGCTTATAGTTTTTTATCGCATTGAAATCCATATTTCTTGAGCGCGCTTTTTGGATCCATCTGCATAGCCTCGTTTTTGGCTTATAGCCTGAACCGATTGAGCGTGTAAAGGAATGAATGTGACTTTATATTACAGGGAATGAGAACACCCAATGACGAATTAACGTAAGCAAAACTAATGATGTCCGTGTCTATAGAGTGAGAAAGTTAAACGAAGGTGGCAGATGCAAGAATACAGTGGGAAAAGATCCTGTCTAAGTAATGTGCAGTCCATAATAGCCAAGTCCATATTGCGGGATGAGCGCCATCTAGATAATGAGTTGCGTGACAAAAGATACCAGGAGGACGTTATGGGCGAGCTAGAGAAAGAATTATATAAATATGGCCAGTAAGAAGAAACAAAACATGCTTACCAAGCTGTTCCTTGCGGTAGAACCAGAAGTATCCACCAACAATAATCAATTGGCACACTAGCGCAACCCAGAAGGGCGCAGAAGCCATTGGGCTTCCCGCAAGTCCCTCTTCGAAGTCCCATTTAGCAGCGTCCGGGAAGACGGAGCCAGGGCCGATCCTATTAGGTGCCGTTGCACGAGCAACCATAACACAAATCGAACCAATGATTTGTGCAAGAGCGAGCGTCGCACAAACGTGGAGACGCGACAGTGTCTGAAGCAAGATCATGCCGAGGCCAACACCCTGAATAGCATCTAGCACTCCAAGCCAGAGCCACAGCGAGACGCCAAGGTACGGTCCAGAGGTTCCGGCCCAAGGGATGTACAGTGCGAGAGATGAGGTTCCCCAAAGCATCTGACACCACCTTGGAGCACCGAGACCGACAGCGAAGACAGGAAGGAGCCAAGTGTGCGTTTTGCTGAAGTACGTGAGAATATACATCAGGATGAACCAAACGCCAACAAAGAAGGTGATAACTAAGATGAGGGTCTGCCATTGAGGGATGGGCACGGCCCAGAGGAAGCTCCAATTGCGACCGTAGGGCTACCAAATAATTGAGATGATATATCATCTCGGTAAAGAGAACACGTACTCCACTGAGCCAATAGTCACGTAAGATCTCAGATGCTAAGAACCAGACCACCAATTTACGGCGGAACAATGTCTTGAAGAAGTGAGGCACTTTGGGAGGCGTTTGACGGTAGTACTCTGATGGTTAAGTCAGCTCATAAACTGAAAGATATATTGCGATTACGCACCAGGTAATCCGTAGAGCATGAGATAGGCAAACAAGAAACTCATGATCGCGAGTGGCCAAAGAATGAGTACAATCCACCAGGGCGGAATATAGCCATCCGCACGTCCGTTGAGAGAGTTACCCCAATACCAAAGAGCCGCAACCCAAATTTGTTGAGAGCCTTGTACGGCACATGCACGCATGGTCCAGACTTCAGTGGCAGCACCCTAGTAGGATAAATTAGTGAGAGCCTCAGCAACGAGATTGCGGTGAACTGACAGCTTCTTCACCAAAGTTGAGACCGAAAAAGAGGAATCCGGCGGCGGAAGCCACAGCATAACTCCAGGTAGCAGCGCTCGCCAAAGCTTTATGGGCAGGTGCAAAGATGTGATGGACGGAGGGAAGACCGATCATGAAAAATGCCAATCCAAAGAACACCCATGGAGCTGAAAGGACGTAGATGGATGGCTTAAGACGGAACAAAGGATACCAGACAGCGGAAGCGGCGAGAAACACGCCTCCAAGAACATACAGTTGAAGGTCATCTTGGTAGTTCTTGCCAGAGAGCAAAGTAATCTGAAAGCTTGTTGCCGCTAACATCTGTCGAGATATTAGTAAATGGAGGTGGCGTGAGTTGATTTTATAACATACCTGTCCTGTAGCAATGACGATGGCATAGAGCGGCCATCCGAAAAGTTCTCTGGACATGGCAATTTGGAGTCTCGTCATGGGTACTTCCTCAGGTGCACCAGGGTGATCGGAGAGCACACCATCATATTCTGAGGCGAATCCAGCAGTGTTTGGTGCTTGGAATAGAGCGGTGAGTCTACGGCGTTCAAGTTGGATAATTGGAACTTACAGCTTGGGCGGGAGTATATGGAAGGAGACGGCGTTCCCCAGATGGACTCTCTTTGAGATGAACGAACGGACGCCGCATCCAATTTATCTTTCTTGACCTTGCCGAAGAAGGCTTCTTCGCTCTTCATAAGGTACCTCTCGATGGATAGCTCATTCTGAGAGTTCTTGGAATCCAGGTTTTGGAGTTTCTGCACGAAGTCATGTGCTACGCCACCATCGGCATCGGTGAACTAGGAGAAGGAGCGTCAGAACAAGACGGAGTAGATGCAATAAAAATACTGACGGAAGCGGTGGCCTTGTTCAAAACAGAGTCAGCCTTCTCACTTACAATCGATCCAATGGATTCCACGGACGAAACACGGGAATGAGCACCAAATGGTCGACTAGGTGCCAAATGGCCATCTGCGAAGGGATCAGGTACATGTTGCTGGTCTTTGCCAATTGTACGGTTGGCTTTCGCCAAGAAGTCATTATAGCCGGGACTCTCGACAACTGTGGATGCTCTAGAGTGATTTTGATGTTGAGTGAAGTAGTCTTGACCGTCATCAAGATGACTAGGAGTAACGGAGCCGCTGTGTGAAGGGTACTGCAGGTGAGACGATTCAAGGTCATGGCCAGGTGTGAGCTCTCCCTGCGACCACTGTGCAGGCGAACCAGGGGTGTAGGGGCTATGTAAACCACTGTTACGATCGTTGATACTTCGACTATCCCAGCCAGGTTCAGAGGGAACCGCCTGCTGAACTGGGTTCCAGTCGTCATGTTCACCAATGGGACGAGAAGAGCCACCGTCACAGTCAGATTCCCTCCATGCATTTGATCCAGCAATACCGCGGCTAATGTTGATACTGCGTCGGTGGAAGTCTTCGGTGCGTTGGCGCCATTCAACGACTGGGAAACGCTGGACAGCAGAACGGGCACGGAGAATGGCGCG
The DNA here is from genome assembly GCA_021399455.1 of Flagelloscypha sp. PMI_526. Taxonomy (NCBI): domain Eukaryota; kingdom Fungi; phylum Basidiomycota; class Agaricomycetes; order Agaricales; family Niaceae; genus Flagelloscypha; species Flagelloscypha sp. PMI_526. Next base: position 502,799 of record JAJTUO010000002.1, read on the forward strand.
TTCTTCTTCAGTAGATTTGAGAGCCATCTTGATTGTCTTGGTGAGTTGCGAAATCATGTGTGCTGTTGACATGGACTCGACAGGGAACCACTGGAAAAAAGAACAAATATTAATCGAGTACCCTGAAGAGAACATAGGAAGGACGTACCCAGCCAGGCATGAGACCAAGACCGCCTAGGCGTGAGCCGACGCCTAGTGCACCCTTGCGACCGAACTCGACAGCGACGAGGCCGAAAGGTTCATCACGTGAAGGGATTAACGCAAAGTCTGCACCGGAAAAGAGGTAGGGAGGCAGCGCCGTGAACTCGGGTTTTGAGAAAACACGATCCGGGTACATTTCCATCAGACGGGCAAGCTTTTCAGCCGCAAACCGACCATAAAGATCAATAACAGGACCGACAGTAATGAGCTGAATGGAAGGGCGTTTCTCGAGCCTGGATAAAGATACAAGTACGTCAGTATGCAGCACAACATAAAGAGAGGGAAACTACGAACAGTGAAGGCATAACATCAGCAATCAAATCTACACCCTTTTGCTTAGACCATCGACCAACGAACACAAATAAGTCAGAATTGGGGTCTTGTTTGATCTTGGCCCATTCTTGTGCTTGCCGCTTCATTTCTGGCCGTGCCGCTTCAGCTTCCGCATCAACTTGCACCTTTTTCGTATCCACAGCCTGCTCGTCCAGCGCAGCAATATCTGTTGGATCGGGATTGGGCAATGAGTCAACGTGTTTGAGGGTCCAAAGTGCAGGATATCGAGCCCAAGACCGCTTTCCATACTTGTCAGACACACCAGCAACACCCACACTCTTTTGGTGCACGCTGATGAACGAGGCAGCGGCATGCAAAAGGTTGAAAGTGTTTCCAAATTGGACGTATTTCGTGCAGTGCTCCTTGGAGATGTTGAATGCAGAACACACCTCCTTCATCTCTTCCTTCGTACGTAAAGGCCACAGACCTTGAAACTCGGCGTTATGGAGTGACAAGCAAACAGGGAGGACCTTTGGGAGAAGGTATATGGGACCGAGGGCACCATGGTAGTCGTTGATGTGGTAGATGTCGATGGTTGGAGTACGCCTGACAATCGCAGCGATAGCTTGGTTCCATGTTGAATAGAAAATGGCGGAACTGAGATCGTCCATTCGGGCAGGGTAAGGATCGGCCTTGGTCTGAGCACGGAAGACGGGACTGTCCAGAATGACATAAGTGATATTATCGAGGACATGGGTCTCAACCTCAATGAGGTAGGGTTCCCCGAAAATGATGACCTCAATGGGCTCGGCAGGTTCACCGGCAGGGTATTCCAAGTCTTTGACCTTAGGGACCAGCCAGACTAGGTCAACGTCCGTCATAGCTTTGCCCATCAGACTGGACATGACACCTAATCCACCAATCTTGACCTTGAGCTTCCAGTCGATGATCTCATACTCTAACGTCGCAATGAGCACCTTTCTCCTCTTGTTTTTGTCTTCAGGCCAGCCAATGATATCAGAATTCTGCTTGTGGCCACCACCAAAGAACGGCTTCTCGGAAGGCGAAGCATCATTGGCCTCCGATTTGGACTTGCCTCCCAAAGCACCGATGATAGGGAAGTATGTCCCGGTAGGTTTCGCTTTGGCACCAAACTGGTTGTATTTGATTCCATAGAATGACCACATGAAGACGAGAACGGCAATGGTACCGGTGACGAGTGGAATGGAAAGCAGCAAGGCATACATGATAGCACCCACGGAGGACTGTCCACGAGGTTGGAGCGACCAAGTCATGGTGCTATCGTCAACCAAGAGAGACCAAGCGAGATGGGGTTTAGGAGGAGCGGTCATGTTCACATAATTGGGAGCAACGGTATTGGGAGCAAGTCGATCCAGGACTCCATCTCCGTCAAAGTCGCCGTAGTAGAAGTCGTCAAAGTCGTAGACATTGAGCTGGACATAGGTTGGCCAGGTTGCCATGATCTCGAGTTCCCATTTTCCGTCATTGTTCAGCTTCATCTGATTCGAAAGACCTTGGTCGAAGCCCCACTGATTGAAAGGACCACGGGCGAGGAACTGAGGAACGCGACGATTTTTGCCAGAGTAGCTGTAGTCAGCATGAACGACATGAGACGTGGATGCAGATGCAGCGCTCCAATCTAAAAAAATTAGCAAGAGAAGAGGTCCTGGACCAGGTAACATACATTGGACCATGATATGATCTCCGTCCCAAAAGTTTTCACTCGAACTGAACGAGCTCGCATCAAGTGAAGACGTGTCTTCCCAATTACTCCAGTCTGTCCAGTTCATCCCGAAATTCCACGAGTATCGGAACTTCTCCGCGCCGATGGCCTTGTGCGCAAAGGAGTACTTGCCACCAGACATGGTGAACCCACCAGAGTTATCAAAGTCGTTGTCAGGCCAAACCATGACGTTGTCGGCAGTTCCTTTACGCAACATGACACTATCAACCGCCTACCCAAAAAAATTAGGTACAAAAACAGTAGAGGAAGATCATACATACACCAGTACTGTTGGCACCAGTCCCTTCAGCTTGTGGGTTGTTCAATGTGATTGTCAAGATACCATCTGGCATATTTTGCACCGTCGCAGCCCAAGACCACGCACTTTGCGCATCTCCAGAAATTTTGGCCGGATCCGGTTTCGCCACAGCACCGCATGTCGCCTTGCCCAATGTAGGCTTCCCGCCCTTCCCGGAACTCGCCATCTGCATAGAAATGCTGTTCGTTACACTGTCACAATTCATCTCAACGTTGAACTCAAAGACAATGTCAACATTGCCAGTGCTGCCAGCTGTACCGTTGTTAAGAATTCGATGGTCATGTCCGGGGCTGAATTTGGTGAGCGCAGGGAGAGGGGCCGTCCAATCTGCCTCAGCAACAATGGCTTTAAATCCAAAGCCTTCCATCGTGATAGACGGTAGACATCCAACGTACGGAGGCTTGCTGTCATTGAAGAAGGACGACGCTGAGTTTTCAAGAGTGTACGTCTCATAGGGTGCAAAAAGGTTGCGGACTTTGGTTCCACCTTGATATGGGGTTGAGATCCAGTTGGGGTCGTTACATTTGAATGACCATGTCTTGGTAGCGTTCTCGTTCGTATAGAGCATCCACACCTGGTTCTGATTTGCCCCACCTAGGGTCTGGATCCCGTCTATCCCGGCTCTAGAGATAGACCAAAGACCCATCTCCGTGCCAGTGTTGTTGGAGCCTGGGCGTTGAATCCAGTAGGTCCAGTTGCCTCGCTGAACCAGGTTGAAGCCATCCTGGAGAGCTCCGTAGTGCCTTCGCAGATAGTTGAACTGAGCAAACATGCGGCGGGAATTAGCGGTTGGGTCGAAATGATCGAGCTGGTTCCAGTCGTCGTGGCATCCGAGTAGAGACTTTTCGAGAGGCATATTGAAGTACTGCTCTGAACCAAGTTTGTAGCAGCCGTGTCTCTTCCAAGCCATCGTAGCAGGCATGGCCTGACGACTGGGAGAAGTAAATCGTCAGCAAAGAATTCGACTACCACAAAAAAAGAACCTACCCATAGAGATAGTTGGAAGCACCAGTATCAAAGAGGTAAAAGTTCTGTTCTTCGCCATAGAAATACTTGGGACGGTTTGTTATTCTCATGGCCAAATACAAATATTAAAAAAACGCCGCACCAATGGAATACCAGGCATCACAAGACTTGTAATGAAGGTGCCAAGAACGCTTCGTTGAGTACCATTCTCCAACGATGGCCAACGGAAAATATCAAAGTTGCTCGTGCCATACATGTGACGAGGATCAAGCTTGCCAGTCATCTGGTTGATGAAATCGTTGTTGACAAACATTTGATTCCAGGCAGTGACAAAGTTGAGGTCGACATCGTAGGCTACTTGGAGATTTCCATCCATTCCCAGGAAACGGGACAGAGAACGGTATGTGGAGTAATGAAACGCGACAGAGTCGAGAGCGTTGAGAGGTGCTTCTCGGAGGAAATACTCGTTGTTAGAAGCGGTCAAATTGGCTGCAGCAAGGAATCCGCCGGGAAGTTGTGTAGTAGTCCGTCCTCGTCCACTACATGACTTGTTAGTTCTCTACCTCTTTAGAGCCCTAGATTTTGGAAAAGGGACGTACTAATAGAGAGAGCCAAAGCGATCACCACCGGTGACTTCACCAGGAATGAAAAAGTTGTTTTTCCCGAGATCTTTAGCACAGGAACGTGTACTTGAAGCCCATTCAGCGAGAGCGTCGACCGTGACTTGGGTGGCTTTATCGATACGAATGGCGTCGATGTCAAGTGCTTTGATAGCCATGCATGAGAAACCTTTAATTTTGCCATGACGGACGGCTTCCACTCGCGCAATCTGTCCTGGACGGAAGCGAATTTTGAAAGTTGACGTTGCCAGTCGGGATGAACACCGAAAGCTTCCATGTCTCCGTACTGGTCGAAGTCTGAGTTGAGGCAGCCGTTGGTCTCGAGATTGACGACGGAGCCATCGTCGAGCCAAAATGCAGGCATTTTACAGCTGTCATTTCGTTCTTGACCAATCTGGAAGGAGGGCGTTAGGGAAAAGCTAATTTCAGGGACCATGGGAAAAAAAAAAAACCTCCTACCTCAAAGTCGCGATACTCTGTGAAATTCCAAGGCATGTATTTTGCATTCTTGTAGACAGTTTCATACTCGTTGAGGTCAAAAGGGGTCGAAGTGTTGAGATAGCTGGAAGGGTGGCATGAGGACTCGGGCGGGATAAGAATGGAGCAGCGACGCATACCCTTTGAAACCAAGGAGATCACCCATCGTTCCGACGGTGAAATCTGCCATGAAATACATGCCATGAGCATGGATCTGGTCAATGGCATCGCGCCAGTCAGAAACGGTGCCCCAGTGAGGGTCGAGAACAGTAAAATCGAGCGCTGAGTAGCCTGTAGGGACATGCGTGAGCGAGAACAAAAAGCCACGGACAGGGTCAGGATTTTCTTACTGTCTGCTTGCCAGAGCATATTGATGAAGGGAGTACCAGAGACGAAGATGACTCGAACACCCATGCCTTTAAGGTAGTCGAGCTTGGAAACGAGGCCTTTCAAGTCTCCGCCAAAACGGAGCTGTGTCTCACGATAGTCCTGCTCGTACTGAGACTTGAAGTAGTCATTGTTGGACGGGTCGCCGTCTGCAAATTTGTCCATGAGGATGGTGTATACGGGGAGTTCTCGCCAGTTTTGTGGAGAAGGAGTGTAAGTTGCGTTGGGGCGTTCAGCCTTGTATTCGAGCGGGCTTTGCGCATCTTTGTTCACGTTAAGGTTGTAATCCACGAGGTCTTCGCGGTAGGGAGAAGCGCCGACGCTGAAAAAGAAAGTAGCGAGCAGCCCAAATGTGGGCAGCCGCATCGTGGGTGGAAGAAAGGAAGGTGAGAGGGGGCCAGGAACTGTGGTGGGGAACGGAGGAATGAATGTTCTATTTGCATCCGGCCGCACAACTCTTCACCCTCAATGGTAATGTCATGGCGGCGACTGACAGTCCCACATCTCCCATAGTTCGTGGCCAAACTACTCCGTTTCCTGCTACACCAACTTCTACCCTGTTTATCGATGCTCCCCCTGGCCAGTCTTATGCTGAGTTTTTGAGAACATGGACGGACGAACATGTCGCTCAATGGCTTTCAGAAGCCAAATGCTCTTCCCTCGCCCCCATTTTTCGTGCCAACGACATCCGCGGAGATATCTTGCTCGAGCTTGATCAGGTCGTGCTGAAAGAGATGGGAGTAGGGTCAATTGGGGACCGTCTGCGGATTGTCAATGCAGTCAAAACTCTGAGGCAGCGAGTTGCAGCACGCTCAACACCTACTCCGTCTACGCGAACCACCTTTGATGATGACTCTCTGCCAGCCCAACCACTTTCACGATCCGGATCCAGACGATTGGCTGCAGGACGGCCGGCTCCATTGCAACTCGCTGCAACCAACGGTCGCAACGGGCTTCCCCATCTCGTACGCGAAAGTGGACCTGATTCAGCGCGTCCTTTGGGGTCAGGTATCCGTCCCTTGCCTGCCCCTGGCTCTGCCGCATCCGTTCAGACCCCAACATCGAGGCAGATTCCGCCCCTCGTGCCACCCCCCAAAGGTCAGCCTCCGCCTACGCCATCCGCTAGAACTCCAGCTCGCACGGGCGGTCCCTGCTACTCCATCCAATGGCAGGAAGACGCCAGAACCAGGTCCACCCCTCCAAACACCATCTTCAGCAACTTGGCATGGCCAATATCATCTTCCTCCCAACCCTAGGCCACGAGAAAACAACGTCCCACCCTCTCCTGCTACACGCACAGGTCCTCGCGCCGGCCCTCCAAATACGGGTGCTCCTACTGCTCATGGTCGACAAGGCTCTGGTGGTGGTTCTCGTCCTACACATCCGTTTGCTGGACCTCCTCAACCCCATCCTCACAACCTCTCTCCCATCGTCGAAGCATTTACTAACTCAAACCAACAAAGCAGTGTGACTTCTCCGCCCGGATCATCTTATGCTGTAGGGAGAGGGCCATTTCCCCAGACACCCATGACCGCGTCAGCCTATGCAAACACGCCTTCCCTTGATGACTTACGCAGGAAGCATGTCAAATTCTATCTCCCTTCAGAAATGCAGTCTTCCTCTGTGACTATAGATGTCTCTTCTTGTGCTGGCGGTGTCGAAGTACTCGAAAAAGTCCTCAAGAAGGTCGGGAGACTTGTGGACGGCAGTACCGTTCAAACTAGCTCTGGCGGTCTCATGATAGATGGCTGGGCAATTGTTCTCGATTCAGAGGACCCATCGCAGGGTAAGTCTATGTATTGGCAGTCCTTTGGATCACCTGAAGCTGTTGGCAGCTGAACCGTTGTCTGACCCGGAAATTATGTCAATATGTCTTGCCCCTCCTGACCACCCTGCCCGTCAGCGGGGCCTAGTCCTTCGTCAAGTCAGACGCTACCCTCCTCTATCCAATACTAGTAAGAAGGCCAAGCGGGCTAGCACGATCAGTGTCTTGTCTGGCCTTGGTGTAACAGAATTCGACAAGACCCTTGAAGCACCTCCGTCCCCAACAGTAGTGACGCCCAGCCCTCCACCTAGTCCAGGTCCGAACAGTTCAAAGAAAGGTAAACTCCGCAACTTCTTTGGACAGCGACCACCCAGCGAACTCATCACGAACCACTTGGCCGAGTACTTCCCATTTACCGAGAAGAAGGTACTTGAACGTACAGCAAGACATAGTATGATGCGGTTCAGGCGTGAGAGTGGTCTGTCGACCAGCTCCGCTAATTTGAACCCTCCAGGATCTCGGTTCAGTAGCAGTACCATTAGTTCTATGCCTCGAACCTCCATGACTGCCTCTCCGCGCATGTCCTTCTCTTCTAGGGTCAGCGACGACCGAACTTCAGAAGATATCCCCCGTGTTTCCCTCTCCACTGACGATGGTCGAAGTGTCGACCTTGACTCGTCGGATGCGCAATCTGAGATAGCATCCACAGGGCACCATCACCTTCTTCCACCAATCCCTTTCCCAACTGACTCTCTATCCGAGTCTCTCTCAGAATATTCAGCTTCCGAAAATTCTTCATCTCGCAAGCAGAGGCCATTGTCGACAGCTTCCAAGAGGATGAGTTTCATGACAGAGCTGAGAAGCAGGCGTGATATCTCGGATACAGCTAGTTTCATGACGGTGGACGAGATCACTGCTAACGTAGAAAGCAGAGGGGATGAAGTAGAGCCCTCCCCACCTAATAAAAGCGAGGAGCAAACACTTGTGGATGAAGATGACACTGGAGATGAGGAGGAAGGTGAGACCTTGAATGAAGGAGATCAAGACGAGGAAGAGGCTAGGCCCGGCGTTAAAATAATACAAGAGGGTAAGTTCTAGTCACGACTTTAGTAGTTTGACACCCTCCTCATTCTTTTTCGCAGAGGAAGAGGAACGCAAGTGGATCAAGGGTGCACTCATCGGGGCAGGCTCCTTTGGGAAAGTCTACCTTGGCATGGACGCATCGAGTGGATTCTTGATGGCAGTAAAGCAGGTCGAGCTGCCTTCAGGTGGAGCACCGAATGAAGCGAGAAAGAAGAGCATGCTCACCGCTTTAGAGCGGGAAATCGAGCTTCTTCAAGATTTACAACATGAGAATATTGTGCAATACTTCTGTGAGGACAATCTACTCGTGATTTATTTGTTATACCATACTCACTTCGGATCAGATTCCTCTATGGATGATGAATACCTCAACATTTTCCTTGAATACGTTCCAGGAGGCTCTGTAACTGCCCTTCTGAGCAACTACGGAGCATTCGAAGAACCACTCGTCAAGAATTTTGTCCGACAAATCCTTCAAGGACTTAATTATCTTCATGAACGTGATATTATCCATCGTGATATCAAGGGTGCAAACATATTAGTGGATAACAAGGGTGGTGTAAAGATATCTGACTTTGGTATTTCGAAGAAAGTTGAAGACAGTGAGTATAGCTTAATGGGAATTCCTCTCTCTTGAAAAATAGCTGACAATGTTTCAGATCTTTACGGAGGAGGCAACCGAGCTCATCGACCCTCCCTTCAAGGTTCCGTGTTCTGGATGGCACCCGAAGTCGTGAAACAGAGCGGACATACCAAGAAGGCCGACATCTGGTCTGTTGGTTGCCTTGTTGTCGAAATGCTCACGGGTGAACACCCTTTCGCCACCCTCAACCAAATGCAAGCCATTTTCAAGATAGGGATGTCTGCCAAGCCAGACATCCCCTCTGACATTTCAACCTGATGCCCAGAGTTTCCTTGCACAGACGTTCGAGATTGACCAGCATGCCCGACCGTCAGCAGATCAGTTACTCCAGTACAAGTGGCTTGCAGTGCCAAAGAAACCGATGTTCCCCTCCAAAGCAAAGGCAGGGTGAGGGTATTGCTATCATTTGCATACCTTTACTATATTTTCGGACTCTGTTATTCCTGTTTCTCTCGTAGTTGTCATTGTTGTCGCTTTTGATACCCTACCCTTCTTTCCTCGTCCTTCCCGCCTATACACACACACTTACTGACCTTCCTTCAAGCATGCAAACCCAGCTGTATTATACTTGCATAGTATCTAGTTAACCGACCATCCACAATTCAATGAATGGCTCTAGAGTATTCATTCACCCGCCAAACTTCAAGCAGCCTCCATCGTATCTTCAGCCTCATGTTCGACCCCACGTTTCCGTTTCTTTGACGAACTGCCTGCCTTCTTCGCCGGTCCCCAGTTTGGCGGATGTTCCTGGTATCGAACAAGTTTAATCTTAGAGGAGAGTGACGCACAAGAGGGGTGTCGCTCGAAAGTTGGCCACAAAGCTGGTATTTGGTCAGTTTCGTAAACGTAGAGAACGCCCCTAGAACTTACCTAGACTCTTTAGTGACCAATGTCCGCGACGGAGCTCCTTCCTTCCATTTTATCCAATCTCACTGGATTTCTTTGGCACCATGTACGCATGATGTCGTGGATTCGATTCCGAGGTGCATCTGTCTTGAGCGAACCTGCCAATGCGTGGGACCGTGAGACGCGATGACCGTCATGTAAAAGGGCTGAACTATAGAGTAGGTGCAGCGAGAGATCAGATACTAAGCAGTACAGTCGCAAGACTAGCTCACCTAAAGTCATCAAGAGAGATCGTGGTGCACCGGAAGAAACTCGATAATTTGCCAGGGCTGAAGTAGAAGGGGCACAGACACTTCCTAAACGAAAGGTTGAATTTCATATACTTTATGGAAGTGGAGAATGAACTAAACCTCCTTTGCAACAGTTAACATACCCTTCATCCTCGCAGCAGTGCCGTACTTGTCTTCATTTGCCTCTACTTCAGCAAGCACACGTGATGCGAACTCAGGTTGGTGTATGGGCCCAGACCACATCGGACCTGCTACGTGGAGAGCAGAATTGCACTCTGGACATGAATTCGATACGGGAGGGCCTTGTTGGACCTTCCCTTGAACGTATGAGGACGACTTTTCGATGATCTTTCCGAGAGGTTGCTCGTAATGAGATTGGCAGAATGAACAGACATAGTACGTCGCTGTATGACTATAAAAAAAGGTCCGTCAAAGAAGTGGTATAGTCAGCTAAAGACGAGGGACTTGCCCAAGAGCTTTCTTGACCTCAATCGGCTTCGAATCTACTTTAATCCACAACCGAACGTAGAAGTCGATAGATAGCGAAAGTAGTGGAGTAATGTATCGGCCATACCTCGAAGCGGATGTGGAGACTGTGTGAAGAACAAGTCGTAAAGCACCCTCGTGGCAGTACTCTGTCTTCATTGGAAGCCCGCCATAGTTCGTGAAACTGTGAACATTTGTCAGGCTAACACTCCTACTATAATCCTGGTATGGATTGCTGTACCATTTCTCCGCATTGTTAGTTGTTGCAAGAACGGCAAGATCCGTACAAGTAATACATAGAAGACCTAGACGCCGTTAAGCACGAAGTACACGAACACTAGGGAGGAACCGACGAACCGCCATCGGCGACACATTGAACGGCTGCATCTATAAACGGTGCAGCCGTTCCATACGGATCGAGGTCCACAACCTCGACCCGTTTTGAAGGCTGCCTGTGAGTATACATTAGAGTACTGTTGAGGATATTTTAACCTTTTTTAAGTCAGAATGCAAGAGGGCAAATACCAGGCGTCCCCTTCTACGACTTCGACACACGGATTTGCTGGGGTAATTTCAGCAGATATTCCATTAACTTCGATAGTTCCGCCGGATTGCTTTCGTAGCGTCTGGGGAAAGATCGTTTGCAATAACACGTCTATGGAAACAAATTTGTTGAGTAGAGCAGACAAAGTGAAATATCTAGAAAGACAAACTTGACGAGAGGAATCTCCTTTGCATATCTTATTGCTCTCAGACCAGTAGCAGACAGAGGTTCGAGGATAGTAATTCGATGGGATGGAACATACTGCTTCTTCAATCTTAAATTTCAACTAAGAAACAGAAATAGGTACCTCCGAAGTTGCAGTATTTGAGGTGCCTAGGGAGCCATCTTGAGCAGATTCATCGAGCTGAAGTAATGTCAATTGCACTGAACACGAAATTGGAACACATCTTTCCTTTGGCCGTTTCGAATGGTTTACTTTCTTTCCTCTCGTCAGAGCCTTCTGGGTTCTCAGCTCATTTGACTGTTGACTCCATGTTTTTATGCATGCCACGCTCAAGTCTCGGTTAAACTCTTGGACAGGGTTCAAGAATGCATCGTCTTCTCCAAGCAAAATGTGGGTCGTATTTTCGCTGTGCAAGCGGAAACCCTCTGGAACGACAATTGAAGGCATGGTCATCAGTTGACGAAACTTGGTAGATCGAAGGAAGAATGAGCCAGATGATTGTTGGAGGAAGACATGAAGCCTAGTCAAAAGTAGCATCCAACTTTCATTTGGGCGCTTACGAAACACTTGAATGCCAGAAAGGTCCATTAGGAAGCACTGTGCTAACTACAATACGTGATTCAAATGTCCAGTGTCATAACGTGTAAGTAAAGTCCGTCCGGAGATGAGTTAATATGCAAAATCTTCAGAAACAAGGGTTATGAACCCTCTGCCATCACCTTTGCGCACCCTCTGGGGATCAATGTTTTCCGATACACTTTTTCTAACAATTGCATTAAGAGACGTAGGTCCACAGCCTATGACAAATTCAGAAGAAAGCGGATCGACCCAACAAAAGACGTACAAGCGACAAGAATAGATGACCTCGCCTTTTCAACTTCGTCACCTAAAATCCTACCCAACCGAGGCTTGCCTGGACTTGCAAATTCAGAAATGATACTAACATCTCTGAGTTCCTGGTCGTCGACACGGAGCCTAGGATGAAGATCAGCACCCACAAGTGTAGGGGAAGGAGGTAGCATCATGGAGTTCGGCGTGGAAGGTCGGGACATGGAAACGATATTGTCAGTGTCAACCTTGAGAAGGGGAGCGGCTGAGGACTCGGAGCCACTCGGTACATGAAGTGGAGAAGCAACACCTGGTGTGCGAGAGAGACGATTTGGGCGGGGTGGTCCGGGGCCGGGGCTACTTGACCTCGAGGGCGGGTTAGAGGGGCCGTCCAAGTCAATGACACCAATTCTGCCAATGTCATAGTCTGTAGATTCACGCGAATGGACAGAAGCCCAGTCTGAAGTGAGAAGTCCATCTGTGGACGTCTCAGAAAGCCTATTGCGATGTTTTCGAGGCATGGATTGTCGGCCCTCCATTCTAGACACTCGCCTGGTGTGAGCGCGTCGAATAATAGACACCTTTCCAACGCGCCGGTTCAGAACGTCTTCGCCGGGAAGAGTAACGTCGTTGTCTCCGTCGAACTCTGTGAGGTCCATTGCGTATCCTTCGTCTGGTAAAGGTCCATCTTTTCGATCACCATTTCCCAAGTTACCAGGATAGTAGCTCAAGTCAATTTCAGAATTATTATAGTCCATCTCATCACCACGGGGTGGAAGCTTTGATGACTCAAAAGGGTCGAGAGCTGAACCTCCGGGCATACGCGCAACAGGTAAGGCGAAATTAGTGACAAAGAGGTCAATTTGGAGAGTCTTTCGGGGAGCCATTTCTTGGCAACGCCGAAGAGGTCGACGCACACCACTGTAAATGAGCTAGAAGTAAGAGTATTAAGCGAGTTCCAAAATTGTAGAAGCGAAACATACCAAATTCACGAACAAGCCAGATAAATCTTACACGTTGTGTGACAAAACGAGGCGAACTCAATCCACTGGGTCGAGAGCCTAAGTGCCGACCTTGTCGGCCGGCGAGACAGAAAGAGAGATATTCCAATATGGAAAGGCCGAAGCTGACGCCTGAGCCTCCAACTACAATCAACACAGTCGAATGCTCTCCCCACGAAGCCCTCACAGAACTTCCGAAGGGGCCGTCAACATACATTCTACAGAGTATACCTAATTGGGGAGCGATGGTACCAGGAGGAAGTTTTTCTCCGGGTGCGTGCACTTGGCCCTCTGTCGTCAACTTGTCAATAATCAGTCCAATAGTTCCTTATGCCTACTCACGATAACTTAATTCCGCCACATGATGCCACAAGTCTTTCGTCCAAGCCATTCTTGCAGCGGACGAGGAAAACCATCCGCTGAACGGGCGCTTGTTCATCACATACCGACTGCAACGGTGAAGGGGTGAGTTGTGAAGTGAGAGACAGAGGGAACGTTGATGAGAAAGTGCTGTCCAGGAGCCCAGGCGAGAGGTTTCGGTGGAGTATAAGTGAGGCGCACAGTCGCTCCAGAAATAAGTTCTGCGTGAGCATATCCTGGGGGAGGACAGTACGAATGGGCCATCAAAGCGGAAACACCTCGTTCGAGTCCCGGAGAAGCCATAAATGGTTTTGTGGATGATATACTAACAGGAGATGGCGGGTAGCGGAATGAAAGGTCTTGTGGGTTTGCAGCTACTCGGTGCATGGGGGCTGGCATTGGATCAGGCTTGGTAATAAGGGCATTCATATACAGCCAGCGCACTAGTCGATGAATACGCTCTGCACCCCAGAGACCAAGTGCCACTGCACACCAAGTGGCGACAGGAGGGTGGTGCAACGCAGAGAACACGAGGGTGCCTGCAGCAAGAGCGACATGGAAAAAGTAGAACGTCTCATAATGTGGCCCTCGTAACCAAGGGAATGAGAGAATGAAAAGAAGGGTAAGACAACCAAATGCCTAGCAAAACAGTCAAGGAAAAAAGCCACAGAGTTTCCAGCTTAACGTACCACCCAACCCCATAAGAACCTCGGAAATATCCATGCGTAGTTGTACACAATGACTTGGGTGTTAGGGCCGAACATCCTTCACCAGCTGTACACTCCAGAGAGCAACATGACCAACTGCTGCAAGCCATATGAATCTACCAGTCCATCGATGAAGCCAGGCTAGTTTGTCGAAGTAAAGTTGGGTTGTGAATCGAATAGCAAAGATGGCGAAAGGGGGTGCCTTAAGGGCGAACAGGACGCATACTGGAAAGAGAGAAAAGACTATTAAACCAATTCTACTTCCCGCCGTCCACCAATTTTTGTCGATGGTATAGGTAGGGACAAATTTGGTGTACATGTTGATGTCCCAATATTGGGAGTCTCGTCGGGCTGGGCCAAACACCTTGACAGTGGGAGAGATGTAATCAGGACCAATGAAGCAGAGCATAATGACTGCAATGGGGAGGAGAGTGAGGCACAGGATCTGGCCGTTGGAGGGGAGAAAGATGGGATGCTTCGTCGTTTTCCTCCAAGTTCCGTCTACGAACGGCCCATTTGGTCCAAATGGCACCCAAATAACCTTTGCGAAGGCCCGTCCAGTGAAGTATTATAACACAGATAAAGACGGAGAGAATTATTAGCCAAAGAAGGTAGGCATAACGGTACGAGTTGGAGCTGAGCATATGGACAACGAGGTAGCCGGTTATCCATCCTCGTCCATCCTGGTAGAACTCGGGTACTGGAGGATTAGGGTCTCCGCGCGCGGACATAGACACAAAGGGGCATAAGGGTAGTGAGAGTGCAAAGCAAGATGTAATTATATAGTCCCTGGGATCGGTCCGGGCCAAACTATTGCATGATTTTCGTTACTCTGGTGTGACATCATCACGCCCGTCAGGCCCAAGTGTTCAGTTAGGTTCAGTCTAGACTAAATTTTGATTGGCCACTACTTCATCTACCCTCACGCATTTCTATGGCGTCATCTGCATCAGTAGCTACCGCTTGCCATCCCTCTTGCGAGGATGGTCGTCCTTGTATCCTGGCTGTAAGAGTCCGAAAAGAACCCTGCATCAAGGCATTGTAAGAAACTGAACCCTTTCCCAGAGAGACGTGCACCGCTTACCTGCAACATTGGGTGCCCGATCCCTCCCTTGAGTCACATAGTATACAGGGATTCCTGCTAACACAAAGCCTGGGACATGACAGCGTCAGCCGCATCTCCATCCAAGACGTTCAGCTTACCCAGCACGGCCAGGGCTTCCTAACGGTGCCGCAATGATAGGCATACAGAGGAGGAAAAGAGCTACCTGTGCAAAATGTTCAGGAATTGTGAAGGAGGCAATGCCTGAAAGACATACTGATGCGAAAAGCAGGGGTGTTGTGAGCCATGTTTTATAAGGTCGAGGCAGTTGGGGTTCTTTGACTCGTAAAATAATAAGTCCAAGTACCTGCTCTTATGAGAGAATATTCATAAATTATAAAGTCCACTGACAGTGAGAAAAAAGAATGCCCATGAGGCAACAACCGAAAAGTTGATAAGAGAGCGGAAGCCTCCTCCAAACATTATGAATATGGATGAGATCCCTGATTGCAACAAGGTCGCATAAACAGGTGTCTTCCTAGTGCTATGCAAGTCTGCCAAAGATCTTCGGGAGATAGCCGGTTTGTCCAGCGGCACAGACCAAGCGGGAGGATGTAAACAATGCACCATTTAATGCACCAAAACATGAAAACGCAACCATGAAAGCAAATACAGAGCCACCTAGAACCGGTCAGAATACAGCGTATTGACTCGAAAGTTATGGCACCTATTGGTCCAAAAAGTGCACGGCCGAAATCCATTCCCACTGCAGAACAAAATAAGCCAAGATCATTGCCGAGAGTTTTCAAATCAAACCTGTGTTTGACGCTGCCACTACATCCTTGAGACATGTCGTTGTTAATGAAATGTCACATGTATGAGCACTGAGACAAACCTTCTCTAACACAACAAAGTAGGACACATTGGCACAGAGAAAAAGAGCCTAAGTAACCGGTAATGAATGATGTTGGAACGAGTCTGAAGGACCTACCACAACAATAGCCATACTACCATGAATAGCTCGGGGTAAATTGCGCTCAGCATTTCTCATTTCGCCACTAACATAGTTCGCCTTGAAAATTGAAACCAACCGAGCATGTCATAAATAATATCCACTCACAGAGTCCCAGCCATCGAATGCCCAGAGTCCCAGAATAAAGAGCGAGCGCGTATGCGGACTGGACTTGTACTCGACCCTTTCCAAAGATTTTCTCTAAGAGATTCTGCCTGTCGTCTTCGAGCTAATTGAACAATTCCAAGAGTAGTGACGAGAATCTAAAATATATGAACGGTCAAGGGATTGGATCAGTATTGGAAACGCTACCAGAGCTGCAACTTTGACGGTAGTAAATACTACGCCAGCTCGCGTGGATAGTTGCGTTGTCGCGACACATCTAGGATAGCTTCAGAAGTACAGAAGACAGAGGATCGAGATCAGCATACAGAATAGTGACAAATGCGATAGTTCCAAGGGCTGTCAGCTTGATACCAATTTCTGAAAGGTCGTCTGGAGTCGTCTCCCCCTTGGATCCATGGGTGAATATTCGATTGACTGTATTCAGCACAAATTAGCGCAATAACCGCAGCCCCTCCTGGTTTAAGGGCAATAATAGCTGTCCATGCGAAAAGGAACGAGACTAGAGGTCCATAAGCATAAGCTAGGTCTGTAATGCCGAAGTTAGTACTTCCTAAGATGATAATTCTCAAGTAGATAAAAGAAGCGACTCTCACAGCTTTGACTGCCACCGTTCACAGGAATAGCAGATCCCAACTCTGCATAACTACTGGCTCCAGTCCAACCAAGAAGGCCAGCAATGAGCCAGACCAGTAAGCTCGCACCAATGCTCTTGACATTTGCAACTACGACACCAGGAGATGAACTTGAAAGAATGATATCTGAGACGATTTATTTGACTTTTGCAAATGGAGATGAATTACAAAATTCCAGACCCAATCTTTGAGTGTGTTTGGTGAGTTACGGGTTCGCTGTAGAAATGCTTTTGTCGCGTACCTGGGAACCCACGATAATTCCTGCAGTCTACTGTTAACAAAATCCAAGCCTAGTCCATAAATTGACGTACCAATTGCTATTATACACATGTAAGTTAAGAGCTTTATGCGAGACTAGACCAAACCACACGAACCTTTAAAAACACCAATGTTCTTCTCAATGCTTGGAGAAGCCAAATCTTCTGGATTCGAAAGACTAGCAGATAATGGCAATATTTCAAAGTCAAATCCTGATACGGAGTACGACCGTCCCCTGTGAAAGTGTTGAACTTGAGCAACGTTGAAAAGTGGTGGCGTTTCGCAGTCGAACCTTGGCGCAAATCGTGTCGTTGGAAGGGCTTGAGGTCCATCAGAAACTTCTAGAGCACGTAAAGATTCTTCGGAGTCCGTAGAGTCCCTCGAACCGAGCGTTAACGGTTGGTTCTCAGGGCTCTCGTGGACTTTTGCATGCTGCATCACTCGATGGTGGGAGGGAAGGATGATGCCATCAAAATGCACAAGCCCTTTTGCACCGAATGGAAGAATGTCATCAAATCTCAAACTGAGAGAAGGACTACAATATAGCATAGCCTAAATGGTAAATGTACATATATTTGGCAAGCATTGGAAAGCAACTTTCAAAACAACCTCAATCTCGTATTCACCGTTGAGCCAGGCTGTAGACGCGGTCAAGGTCGATCCTTAATTCACCTAGAATATCTTGTTCCACAGCGAAATCTTGCTCAAGAGCGTCTAGCTCTTGAGGTGACAGACCAGGGCCACCGGGATGCCAGTTCTTGTCGACTGGGGGGTTCCAGTGCATCATCTGGGGACAAAACGGGACGGTCTCGTTCGCCCTCAGCGAGCACATGGAACAGCACAGTGTCCTTGTACTTTTGTGTCAGAGCATCATCTGTGAGATTAGAGCTCATAGACATGCTAGACCAGCTGAGGACAATGAAAATAAGCTCTTATCCAACCGTACATTTAAGTACTCACTCGTCATGAATAAAAAGTCTCCTCCAAATTGTCCTCTTTGTGGATTCTAGACGAGACTCTGGCACCAACTATGAAGGATAAGCTTAAGATCCCCTCAGTTGCGCAATGGAACTGACTATGCCATCATATACGAGGCTCAACGCGGTTTCAAAGTTGTGCCTCGTGTTTGAGTTGTTTTTTAGGGTGAGTACATCTAAGAGGTCCTCGTCGGACAGTGCATTTCCGTCGAGAAGACGACGCAGCATGTCTTTGAACAACTGCAAGTAACTCGTATCAAACCTAAGGTAATGAAGAACAAAAACCTAGTACTCACACCAGCCTGGCACGGTCGTTCGCTCAATCCAGCATTAGCTGAACCAACCAGTGCATCAAGACGAGCTTCAACGGAAATTCGATTATGCGTGTTGTCCAGGGCAGCGCTAAATTGATCTAACAGTTCCTCGTGAACACTGACCATATCAAGGCCGCCATGAAATTCTACAATGAATAAGGTAATGTGTCATTCTGAATAAAGGGCGTGGGACTTACGATCCAAGACATCTTGATTAATGTGCTCCTCACCCGCCGCGAGATGACTTAGTTTCCCAAAACTAAGTTCAAACTATGCGAAAAGGCTGAGTAGAGAGCTGTCTTTTTCAAAAATTGGTCGAACCAGTTTAACTCCGAGATTTTGACTTGTGTGTGACTCAGTTTCAAGGATCGTAGCGACCTCGTCGAAACGTTGGTGCTGCAATTGATGACACCATGCGATGGTTGGATGACGATTTTGTTCAAAGTACTTGTCTAGAAGCCCTCCAAAGTCTAATACATCCGCAAACATAAGGCGAAGTTCTCCTACACACTGTTGTTAGGCCGGGGCTGAAAGAAAATAACTCAATTGAACCAACCATGTTGGATATACCATTGAAACAATGGAAATGCGAAGTTTTCCCCGTAAGTATTAACATAGGTCTGAATGCGGTCAATGTGAGGGTTAGATTCGGGAGGAAAGAGTGTGTCCCGGTGGCAGAGCATGACCAGGCTCGAGAAATCGCGGTCCTTCTCTGCAAGGCTCATAGCAGCATTCAAAAAGCCGAAGCGACCTTGGAAATAATCATTTCAGAATAGTTACAGAGAGGGAAAAGATGGAAGAAGCTCACAAAGGGTGTGCATCAAATCTGGACGGAGTGAATGGTATCGTTGCAGGAGATCGCTTCGTTCTCGTTCAAAGGATGGATCACTGGCCGGGTAAGATTTTGTGAATATATATAAGAAGAGGAAGTTGCATACGTAGTCAACCAATCCAACCGTTCCCGAACACACCCAAGAATTACAGCTACCATTTCCGGAAGCTGAGCTCGCGGACGCTCATAGAGTCTATCGTTCGATGTGACTCGAGTGGCATCTAGGAACTTTACTGTGGTTTCGAATAGATTGACGGTCAGGTCGATGATCCCCACTTCGCTTGTCCATGGACGACTCATGGGAAATTCAACTCCATATACCTTCAGGTTGTGCTCTCTGTATTCTAGGGCAGAGTTGATGACCACCTTGTTTACGTTAGTGATGTGCATACACCATCAAAGCTGAATCGTACCAGGACGATGCTGTTAGCTTCAGGAAGGAGCTGGAGCCCTTCTTCGGCAACACCTCGAGACATTCCAATAACTGCGTCGTGAACTGATTGAAGAAGTAATGTGATCCCGTCAATATGAAGTCGGAAGAAGGCTCGCAAAGGATCGTGATGTGTATCTGTCGAGTGGTTTTCCATATATGCCTGAACGACTGACTTGAGAACACTATTATCGCCACTGCGACTTTCTCTGCACAGCATGAACATGGTTTCAAGGTATTGCAAATGTCCACTTACTGGAGAAAGTCATTGTGCTGTAGCCAAAGTTGGTGGCAAGAGTACATCTTTTCAGCGTCTGTCGCTAGTTTTTGCCGACTTCGCTGGGCCATCTGTGTAGAATTTATCAAAAAGAGAAACGGAATAGTGTTTCAACCTTACCTTCGGAAGCACGCGATTTTCATTGATGAAGCGGATGAGCCAGATGAGCCTGTCCTCACGGCCCAGCATCTGGTTGGTCAAATCTTGACCAGATTTGACGATATCAGGATCTGCCATCAAGTCAGCGCGAACTCAAAAATGCTTCTCGTGATGCACGAACCGGAGCGAAGAACTGCAGCGCTAACTTGTTCAGCTGCAGTCATGAGGCCGGTATCGTCAATGTCGAGAGGAAAAGAAAAGTGGAGAGGATTCTACCTAAGGTTGAGCTACCAGTATAAGCGATAGGTCATTCACGTACTTCTGGATTCGAGCCATACATGATGGCTTGGAGAATAATAGATTTCAGAGCCATGGTTTGACCATTGCTGAACCGAGTTAAGCGGAGCGTGAAAGTGAGTCCATTGAACGTACTCTGTATTATAGAACCGAATCTGTTCCAAGTCCATGCTGATGTTCATGATGACTTTAGTTGTTAGCACCAATGTTGATGTGCCTCCAGGTTGGATTCCAACTCCAATTGTCTGGTCGGACCGTCCTTTCAATGCTAAACGATAGCCAAATTTAGAATCTAGGGATAGTGAGCGAGTAATACGGAAGGTAGTTCCTCAAATGTACCTCGTGCTACAATTCCAACCGCATCTCCAAACTGTGCCACAGCGATATGACCTGGACTAAACTGGACGCGAGGGTGGATTAACGCGCCGGAATGTGCAGTCTAAGAAAGGGGGGGAAAAATCAACGATGGGTAATAATTGTATCTGGACACCACTCTTACACTTTCATATGGAATACTTCGAATGGCTTCGATTTGAACCGATCTTTCAGTTGTGGTACAAAAGAGAGTGGCATACATGCGTCTGCGGGTCGTTGTATCCACCTTCATCATTTCGTCGCCTTCCCATCCCGTATAGGATATAAGAACAGCTAATTGATCTCTACAGAAAGCTGAGTGGAATAGGCGTAATGTTGCGGATTATCCTACCTTTCCACAGCAACATCAAGTAATTCAAGCCCTGTCAGTTCAGATGTAGAATCTGAGAGGTCTGAAGTATCCAAGTGAAGGGCCCTGTTAACTGGTTCCAACAGATCGATAACGAAAACCAACTCTTCTCGACCACCACTGCTGACCTTCCAGAGTTGAATCTGACGCTCAACTAGTATCCACACCTCCCGAGAGTCGATGCCAGGGGACAGGGCTCCAAGAGCAATTGCATTGATGCAGCCTCCTTGGGGTGGGGTGGGTACTTGAGAGGATGCTCCAAAGAGGGACGGGATGAGTCCGGAGATGGAAAACGAGGAACTATTGGGGGAGAAGGCTCGACTCGTCAGGTGCAGCTTGCCACCAATGGAGACGAGATTGATGCGAAATGCGCGTCCATTACTTGTGGACGCGAGATAAAGTTGCGCCTGTAGGGTTATGAGGACGAGAATGTGGAGAACGACCGTGGCGCACTGACATCTGCGCGAGCTAAATGCGTGACTGTCTCATTTGTCAAACCAAGCGAGTACGCAAGGAAATGATCTACTCCAGCAAGACCAAGCCCAATGCTATCCCAGACGCGTACATGGCCGGAAGGGGAGACGAGCATGAGCCCAGGTTCTCGAGTCGCGCCATAGGGAATAAGGGTAGCGAAAGGAGGACTTGCTTCTGAATCAAGACAAGGAGTTGGGAAGATATAGCAGGTCGGGGAGCCTTTGATCGTCTAGAAGAGGTTTATAACACGGCCTGCTGGAGGGATGTGAGACTTACATGAGCATACTGCCAGACGAAGCAAGATTCATAAGACGTTGCAATAGCATAGCCGCTCTGCGTATCGACAACCCCTGAATAGAGAAATTCACGCTCAAGGTCTTGAAGAGTTCAGATTTGAGCAAGGCGTGAAGTGGACGAACAGACGAACCTCTTGGACGAGCCAGCACCTGTTTAACTTCTGTAGGCAGTTCTGAATACAGTGTTACAGCAAGTTGCTCCGTCTTAGCATAAAATTCCACGCGACGGCCTGTGTTAGCAAAGTTTTCGTCAACATCCATCCCGGAGAGACTTGTCCTCGCTGGAGTTGAAAGACGCGAAACTTGACGGAGACGTCGTTGAGGACTTGGTCGTCCTCTGGCACGGGCTGGCGGAGAGGGAAGGGGAGAAAAGGTAGCCATTGCGGAAGAAAGCAAGGCACGTTCAAAGTAGCGCTCGTTCCATGTTTAAGATTATGATGCATTTCATAACTTGGATTGAAATGGGGAAGTTGTACAGTACAATGTGATATAAACTACAAGATAGAATAAAACATAAACAATATGAAGCTACTTGGCACCGGCGGAGAATTCTGATAGACGCATCAGAAAAACAAGACACCAAGGAGAGAGAAAAAAAACAACGCACTGGTGACAGACTTTGTGCCCTCAGAAATAGCATGCTTAGCAAGCTCACCAGGAAGAATCAACCGTACACTCGTCTGAATTTCACGAGAAGAGATCGTCGACTTCTTGGTGTATTGTGCCAGCTCTACAGAACGCGTTTATCAGTAACTCGAATATCTATGGTCAAAGGAGATAACTCACTAGAAGCCTCAGTCGCGATGCGCTCAAAGATGTCGTTGACAAAAGAGTTGAGGATCGCCATGGCTTTGTTCGAGATACCCGTGTCGGGATGCACTTGCTTCAGCTACTGTAGCACGACATAGTCAGCAAAGATCAAAGAGATAGTCATTCCCAGACTCGCCTTTGTAGATATACGAAGAGTAGGTCTCCTTGCGAGACTTCTTGCGCTTCTTCTTGTCACCGTCCGCGCCAGACGCCTTGCTCTTGCCAGCCGTCTTCTTGGCAGCTTTTGAGCCTTCTGTTTTAGCGGGGGCCTTGCCAGCGGTGGATGCAGGTGCCTTGCCGGCAGTAGGAAGCAGGCTGCATCGCGCTTAGAACTTTGAAATTATAGATTAGCCAAAGAATCTTACTTTGGGGGCCATGGATGCGAATGTGACTATCAAAAACAAATAAACATAAGCATAAGTATAAGTTGGGATGTGAGCCATGATGCCTACCTTGGCTGGGGGTCTTGAGGGCGGCTAGGAGGCGTAGAGGTGGTGGTGGTTCCGGTTCAAGAAGCGAATCCAAGTCGCGGCTCCTTTTATACGGAGTCCAATTCTGAGTCACGCGCTTTATGTTTATTGATGGTATATTGCCATAAGTAAGTGCTACTCTTTTTGCCATGTTGTGCATCATTCTTCTTGCTGGTCTCTGGCCAGGGGTCAGAACAAGCAAATTGATCAGTTTCACGAGTTACGTTAGTTCCTCTTAGTCCTTAATTATTTGGTGTCCCATGGTCGAAGCCTCATTCACAGCATCAAATTTTTTCATCTTGAAGTTCTTTTTCTTTTTTCAAGCATGACCAATTGATGCGAAATTGAATGGTAAGAAATATGCCTGCATAAAAGATACTTTGAATCGTATTTTATGTCTAAATCAGGTAAAATCAGAGTTCTATTGCTCAATCAAGAGGTGTTGGCCGGAAGGCATTGTCATGCAAAACTGTCATTGTCCCAGTCATAACAACAGAGGGAGCCGACTCATCCAGAGCCCATAAAGTTATAGTACTTGGATCTTGCCACTTGCCACGAATGGCGCATGGCCTGCCAACAGGCAATGGATTTTGAGCTCGATAGGTGAACTCATATAACCGAGCACCGGGATGGTGCAGAAGAACAGACTCTATCATCATGAGAGCTGTAAGAGGTCCATGCACTAGACGTTCTGCACGGAGTTAAGACTCAACCGGATAAGACGGAAAAATCACAACCCCTAAACGAACCTGGGTAACCCTCAATCTCCTGGGCATATTCTTTATCCAAATGGATTTGGTGAGCATTGAATGTCAAAGCAGAAAATCGAAACAGAGTGGTGGGCGAGGGTGTGTAAATGAACTCGAAGTCGAAGGGTTCAATAAGTCCTTTCACTTCATGGATGAGCATGGCGCCCACAGAACGAAAGTCGAGCTTGATTACCTTCTTTAAGCGGCCTTTCTCCAGGTGTAGCGGCAGACACTGGAAGAAAAACATGAGTCCTCTCTTCGATAATCGAAGGCACAGAAGAATGTTCTTGTGAGTAGGAATACTGTTGCCGCAAGAACGCCATGTGGTTGCCGCTCTCTGAACCTTTGACAGTCTACACCAAGGATGCTCGCCTTCGCAGTGGCTCTTTCACCAAGTCTTAAAGGCGGCCCAACCCAGGTAAACTTCCCTCCTGCCCACATCCGCCGTGTCCAAGGAGATGGCGGAGCAAAGTCGGGATCGGTCGCGTCTGTGCGAAGCTGCCCTTCACGCGTTCGAGGATGAAAGAACACTAGATGATGACCATATTCCAAATGGTTCTTGGATGGTACTGGTGGCCGGGTAGATCCATCTCGAGTGGGGAGCGTTATAAACAGGTCAAGGAGCTTCTCATGGTTGGGTGTGTCGTCTAAAGTGAAGCCCAAGCTTGAGTTGCGCCAACGGTCTAGAGTTTCCATTTGTCCGGACTTCACATGAATCCTGCGCAATCTAACGAATGATGTGAAACGTTTCACCCCAACTTCGTGGATAAACATGATGGTCTAGAAGATGCAGGGTCACACAACATAACGTCAGTGCCGAATACCGAGGTCACACCAATTGATAACGCTCCTGTGTCTACTACCGTTACAACACATAAAGTTATTTAGAACCCTTTGGTTCTATCGAGAATTCCTGCAGCATATGCTCCGGTCGGGCTCTTCAGAGTCGCAAGTGCCTGATGCACCTCCAGCTGGAACTCCTTGAATGGATACGGCTCGCCATCAATTGACAGAAAACCTTTCGCAGATAGGGGTTTTATTCGGTAAGCGTGAGCTTTAATGTATCGCATCTGCGACCGATGTCAGTGATATGAATGTCGAAATGATTCAACCAACCGTTTTGCCCCAATAAGCAACACCTTTCTCCGCACCCCCTAGGAACTGCGAGAAAACCTCTCCTCGAGAAGACTGCATGCAAATAAATACAGATAGACTAATGCCAAAATCAACATACGAGTGGTTGGGCAGCAATATCGACCAAGCCGTCGTCCGGAGTTGACACAGGCCACATCATAAGATCTCTTCGAAAGTTGTAAGCGAATGTAATAAAGATAAAACCAAGAAAAGGCTACCTTCCGACATACGGACCCTTTCCTGCATAGAAATATAGCAAAGGCTCCTCAAACTTAACCCATCCCTCAGTGGCGTCCCCAGAGTGTGTTAAGGGAGGAAGTTCAGTTGATTCTACCGGAAGTGGGGGCTCTGAACTTAAGGGTAATGCCTTTCTGGCTTTAAAGGTATCGTACATCAACCCTTTGTCTTCACTGGCTGGAAGGTACCACAACTCCACAGGGCATGATTTAAAGAGTGCAACTGAAATAAGTTAATACTTGTAGTGAAGGGTAACAAATTGAATACCCACCACCACGAAGGAGACCGTAAACAAAGCGTGCGTCGCCCATCCATCGTAAGTGTTCTGTTCCCAAGTCCAGATCGGCCATTAGACCAAGAGCTTGTGACATAAAGGACATGGTACGTTTCTCATCTTGCACCACAGAGCATATGTCCACTTGGAACGACCGGCCTACGGAAAGATGTTTAGTGCTGAAGGAAGAGATTTGTGTTCCATACCTTTCACTGCATTTACACTTGCTGCTACGGTATCGAAACCATCCTACAAACAACAGCTGAGTCTCATAGACTTGTAAAAACACGTTATTATACGTACTGATGCAAGAAGATTCATTGATAGGCCATTTCCCGATCCTGTTGGTATTGGTACAATGGGTGTTCGGAATGCGTCTCGCGGTCGATCGTGGTGGGCAAAGCCATTGAAGATTTCATGGACTAAACCATCTCCAGAGACACTCACTAAGGTGTCATATTTGTTAAGAGCCAATGCTTTCGCCATTTCATAGGCGTGGAAGCGCCGGGTGGTGTCTATTTGAGGTCAGTAGCCGGAAGAAAATCAGAGGCTAAAACTAACAAACGACTTCAACTTCACAGTGAGCAGCTGCCAATATGGGCGCAATAGTATTTGTGTAGATTGCACGGCCTTTTCTCTAGGTTGAACGTGAGGCATACCGGCAGATTGAAGAAGTAAATAACCAACAACGCCGCTGTGTGGATTGACAATAACATAAATGCTAGGACAGCGCTTAATTCCACTTCCTGATGAACGGAATAAGGAGTAGCATTCTCAAATATGGTCGACATACCTTCGTAAACTTGTTGCTGAAGGTCCTCAACCCACTTAGTCCCGTCGGACTGCGTACTGCTCCCCTCAATGGAAGTAATCCTTAGTTTCTTGGGGTTTTTGCGTTCCGCAAATGTGACTTTAACAATATTCGACTCTATTTGAGCCCAGAGAACCTGATAGAATGGGATATGGCGAGGGGTGGAAGCTATAGAGGGAAGGTTTTCTTAGGCAGATGGCAAGAAATGAGTTTGCCCACATTGGGAAACGGATATATCAAGGCCCGAGCTCGTAGTAGTGAGTGTGAGAGCTTTAGATGACGAGGTATGGAGGACGAGTTGGGATGAAGACATAGCTTCTCAATCACTCAGAGACAGAGGACGTGAGTGTTTGGTGCAAGATGCGGGACTGAGCGCTGCGCAACCGTATTGGTCGGCTCTTCTCGGAAAGTCTATTGATTTCAGTTGACCGGGAGAGGGAGTGTCAGTGCAAAGGCGAACTAACTGGAGAATAGCGAAGCTCAAAAGTTGTAAAATAGGTTGATTTGAAAGAGCCATACTCACTACAAGCCCATTTGAAATCACATGTACGTTATGTACCATACTGGTATCTTGACTATATATCTTGCATTGCCCCTTTACGTAAACCTTCGCCCCAACATAATTCATAGTTCCTCTTCGCCTCAGGAATCCGACCAATCTCCTAGGGAGACCGTATGTCGTGGGAGGTATTGAAATAGGCGCTCACAAGGAGATAGGAAGATAGCAAGCCCTACAACGACAGCATATTGATTAGCTGATATAGGAGCAAGCGAGGCTAGAAGCATCTGAAATTGAGAGCTAATGACCGCAAGCATAAAGGAGGCTACTGAAGTTTGTTAGCTCCATTACTGCACCATCACGTGCCCGTGTTACCAAAGCGTGAGAAAGTCGCCATTATAAAAGGAGCCGCGACTTGGATTCGCTTCTTGAACCGGAACCACCACCACCTCTACGCCTCCTAGCCGCCCTCAAGACCCCCAGCCAAGGTAGGCATCATGGCTCACATCCCAACTTATACTTATGCTTATGTTTATTTGTTTTTGATAGTCACATTCGCATCCATGGCCCCCAAAGTAAGATTCTTTGGCTAATCTATAATTTCAAAGTTCTAAGCGCGATGCAGCCTGCTTCCTACTGCCGGCAAGGCACCTGCATCCACCGCTGGCAAGGCCCCCGCTAAAACAGAAGGCTCAAAAGCTGCCAAGAAGACGGCTGGCAAGAGCAAGGCGTCTGGCGCGGACGGTGACAAGAAGAAGCGCAAGAAGTCTCGCAAGGAGACCTACTCTTCGTATATCTACAAAGGCGAGTCTGGGAATGACTATCTCTTTGATCTTTGCTGACTATGTCGTGCTACAGTGCTGAAGCAAGTGCATCCCGACACGGGTATCTCGAACAAAGCCATGGCGATCCTCAACTCTTTTGTCAACGACATCTTTGAGCGCATCGCGACTGAGGCTTCTAGTGAGTTATCTCCTTTGACCATAGATGTTCGAGTTACTGATAAACGCGTTCTGTAGAGCTGGCACAATACACCAAGAAGTCGACGATCTCTTCTCGTGAAATTCAGACGAGTGTACGGTTGATTCTTCCTGGTGAGCTTGCTAAGCATGCTATTTCTGAGGGCACAAAGTCTGTCACCAGTGCGTTGTTTTTTTCTCTCTCTCCTTGGTGTCTTGTTTTTCTGATGCGTCTATCAGAATTCTCCGCCGGTGCCAAGTAATATATTTAGTGTATTACTACCTTCATGTTCCTTATTACATCTACCATATTGCATTGTAACATTTCAGAAGCCTAAGAGGATGAGCACTTAGGACGTCTTGAAGTGGACAAACATACCATATCTTGAGCCAGCCTCTTTGCGATTTCTTCTTCCTTGCGCAATCTGTTCCTCCAGTTGTTCACGGTTTTCGTAGGCTTGCATAAGCATAGTACCTAATTGATGGCGAGTTCTGGCGATGCCCGACATTTTTGAGGCCTGTAAAGGGCATGAAAAAGAAAACCCTTGAACGGTGATGAGAAACCCACTGTTATCGTCATGCGAGGTTGTGCAGGTTCTTCATTGTCACCTTGTGTCAATTTCTTGCGTTCTTCGCGGTCCCGATGTAGTGCCTGCATCTTAGCAGTCTCTTCCATCGCATTGATATGTGCTGTATCTTCAGCTTCAGCTCCTTCAAATCCTCTATCAACACCCTTTTCGAGGGCCTTGAGGTGTTTGTTATAGTCTCTCTGCCACTCTTTCAGGAAGCGAGCATAGACTTCAGGATCGTGAGCTGCCCATTTACCGGATGGAAGCTTATAGTATCCAGGGTACTCGTCATCTCGAGACGGTTCTGGAGGTGCAAACTCGGGGATATCCGGGGCGGAAGAGAGGGAAAGTTTGGAAGTAGCACCAGTAGCAACCTGAGCTGCTGTGGATGTGGAAGACTCTGTTCGCAGACATGAAACCTTTTGAGTTGTAGATTGAAATATGGACATACCATTAAGTCCAAAGAAATCAACCGGTTCTGGCGCAGGCACTGGCTGGTACACGGTTTGCAGCTGTTTGTCTGACGGATGTTGGGACGAAAGGAATTGACTCTGATTCGGGTGGGTCATCATTCGATTTTTCTCCTTGGAGAGTGTCCAATGCTTTCTTCACATGTAGCGGAGCAGGCACGTTGGGGGGCAGGAAGCATAGAAAACAGAGACGAGTTCTTGCCGGCACCTTCTATCTTTTGGCGTTTCCTCGGTGGCTCGACAGCATTAGAGGGCTCGACAGACGGAAGAGTGACTGCGATTCGCTTTGGAGCGCGCTTTTTGGGTTGAGGTATCGACTGAGAGGGGCTTTCAGACTCGCTTTCGCTGCCGCTACCGTATGCATCAAGGCCTAGGACCATGACCAGAGCTGATGGCAGGAGGCAAAGGACGTCTCGGAACCTATTTCGATGTAACCAGCTTCCTTCCTCCACGCTTGAACATTATGGTAAAGCCAGTCCGATGCCGTGTACGAAGTCTTGGAAACTTGTTATATGCGAATTTATTGCTCAATAGTCGTATTTTTCAACAGTACTTTGATCATGTCAGTGCTACTCTAATTCGAGTGAGGGTGATCTTCCAACACTCTTTCAAAAGGACGGCAAAACAATTGGTGGAGGATGCCTGAACGCTCATTGCCACTTTGCACATCCTTCAGTATGCTACATTTTTCCTTCCTATGCTACTTGTTCACATAACCTTTCTCAGGATAAGGAGTGGAGCACGCTGCCCCGCACACAGTAACCATTTCCTTCCCACCCTTTCCCATGTTCTTATGGTTTCTAGACAATTTATTTTGGATGATGTCATTGCGGGGCGCTCATTTAAGAAATCCAGGTGCAATTTTAGTTGATATCCTCGGGTGTTCCAATCTCTCTCTGACTGTCTGTAGTCGGCGTCGCACACCACCACCTAGATCTCGTTCATTTTATAGTCCACCTCCACGATCATCGTCATCCCGTTCTCATAGTCGTGGGTACAGCTTCTCCAGAAAGTCTCGTTCTCCGACACCACGCAGGTCACGTTCTCCTACGCGTTATCGGTCTCCGCCTTCCCGCTCAGACCGACGACGGGCTTCAGACAAATCCCGCCGCTCAGTTTCGCCTGTTCCCGGTCCCTCTAGAGACTCCAGAGAGCTATCACTAACACAGGATCCTCGAGAACGTCCTACTCCCCCCGATCCGAATGTCAAGCTCAGTCCCAAAGTCTCATCCGAACCTAGTGTCAAGTCCACCCCAGCTGGACCAAATGTGACATTGATTCATGCCAGACGTGCGTCTTCCTCAGAAAGAATGCCGCCTCCGCCGCCGCCTTCCATTCAGCCCCCACCATTGCCGCCTACTTCTGAAGCCACACGAATTGTTTGTGACCCAGTGGTTGCACGTCCAGTACCATCCTCCACCAGTACAGCTAGAAAATTTTCTTGCAAACAAAGCTACTGTGACGTTGGATCCGAAATGGCGGGAAAAGATCAAGTACGCTTCCATTCAAATGAGAGCTCCCTCTTTTCTATTCTTATAATCTTTTAAGGGAACTTACCAGCGCTGTTACCATTCAAAGCAAACGTCGTGGCTTCGAAGAAAATCTCCACATTCTCTATCGCCTCCGTGATCATTCAAATCTAGACGAAACTCAGAAAACACTCGTTCATAAAGCCATTGAAGATGCCCAGGCTCGGGACAAGCAGCATGCAATCGAATCTCTGGAGGCTGAGTCGAAACTCAAGGTGTTCAATGCTTTCCCTGAATCTCCCGACGTCGTCAAACATCGGCTGGACATCCTTGAACACGTCACAGGTCTTCAAAAAACCGCAATGAGCATTCTCTCTGCCATAAAAGGAAAGCAAGACAGATCTGCGGCCGAGCCAGACAAAATGGATATTGACCCTTCTTCCCCCTCTCGTTCCCCTGCGCCGGCTACTGCTTGACCTTGAACCCAAAGTCAACCCTGAATTCATTGAGGCCATCCAACAAGATATCGACGATATGGATGAGAAAGTCGCTGATATTCAAGAACAGATTATGAGGCTAGAAGACTCTCAAGAACAAGAAGCAGCATCGGCAGCTTCCAAAGTGTTTGACGAGTATCTTGAAGAGAGAGAAAACATGGGAACCACAGCGTTGTCTACACGTTTCCAAGAACTTCAAGTCAGGGTCCATCAGCAAAATGATCAGATACAGACACTGTACGGGTCCATGTTAGAAAATGTGGACACCCAATCTTCCATTACCAAGCTCAAAGCAGAACTTGAACGTTCTAGAGATCAGATCAAAGGTGCAATTA
The DNA here is from genome assembly GCA_021399455.1 of Flagelloscypha sp. PMI_526. Classification (NCBI taxonomy): domain Eukaryota; kingdom Fungi; phylum Basidiomycota; class Agaricomycetes; order Agaricales; family Niaceae; genus Flagelloscypha; species Flagelloscypha sp. PMI_526. Next base: position 533,596 of record JAJTUO010000002.1, read on the forward strand.
GTGGGGTATGTCATGTCTTCATTTATTTCCTTTTTCCAAGCACCATCTAATCATATCTTCTGCTTTAGCTGAATGATCGAGTTAGCGCTCTTGAATCTAAACACCAAAGCAACGACGATCGAATATCAGTGCTCGAAGCAGCCTTTGAAGCGTATATGGAAAATCCCATGATCACAAGCTCTGTTCCACCAGCTTATTTGATCAGCGCCCTCCAAGAACCCATCGAGCAAGTCATCCAGCAATCCATTCATGAAGGCTTCGAAGAGCTCCGAGTGAACACGCAGAATCTGGTGAGAGTCGAGACGGAAAAGCTTTATCAGCATGTCTGGAAAAAGACGGAGTTGATGAGGAATGTGTCGACATTGCTGGCGAAAAAGTTGCAAGGCGGACAACAGAATGTGCAGCCGGTACAGCCCCTTGTTAACGGTGTGACACATGTTCCTCATGGTTGAGTAGCATTATCGATTGGATATGATTTCCTTTCTAAGATGATGTAGTACTAGAAGTATTCAGGATACATTTAAGTACTAGCATGTGTTGATATGTAACATTATGCAAGATATTGTGAAGTGGCTTGTTAATAAATGAAACAAGGAAAAAAAAAATCAAAGTTGTTGAAATGATGGACTCAGTAACCTGCACCAGTTCCCTTCCAGCTCTGACCCTCCCCTCCCCCCCCAAAAAAAGAAATGGCCATTTGTCTTCACCAAATCTCACGACCAAGAATTAACGAATCTTTCACATCACTCCACTGGGCAACATGGGTCCTCGTTCGACTCAAATCGCCATTTTTGTCTGAAGGTTCTTTGACGATGATGAGGTCATAGTTTTCAAGAGGCTCTTTTGCAAATCTCGAGTGATTGATAGCTTCAACCATGGCTGCTCCCATAGCAAAAAGAATAGCGGGAATGGGGGATTCAATATTGTCGCGCTATAAGAACCAGTCAATGTGAAATCAAGGAATAAATGAGAGTCATAGCTAGTAACATACGTGAACATTCGCGAGAAGAATGACCTTTGCACCAACGACAAGGATGCGCTTGCCATCCATCAACTTTGGATGAAGAATATTGTCCTGGATACGGTCCAATGTTCCATTCTTCAGCCAGCCAAGGTCCACCATTTGAGAGAGCATCAAGTCCTGGTAAATGCCTCGAGGAAGCAAATAGGACTGCATGTCCGGCAACTGGCCATTAGTCTAGATAAACAGTGAAGCAGTGAGTGGATAAATCCGTAGTCAAAAAATATAGTTGACTTACCACGTTCCCACAATCTCTAACGAAAGCGAAACTAAGACACGGAACGCCCAACGCCAAGGCGATGAGGAACTTGGGACGCGTTGCCACATCATCAGAGAGCATAACGATTCTCTGGTTTGGGTAACCTTTCGTGTTGTAGCCAATGTCGGATTGCTTACTGACCCAAACAGTTGATGTTGACTCCAAGGGAGGTTCAACTATTGGCATAAGGTCCGCCCACTCGGCGACATAATCCCCACCAAGATCCTCGATAATTCCACAGACTTCAGTGAGGTCACTATCACTGGCGCCAGTGATCAGAAAGGCAATCCCACGGAAAAGGTTCTCAGGAGAGGAGCGAGCAGATTTTTTGGTGCTAGTCTTCCTCGTTGAGCGAGTCTCGCGACTCCTAATTTTCTTAGAAACAGTAGAGGCAGCCCTTTGAGGACGTGCAGCTGGAGCTGTAGCGGCTGAAATGTCCGCGCGTACCATGACACGGTTATCCCATTGGGCGTCGACATTGGCTTTTGGGATGCTCACATCTTTCAGAAGGAATGTTTCGACAGAAGTTCCTATCCGAATGTGGACAATAGAATCATAGGCTGAACCTGTACAAGAGACTATGGTCCCAGGGGTTGTCGCCTTCAAACCTGCCCCAGAGACAATGTCGCCCGGGCGGAGCGAGCAGAACCGGAGGTGTTTCAGCTCGACAGAGCTCTCATTGCCGTCATCAAAAACAACAGTATACAGACCGCCATTGTCAAGGATGAGAACGGTTTCGGTGACAGTACCGGGATAGTAGTGCTTGTCCTGCTCCCAGTACGCGTAAACGCGGGTAGTCAAGCTGGAACTTGCTTGGGGATCCTTCCGGGCAGATCGACGCGTCCGACTAGGACCAGCTATAGCGTTGGCGGTCTGTTTTTCAGCAGGTCGTTTACGCTTCCTGCTAGGGGCAACGTTGGCTTCTGGCTCAGACTCAGATTCGGGGTCTCCAGTGTCTTTGGCTATCTTGGAAGAGATCTTGCGTTTTTTTGTGGCCCTAGGTAATGGTTCTTGAGAAAGATCTTCTGCGCTGGGGCTCCCCAGCCGTCCCTGCAGAAAAATGTTGGATTAGTCGAAGGAGAACCCGAAAAGCACACATGTATACCATAGTGGTGAGTTGCCTAGCCAATTTTGAATCTAAATCCATCGAGGAGTGTTGTCGAATGGGAGAATGGCCGCAGAGAGGGTGAGGAATGAGTCTAGGGGGCCGTTGGAGTTCGTCTTCGTCCCTGGAGTCATAGCCGGAATCTGGACGGACAGATGGCTGCGAAGAGTCTTTTGGAGGTTGAGTAGCATCGAGTTCGTAGTAATCCCCGATGAGTGGAGGGGACTGGTGGACCGGAGACGCAGCTCTGGCCCAAGGATTGTGTTCTTCAGGAACGTCTACTTCTTGGGTCTGAACGATAGATTGCGAGTCTTCGTTGTCACTAGAATCAAAGTCATATGACTGTGAGTTGCGAGACTGCGATTTTTCGATGTGGTACGAGGTCCCAGCATTGGGTTGATCCTCGTCATCGTCTTCGTCTTCGTCGAAGTAATCTCTCGACTGTGCAGGCGGCGGGGGCGCAGACTCTTGCGAACTGTTCTCAGCAAAAACATTTGCACCAGAAGATGTCCTGCGCACAACGGCACGCGGATGAGGGGACGTGGACGCTAAATACGCGCGGGAGGAGGACATGGTGGTTTGAACCAGGGTCGCAAAGAGAGGATTCGCGAACACGGGACTAATAATTATAACTTTAAGTACGAGTCACGTCAGTCCGGCAATCAAACACGACTTGCTACATTCCGCGATGCCTCTCCTTGCACGAGCTGACCGAGACGATAGCCTCCATCGCATCGCCCAGAATGCGCATGGCCATAACCACGACGATGCCACCGCGATTCCTACGCCGATTCCCGATACAGGATTTCCATCCACAAGTCTCAACACCTTGCCTTCTGCAACTCTCACAAGTTCTCCTTCTGCTATCTCTACGCTTCAGCTCTGGTCCTTGTCCTCGCCACTTGCAACTTCTATTCCTCTAACCGTATCGCCTTCTCTGTCCACTCGCCAATCTTTCACTCTCTCGTCTTCGCTTGCCGCTCAGAGCTCGCTAGTGTCGTCCGCTGAAAAAAAACATCTTTCTCTACCTATCATTGTTGCCATCGCCTCAAGCAGCGCAGCTCTTGTCCTTGGAGCACTGTTCTTGATAAAGCGATGTACTCGACGACGGCGCCGACCGTTGCCTGTACCTTCACGCCCCATTTTTGCAGACTCTGACGACGATGTTAAGCCAGCTCCAGACTCTCCTTTGTTTGGTGGTGGCGAGGAACGGTTTTCCCAAAACAACCACAATAATGTCCCATGGACTAACTATCCACACGTTCCCCGCAACGCTCTTGCTCAGACAGTAGAACGCAAACAATACCTCCAAGAAGCCATAGTCATGCCGACAATCGAAGGGTACAGTCACTCCATCCCGCCTCCAGATTACACTTCTCAACGCTCTCGCAATCACTCTCCGCGTTCCAGGCGTATGCGCCCTCGGTCTGACACGTCTCTGTTGGCGGATCCAATCTCTTCCCGCCTCATAACTACACCCTTGCTTGTCCCGCCTATCCCATCGCGTCCGACCTCTGTACATGCCGCAGTAGAAAAGGAACTGCCGTATGACGGAGCGGATGTTACCTCTCCTGTGCTAGCTCCCGATCCCCCCAGGTCGCCCGGGTTATCACGAAATCAAATTCAAATGGAGGAAGAACTCGAATACGTTCGGCATACTTCGCAACAGGACCGTATCCTCACAATCCCGTAACTTCGCCTAGTCATTTTGCACTGTCAACAGACAATAGCTTCGACTCGCAAGGTTCCGTGACCATCAAATCAGAAGCTCGTCGAGCTAGAGATACTAAAGCTCTGACATCTGCCCTGGGATTTTCCTCTCCTACCTTGGGATATTCCTCTCTAGGCTCTCCAGCAACAATATATCCCGATGATTCGCTTAGTATGATCTACGAGCTACCCCTCAACCGCCGGAGTAGCCACTTCGCTGCCAGTTTAGAACCTGTGCCTCCCATGCCATCGTCTACTGCGCTGCTACCTGAACATGATACAGGCTCTGCTCTTGGGAACTTGATGTTGACCGATTATAGCGTCACAAGCAAGTCTCTCGTCGCCATGGGCCTTACCAAAGGATCCAGCACCTCACGCTTCTCCCACAGTCAAGCCCCAGCCGCAAGTAACGTCAATCTTTCGCCTTCTTTCCGCGTGCCACGAAAGGCGCCACGACAAAGTCTGAGCGACAATGTAGCTCCACGAGTTCCATCTCCGCCTCCTTTTCCTTCTCTTTCTCAAATGGCACTGGAACAGTCGAATCCTCAATCTTATACGGAATACAGGAGTCCGACATACAGTATCTATGACCTTTATCGTGGAGATCGAAAAAGCCGTATCTAGTTCCTTTCGCACCGACCAGTGTAGTACTGCATTATATTTGCTGGTGGCCGTTGACCCCATGTGTATTATTGTTTCGAGGCCAGAATTTACTCGCTCTAGAATATCTTTTTTTTTGGGCAAAATGGATGATGAGTTCTAGAGTTATTATGGCTAGGGGATAGTTTAAAAAGGAAATTTACAGCCATTTGGCATGATTGGAATGAAATCCCCGCACATGAATGGTTCAGAATGCGATCAGACTGATGCCGGCCAAGTGGTGCCCCTTAAAAAGCGACGTGCATCGAGGCTTGCTTTGCACCTTGACCAACATGGCTTCCAAACTGAGTGGTACGACTGGCATCCAGCTCAACCTAAAGACCGGCGATGCACACCATGACCTTGGCTTGGCCAATGACGCTCCTGCAGTTCCTTCACTCGCCGGCATTCCTCTGAAATATATCTCGTGAGCAACTCTCAGAATGAAACCAGTTTACTTTGCTCATCTTTTCACACTTTTTACTATGTAGGCTGGTGACGCTGGCCGTTCAGAACTCAGCATTAACGATTATCATGCATTATTCCCGTGTTTCGACGCCGAGGGACCAGGTTTACAGCGCCGCAACCGCCGTCCTTATGAACGAACTTCTCAAAGGGGTCATCTCCTTCCTCATTGCCTTCTCAAGAGTCGAGACTCCCTCAGTTTCAAGCCCACGATGTTCCCAGCTCACCCTTGTGTTTGCCCGTTTTCGTGCGGTCACTCGAGAGATTCTGAGTCCCGATTGCTGGAAGCTCTCTATCCCGGCCATTCTTTATGGTTAGTAGTGCAATTCATTCAGTACCAGCCCCTTTGGTCTTTGCATGCTTATTTATTTGTCCATTTCTCTAGTTATTCAAAACAATCTTCAATTTGTCGCTGTTTCTAATCTAGATGCGGCTACTTTTCAGGTCAGCTACCAGATGAAGATCATGACGACAGCAGGGTTCTCTGTAATGCTGCTTCGGAAAAAGCTTTCATCTACTCAGTGGCTTGCACTCTTCCTTCCTCGCAGTTGGAGTTGGAGTTGTCCAAATTCAGTCATGGCGCTGCCACCGGTCAGATGTCATCAGTACACGAAGGAATGAGCCCTCTAAAAGGGATCATGGCGGTGGCCGCAGCCTGCTTCACCTCAGGTCTCGCTGGCGTCTACTTTGAGCTACAGCTGAAAGGCTCACAAGTCGATCTTTGGGTCCGAAATGTCCAGCTCTCCCTCTTTTCCCTCCTTCCTGCCCTCGCCCCCATCATCTTCTCACATGGTCTCACTTTTGATGGCAACTTTTCCGGCGTCTATGACTCCCTCTTCCACAACTTTGGGGCATGGGCCTGGGCGACTGTTTCGGTACAATGTCTTGGAGGCTTGTTGACGGCCCTGGTCATCAAATATGCCGACAATATCCTCAAAGGCTTCGCCACCTCTTTATCTATCGTTATTTCTTTCCTTGCATCGGTTGCTCTCTTCAACTTCCAAATGACCTTTGTCTTCGTCGCAGGATCAGCCATTGTGTTGTTAGCAACATGGCTCTATAACGTCCAACCAAAACGTTCTGTCGCCATCCTCCCCACTACCGATTGGATCAGCTGGGTACCTTTAAACAGCAAGGAGAAGTGGCGTGCAGCTCCCATGTCAATGCCTCGCATACCTTCGAGCCCACCAGTGCACAACAGTGGTTTGGAGAGTTCGAGATCATCTTCTTCGCTGTCACTATCTTCTGTGACAGACGAAGATTCTCAAATTTATACTCGATAATTTAGAAGAAAAAAGGGCCATTTAGCTATACCCAATTGTACTGACATTCTTACTTTCTAGTTACATGGATCCCTTGTCCCCATTTTATACCACATTCGATTAACATATTTTACATACTTGCGGGACGTAACAGAGCTCGGTTTGGCATAGAGAGATACAAGAAATGGATATTTCATTTGAAAATTTGTTACATTTGAGCTCCCTGATATAGTTAGTCCATGATCGCTTCTGTCTTGTTGTTTAACTCCCTCTCGATTTGAGAGAGGCGGTCAGGGCTGCACCGTTGGTTAAAAGCGAAGAATGAGAAAAGTATGGGAATATTTACCTTCACAAGAATCCTTAGCATCACCGAATAACATCTTAGTCTGTGGCATATAGAATACAGGATTCCCCGTATCAGCTGGAAAAAGTGCGAATCAGGCGTGGGTTGTGAGCAACTGGTGATAACAAAAAACGCATACCGTAGCCAGAAGCCATGCTCCTCTTCATGACAACAACTTGCTTCGACTTCCATACATGCAATACGGGCATCCCAGCAATAGATGAACCTGGACTCAAGGCAGCACTGTTGATAGTGTCGTTTGCGCCAATGACGAGGGTAACATCGGTTTCAGGGAAGTCATCGTTGATTTCGTCCATCTCGAGGACAATATCGTAGGGCACATGGGCTTCTGCGAGAAGAACATTACCTGAAAGTTGGTTAATTGTTGTTTCACAGGTTCGAATGTGAGCGGTACATACATTGTCCTGGCATGCGTCCAGCTACTGGGTGGATTGCGAACTGTGGACCATTGAGTAAAGAATAAAAAGACGAAAAAAGATGTCTTACTCGAACGTTAATACCTCTGCTTCGAAGAATGCTGACCATCTCTGAAATAGCATACTGGGCTTTTGCAACAGCCATGCCATATCCAACCACTAAAATGACGTTCTCAGCATTGCTAAGGGCGTCAACGGTGGATTCGATGTCCGTCTTAGTTACTGTTCCCTCGAATTTCTCTTGTTCCGCAACTGGTGTTGAGGCTATACCACCAAAGAGAACATTGGGTAAACTCCTGTTCATGGCTACACACTATGAACAGAAGTGAGATGGCTGTCGAAAAAAGTCCTGGTTGTAAATTGCGTACCATGATATACGAAAGGATACTGCCGCTGACTCCAATCAGCGCGCCAACTGTTGTCAGGATTGGGACATCCAGCATTAGCCCTTCTGCTACTAGAGCGAAGCCTGAATATGCGTTGAGGACCGTAATAACTACCGGCATGTCTGCACCACCAATAGCGGCAGTTGTCGTAAAGCCCTTTGCAAAACTGAGCAAGGTTGAAGCTCCGAGGAATCCAGCCGCAATCATAGGAGTAGCAGGGGCCGCAGAAAGGAATCCGGCCATGCAGGCACCATTTGCTCCCAGAAGGCCAATATTGGTGAGATGTTTTGCTTTGGGGAATAGAACCAAAGACTTGGATGACATTTGGCCAGACAATTTCATAAATGCCACGATAGATCCTGTGAATGTTACACCGCCTATTAAATGCTCCCTTAGCCTGAGGTAAGAAGACGAGAAGGATGGGCTAACCGATTACTACTCCAAGGTATGCAATAACGTTGTGCAAAGTGGAGGCGTGAGACGGATCGTCCATCACTGAAGCAATTGAAGTAAGCACGGCAGCAAGGCCGACTACACTGTGCAAAGCTGCGAAAGGGTTAATAAGGTTTCGAGAATAAATACTTGTACGGACCAGCAACCATCTGAGGGAGATCAATCGCAGACGTTCTTCTTCCGATCGTAAGACCGACTACTCCTCCAATAGCAGCAAGGACTCCGAACTATTCATCGGTCAATATGAGAATGATAAACAAGGTAGGTGGATATACTTGTGTAAGGACCTCTGGAGAGAACCCAACGGCCACCAAGGACGCAAGAACCCCTATGGAAGGTAAGTACGACCTTCATCGGTTCTGGTAAAATACCTACCTGAACCCACACCAAGAATGCCCAAAGCGTTACCCTGACGGGCCGTCTCCTGTGAAGCCAAACCAGAAAGAGAGCCTATGCAGAGCAAGGATGATGTAAGATAGCCGGCGGAAACCTAACCACAGATGAGCTCATAGTCAAGCTATAAGAAGCGTGGAATATGTACCAATCCATCAACGCCGGTGCTTGCAGCAGCCAAAAATGCTCCAGTGAACACGGTAGCAGGGATACCTATAGCCGTCAGTAAGGTATGGAGACTAAGGCCTTACTACGAACCGTAAAGCCAGTTGTAATCGGGCGGATCACCAGGACGTCGGAACACTAAACAAGCTGAGCTTGGAGCCAGTTAGAAGAAAGTGAATCCCTTACTGTCAAGCATACGCTAGACAATCTTTTGAGTTCGAGACTGGATAGCAAACTATATCCCCTTACCTTAGTCAGAACAAACCCACCCGCTACGTTGACTGCTGCAAGTAACACGGAAAGCGATCCGAGGAATTGCGGAAATGTCTAAAGAGACTTTTAGTTCGCAGGGCAACTGTCATGATGAGCTCATTTTTACATACATGAGGCAAATATCCTCCACCCATGACCTGTGTCGTGTCAGTCCTGCGTGTGGAGAAAAAAAAAAGAGAGAGCATACAAAAAGTCCACCAATGCCAACCAAACCAGATATGGCGTTAGTCACGGACTGTTCAGCAATGAGCCACAAGCAACACGTTGAATAGTTCTTCTTACCATCAGCGGAGAGTGAAGAGCTGGTGCTACACCCCAAACAACCCGGTAGCCAATAAGACTAGCTAATCCGAAAGTGAAAAAGTTGTCCATGAAGGCTCCACCGGCAGATTTTCCAAGCGCAACTGAAAAGACCGGTCAATACCATAAGTTCTTTTGCAAAGGTGCTCCAGCATACCAGTTCCACCCATTCCTCCAGTAATGACTGCAACATCTCGACTGACCTTTTGCCAAGGAGTTAACGCCTTGACCTCCTCAACCTTAACTTCTGGTGTCGGAGGTGGGGGCGGAGGCATTGCTCGGGGGACCGGAGGCAATTTCGTTCCATTGTAGGTAATCGCAGACCCTCTTACCACTTCGTCTTCCAAATCAATTTCGAACTTGCCATCACCTCCGAACGATAAGAGAAACTTGGTAATATTGTTAGAGTAGAGCGTTGAGGATTGGGTCGGTAGCCTGCAATATTTACATGTCAGTTATATGTCAGGTAACAGTTCACTCGCCATACCTGGAAGGAAGATCTGTGTAGCCAACGATCGAGACGCCGTTGACGACCACAAGTTCACCGGGTTTTGTCGCGGCACAGTTTCCTCCTGCTTCCGCAGCCTGGTTCAAAGCAATTGAGCGCCTAGAGATAATTTTGGATGGTGTAATACAAAATCCTCACCAAGTCAACTACAACCGAACCTTGCTTCATCGCTGCCACCATTTCATTTGTGATGAGTGTAGGTGCACGTTTCCCCGGAATGAGAGCCTTCAGCTGTTGAGTTCAACTGCAAAAATTCAGGATACGTCCGTATACTTACGGTCGTGATGACAATATCGACATCCTTGCACTGTTCCATGAACAAGGCCATTTCGGCTTCAATGAATTCCTTGGACATCTCCTTCGCATAGCCTCCGCCGCCTGAGCCTTCTTCTTCAAAGTCAACCTCTAGGAATTCTGCACCGAGTGAATGAACCTGTTCTTTTGCAACCGGCCGGGTATCAAAGCCCCTAACAATGGCACCAAGACGTTTAGCCTAATAGACATCAAAATAAAGGAAAATGTCGCGAGCAGGAATTGCATACAGTTGCGATAGCGCTGAGCCCCTAGTGATATATGAGTTTTCCGGCGAAAGACCGTGTCAAGAATAAACTCACGGCGACACCAGCACCAATTACAAGCACTTTTCCGGGAGGAACTTTCCCAGCAGCCGTAACCTGACCTGTCAGGTACCGGGGGAATAGATTTGAGGCCTCTGTGATATACTTGAGATAAAATGGCAAGACTCGAGGTCACAACAGGTACATACCTAGCACGGCTTTATATCCTGCAATGTTGGCCATAGAGCTCAATGCGTCAAAAACCTAGACAACGTTTGAATAAATTGAGCTATAGAGGGCTGGACACAAACCTGAGCGCGAGAAATCCTCGGAATAGCGTCCATCTGCGCGAGTCAGCGCGACAATTCTACACAAAGGTGCAGGAAGTGACATACAGAAAACGAGTTAACCTTTCTAGATGCAAGGGTATCGACGGTCTCTTGATTCTGCGACGCGTAGAGGAAGCTAATGATGCTGCTGCCAGGTTTGATAATAGTGTCCTCCTCTCCATGGACTGGTGGTCGGACTTTCAATATAATATCACTATTGAATACATCCGTCTTGGACACGATGCTAGCCCCCGCTGCGGCATAGTCATCGTCAGGGAATTGGGCGGCAGTGCCGGCCTGAGATTCGATCAGGACTTGCTTGAAGCCTTTCTTCTTCAACAAAGCGACATTTGCAGGGGTCAAGGCTACACGCTTTTCATTTGGAAATATCTCACGAGGAACTCCGATGGTAAGCTCAGACCATGGCCGTCCCTGGTTATCTGCCAAGCAACGGGAGGTACTGTGGAAGACGCGAGTTCTCGAAGCGGCTTGGATGAAGGGGAGAAGAAGGGACGAAGGAGAGAGAGCTTTCTGAATAGGCAGAGCCTGGCGCAGCAACGCACTAGGCCGCCGAGGGTAGAGCATGGCGCTGGACAGAAAGTTAGGGCATGCACACCATCGTTTGCCAGTGCCAACTTATATACGGAGCGGGGAGAAGCTGTCAGATGACCTGCTTCCCCGCATTTGATGCACTCGCGCACCGATCTGCCTTTGAGACCGGTAAGAGCGCCGATTTGGAAGGTCTGGATAATTTCTAGCCTACGACAATCCACAAGAGGTTACCCTTCCCCCCGACCCTACAAGACTTCATCTTTTCCTCAGGGCATCCAGCTGGAAGGTTATACTGCTCGCCGGTTCTTCTGGCCCGGTCTCGACGATGGAGTAGCCAAGTAAAAAGGAGCATTCACCGGGTCGCTGTGGCCCGGAGAGCAGTCTTTTCTTTCTCCAGAAACTATCCAAACAGCGCCCGTTTCCAATAAGAAACTGCTCTGGCCGTATTTTCTGTATTCTAGCGGAACTTACCGAGCGAAAATCACTTCACTCGACAATTTCAAGCTGCTCTTGAACTGTTCTTTCCCAAGCTAATAAGCCATTTTCGTCTGGTTCGCCAGGGTCCTTGAGAGCCTCTTCGAAGACTGACCAAGGAACACAACTCATATCCCCTTCTTCCCTGCTCTCTCCGACGACATAACGACCTTGCCGCGTCCGAGAAAGAGTCACAACATGTCCCGCAGAGTCAACTGCATGAGCCAAGTCGTGGACAACAGACCGGACGTAGGTTCCACCAGAGACAGACATGCTGAGAACAAAAGCAGACGCAGTTCCTTCAGTGTCTTCATCTTTGGCCTTGTCATCCAGGTCCACTTGTTCTTCGATGCTCTCCAAAGTTTTAGCAAGGGCTTCCTTAGCTTTTGCGTCAAGCACCTTGGAAGGCCATTTGAACGTGTGATTTGAGCCAATCCAGTCCTCAATGATGAGTGAGTGTACCGTGACAGGACGTGCTTCAATCGGACGCGGTAGAGGGATTCCTTCACGCGCGTACTCGTACAAAGGCTTCCCGTCCATTTTGAGGGCAGAGAAACTGCAATAAAAGATCAGAACGAAGGTAGAAGGATGATTTATACGTGGTTAGACAAACATTGGAGGAGTTTGTTTGATATCGCCAGTGAACGCTGATAGTTTGCTTTCAATAAGCTCTCTGGTAACGTGCCTCCACGGTGCAGTTCTGACTCGGGCGCCTTCGCTGTCGTAGCTATCCGTTTCGCAGCCTAATAGACACGTTGTACGATATTCCTAAGAGTATTTCGGTCAATTATGGTTAAGAGTAGGCGCAGGCGAGACAGAACCTTTGTGCAATGAAGGAAATCAGATAGTTTCTTCGTTCCCTTCCCAACACCAATAACTGGTTTTAAAAAAGATGTAAATGCTATCAAATAACATGAGCCCAAAGACTTACCCAACACACCATCTGCTAATGGATCCAGCGTCCCGCCCTGGCCAATCTTGACAGCATCTTTGCCACGAAATTTCTTCACTTTCTGATTTTGAGACCTAGCAGGTTTCGCCTTGTCTCCAGCGAAAAGTTTGGAACGAGAGATGAGCGCAGAAATCTCGTTTACAACGGACATGGATGTTGGCCCAGAGGGCTTGGCAACACCAAACAGACCAGAAACAGGAAATATCGAGGTAACAGCTTTTGGCATGTCTCAGTAGGAAGTTGGCTATGGTTGAACAACGCGAGAGTGAACACCCAAAAAAAAAACTTGGATGAAAGTGGAAGTCACAGTCAACCTCCCAAGATTAGCTAATCAATTTCTAGACGAAGAAAAGTACTAAGTGCTACACCAATTTCCGCCACATATACACCGAAAAAACAATCTCCTCTCAAATCTTTGCCACTTTGTAAGTGGTTTTGGTTGACCTGGCTGTTGCATAGTAGCAAAAATAGAGGGGAGATCAGACCTTCCTCCACAACGAAGACACAACCGCCAAGGGCCATCTGCCTTGAGACAACTTTTGGTAACTATATCTCGCCCCTTGTCTTTGATTTTCATGGGACCCTCAGAGGTCAGTCCATCGACCAGATCCAAGGCTTTTAGCATCAGCCGTGCCTTGTCTACAACGTTTGAATCATGGAGTTTCTTCACAGATGTCCTGATGAAGGCTATTACATCAGGAGAAGCATCTCCGAACAGTAGAGCCCTTCGTGAATCAAACTCTGGGAAAGAAATAGTAAGACTCTAGCCTGTCAGGGGGGAAGATAAAGAGAACGAACCTTTGAGCTTGTGCGAATCTTCAAGCAGCTCTTGCAACAATTTCTCCATTAGGACAAAGTCCAATCCAGATTGATCGACAATATCCTTGAGAGTAAATCGTGCAATCTTTGAGCTCTCATCCAGCGAAGGAAGGCTCTCCAAGTATTTACCAAGGTCGATGATATGACGAACAAGGGCAGCCATAGTCTGTATTACCAATGGATGTGCCATATGCACATACATTGAGGGAACTGCAGAGAAACCATTGTCAGTAAGACGAAAGATTTATCGTGAGGGATGATTACGTTCTGAGCTTTGACCGGACTGAGGAATTGTGTCAAGGAAGTCATCGTAAAGACATTGTTTGATGAGATGTTCCAGGTAGGATACTACCCAGATCGAAATTTCCACTAGCGGCCACACCGTCTCTACACTCCCAAAGTCAGAAAATACAATTTCAAAAAAAAAAAAGATAAAGCAGAGAGAGTTACGTACGACCTTCGCCCGCCTTCTGACCTATCGGCTCTTTACACTCTTTCAAGGCTGTCTCGCATGTGATCAGAGAGCTAATATCCTGCAGGTCTTGCCACTGCACGAGGCTTCGCCTTTCTCCATCCAAGAGGCCCTCCCGCGTCCTTAAAGGGGTTGTCAAATTGGTTTTCAATTGCAGGCGAAAGAATGAGAGCAATACCGATAGACACATAAGGCAACACCAAGGACTTCCCAAATGAGACGGTGACCAAAGGATGATAGGTGTCCACGGCAATGCTGAAATGCACTTTCCAGAACTACGGCCACAGAGGACTCTGTCACATCGTTGTCACACAAAAGAGAGACAACATCGTCGACAGTCCGTTCACTCAGTATAGCAGCAATGATTGTCAAGGCATGCGGATGAACACTACCTAGAGGGACAATAGAATTTAGTATAAACAAGCATCCAAAGCGCAAGAAAAGTCCAGACCGTCAGCTAAAGACTCCCATGGTTGAGTTTGGGGAAACGTTTGCACCGTCATAGATGGATCTTGGAGGGATCCTGAAAGCGTCGCAAATCGCAACCGGTTGGGCGAACTTGCAAAGTGAACAGGCAGTGCTGAGAGAGAGTTAAGCCATCTTGAATGAATAGTCGAGAAAGCAATTGTACCAGAAATCGCAAAAGATGAGTCAGATATGCGAATATCGCTGGAATCAAACTTAGAGTCATCTTCAAGGAGAGGTCTAGCTAAGGTTAGCGCCGTTTAATTGCTAGAAAAATGAACACCGTACAAAGTCAAAGGAATCATTTCGCCAACTTTAATTTCCTTTCCTTTAAACCTCTTGTGCCGAGCCCCGTCCACACGAGAAAGAAAAATTGTGTCATGCAATGGTGTTGCATGAACAGTGGCGATGATCTGGTTCTCAAAAGTCCGTTGACCAGCCAGAGTGTGCGTCTTAAACGAATTAGGTATGACTGACATCGTTAAAAAAAATATCATTCGCTGACTTACACATTCAATCAGATTAGCTTGTCCGTCCAATGGCTTACGCTTGAATGTATATAGACGCAAATGAGAAGATGGCGTGGCCGCTATGCTATCTGATTCAACAGTCGGTTCAGTGAAGGAGAAGACTCATCTTACCTGAGCAAAAATCGGTACATATTGAAAGAAGATACTTGGTATGTGTCTCATAAGGTCCGTCTATAAAACATAACCTTGATAGAGTTGATTGGGCAAGTTGAATTGGTTCCAACGGTTTCACCTGGAGCACTGAACAGAATTATTTTTGTCAGAAGCACGAAAATTGGCACAAAGATAGACGAGACTTCGTACACATCATTGTCCCATTGAATTTAAGAGCAACTTCAGCAAGCTCAATCGTCTCTTCTTCACCCCAATGGTCCCACTGATCATTCCATTCCACCTCGGTTGCATCGAGATCCATGGCTGCAGTAGCATCTGCAACAGGCAGCGGTGTTGCTACCGCGTGCTGGCTTGAAGGGTATCTACGAGAACGTGTTGCAATGAGCAGGGTGTCTAAGAAGTTCCAAAAAATTTGAATGAATTTGAAAACGAAATAGGGCTCAGAGGCTCACTGTCATATGTCGGACCAATAGCAGCATGAGTACAGATCCTATTAAATCCTGTTTCATGTAACAAAGGGTCTTCGGACTGTGCCATCTCGTACATGACAACATGGTGGTTGAGGCGACTCTTGAAAGCAAGGAATTGTGGTAGATAGTCTCGAAGATACAACACACGGATTTCGTGTCTCTGTGTGACGAGAATAAGGGTTGGATTGGAAATTACAGGGAATGGGCCAAGGTGGGCACGTCGTGTGAAATTGCCGGTCGAGTCTGGTACCCACTGGAGGACAGGTTTCAATTTGAGTTGATTACAGGAAGAGTTAAAAAGAAAATACTTCTCTGTGATTGCGCTCAGATAGCCAAGAAACTGTAACTACGCCATTTCCAGAAGTCCACGGAAAAAACTGCATTACAACCCAAGTGTCCAACGATGGTCCACGCTTCCAAATACAAGCCAGGCCGTCATTCTCTTTTCCCGGGAAATAGGTAAACAACCATCGAGTGTGCGGTGCTGCAGAGACAATGGTGGCTGGAAGAAAAAGATGGGGGGTGTTCACGATAGGCTGAGGATGGGGAAGCAGGAATGACTTGGAGGTCGAGGAGTGGCGTGCTGTTACCAAAGGTTGGGAAGGATGGGCTGCGAATATGAGAGAGGAGTCTGACCAATCCACTGGGCTATAAACGCGTTAAAATTGCACCACGATGTTCAAGGCATACCAAAGAAACCATACGCGTTTGATCCCCCAGCCGGGTCCCAGAAGTCCATGAAGACAGAAGCCAAGGTTTGATTTGGTTCCGTGATGGAATCCTTGCTTCGCTCTTCCATCATTGCTGGTATTCCTACCGAACTCTGCATTCAACAATATGCAGACAGGATACTTGTGCTTGTCTCTCAAATTGACAAAGTCGGAAATATGGTGACTGGCATTCTCTAAGCCCTACAATGTCAATGCCTCTCTCACCAGGTTGTTTTACCTCAGATTCAGGCGTCTCTCCCCTCCAAGATTCCTCTTCCACCCCGCCCAGAACCTAACCCCGACACTCCAACTCAAATACCTTTGCCTGATCCGTCTCCCGCTATCGAAATTACTCCACTTTTGAGTAGCGCACCTTCAGAAGACATCCAAACGCTACATAATCTATACGCAGCCCAGATTGCAACATTGATTTGGACAGCAGAGGCGGAAAACCATGTTGACGTGCGGCGGCCACTGGTACTAGGTATTGCCCTACGAAAGTCTAACAGTTCCGGCCACGAACTTAATCCAGAGATCTTTGGTGGGATTATGAAGATGGTATCTGAAGTTTTATGGGGAGAACCAACTTTATCAAAACCATAGACCGAGCTAGTTCCCACCCAGTGTCACAATTCTGAAGGATAGTAAACCCTGTTGGGTGACGGAGAGTGTTTTTCAACCTCGTTGATTGGTAAGTAGGAAGTTGTATGCCTAGAAATACAACAGTGCAAATGTGATGTATGCTACTTAGAATCTATGAGTGAGTATTTAGTCAGGCTTGTCCAGATAGAAGTCCCTGCTCTTCCTCTTGTGTCAGCCTCGTTCGTATTGACGAGCTGCGATCATGGTGCCTCTTTGGCCGCTTGTAGATGGACGACTGAGTCAATATCGTCACATCGAACATCAACGTTCCAGCGCTACCAAGCAGGAACCTAAGGCATTTTGAGTCTTATTACTGAAAGGTTATTTGCGACAGTGACTTACGGAATACTTTCGCGCAAGAATGCCGAAGCTTCAGCAGGATCCCCATGCATGTTGGGAGACGAAAGTATGGACGCAACGTAGAAGGTGTTGCCTAAGAATGCGAAAAGGAAGAGTGACATCGAGAGCCCTTCAACAGACTTCCGGACAAACTAGCAGCACAATTGTTAGTACAAGTTCGAAATGTAAGGATGAGGTAGAAGTAGAACGTACATTCTTCCAAATTTGGGGCAACCTTGAAGTTAGATATAAGGTCGTGCATAGCCATGCAAAGAAACGGCCAATAACCTTTTCTGTAGACTGTGGATCCTCTAAGGTAACCACCTCCGCTCGAAGCACGATGCCAGAGTGAGAGGGTTGGGATAGCTTACGCGCAATGGTGCCCATTCCAAAGAGCATCCATGCGCCGACGAACATGACACTAGAAGCTGTTCGTGTCGCGTGCCTCGAGCCTCTGCCAACGGTTCCGTCGCCTTGACTGGTCGTGGACTCTGGAATAACCTCGACATCTCGTCGTATTGTACGGCCACGATCTGCCTCTCCGTCTGGAGATTCCGTCGCCGTCAGATGGATAACAGAAGGAATTGAAGAGCGCGACAACATGGCTGACCGGCTAAGATGGCCACTTGCGCCAAGGGCTGGCCGCTCGATGCTCCATGAAATACGCCTGGCAGGATCGGGTCGGTTGCCTGTATCCGATTGAAAAGAATCAGAAAGAGCACTAGCGGTGTTGAAAGCGTCATCCTCGGTATGGTGGTGGTCGATGGAATGGTCTCCAACTTCTACGCTCAGCCTCCTTGGCGTTCGCGGAACATGACGGACATCTCCATGAGAGACCGCTGAGACAACGTTGGCAGCAGCATGAGAGAGCGACCTGTATCTCGAACTAGAACGGGCTCGTGAGATGGTGCGTCGACGACCACGACCAAATGCGGGGGCAGGACGCCGGGATTCATAGTAGATGTATTGGCCCACAAGAGAACAGTCTACAAACACGAAATAGACCGCAAGCCACGTCTTCAGGTGTGTAAGAAGCGGATACGCGTTAGAGCAGAGGCACAAACCTGAAAAGGAAGTTGGTTGGTCAAGATGCAGCCGATGAGGTTCGACGCATCTCCTGCACAAGGTAGCGGTCAGATCAGGTAGTCGAATATACACGCAAATTAAATATGCCACCAAGAAGCCAGTTTAAAAGAAAGGGCCAAGCCAGGCCCTGACAGCTCTGACGCTTGTAATTTTCCAGAACCTGGGGAAATTGTGCTCCTGCAGCCTGGATGAGCACACAGGTGAGTTAGGGATCTATGAGAGGCGAAATACCAAGCCAACATCCTATCGATACATAGCCCAGGAGACTCGACACCGATTCAAGCATTCTGGCGTTCGGTCCGAACACAGAGTGGTCGATGGAGGACGGAAGGTGAGGCCAACCCACATAACCCCGCATCTTGCTCTTCTCTTCTACTTAACCACAATGGCACAAGACTGGCATGGACGCTACTTCCACCTAGACCAGATCCTGGACGCGCCCGGTCCACGCACCGATGAGTCTTTCATGGCTGGAGATGGGGTCCGTACTTTGGTATTCGCGAAATACATTTGCTGAGAAAGCTGTATAGGTCAAGGAGTTCCTTCGCACTCAAGCCAAGATTCTGGTCATCGGCGCCGGCGGTCTTGGCTGTGAAATCCTTGCCAACCTTGCGCTCACAGGCTTCCGAGACATTCATGTTATCGACATGGACACCATCGATATCAGCAACCTCAACCGGCAATTCTTGTTTAGGTCAATTGCTTGTCACGATTCTTGCCTTTTCTCGGAATCTCACGCGTCTATGTAGGCCAAAAGATGTGGGAAAACCCAAGGCCACTGTTGCAGCAGAGTTTATCATGAAACGAGTTCCTGGTGTCCAAGTCACCCCGTCAGCCGCCCGTTCGACTCACATGTTAGTCATCGCTCATGCTGTATATCTCCAGATACTTTGGCAAGATTCAAGACAAGGACGACGATTACTACATGCAGTTTAATCTTGTCATCTGTGGCCTTGACTCTGTTGAAGCTCGTCGCTGGATAAACGCCACCCTTGTCAACCTTGTCGATCCCGAGAACCCAGAAAGTCTCAAGCCTCTCATTGATGGAGGTACCGAAGGCAAGGTCTTTTATTTATTGACACGTTGCCTTTATTCTCATGTGTAGCTACCCAAACCAGGTTTCAAAGGTCAAGCGCGAGTCATTCTCCCTACTATTAGCTCATGCTATGAATGTTCCCTTGACATGTTGAACAAACCCACTGCATTCCCCATCTGCACGATTGCAAACACCCCTCGCCTCCCCGAACATTGTATTGAGTGGGCTTCCGTTCTAGAGTGGCCTCGTGTGCACGGCGGTACGTACTACATATGCTCTGCCGTACCGTGTTTGACTGTGTTCCAGACAAAAAGATGGATACTGACGACCCAGAGCACATCAGTTGGCTCTACAACATTGCCTCTGCACGAGCCAAGGAATTCAAGATCGAAGGCGTCACCTGGTCCTTGACCCAAGGTGTTGTGAAGAACATTATCCCGGCCATTGCCTCCACAAACGCAATTATTGCTGGCTAGTCCTTCTTCTTGTACTTGTACTACCCGCGTCCTAATGTCACTTTTAGCGTCTTGCTGCAACGAGGCATTCAAGATCGCCACTAGCTCCGCTGCCTACCTTAACAACTACTTTATGCTCATCGGAACTGACGGCGTGTATGGCTATACTTTCGAGCACGAAAAACGCGACGATTGCCCAGTCTGCGGTGGAGAATCCCTCGAAATGACTCTCAATCCTGAGACCACCGTAGAAAAACTGATTGAGCTCCTTGTGGAACGCCAGGATGTGTAAGTTTCTCATGCATCGTCATTCATTCCCTTTTTTAACCATCCTCCAAGGCAAATCAAGAAGCCATCCTTGTCGACGTCAACGAAACAGATTTATCTTCAGGCTCCTCCTCAACTCGAAGAAGCCACACGGCCAAATCTCGAGAAGAAAGTTTCGGAACTCGTCGACAATGGTGGAGAAGTTACGGTCACTGCGGGTACACTTCCTTTCAACCTTTCTCTACGTATTTCATACAGTTCTTGAGCCAAACACACAATTATCCTGCTTTCTTGATGTTATCCTGTAGAAGCGTGAAACTTTATCCCTGGCATAGATATCCAAAACAAAATCATTTTTGTTCATCGATAGATTATGACTATCCGTCCAAAACCTCGGCTCCTCTGGCTGCCCAGCTCTGCTTTGGTATCGCCACCAGCTTCATTGAGCCATTGTTCAAGTACTGGCCAGCCGATATTGAATTTAGAACAAAGCTCATCGGAATGGTGTTCTCCATCCAGCATTACAATAAACTCTGGTGGGTATGGCGGCTTTGCCGAGGCTTGTTGAAAGATATGTGGTGCAGATGGTGAACGGTCTACTCTCGGTCGAATCGGCTTCAACGTCGCAGATGTTTGAAGTTGCTGTGGGAAGGAAAGAAGGGATTCTCGTCGGCCCGCCAGCATAGACCCTGTACCTGGTGAAAGCGGACTATTAACTTGAATCTCTACCCCTGTACTCCCAGTCGAGTATCCTTCGCTTGTTTCACGATCTTCTCTCGGTTGGTGGTATAACCAAGGTGAGCCAGTTTTACCAGCGAGACTTTTGAGACTTGCGGATCGTTGGAGGTCTCGGCCCCTTAGCTGCTCGAGGACCCGCTCTGCTGCAGTGCGCCGCGCTTCTGTTGCACTGGGAGGTGCAGCTAGAACAGGTGATAGCTGGCTGGTGGCGATATTCGGTGATACACCCTGAGAAGACTGTGTCCGACCTCGTAGAAATAGATCAGAGGGAGATGCAGTGGTGGCTGATGAGGAAGAATTTGTGTTGAAGGAAAATACCCGCAAAGCATCTGAGGGACGCGAACCTTCCATCGGTTCGTGTGTAGGTGTCGGAGAAGGCAAGTACACCGGCCACCTGTGGACCCTGCGTAAGAAACCCTGGAAATACGTAAGTAAACAGAGGGAATGAGAACAAAGACACTGACCTTGATCACACCAAAACTTGCAAACCTACGCACGTCAATGCCCATAGCTTCGACCTCAAACTCCTTCATCCATTCAAATACGGTGATCCCTGCTTTCATTCTAGAGTACAAGTGCAGAAGTTTCGGCCACGGTGGAATTCTTCGACCTGGTATTACAACATATGGACCGCATTCCAACTTGACATGGTCCTGCGATGCAAGCGTTTGGATCGATGGGCGAAGTGTATACATGTTCGAGTATTGGAAAATATCAACTGTCATGATAACTTGATAGAAGAGGAGGTGAGAAATGGCGTCTCGAGTGAGCCCGAGATCACATTCAGCGAGTTGCGCTATGCGAGAGACGTGATTTACGCCGTCTAGGTGCTGGCATACCTGCCTGGAAGGTTACGCCTAGTACACAAACACAAGGTGTGATTCTCACCTTGACCATGGTCAAATCCCAGTTCTCTTCTATCCGTTTAGACAGGTTGATAAGAGCGACTGGGACCATCCAGTCTTGTACTGGACTAGGATTTGGGAAAAAGGGGAAACTCTTGAGTTCAATGGAGTTAAATCGATCGACAGTAATAGAGGTCTCAGCGTATGAATTGAGATCCTCATAAATCTGCTCGCAGGCCATTTGAATCGAGAGCAATGCAGTCTGCGAAGACAAAAACCCTGATTCTTCCTAATTAATAGTAAATGTCGTCTGTAATACGCAAGAGAGACAAAATGAGACGCTTACATACTTCACATGTCGTTAGAACACGACTAATCTTTCTCACAATAGGTTCGTAACAGCTGGAATCCGCGGACCGCTCAAAAACAAAGCAGAGGTTGTACCTGAAATAATTGCGGAAATACTTCCCCTTGAGTTCGACGGGAAGTCCAAGCACTCGATGTTTTTGGGTATGGCATCGAACAAGCTTACCGCAGAGCGGACTAGGAGGGATGATATACTTTGAAATATCATCGAAGTGAAACAAGGACTTGCGGGATGTACCGCGTTTGGATGGGGAGTGAATGATTGGCGAGTCAAGAGAAGATGCCAATGATAAACTAGAATTTCGGGACGCCAATATAGGAGCTTCTGGGAGAAATTCGGCAGAGGGGGTAGGTGGAACGGAGGGTTGAGCGCTGCTTGCGATGTTTGGAGCAGATGTTATTAGGCCCTCAGGAACTTGACAGACAACGACAGGGCCATGCTGAACGTCGAATTGTGCATAGAACACAGAGAGAATCTGTGGTAGAAAAGACCCACTGGCCATTGTGGTGGTTGCGGAGAAAGTGTGAACGTTTACCAAGTACATACAGCTTGTTTCTTGACCGCCATTAAAAATGTCCACCAAACCAGGCTTGAACGCTTTGTCAAATCCCAACCCATACCAGCTTGTGGGCATCTTCTCAAATTACTGTGCACTATGTCTTAAAAGGATTTCAATGGTAGAGATCTTTGGTACTTGACTACCTTTGCCAACAGTCATATCCCCAAACTGCCCGTATCTTCGCCCGCGACTCCACGACTCGCAATTTCGATGCTGATGGCGATGAAATTATGGCTCCTTCTCTGCCTTCCGCTTCTGGTAGCACCGACGGCGCTTTCGAATTAACAGACGAGATTGAGCTTCAAGTCCAGCGTCGTAAAGGTAAGGCGTGGTATCAGCGTGTTCCTCCGAAATCTTTTACCTCTCAAACTTACCCTTCCTATTGTAGAGATTAAGCTGCTCATCGAACGTGGTGAAGTGGATGCTGCGATAACTTTACTTGAGAAATATTTTCCCTTCGTTCTTTCTGAGACCGAGCCGCCTCCAACTTCATCGAGAACACGGAGTTCTAATGCCTACCTCCCTGCTACATCCGTAGAGCCCTGTCATCTTATGCTCAATCTCCGAATTCTTGCGTTCACTGAAGCGCTTAGAACGCGGCCATTGGTATCGGGAACAACCTCGTCATCTGCGATGGACACCTCAGAAGACTCTTCATCAACTGATTTTGAAAGGTTACCACAGTCAGCTCTTCTGGAGAAAGCCATGAAACTGAAGGCGCTCTCCATGCTCCTGCCCTCGTCCCAGGATCGAGCGGCGTATGAGCGAGAGCTTGAGAATGTCATCGGGCTGTTAGCCTATCCCGTACCAGAAGAGAGCGAGGTTGCAAGATATCTTAGTCAGGAGAGGAGAAACGCTGTCGCGGACAGTGTCGATGCCGCTATTTACTGTCAGTACTTCTCACTGTCACCCCAAGTCTGTATATTATGACTGACCTGCAAGGATAGACCGACTCGGATTCTCACCCATTTCTAAAATTGAGCTGTATACGAGGTATACGTCGACATGTTGGACCCTCGCAAGACTACTGCAAGCGGAACCTTCAGCGAATGCAATCCTTCCACCAAACTGGCCTCCGCCTTCTAAGGATAAGAAATCAAGCAAGAAGGTTAGACCACCCCTCATTTGCCATTGTAGTAGCTGAAACAAGACACCTAGATAATGGATCTCCTACCGTTTACGCTGAGCTCGCTTATGCAAGAGAAGTCGAACACAGCAGTGCCTTCTTAGTGTTTAGTATGTTACCGTCTACATGCATATATCAGATATCGCGGAACTGGAACCCATTCTTATCCTTATCGAATATTTTTTAACTGCCCTTCACATGTACCACCACTGTTCGCATATAGAATCATGCCTTGTCCTAGTCTGGTCTGTATGCATTACATCAAGATGTTACTAGTTAGATCTCACTGCCTACAAGCGACCCAAAAACTTCTAATTGCCCTCAGCTTTTCGACTCTGGTTGTTCTGTGTCCTCGTAAATAACTACAACAGGATTCCACTTTGACTCATTCAGCTTGGTCATCATATCCTCACTCAAGCTTGCGCACAGGCGCATCCCAAGAGTGTGCAGCTCTTTCAGTCTACTCCAAACAATCCGCTCGAATGCCTGCCCCACCAAGTCTACAGTAACCAACCAGTCATTGTATGACAGGTCAAGAAAAACGAGCAGAGGAACCTTCACAAGAAGCCGATGCAGTGGAAGAGGACCATTCACATGAAGAAGTGCCAGATGGGTTAGGGTGGGTGGGAAGAAGAGAGTTGGGGATGGGGATATGCGGGTGTTGGCTACTACGATACAATAGACGGAGTCTTCCAATGGATCATCCTCTGAGTCCCATGTTTTAGGTTCAGTCAGGATTTCGGTGCCGGTGTGTGCTGACTTGAATGTGTTTGGTCCTACAGTTCGAGGTGGGAGAACAAATCTCTCAGTCAGCGTTTCAATTAGGGGAAGTTGAGAAGGGTCATGAACAGCACAGTGTCTGGTGAAGAGTAGGCGGAGGTGTGGTGGGAAGAAGGAAACGATTTCCTCTATGTCTGAAGGGAAGCGCGTGAGAATAGTCTGGAGACTGAGCCGAACAAGCGAAGGCACTCTGTCGTGTCTTTCCGAGTAAGAATCCAACTTAGAAAGCTGTGATAACAGGGGTGAAAGCGCTAGAGCACGCCAAGTAGGCGATTGGTAATCTTGCGGTCCACCTGCAAATTGGGAAACTAGCCAACTCTTAGGTGGACTTGGACCTGGGCAAAGTTTTTGTTTGGATGTTGAAAGATGCGGACTAGAAAAATCTGGACCTGAGACGAGATCCCTGGGCAGGGAAGATCTAGCGAAGAGAGAGGACGAGGGAGCAAGTGGTCGGATTCGAGACAAGTTGTTTTGATGTCGCCAATGTTGACCCCTAGAAAAGTCTTAGATCGTTTAAATATTACCATTGTTGTACTCAAATGAAATCCCGTACCTCAACTCATTGAGCTTATCAGAAACACTCATGGCCTGTTCATAGTGGAGAGAAGCAAGTTCTGCAGACTCGATCGCTCGGCAACAAGTGGGTTACGTGACGATCGCACTCTCCAATTGACGCCCACCATGTCGAAACGGTCAGCCACAGCGGCGAACATCGACGGACCGTCATCTAAAAAGACTCGGTTTGTTGACCCAGCAGATGATCCAGCAGATTTCGAGGAACAGGTAGACGCCAACTTGGAAGCGCGTGGAGGAAGGAGGAAACGAGTTCGAAATGAAGGTTACGATTCTGACTCGAGTGATGATGGCGAGGGCGTTGTAGACAGTCGAAAAAAGGGTGGAAAAGACGATGATGATGAGGACATGTTTGCTGACGAGGATGGAGGCTCCAAGGAACCTGCTGCAAAGAAGAAAGCCACAACGTTCATGAGACTCGGCGACATCGAGGGCCAAGAATTTGGCAAAGTTTCCGGGGAAGGCAGCGATTCAGATGCCTCTGATGAACCAGAAGATGAAGATGACGCGATTAGACGGTCAAAAGCTGGAATGGGCTTCGAAATGTCTTCCTTTAATATGAGGGAAGAGATGGAGGAAGGCAAATTCACAGACGATGGTAGCTACGTCCGCACAGTTGATCAACACGCTATACATGACCGTTGGATGGACGGTGTCGACGAAAGGGAGATGAAACAAGCTCGCAGACGGAAGAAACAACGCGAGAAAGAGCAGGAGGCCAAGATTGAGGCTGAGAAACGTGAGATAGAAGAGTCTGGAGGGACACCGGCTCTGCAGAAAGAACTTCTTGCGTTTTTAAAGAAAGGAGAAACTGTTCTAGAGGCATTACAAAGGCTGGGACAGAAGAAGCGAAAGGCGAAAGAGTCAGTATCCTCTCCCTGTTTCTCAATTTCCTCAACCCACTCATCTCTTTCTCCAGTCAGGCCCAAGCAGAAATTGAACGCGTAACGCACCTCGCAGGTGCCCTGATGAGTGAAGACACGGACATCTACTCGAGGACATATGAAGAACTTGTTCGCTCAGTCCGCGCCTCCAAGTCTGTTCCCCAAGACTGGGACCCACCATCCGCAGATACCAAGTACGAATATCGGTGGGCAGGTGAAACCTCTAGCGAAGTGTTCGGTCCCTTTTCTGAGGACGAGATGAAAGCGTGGTTCAAAGCGTCGTATTTCGGCTCTAGTGGTGAAAAGGTTGATGTGAGACAAGTTGGGGGCCCTTGGCTATCATGGGACGATGTTCTTGGATAGGAAAAAAAAATGAACTGTGGAATGTTGTAATTATTGATGATACCACAATGCGATGCTAATGCGTAAGGAGAGACCCCCAAACCAATCTAGTGACTGATGTACTGGAACACGAAGGAAACATCAGGATACCCAACTTCAGCGCGTAACAGATCATCGTGGTTATTCTTAAGTTCTGCATTGGTGAAATGATTCCACCTAAAAGTGTATTCAATTCCAACGCGACACAGATGAACAAGAGGATAAAACACGCACGTGCTGGCATCCCCATACAACAATGCAGGTGCCTTGATGACCTGTTTCCCATCTTTACACCGCTTACACTTAAAGGTGTCGTGTGTCTCGCAAAGCGTGTTCTCTTTGAACAAAAACAGCTGACGAAGGTCGTCTCCGGAGAAATGTCTTTCAACGTCTTCCTTCTCATCCACGACTGAAGATGAAAGTGCTTGTTTGCTCGCTTGACGCTGGAAGATTTTCTCTTCGATTGTGCCTTTAGAAATGAAGCGATAGACAAAACCTATAGAGTGATGTTGTCTTCGACTCAAGTCTGGTGGATAATATGAACAATGAAAACTCACATTCTTTTTTCTGTCCGTCACGCCAGACACGAGCCAGAGCTTGCTGATCCGCTGCTGGATTCCAATCTAATATTCCCAGTGGTTAAACCCATGCCCGCTAAAGCACCAAAGGCTCTTACCTGGATCAAAAAGTACTAGCCGATTCGCGCCAATCAAATTAATACCACATCCTCCGGCTTTGCTACTCAGCAAGAACACAAACTCTGGTCCATCAGGATTATTAAATGAGTCCACTAATTTTTGACGTTTGGGAATAGACATGGAGCCATCAAGGCGGAAGTAGCCGTATCTGCGTAAAAGGGTTTAGAGCTGTTGAGAGCATGAAGATATAATATGGTGATACTTTTTAGCCCGTAATAACTTCTCAAACAAATCCAGAGTCTGGGTGTAGTTGCTGATAAGAAC
The DNA here is from genome assembly GCA_021399455.1 of Flagelloscypha sp. PMI_526. Taxonomy (NCBI): domain Eukaryota; kingdom Fungi; phylum Basidiomycota; class Agaricomycetes; order Agaricales; family Niaceae; genus Flagelloscypha; species Flagelloscypha sp. PMI_526. The sequence goes on from JAJTUO010000002.1 coordinate 560,799, forward strand.
AATCTTGTCATTTGTTTCTGACTTAATTCGATCAAGGAATCTCAAAAACGAGAGTCAATTGTCGGGACAGAAGTGAAGAGGAAGGGAAACCGACCTTTCTAGTACTAAAAACTTTCCACCCCAGTCACATCTCACCGTTGGCGAGCTGCGATCCCTTCCGGTCCTTACACCTTGCTTCTGAGCCTGTGCACCAACGAAGTCTTCGGGAATGAGGTGTTGACACCCTGGAAGATCGTCAGGGAGGTCGAGAAGCTCCGGATGATTACACAGTTTTTTGAGAAGGTTAATAGCTTTGAGTGGCTGTGAGTTCTTCCCTCGCAGGAGATCTTTAATCTCAGGAGATTTGATGAAGTAGTGGTATAGGGAAAGTTGGAAGTCTGAAAGACCACAAAACACAACCTGCTCATACTTGACGGGAACTAGAGGAGTCGAGGTTAGAGAAGAAACTGAAAATTAAAATAAACTTACGGTATTTGGAAAGCAAGTCATTTGTTCGGCGGATGATGAACTTGGTCACTAACCCACCGAGTTCCTTAAGCTTTAGGTTCGCTCTTGGCTTTGTCAGAATCGGACGCATCTGAGTCACGACCACGAATGATAGCAAGCTCGAAATTTTTGCGGAAATCATTCTTAGAGCCGAGGTAGTTAGGGTTTGCAAAATTGAGGAGGGAAAAGTATTCCGAAAGGTCGTTCTGAGAAAGATTTCAAGACGCTTGACAACGATTATTCGAGGAATCTTACCTGGATCGGAGTACCGGTGAGGATCACACGGCGCTGACAGTTGAGGGACATTAATGCTTGGAAGGTTTGGTTGTCTGTGTACAGTTAGATTTTTGTTTGAGTGGAAGCATATATGTGTGTGTGTGTTCGTACCGGAATTCTTGAGACGATGACCTTCATCACAGAGCATCAGACCGATAGGGCAGCGGGCCAAGTAAACGGTCAAGGTTCTTAAGGTCTCATAGGAAACAATCATAACTGTACGCGTCAAAATTATACAGCAGAAAGATGAATTCCCCCTGACATACCAGGCTGAGTGACGTTACGGCCCTTTGCATCACACCACATCTGCACTCTCTTGAGAAGATCTGCCTTTGTGCCTTTGCCGTCGACAGCCAATGCACCCGGAGCTGAATGGCCCAGCCATTTCACTAGCCATGCACATAAGACCGCAAAAACCAAAAAAATCAGATAACGGAAGAGGTCGAACCCAATTCATTGGCCCAATTTCGAACGAGACTAGAAGGACAAACAACGATAGCTTTGTCGATTGTACCCTTTCCCGAGCGAGGCGACTGGCGGAGGAGAGTCCAGAGGAGAGCAATGCATTGAAGGGTCTTTCCGAGACCCATCTCATCAGCCATAATGCAGCCATACTGGTTGTCCACTACCATGCCTGTTGTACAGCGGTACAAGAACTAGGAAAAACGTCGAATTAGTATGGGAATGGAGAGCGCTTGTGAAGATGGGCTTCTAACCTTGACACCTTCAACTTGGTGAGGTCGAAGAACCTTGCCAAGGGTAGGATCAATAACCACTGGAACCTTTTCAACCACGCTCTTCTTCCCGGTCTCTCCCAAAAGTTCCTTCAAGCTTTTGTGTGGATTTAACATTCCGCTGGAGTTGGCACGCGCTTCTTCAGCTGCCTTGGCCTTGGCTTCTTCCTTCTCACGTTCTTTGCGCTCCTCGTCTGTTTCTCGATCGTCAATGGTAGGGTCGTAGAGCACTATTGCATGGTCGGCCATAGGGTCGTGGGCGGGACGTGGAGGTATCTTGGTGGGAGGCCGAATACCGAGAGATGCATTACTAGGAGCAAATGAGAGAGCCTGGCCTTTCTTGTCATGCATTGAAGGCATCGAAAATCGACGCGTACCAAGCTCCGCGAAGGGTTTAGGCGCGTACACAGGGTACTGCTTAATCTGTGCCTTCAGCTCGTCTGCAGTGAGATATTCCTTTTCTCCAGGTTTTAATTTTTTCTTCTTCCTGGCACCCTCATCCTCAGAATCATCACCTTCACCTTGTTGGCCCTTGTAAGAGACACGCTTTCGTTTACGCTGAGGCTGGTCCCTCTGGACATTGCTCATAAACGAGGGGGACTTGAAAGGTTTGGAGATACGAGGACTGTCGATAACACGGTCGGCTGGCTTGCCGTCGGAAGTGGTTGGTAATCGCCGCAGCATTACTGAGATGACGGGAGATCGAGAGAAGTTGGCCCTTTACGGAAGCAATCGGTATGAGTCACCGGGGTCACGGTATCGCGCCTCCCTAACCACAACATCCCATGGTTATGATATCACCATGGCCCCTGCATTCAGTGCACATGCCAAGGGCCACGCATTTGCCTCTCATGATCTGTCATGGCTTCCAGGAAAAGGTCTTCTCTTCCGGCTAATAAGGCTTGCTTTCTTCCCCGAACCGCGGTCATGCAGCGCAAGCGTCCCATCCGTATTGGAGGTAGCTTCCTATTATCTTCGACCTTTTTGAGGGCTCAAGATGTTATTTTGTTTACTTAAGGTGCCTCTGGCTCGGCTAGTGACAGAACAAGGAATCCATTGCCAGATTTGCCGCGTCCTATCCAGACGATCCTGTGGATGTAATAATTGGCGACTGGCTGTCTGAGGCCAATATGACTGCCCTTGCTGCTCGGAAGGCCGCAAAAGATGGGCGTGGTGTTTTCGAGTGGAGTTTTGTCGAGGCTATTCGTCCTGCACTTGACAATATTCAAAAGTATGGAATCAAGGTATGGTTGAATCTTCATTTTCGCGATATATATTCATCCCACCTTCAGGTTGCTGTCAATGCTGGAGGCTCAGACACAGAACTGCTTCACAAAACTCTCACGGATTTAATTGCCCAACGTGGACTGACACTGAAAGTCGCTTGGGTGTCTGGAGATGAACTTCCCCTTTCAAGTCTCTCTTCCTCCTTGACCAATATCTATACGAACGACAGCCTCGGAGCCTGGCCATTTAAACCTCTCTATGCCCAAGCCTACCTAGGTGGTTTTGGTATTGCCAGCGCTTTCGCTGAGGGTGCTGACATCGTCGTATGTGGTCGAGTATCAGATGCCTCTCCGGTAATCGGAGCTGCTGCCTGGTGGCATGGATGGTGGGACAAAACCAAACACCAAGACCAGCTGGCCAATGCATTTGTTGCTGGACATCTCATTGAATGCTCGACATATGTAACCGCAGGCAACTTTGCTGGCTTTGTGGACTTGGAAGACAAGTGGCACGACCTTGGCTTCCCAATCGCAGAAATTGGGGAGAATGGACAAGTAGTGATCACAAAACAGCAAGGGACCGGAGGTGTTGTGAATATTGATACCTGCAAAGCTCAGCTGCTATATGAGATCCAAGGGCCTTGGTACTTCAACTCTGATGTATGAGTATTCCATATCCTTCTCTGGCGTTCTTGACGTATTCTGTTTAGGTCACTGCTGTCCTTAACGACATTTCTTTTGTTCAAGTTGGCCCTGACCGTGTTGCCCTCCAAGGTGTGAAGTCTTCACCGCCTCCCCCTACCACCAAAGTGGGAATCACAGCGCTTGGAGGGTATCAGGCTGAAGTGCAATGGTACCTTGTCGGACTCGACATCCCGACGAAAGCGCGCCATTTTGAACAACTCGCTCGCAAAGCCTTGGGATCCAATGGCACACTCGAGCGATTAAAGCGCCTCGAGTTTCAGCAACTCGGAGTTGCCCAGCCGGATGCAGCGTCCCAAAACGCATCCACCGTTCTCCTCCGCGTTGTGGCCCAGGCTCAGAATTTAGAAGCTCTTAGTCCTGGTATATTTCTGAAGCCCATCCTGGATTTGATCATGTCCTCGTATCCCGGTGGAACTTTCAACCTTGACTTGAGGCAAGGTTTCCCCAAACCGATCTATGAGTACTATGTTACTCTACTCCCTCAAGAGTACATTGAGCACCAAGTGCATTTACCATTTGCGTCTAAAGTTCTCTCTATCCCACCACCAACGATGACAAAGGTATACCCGAGACGACAACCCTCTCAGTCGATAACTCAAGCCCAATCTAAGACCCCATGGGGCAAGACAACAAAAGCGCCACTGGGTTCAATTGTTCTTGCCAGGTCTGGGGACAAGGGCTCTGATTCGAACGTTGGATTTTGGGTACGAAGTCAGGAGGAGTTCGAATGGTTGAGAGGGTTGTTAAGTACCGAGAAGCTGAAAGAACTTCTTGGCCAGGAGTATAATGGAAAAGAAATCGTTAGTTTTCTGACCCTTCCTTGCCTATGTCACGTTTGACCAACACTCACAGGACCGTTTCGAGCTGCCCAAAATCTGGGCGGTTCACTTCTTGCTTCATGATCATCTCGATCGAGGTGTTAGTTGTACAACTACAGTGGATTTTCTGGGGAAAAATGTAGCAGAATTCTTGAGAGCAAGACATGTAGACATACCTGTCAAATTTCTGGACAAAACACGGTCTGTGAGGAGTAAAATGTAATGTGGCTTTTGTATTATGTGCCCATTTGTTCCATCCCCGCCCATCTTAGTCTCTATCCCTCCACTAAGAGGTTGGGTTACAAAAAGCCTCGATATACTCACCACGCAGCAACTGTGGTACATGGGAAGCGGCGACACCAGGAGACTTGCAGGACAGCGTCTTTTTTGAGTAAATTACTTACGACAGGATATTTTCCTCGTTCGGTAGCTGCAGGTGAAACATTCCAGGACATATTAAGCCATTGAAGCCTAGCAAAAGTCATGCGAAATCATAGACAAAAATATGCATTTTTCAGTAACAAATTACTGGCCTCTAGACTGTCCCTATATGACCATTATCATCCAGCCGTTGTTTTTTTTTTGGGGGGGAGGAGTAGTTGAGAATGTAGTGAATGGGAAGGGGGAACACCAGCGATAATATACATGAAAGCAAGGCACAGAGCATAGATCACAGGTCAATAGCCACTGCACGGATTGGAAATCTTGATTGTTCACTTGGCGTCTTCATCGAGAGGCCTGTGAGGCTTCGATTCTACTGGTCTGTCCATAGTGTCCTTAATGACAATCTGGATGTGGCTCTTGGCAATCTATGAACTGGATCAGACAGTTCTGGATAATAGATACAAGGCAAGCTTACTCCCAGCGTGTGAATCCCAAGTGGAGCAGCAGCCAGAGCTACTCCTTCATGCTGTTGAGTTTGGACCTACACAGCAAATTCAGAGCTGAAGATGGTACATAGTCCAAAAAAGACAGCTTACCAACTCGGCCATAGTCAGGCTAGGATTGACCGGGAAATAGACCTGCTGGTCTTTCAGAGCGCGATAACCAAAAATAAAGCATGAAAATAAACCGACAATACGAGGAGGAGCATTGGTCCATCGAATGTACGGATGGTAGCGGCGGATGTAAGAGGCGCGGTAATTTGGAAGCCTGAGCGAGCCTCCTCCTACAGCAGTGGCATCCTCGAACGACGGCAGGTAAGGGTCGGCCCGAAGAGGGAAGTCTTCAAACGGGACCGGAAGAGAATTTGAGGGCATTCTGTCCTTGCAGAAGTGGTTATTTCGGTGGGTGCTGAACCAGTGGTGGAAGTACAGCGCAGACTGAGACCCTGGGAAAATGCATCTGCTTCCTTCACCAACAACTTGCATGTCCTAGTCTGGACTAAGCCAAACACCTTTCATGACCTCCAACGGCTCGATTTTGACCATCAGCTATGAGCCCTTTGCAATAATGTATCAGTCAGGTGATTGCGCTAACGCAGCCATAGCAGCACTGCTCACCTTGGGTTGCAGCTCGAGTGTTGAAGGCGAATACATATACCTCGGCAGAGGATTGAAAGTCACTTCTGGATTTGCTCAACTATTCGACTTTCGTGCGCACGACGAACCCACGAGCATGGAGTTAGCGGAAAAACGCACAAATTTCAACATAGGAGAACGACGTGTTATTCATTCTGCTTGCTCAAGTGAAACATCTGGTGACTTACCTTCCATTTCGGTGTGCTCCCCAGTAACGAAAGCCCCTTTAGGCAAGTGGAACAAATATAACGTGCCTTGACAAGCAAGAGTCATGCAAGAGTCAGGCCCTCAGGCGCATGCCACACGCGTCCAAAATTCGCTTCTTGCCTTTGAACTATCATCACCTTGAACACATTGAACGCGTGTGAGGATTTTTGGACGAAGTCTGCGCAATAGTGTGCAAGACATGATCGTGTGCTGCCATCGTTTGCCTCAAGCAAGACAACCGCATAGGGACCGCAATGTTCAAGCTCAAACTTGCCTGAAAAAATAGGTTCAAGCCCTCAAGTATTCAATTCCAAGAACCAAGCCAGTGAAACCACGCAAGATAGAATCTTATCAAGACCGAGACGAGCGAGCGAACAACTCTGGCAGACTAAACTTGATTCTTTAACTTCTCCGACACGGTTTTGCTGTCTTGTGGAACCTAAAACAATAAAATGATCAGCAAGAATCAAGACGCAGCATATAATCAGAATACATTTCTCGTGACCCAACGATGGGTTTTCATAGGATGCTCGGCAATCGCCTCCAAAGGGTCCCAAGGCCAAACGAGTGAAACACAATTCAAAATCCGGTAATCTTGAGGAAAGGGCTGTTCGTGTTTGTGCAGCGAATCTGTACAGCCTGTTTCGCAGTGGGCTATAAGAAATTCACCAGCCCGAAATACAAAAAGGAGAACAGAGCACGACAATCTTGGAAATGGACTCCTCGAACTAACAACTAGGTGCGTGTCGAAACCAGCATGGGCATCTGAAAGGGTAAAGGGCGCAGACCAAAAGTTGGGCGAGGAAAACGCGAGACGAAGTCGTCGCAACCGTTGGTTTCAAGAGCTCCGCAAAGCTACAAGAAAGCGTTGAATCTTACAACGCCAATCCAACAGGTTTCACGGATGTTGAATCTCTGCTTTCAACGCTGTTGCTCCCTCAAAATCAACCTGCAACGCAGCTGCGCACGGCTGCAAGCCTATCGTAGCCAGTGAATATGGCAGAGTATTCGATTTGTTCTGGTACGTTGGACGTATTTTATGCTCGCTAGTTGTGCCCAGAAACGCGGAATCGGGGCAGTGACAAAGGCTGCATGAGTGCTTGAGCCAAGAAACGGAAGCAGTGGACTTCACCTCTGCTCCTTCTCTAATGCCTTTCTTATGTCTTGGTTCGCGATCCATTTTGGGAAGCATATCCCCTCCCCTCCGCTCGCTGAAGGGTATCAAGGAGCTCCCGACGCCATACTGTTTCTCCCGACAGCTAACACCTTTGGTACATCCCACGGCTACTCCCCACCTTTCCTGCCAAAGGTCTATTAAGATCGCCAATAAAACACACCTTTACATTAAATCCTGACGACCGCCTCTGGAAATTGACCTAAAGCGTTCAGAAAACCAACCCTATTTCATCGACCTAGGTATTCCACTCTCAGCAATCCGTTTTACACGAACTACTCGCTTTCACGACGAACTCCATGTCAAATAATTGGCTAAATCCGACTCTTTTACACCCCATCCGATCATGAACGCCTGTATCCCTTGAGGCTAAGCTTTTCGATCACGCCAGTGTCTTTCGCACGGTTAGAAACCCGGAGTTATCGATCTACTTCCTTCCTCACTTATTTTTCTAGGTTAGGCAAAATGCACGCCCGCTGTTGACTTGAAATTTTACGTTTAGAATGCCTTCATCTTGAGGTATTATAAAATGCTAGTTAAACGTTTCAACAACCGCCCAAAAACTCGTCTATCCAAAGCAACAAAAATACAACAAATAACTCTCCAAAGATTTCTATACGCTTCGTGGACCTTTTCGGAAGTTCCATCTTGCAAGACTTGCCAGGCTTTCTGACAACTCGTTCAGACTTCTCTTTTGATCAAGCGCAACCTGCATCTGGGCATCCGCCGTCTCGGCTACAGCCTCAAAGATCCCTTTGTCCACTTCACAAACAGCACCTTCTACAGGTAAAGTCCCATTCACCATGTAGGCCTGCACCACTTGAGCAGTGCACGTCGATGGCGCACTGAGGGAACAATGTCCAGGAGAGTCCTGTGTGAGAAGCGATGATCCTGGGAAACGAATTTGTGTATCTTGTGCCCTATATTTCACAAGCATCAATATTTGCCGAACTACAGCTCAAGGGCTACTCACGCCCAAAGCGGGGCAGCTGGATCAGCTGTGTTGCCAATGAACAAAAGCGGAAAACTAGTGGCTGTCGCTCCAATAGGTCCTAAGTGCTCTAAGTAAACTATTATAAATCAGATAGTACTCTCTCTCACCTTGGAAATGAGTCTTGTCCCATTTCGGATATCCTGCACATGCAACTCTGATAATCTCCCAAGCATCTGCCCATTGTGTCCTGTCTCTAAAGTCTTTGGAATATTCCAGGAATGCATCTAATGTTCCGTTGACATTAGTACCGTCATTACAAGCAATGGCAATGAGCGACTCTATCTCATGTCTGAGTGGATACTCAGCACATTGAGAGTCAAAGTCCTCCGCGATGCCACCGCCAAGGAGATCAAGGAGGTTTTTTCCATCTCGATGTTCCCGTAAATCTGCTAGCCCCTGAGCAAGCGCAGGAAAACTACGGTAAGGCGAAAAAAGCGACTGGAAGACAAGACTACGAAGCTGAGAATAGCCGACGGTGCCATAGCGTAACCCGGACGTGTGCACTGGGATGGGGCTCGCGCGTACATTTTGGTAGAGAGCTTCTAAATCAGCTTGAATCTCAGAAGAAGTCGGTTTCCAAAAGGCGCAAGCTGAAGAGCCGGCTGCGGAACAAGAATCAAAAAAAGCCTGCATAGTCTTGTCCGTGTCCCGTAGGTTTGAGTGCCAGAGCGCTGCAAGATAATTGAAGCACCCAAATCGACTGCTATAAGGATACTAACTAGAGAAATATGTTGCCGCTTCGCCAACACCATCAAGAACCATTCGCTCAATGTTATCCTGGAAGCGGGTCATTAAAGCTTAAACGAGGGTCTAGCAAACAGACAAACAGGAAATAATGTCGCGAATGTTGTGCCTAGGATTGTACCATATCTAGGGGAATGAACATTTGAGCTCCCATAGGTCAGAGAATAGATCGTACGAATAGCCTTGATACTTTAACTTCTCCCATCCGTATTTCCGGGTTATATAGAGCATGTCTCTTGCTGTATTTTCTGTGGTTATGTGTTGAAGATACTGGGCATGATTAAGTTCTTGCGCTCGAGATCCAACCACCTGGAATTGGGCCCATTTTTGAGCCAGTTCTTCTCTGGTAATTCCGGTAACATCATTCTCAAGACCCATGGCTTTCCACAAAAGGTGTTCCACTTCAGTTTTGTAGAAGGTAGCTCGCGGTGTCGAGAAAGCAACACCTACAATGATGTATCACGAAACAAGGGACATCTAAGAGGTCACAGTTGATCTCACCTCTTGGGTCAAATCCCACCAAATCAAAAGTGGGCCCAACAATTTTGCGCATAAAAGGAGCAATCTTCCAAACAAACTCTACGCCAGAGCCACCGGGTCCGCCAGGATTGTAGAGAATAGGGCCTGCGTATGATGGTGAATCAAGGCTAAGAGGTGACCGTTGTCTTATGAGCGCGATGGCAGCTTTGGGACCTTCTGGGTCTGAATAATTGAGTGGAACCTCAAAGACTAAGTTACAATAGGGGAACTGGAAAACAAGCGCTCACTTGAAGACGCGTGCATGAGAAACCTTCGTAACAATTGAGCCAGACAAGGTCTGGCGATGGGAGAATCTAAGGCGAGGAGTACTAGGATTGGCATTATCGAAATCGAAACAAAATTCGCTGACCGTATTCCAATCGAATTCTTCACCGCAAGTTGAAGTTGTCTCGCTTTGGTGGTACTTCAGGTTTAAGGAAGATAAAAGCCGTCCGTTCCCAAGGAGCAAAAGCGCAACAAGGAAGAAGACTAGTTCCCGGAACATGCGAATCATGGAAGCAAGAGGAGAACCTTGTTTGGACGCGTGTGCAGATCCAGATCATATAGTTGAAAGAAATGGTTGATCTTGTCCAGCTGCGCAACAGATATCTATACGTAGTTCCCACTTTGGTCGACGGGAAACGACGAAATAAGGTGCTCGTGATGAAGAGCTCAAAGAAGAAGAAGAAGAAGAAGAAGAAGAAAGAAAGCTGTAATGTCGCCAGAAAACCTCAAAACAGTATAAACGAAAAGATTTTTATCATGGTCAGCCTGAGGAACAATGCTCGAGCATGCGCCCCATCTTTGCTATGAAACGACCAGAAATTTGGTAGTTCGTACAACTTCGACCATAAATCATTGTTCGACAAGCGCGAATGCAGGGAGACTTACATCTAGATGGATGCGCGGAAGAGTAGTGTGTATAATAGACGCCTAACGTTGGCGCTGTATCTATTATCTTTCCTCCAAATTCATCTTGTACATAGAGTTTCAAATTTGAGGATATATATCACCAAACATCTTATGCATCATCAAGGACCAATCGTGGAATGATATTCATTGCCATGAGCTGAACGCGGATATTTAGTTGGGAAAATGCGATAGTCAAAAAACACAAGACTCGCCTCCTGGAACAGAAGCTTAGCAGCATACGGAATGGTAAGGTCCGCCATTTTCTTGGAGCTCTTGCAATAAGTGCACCACCCATTGTACCCTAGCAACCCGCATTCTTGACAGGCATTGACTTCGAACTTGTCAGATGAAATCATGAGCCGTTCAAGGAGAAGTTGCGTTGCGCCATATCCAATAAGACAGTCTCTTTCCATCTCCCCGAGACGAAGGCCACCTTCGCGAGAACGGCCTTCCGTCGGCTGACGGGTGAGTGTTGCACGAGGGCCTCTACAGATCGATGTTAATACAGAAAGGAAAAAAAGGAGGTTCAGGGCGAACCTTGCGCGAGCGTGCATTTTGTCGAGGACCATGTGTTCTGAAGGACAGTGAGTGAGGAGTTAGGTCTATAATACAACTGTGACCGTACTTAGTTTCTGCTTGGGCATTAGCACTTGCTCTAATCAACGTAATAGGCCAAAGGAAACACTTACCTGGTAGTAAATGGGACCGAAATAAACATATGCCTCTAACGGCTCGCCAGTGATTCCACTCGTCAACATATCTTTGCCACTATAGCTGAAGCCATGGTCTATCAAAATCCGGCTCATGTCCTCTACTTTAGAACCACCAAAAGCTGTCCCGTACTGTAATTTACCAGCTAGAACACCTGCCTGTCAATTGGGTTGTGAGCAAGGGCCAAGCAAGGTCTAATAGCATTGCCACCTTGCCGGCAAGTAACTCGATCATCTTTCCAACTGTCATTCGGGAGGGGAATCCATGAGGATTCATAATAGTATCTGAAAATTTAACGTCACAACTGAGCTAAGTCGTCAAATAGATATAAAAAACTCGCCTGGATTAATACCCTGATCATTAAAAGGCATGTCCTCCTGATTGACTATAAGCCCACAGACACCCTTCTGCCCGTGCCTCGAAGAAAACTTGTCTCCTAATTCGGGCCGCCTCGTCTGCCGTATGAGCACTTTGATGAGAGTTTGGTCGTTTTCCGTATCTGTTATGAGGACTTTGTCAATTTGGCCAGCAATGGGAGACTTATAAGACATTGGTGCATTTTTATATGGAACAGCAGCAGCGTGTCCAGAGAACGAATTGTCATTAGCGTTGGAGGGGGTTTGTTTGTTGACATAGATGTCTCCAGGATCGACACGTTCCCCAACACCAGCGAGGCCATCGGTTTCAAGAATATCGTAGCGTTTGTGTTTTTCGCCTTTCTCGTCGACGGGAGCATCGGCAAGCCGGTCGAAACTATACACCATCACTGTTATGCGCAAGGAAAGGAGAAAGAATTACTCACGTTCCATTGGGATATTTGCGGAGAAGCGTTGTGTTCTTCCTCATCACTTGGCATCGACCATATCCACGATCCAGACTTGCCTATATCGAGGATTAAACGAAAAGGGAAAGAAGAAAGGTGAGTGCATGGGAAAATACTTTGTTAAGAATGAGGGCGTCCTCAATATCATAGCCTGAGTAACTCATCACCGCGACTGTGGCATTTTGACCTGCTGGTAGCTTATCATATCCCACTAACTCAATAGTCTTAGTCTTGACCATGGGTTGCTGCGGGTACACAGACAAATACAGGAGTGTATCAATCCTATTGAGTTGATTGTACCCGATTGCACCGATAGCTTGCTTGCCCATGGCACATTGGTACGTATTTCGAGGAGATTGGTTATGATGAGGATATGGAATGAGTCCGGCGACGGCTCCTAGGATCGTGAACGGTTCTATTTCGAGGTGTGTTGTTGTTTGAACGATGTCGGCTTCTGATAGAGCGATGTGAGCATCGTTTTCCTCGTTAACGTCGAGATATTCCACAAGACCCTTCCTGAGGAAGTCATTAAAGCTAACTGACCCTTTCTTCAAGAGCTAAAAACAATTGTTAGACATAGGTTCGCACCATTAAAAACGAAGTTCCCATACGGCCACATGTTCTGACGTGACTCTGGGTCGCTGCTTTTCCACGATGATGAGAGGTCGACAGATCCTTCCCCCGTCACTCGCAATGTGAACAGCGTGATGATGGTGATTCGTGTATATGCTGACAAACTCGCTAACACGGCGAGATCGCCTGAGGCGCCTGAAATTATGGACGAAGCGGCTAGGATAGCGAGTTACACCGACGATATTGCCATTCACATTCACGATGAAGGTATGCGAGCCATATAACTCAGTGCCGGTACCGAAGGCAATATCTATGAGGGAAAATGAATGTCGAAATATTGTCATGTTCATTCCGACTGACCTTCCACGCCAAGCAAGTAAGCCAGGCGAATAATGGGGCTTTCATCAACATCGGTCGTAATATGGGTCATCAAAGCAAGATTTTTCACCAATCCACAAGCTTCTCCTTCAGGGGTATCACTTGGACAGAGCATTCCCCACTGACTGGGTTGCAGTGCACGAGGACCACTGACTTTCCTCGTCTTCTCAAATTGCGAGGATATACGTGTCATCATGCCTAGCGCAGCAATGAAACTCAATCGACTCAGGACGTGAGTGATACCAGCACGCATCATTTTGAAGCGCTTAAGATGCCAGTTACCGGTTGAAATGGCACGCACAAAGCCAGCGGTGATATGATCACCCTGGAACTGCATCGTATTGTATGCGTCGAATTCGTTTGTGCGAGAAGGTTTTTTTAGAACTTTATCGATGGCAGACTTGAGATTCGCATTGTAGGTCTTGAATAAGTCTTCGAAGAGGAGAGCGAGCAGTTGGCCTGCTCTTGAATATAGATGAATAGGATGCGTAAGTAGAAGAGAGTGCAGACATACAATTCAAGGCGTTTGTTTCCGACGTAATCTCTGTCATCCACCATCTTCTCGTCCTGCATGGCCATAAGTACGCGACGAGTCATGGTCGCGACATATACAGCTTTCCCCTTAAAATCTAGTTCATTCACCGGGATGTGGGCTAGTACAATAGTTGCCAACGCTTCAAGTGCCTCCTCCCAAGCCGGACGGCGAGGGCCAATCACGCGTCGATTGATTTTGACTCGCGAGCCGATGTACTCGAGCGCTTGATGTCTTGTAAAAATTCCAAGTTTTGCGGCATCCTCAAGGTTGGCAGAAAATAGGTCCTTGTATGCTTCAGTATTTCCAGCAGTGAGAAGAAGGATTTCCTTGTCGGACTGGATGCCCAGGGCTTTTAGAGCGATAACGATGGGGACGTCCTCATGGATAGAGTTATGACGCAAATATATTTTGCCTTTCTTCGTTACAACATATGTTTTGGACTTGAGACTGCCATGAGTCGCTCTACAATCGGCTGTGTGTAAGCAATCTCCGGATATAAATAACAATATTGAAATACGCAACGAAGTGCAGGATGCTTGAACGACGCCTTTGACTGGGTCAGTTTCAACGATGATTCGGTTTTTGCTCATTTGCTCTTGGACCAGAATGACTTTCTCAGTGCCTTTTACAACAAAATAACCTCCGGGATCTAATGGACATTCTATCATCGTGGCTAGTTCAGCTTCAGAGCGCCCAGTAAGGACACACTTGTTGCTGCGAAGCATGATGGGAAGGCGACCGATGTTGACATTTCGCTGGACGATTTGTCTTCCTCGGATGTACTGGATCGTGACTACGATCGGTGCACTGTATGTGATATCTCTCAGGCGGCATTCATGGGGTGAAACGCGTTTGTTGACGGTGGTGAGCTCGTTCCGGTCGGGGAACCCAATGTTAATGTCCGTATACTTGAGCCAAAATTTAGGGTCGACATCAGAGGTGACCTTGTTGTTGGCCTTGACAATACTTTTTATGTCATGGTCGACAAAGTAGTTGAATGAATCAATATGTTGCTTCACGAGACCCTTGACTTTGAGGAAGGCAGGAAGGAGGAGCCATTTGTCCTGCCAGTCATGAATGATGTTTAATTCATTTGATCAGATAACAGAAAATACATACCTCTACTTTCTTGACAGGGTCAGACAACCCCAATCCACGCCAGTTGGGCCGGGTAATATCATCCCAAGACTCCTCGTCCTCATTCATGATGGTTTAGGACAGGTTGCCTTAGACCCACCATGGCTGAGGCTTCGATGGCGGGCATGTTTTCTGCATCTTTTATTCTACTTGAAAACATTCACTCAACAGATTTGTAGAACCGCGACTTACGGAGAATACAACAGACTTCAACGTGGATCCTAATGCTCCATTTCTTGGTGGTGGGGTGAACCCATCCTCTTACGGGAATCCAGATGTTACGAGCCCTCCGCCACAACAACGACCTTCTCAGTTCAAGCGTATGGGTTCTATAAAACGTTGGATGCCTGCTATGTCAATGCCTCGCATAACTAGGAAAGACGAGGAACAAGGGTATCTCAGCGACACGACTATGCCTGCCTCTCCAGAAACAACGTACACCGTTGCCCCTCAACCTATACAACAACCGTCACCGGCGTACACACCTGCCCCTCCATTAACTTCTCCCTCTCAACAGTCGTACTACCAAGTACCCCAGGCCTCCCCCGCTCGACGCGCTTCAGCCAGCATATATCAGCAACCAGGTAACGTGTACTATCAGTCCCAGAATCTCCGGACACCTTCTTCTCATCACCAGACTGCCCCCCAGTCTGAAGCAAGTGCGTCTGAGGAAGACGATGTCGACCCTACCCTGGTTAACCATGCACCACCGGTCGCGGATGTTCTCACACAATCGGCTGTCAATCTGGCTCCAGACTATGCTAAGATGGAAGAACCAAAGCATCCTCCACATGGGGTGAAACCATCTCGTGTTCAGCAGTTCTTTGAAGCATTAAACAAGATGCCTTGGGTACGGCATTTCAAGTATATCCGTTATTGTCTGTAGGAGCTCATTTGGCGCTTAGATATCAAAAGAGGGACGTATAACTGTGGACTACTTCCCCAATCGGGAAAAGCGTCCCGACATTCCTTACAACGCCAGGAACCAGGACCCTAATGCATGGTATTCCCCTGTGGTCTTGGGCGAAGCTGCTCTTGATTCCGGTACAATTGAGCCGTTTCCTGTATCAGTTCACGGGCAGCCACAAATGAGTTACATTCCAACAGCTCATCAATCAGCTTTTCCCAGCCAGCAGTATCCCCAGGGTGGATATGCGTCCTACCAACCAGCGGGCCCACCGCTCGTTCAAGGTTTTTATCCTTCGAGTCCTACTGATAGTAGCGAACCTTCATATCCAAATGATCTGTATTCGTACTCTCGACCCTACCCGCACTCTATCCCTCCTCCTCCTTAGCGATTGTGCAATGCGACTTGTATTACAAACTGTACCCAAAAACAATCACAACCCACGAGATGTTCATCAATACATTGCAAGCTAGAATTTAGTCTTGCGGATCTAGAAACCCGATCCCTCTAGCCTGAAGCTTGGTTTTAAAGTTCTCAAACCATCGGCTTACAACACTCATCGGCACTGCTGTGTCTTGGGATATCATCCCGCCACCAAAACCAGCAAGATAGTTGAATAAATTCTGTGCAACGCGTTCCGCAAGTATTACAGGATCCTTGCTCATATCGAGGGTAGGCTTTGAGGACTGGGCTAAAGAGGACAACTGCCGCTCTACGTCATCGACTGGTTCAAGCGCGAACCCTAATGTCGCAGTTACACTGTCAGAAGGTTGTTGCCATTGAGAGGAAAGCGATGATAGAACGGTGTGCGTGTGACTTGAAGAACCGCTTGATGGTGTGTACGCGCCTTTGAGTCTAAAGATCGCTGAGGGCTTTTCATTTGAAAGCCTGAACAAGAAGTGGATCTTCAGTTTGTGAATTATTTGAAACACAGAAAAGAAATAGGCTTGCCCTCCAAGCAGTTGAAAGCCCTTGCCAGGATAATAGAGATGTACGGTGCATGCCATATTATCTGGAAATGGAACGGTACCAAGAAGAAATACACAAAGGTGGTTGATTCGATTGGCATCCGTTAGCTCAAAGACCGCGTGGGTTGTATCGATTTGTTGGAGGTTTGTCTGGACTCGAGAGGGGTGAACAAGCATCAAGAGAGCAAGTAAACAAGCCATGCCTGGACGACCAGCGACAACACATCCAAACATGCTGAAGTTCAAGTCAAGTCCTATGCAATGGAGGGAGGCAAAACACGAAACATTAGCGCTGGTTGAGAATGTCAAGAGGTCCTGTCTGATCCCACATATAGCGAGGCTTTACTTAGCTAGAAGGTAAACATCTTTTTCGTATAAAGTAGTTTGAATGGATGCAAGCCGAAAAAGAATAAACAGGCTGCCAATCCCCTTCAAGCGCTCGTTCAGATACATCCTTTGTTTGGTTCTAACTCTGATGTCGTGGCCGTCGACTGGCGTGGTCAATCCCTTTGCGCTTTCAGCAGCTACCCTTGTCAGCGATTCGCCCAGTTCTCGTTTCAAATGGGCTACTCTGATTGATCCCTCCTGTAAGACAGGCTCCCATGATACTTGAGCTTTCTTCACGTTTGTTCCAGCTCCCGGTCCAACGACATTGAATACATTAACTACCTGTTTGTCGCCCCCTCTTCGCCATCCGTCTCCAACCCGGAAGATTCCACATGTTTCTGCTCAGCGAGTCTCTGAGCACGGGGTTGGTGGCTTGTTTTACGCCTAAAGCTCTGACATCCAACTCGTAACAGACTGCCTTCATTCGTTCCCATTTTCCCGATGTTGATATACCTGCTGAGCTCGTTCGTGATCAACTTCTGCTTGAATTAGAGGATGAGTCGTCTAGGGCAAATTTTGATCCGTCTCTTGGCGAACGTCTCGCGTTAATACAGGAAGAAGATGACTTCGTTCATAGTCGCCTATGCTGGCGGAGATCGCGGTCATGAGCTTAGTACATTCAACTGCTAAGATTGTTTGATTTTTTTTTGGCTGATCCTTTGTATACCAGCTCTGGCGCGCGTCGATTTGAGCTCTCAGCAAAATACGCAAGTCAGACTAGCCGTACAACCACAAGCCACCCCCTATTACACAAATACATGCATCTGCTAATTGGATTGGGCTGCGTACTATGGGTTCAACTGTGTTCTATCACGTATTATCGCCTTTTGGAGTGCTTAGACCTTCTTTCGCCCAATTTACTCGAGCCGACTGGAAGGGTCGCATGCCAGCAGATATTCACGCGAGAGACGGGGGGTCAGCTCTAGTCGTGAATCAGGTTGGCCAAGTCTTTCAGATCGACTTAACCTCGGCCAGCAGTAGTCCGTGCGTTTTTTTTTCTTTTACTTGTGTTCTTCAAAATGGTATAATCTATATCCCTCAGGCGACAGATTTCTCCAGCGAACGAAGATCAATTGTCAGGGTCATTCTTTCGACTTCTTTCTCTTGATCTTAACACATGTTTACGAATGAGCTCCTCCTCTTTAGACCTTCTAGACGTACGATTACCCTCCATGACCCGCGTCTTTGATTCTTCCCAGTCTTCATTTTGCACTTGCATCTCAAAAGCTGCCTTAGATCAGTGCTGCGTTCTTACAACGACCAGGGAAATGCTCTGGTTTGACCAAAGAAAATGGACTCAACCTTTGGTTGCTTTACCTCATATGCGCAGCCACGATCGTACATTAAGAACCTTCATTATCAAAGTTGCTGGAAGTATGTCCACTCGTTTTTCTGTTGACTTTCCCTTTACGGTTTTTTCAGCGTATTACGATTCTCTTTGCTCAGGGAGCGGCGGGTTTCTCAGTCTTTACGACGTGAGACGAAACAACGACCTTGTACAGGTTAAACCTCCCATTGCAATATCCGTAGACACTGGGGACCTTGTTGGGCAAACTATCACTTCCTCACCAACTTCCCATTCTTCGCTACTCTCACTCGATCCAACTGGCTCATTGAAGCAAACAGTAATCTCTTCAGAGCCGTTCGATGGCATCTCAAGACCATCTACCAATTCTATTTCTCAATCGGAACCGCGCAGTTCGCTCTTATCCAAACAGGATTTTGTAATCGTGGATTTCTCAGGAATATATAAGAGTCGGTCTTTCTCGCTCAAATCTATTCGCACTAAGTTATTATGTAGCCTTGTTCCTTAAGCCTGACGTAGAACATGACACCGACGCTGTACATGAAGTCGTTAATGAGTTGAAGTCATTTTGGAAAAACTACGACCATATTGAGGAAGTGCTCACTCTGTGCGGTTCTCTCATAAACGTATCCCTTATGCTAATTCATTAAGGTTCGATGTTGCGCATGTCCTCCACGAGCAGCAAACATCAAGCACTAGGTCAAGATTTCTTGCTCAAACACCACTCGAATCTTCCCGAGGTTATATGGCTCTGCAGCGAGGGCATCTTGATTTTTCATTAATTGAATCTAGTGCCATGTGGAAACACAACCTCTTCCCCACCCTTAAAGCTTTGGATCCAGACCTCAAAGATACACCCCACGAGATCCTTGAGAGCCTTCAGCCTTATAAGCTAAGCAAGGTGGCGACGGATCGCTCACCGGAATCATTACGACAGGAGGCGGAATCTCTCCAGAAGCTGACTCTTAATCTTTTTCTTTCAAGCAATACTGTTGCCGCTGTTCCGATGAACAGGATTCGCTGACTAGCCAATCCTCAACGTCCAAAGCATTCATTTTTCAGTCGCTAAACCCTCGGGACGTGTCGGCATTAGACGATGACCATGCTCAGATCGTGGACAAAGGAGTGGCTAGTCTTCTTGATGATTGGCATGTTGGTTCGCCTATAAACCCCCCGCGTTCAATAGAAAATGTTGAGCACACGCATGGTGGACGTGACTTTGCAGAAAACCAACCTATTGCTTTTACTTCCAGCCAGGTTCACGCCCCGCCTCTCGTTATGGCCTCTCAAACTGTGCAGGATGTCCCCAATCATCCTTGGAAACCAGCGCGCGGGCTGCCAGCATTGAATGTTGCAGGATTCGCAGCCGAGTCTTTGGCAATTCTCAGAGACTGACTATGGGGTTTCTCAAAGTGGCGTTCCAAGCACACAAATCGAGCCCGGCCGTTATGGTGGTCGGCCTGGAGTAAAACCCAAGGTAAAGAAAAAGAGGATGGGTGGATTTTAGAAACGGAGTTTATGGTACTTAGTTTTTTGAGAATGACATCAGTGTTCAAGGGAGCTTCGACAACCTAAATAAAATTGGCCGATGGCAGGGCGGATGGACTGTTTCGTCTTTCCGTTCTCATCCATCGTGTTTGGTGACTTCGCACACATCGACAGCTAGCTCAAGCTCTACGCTCTTTAGTGCATTTTGCACTTGCGTTCATGCACGAGGCTGATTGGCTTCGATAACTCTCCCAACCAGCGGCCTGCTTCACATGGACGGATTTTTCCGGTCGAATGACTTCAATGATACGCTTCGTCGTCCGTCGTTTACCCAGCTCTTTCGACATTCATTTTTAAAAAAAATATTTCAATTAGGTCACAAGGCAGTCGTTTGTGCGGTGACGGCTTCCTATGTCTCGACGTTGTGAGTTCTTTCGCTCAATGCAAGTCCAAGACTGGCATTTTTGCTCATCTGTTCCACGTGAATTAGCGCCGGATATCCTCTCGACTCTCTCAAATCGCGCCTACAGACTCAAAAGACTCCAATTTCCGTTCCAAAACTCGCCGCAAACGTTTATCGGGAAGAGGGTGTTAAGGGCTTCTATCGAGGTCCGTCTGCACCATGCTCTCACCTAGTTTGTGCAATCTCAAACCAATCCTTACCAGGACTATGGGTCCCTCTCTTTACTATTTCGTTTGTTAGAGCAACTAGCTTTACGATATACAACAAGTCGAAAGACTGGATGCGATACCACCAATGGTGCATGGGCGCGAAGTAGGCTAAATCGTTGCCCGTGTTATTTCCCACTCACTCCCGGCGACAGCCTTACGGACGTCGCATTCACTGGTGGCATTGCTGGGGCTGCAAGTGGAGCAGTTATCTGTTTTGGTGCTGGACGTGAGTTCTCAGCCTTCCCATAACCTCATCCTCTCGCTGACGCGCTCCTAACCAGCATTTGAACTTGTCAAGGTGTGTTTATCAATGCTTTCGCTGGTTGGCAGTTATAACTCAAATGGCCTCTCGTAGATTCGACGACAGCTCGAATACTCCATCGCTGCAAGTCGCGGAATCAGTCCTTGACAGAACGCCTTCAAATATGGAATCAGTCAGTGAAATCTATCGTCTTCATGGAGTACGGGGGTTTTGGATGGGCTTACCCCTTCACTTTTGTCTGTCTGCTGTTTCATCAACTTTGCATCTCCCTTTAATACCTCTTTAGACCGGGACACCCTAGGGACGGCCCTCTACTTCCTGGAGTATGATGGGATGCGGTTTATGATGGGGAGGTCTCGAGAAGGCACCCAAGACCAGAAACCGTGGCTTCCCATTCCTAACGCTTTGATTCCATTCTTTTGTGGCTCCTTTGCAGGAGTGACATCTTGGGCTTTGATATATCCCCTCGACGTGTTCGTCCGGTCATGTTCTCCACGGTCGTTTCATCAACTAACTCGTGAATTCCTAGTGTAAAAACTAAGGTTCAACAACGACGGTTGGCTGGGGAAAGGTATCGTGGTCCAGCCGAAACACTTAGGCGGCTTATTCGAGGCGAGTATGGTCGCGGATTTTGCGCATCTTTCTCACCTTCTTGCATATAGGTCCTGACCCAGAGAATCCTCGCCCAATAACTGCCGGTATCGCCAGAATATACCGTGGTCTCGGCGTCTCCGCCGTACGATCTATTACTACCCATGGTCTTGTCTGGACAGTCTTTCAATGGGTTGAAGACTATATCAATGGGCTACCACAAAACGAGCCATGATCCTGACATTACAGTTGATTGTTGTGCTTCCTTGTTACCTTATCATTATAGACCCCATAACATTCATCTAGTTTAATGCTCTCAAATCAACCTTGTACAATGTTAGCAGTTGTCCAAATGCATTCTGATCTCCTGGCTCATTGTACTAGAACAAGTAACGAATGGTGTGGTTGAAAAAAAAAACATTAGCGAGTTTGTACATAATCGTCGATCTTCAATAGCAGGCAAACAGTCTCAGTAGCCAGCTCCATTGCACTTGTCGATACAAGCAGAGGTTGGACAACATTCTCTTCTAAAATATTTGAGATTAAACCCTACGGAAAGGCCGAGATTTGAGCGACTAGAATTAAGTCGAAACCAAAGAGTCTAAACTCACCTTTCGAACATTTATACCAGCATTTCTCTCGCCAAGAGCATGTCGATTTCTCAGTTCGGTGACAATGGCAATGGGGTTGAGACCAGCATTCTCAGCAAGAGTGGTAGGGATGACTTCTAAAGCATCGGCATACGCTTGATAACAATATGACTCCATCCCCTTGAGCGATTGGGCATATTGGGATAACATCCGTGAAACATGGATCTCGGGAGCACCTCCGCCGCCAATAAGCGCACTAGGGAATTAAAACAGTAAAGACAAAGGTTGAGGGAGGGAGTAAAGCTTTCCCACCGTTTCTTGACGAGACATCTAACGACACACAGAGCATCGTGTATACTCCTCTCACACTCCTCAACAACCAAGCTGTTGCTACCCATAGCAAGAATGCTAACGGTTCGTCCAGGGTTCTTTACACCTGTGATTTTAACTACCTTTGGCCCATTATTTGAAGTCTCTTCGATGAGATCAGCATATCCTAACTTGTCCTCAGTAAAGGCTTCGATGTCAGCAATTGGCTTGGCTCCTAAGCTTTTCGAGAGGAAATCAATCTCATCGCGCTCAACGTCCTTGATTGCAAGAATATTGAGTCGCTTCAGGAAGTTGAGAGAGGTGTCATCAACAGCATCGCGGAGGATCGACTTTTGAATGAGAAGGACATTGCAATTTGCCTTCTTGATCTTTTTGCAAATGTTGAGAAGATATTGTCGGCCTTCTTTGATGACTTTGTCCATCTGACGGTAGTCGTTAATTACTACAGTATTGTCCATCTGTTGTTTTGGTGAGATGAAGGGTAAGGAGACTGAGTTTTGGTGGGCGGACATACGTCCGGTTTGGGTGCACTGAGCTGGAATTGGATGATGCCAATCTTAGCTTTTTCCATCCGCGTGGGTCCACCGGCCGAGACTAGAACGTTCTGGTTGAGAACGACGCCGTCAACTAGTTCTGTGTCTTCGATGGTTCCTCCAACTTTCTTCACAACACGGATGTCTCGAAGATCCACATTGGAGGATGTCGGTGTGACAAGTCGCGTCACAGCTGAAACAGCTATTGGAGCGAGGGTGGGAGAGTACTGGGAGACGATCTGAAAGACGCGTACACAGTTAGATTCATTTTGTTCTGAGACGAGGAGAGATATAAAAAAATTGACCGGCGCACCTTTGAGTTAAGAGATGTACTAGCTGCACGAAGGAGACTGCTTTTATCATCCAAGTCCACAGGTGTGGAGGTTTCCGTTAAATAGTCGACGGCTTTGGCTAGATGCACTCAAGAAGGCTTCAGCAATGATCGTCGGATGGATACCCTTTTGAAGCATCTTCTCAGCGGCTCCCAAAAGACTCCCAGCAAGAACAACAACAGAAGTAGTTCCATCTCCAGCCTCGATGTCTTGAGCAGATGAAAGATCCACGAGCTAAGGATGAGCGCGTTCCAGCAACGGTTTGAAATCGAGGGAAGCAAACAAAACTAGACTGACCATCTTGGCAGCAGGATGAAGTGCTTGGATGTTTTTCAAAATAGTCGCGCCATCGTTAGTAATGATCGTTTCGCCCTTCGAGGTTTGGATCTGGGGATGGGCTGAGATATGCTGCGACGCGCGTAAGAGGAGATGTTCACCATTTTATCCATGCCTCGAGGACCCAGAGATGTTCGGACAGCATCACTGATTGCTATTGTATTACATGAGAAAGAAGATAGATTCATTGAGTGACGAAAGAGACAAACCTTTTGCAGCTACCATATTCGAGAGCCGAAGTTCCATCGGTTTGCCCTGTGCACCGACTTGTCAAGGGTGGCTCATAGTGAAGCTACAAAAATAAGACCAACCTTGTCATTGAAGCTTGCATTCGATCCAGAAAGATTTTTGGTAATGCCTTGGGCCGATGAGGAAGGGGCAGCCATCGTTGATCGAAAGCAAAAAGAGTTTTGCTCAGCATTCATACTTTGCACCAGTTCCTGAGCAAACCGCCGAGCTTCCTATCACACAAACGTTGTATGGGAGAACATAGTGGAGTTTATATGAGATTATTTTACATCGTGAGCAAATTGTATCTACACCTTATGTAAAGCAGCTTCAACAAAGTGCTCCCACACCTTTTCTCCTTCCTCTTCAGTGTAATTATATTTGGGCTGCCTATTAGCGTCATCTCCTTTCTGTGCCACAAACTGCAGACCTGTTGCCTTGGGGGTTACATGGAGCATAGCATAAGTCATATGTTCTCCACAGTCCTCTGGACTGCTTGCGAAGAGTTTCGTCATGATACTAAAGATACCGGAGACTATCCAGAACCACCAGGAGCCCTTGACATGGTAGAACATCCCTGTGTTGACGAAACCTGAAATATGGATGGGTACAAGAGGGAAAAAAAGAGAGAGTCGGATTGGATGACAGACCTGGCATAGCATGAACCCATGAGATTTGTGGGTGTTCTTTTGCTAGGTGCTTGATAAAATGTGTTCAATATAACAATGAGCCAAGGAGAAAGAAATCATCTGTTACCTTCATTATCATGTTTGTATAAGAAGGCGCTGAGGTCCTTCGTTCCTCCATTCCTGTAGGCTTCTTCCCGAAACCCAAATTCTCAAAGTCAACACGTTCCACTGATTTCAGCACCTCCCAAGACATTATACACTGTCGCAGGTTGTCCGAGCGACACCGCCTTTTCCAAGGCAGGCAACAACTCGCACACAAGTTTCCATCTTGAGTAGATTGACAAGGTCAAATTCTTTTCCAAGCCTTCCTCCGTAAACGTTCACCCCCAGGGTTTCCAGGAATACAGGACTCATCATAATGAAAGTTGATGCTGCTGACTTTCGCGAGGATGGTCGTTGTTGTTTTGTGGACGTTAGACATGAGCATCGCAGTCGCATTGAATAAATTCGTGTTTCGCGCCAAGATGCAGTAGGGTTTAGGGAACTTTGAGAATCAATGATTCTGCGGCATTTTGATTACGGCCGATGAGGATGATATGCGCGTTGCCATTCGTTGCTCGAGCAAAGGCTTGAGCCATACCGGCACCCTACATTAAATTATTAGAGGATGTTACGGGGAAAAGCCTAGACTACGTAAAAAAATGAGCTCACAATACCATTTGTTCCACCAAAGAATATGGCTACAGGAGGGTAGTTTGGGGATGAACGCAGAATTCGCAGCTTTGACGTCTTTCAGTGACGGCATGTTGGGAGATCACAGGTTCTTGTTTTTCTGAGTTGGTCGTGGGTTTAAAAGGGAAGAGCTGTCTCGTTCGGTCGATATCCGCCGTCGTATTGAGTGAAGGGTCTCTTCCGCGAGGTACGTGAGGATCATTACGCCCAAGAGCTCTAGGATGTCCGCACTTCGAGGAGTTGCTGCTGGGAATTGTATTACGCTTCTGAGAGATGCGGCCATCACTCCGAGACAGAAGCAATATTTCATACTTGCATTGAACAGGTTGCTCGAAGCCATGTTACGAAGTTGGCACTAAGATGACGGTCGTTTTCATGAATTTTTTTTTGTTTCATTGCTTATTATAATATGAAACACCAAAGCATAAAATGGAACATTTACCTCAGAAGGAACTCGAATTCGTCAACATCAATTCAAACGGCGATCGTAAGTGAAACGAGACTATGCTCAGTTATTGTCCTCGATCGACTAATCTTCCACTAGGAACCGTCAAGCTCAAAACCTCACGATACAGCAGTCCCATCTCCGGAAGATTGTGAGTGATTATTCGCATGCAAAAGTGGCTTAGCCCTTTCCTCCCTGAGTACGGGGGTTTCTCCTGTACGGGATCCACTAGTGTTCACATTGACGTGGATGGGGGGACCAGGTCTGTGAGTGACATATGCGTCCTTTGAGGGCGCATTTAGGTGTCCAGGTTTATCTTGTGGAAACGAGCACGAGCAGATATAATCTCAAAATGGCGGCTGTTGGGCAGGCGTTCAATGGTGGCACTATCACAAAGCTATGACAAAAGTTATTGAGTTTATATGAGATAGATTTATGCCGTGGAAAAATAATATTTACAGCTTGTGTAAAGCAGCTTCAACGAAATGCTCCCAGACCTTTTCTCCTTCTGCTCTAGTAAAATCGAACTTGGGCTGCACCTTAGCTTCATCTCCGTTTTGTGTCACAAACTGCAGACCTGTCTCTTTAGGCGTTGCTTGGAGCATAGCGTATGTCATATATTCCCCACTGTCCTCCGGACTGTTTCCAAAGAATTTTCCTAAGAAAGCAACGATGCTAGAGAAAATCCAGAAGAGCCAGGAGTCTTTCACATTGTCGAATATACCGGTGTTCACAAACCCTGAAACATGGCTGAGTTAAGGAGAAGGGGGGGGAGAGATGGATGACAGACCTGGCATAGCGTGGACCCATGATATCTGTGGATGTTCTTTTGCCAAGTGCTTGATAAAGTGTTCTCAGTAATAATGATTTAAGACACAGAAAAATGGTTGTTACCTTCATTATCATATTTGTATAGGAAGGCGCCGAAGTCCTCCGTTCTTCCATCCCTGTAGGCTTTTTTCCGAAACCCAGATTTTCAAAATCAACAGGTCCGCTGATTTCAGCACCAACCAAAACATTATACACCGTCGCAGGTTGTCCAAGTGACACTGCTTTTTCCAAGGCAGGCATCAACTCGCACACAAGCTTCCATCTCGAATAGATCCACAAGGTCATAATCCTTTCTAAACCTTCTTCCGTAAAGTTCACTGCTAGAGAGTCCAAGAACACAGGACTCATTGTAATGAAGTTAATGCTGTCAACTTTCGCGAGGATGGATGTTGTTGTTTTGTGGACGTTAGACATAAGCGTGGCATCGCATTGAATAAATTCCGTGTTTTGCGCCAAGTGCGGTGGGTTTAGGGAACTTCGAGATCAATGAATCGGCGGCTTCTTGATTACGGCCGATGAGGATGATATGTGCGTTGCCATTCGTTGCGTGAGCAAAGGCTTGAGCCATACCAGCACCCTACAGTAAAATGTTAGGTCAATGAGTGGAGGATGAAGATGGAAAACGACTCACAACACCATGTGTTCCACCGAAGAATATGGCTACAGGGAGGTAGTTTGGGGTGAAGGCAACATTCGCAGCTCTGGCAGTTTTCAGTGATGGCATATCGAAGTTCAGCTGCTTGTTTAACAGCTGGTTGTGCGTGTAATAGAGGAAAGGTAGGAATATCTCTCAGGCAACATCTGGCTGGTTGAAAGGTTATATCTCCTGAAGTACGTGAGGGACATTACGCTGGGAAGCTCCGTGATGTCTCCAGCCGAGAAGTTGCTGCCGGGAAATGTATTCGGAGAGGTGCGGCCATTGCTCCGAAACAAAGAAGTAATGTTTTATAACTGCATAACTCAAACAGGTTGTCTGAAGCTAATGTTGACAGCAAGTAAGAGTGTCTGATGTTGGTTAGATGGCGGCGAACAGCGCGTGGCCAGTGTTGTGAAACGTGATCCCAGGTAACGCCTGAAAACAAAAGGTATGGAGCAAAGCAATAATAATATCCAACTGAACTGTCAGATGCATTGCGATTCGCGAGGCGTATAACGCAGTTGAAATGGTCTTCGGGTAGGCTTAAGGATGATTGGTTCGTGTGTCTAGTCATTTTATCTATTAGAATAGAATGAATTGCATGGAAGCACCACTAAGCAAGATAAGAGGAGTATGGAAGGCACATGATGTAGGTGGAGTGAGGAACGAATGTATCAACAAGCGCCCATCTCTGCAGGGTTCTGTTTGTGCGCCCACCACTATCTTCTGGGTTATTCAGATGCGAGCGAGGTCTCGTACGTTAGGCGAATCGAGCCGTCCGAAAATTTCGCCGCTTTCTGTTGAGCAGCCTATACCACTTCGTCCACCAATATCTCGCGTTGACCCCGTATGTGCCTAACTTATCGCTGGCCCTTTTCTGCGACTCATGGTTTTTTTTTTTTGCATATAGTCCTGGAGAGATTCTACGCTCACGACGGACTCTTCTGGCTCGTCGTTGTACCCAGCATCATCACATGCAGACAGTCTTCCTACACCCAAGTCGCTCAATAACGAGCAGGTCTTTGTACACAAAGCGACCGAGGACGATGTCTCATACCGTTTGCGGCTGCTTGTGAACAACAACTACTTCCTGCCCCCGGCCCACGCGAAACCCACGCCTGCCGATTTCCGACCTCCAGTCTCTGCTTCGGAGTCCTCGCCGAGACAAGGTGGCTTTATGGACCTCTTCAAATCTGCTAAACGGTCGCCTGGCTTGCCTCCTGAATCCATGAATCGAACAAATTCGGATTCCAATGTTCCTCGTGCACGTGCAAAGTCCGTCGACCCAACTCAACGCAGGAGACCAGGGACAGCCCCTTCACTCCCGCCTCCCCGTGTCGCCGTTCTAAGAGAACAGCTGCCAGACTTGTCTCAAGCAGCTCGTCAGGCTGCTAAGGACATTCGCTCGCGTCCTCCGCCGCCACCTTCCCAGCCATATCAAGACATAAATCCGACAGATACTGTCGACGTTCCTCCCCCGTCTTCAGATTATCCCTTCCCAGTTCAGGCTTCCAATCTCCACGCCCTAACCGTACAGGAAGCGTTGGGAGCTGATGTCCTTGCAGAGAGGCTACCTCCAAAGTCAGATGAGCCCTGGAGACGCAAGCTGCTGCAAGCAGCCGTTGGCCACTCGTTTTCCACCGCAACGAGCCCCTCTCCTCCCACCTCCGCAACTGTGTCGTCTTATGGCTCGCTTGTCACTAGACATGCACCTGGTCCTTCAGCAGGTTCCATCCCGAGCTCCCCGGCTCCAGGGTCCACCACAAAAATGATTTTGGGACAACCCATATCAATCGGTCCACCCGTCATTCTGGCATCTCCACCCCCACGACGAGCGTCTCTAGATGCCGGAAAACATAGATACATGTTTCCACAACTTAATAGTCCGACAACGCCAACTGCTATTCCTCCACTCCCCCAAGGCAGAACCATGGGTTCTACGCCGCTCTCCCCACCTCCTCGCAAGTTCTCACAACCAGGACCCGGGGGTGTCCACCCTCTCTCCAGCATCTCTCAAATCGAACTTGACACTGCACCATCCGTGAATCCAAGCTCTGGTCCAACCAGCTCTTCTTCTCCTTCCACTCCAACCTCTTCGTCTGCTCCCTCAAAGCCGTCCCTTCATGTACCAGACCGGGAAGGTCTTCCATTATCTATGACACCACCTCCATCTCGCCCCAATCAGAGAGAATCTGAAGATAGCTGTGTTACGTCGTCTTCGGAATCCCACAGAGCAGAATCAGTGAGTAGCGCGAGCGAGTCAGCTTATTCTGACGAAGAAGAGCACCACCCACGACGCTCTCTCGCTTTGTCCGCTCTCCGCGGTAGATATGACCATGTGGGACAGTCGCAGGTCAGAGAGTCAGGCGACTGATGATGGAACAGTAGAAGAAGAAGAAGAGGAGTCTGAACTGTCTTACCTGACTGCCGGAGTCTGTTCACTCACCTACGACATCCTCGATGCCTAAAGACGACATAATACTACCTCCGCGGGCATCTTCGTCGTTTAGCCAGCATCGGCAGGCACTTTCACCACCTCCCAGGCAGTCGTCCCTTGGTTTTATACCTCCTGTCCCACTGCGAAACCCTGCGCGCAGGAGTCCAACTCTTGCAAAATTGGCCACCAGGAGATCACATTCTGACTCTGGACATGGCTTCTCCCCCGAATCGACCCCCGTCCGCTTGCAATTCGCAGCAGGTTCCGGGGATTATTGTTGAACCAGGTCCAACTACTCCCCCTTTCCCATCTTCGTCTACTCCGAGCTACCCTCCTCTACCAAACATTCTCACAGCTACAGCTCCCGTCTCTGGTCTTAAGTCTGCTCCGCCGGTCGCTGCCTCATTCTTTGATTCTTTACCAGCATCTATGACTGGCCTAGATGATTCTGATGATGAAGACTACAATTCTCAGAATGACCTTCCTCCTCTCGTACCTCCACCATCGCTTACCCGATTTGGTAACCACTTCGAGCCCTTCCCTACATGGAGGGGTTTACGGCAATTCGGGCTACAACTCCAGCCAAAGCTCGCTCGTAGGGTCGAGTTCGTCAATCAAGTCCTCGAAAAGTTCCAGGTCATTTTTTCAGATGGAAAAAGAAGAATACAACACCTCCGCCACTACCTGTTGCACATATCAAGGAAGTGGCATCATTTTTCAAGGAGGTACCGAACGCGGTTGAGGGCTCGAGTTCACATCACGCCATGCATACATTTTCCAACATCTCTCAACATTCTCTCGTACCACCAAAGAGTCCGCTGGGGACAAGCGTAAATGGTAAACCAGCTGTGCTATCGCCAATGGATGTGGCGAGAGCAAGCATGAGTTCTAGCCGGGCAAGTGACGACGGTGGTGCAAGGAGTGGGAAGAAGGAGTTTGACGGACTACTTCAGAAAGCATATGAAGACGGAGAGAGATGTGATTAAACAAATTACTGAGAGAAATGCTCAAAACACTGGGAAGAAATAGTCCATCAGTGGCTTTTCGTATTTGATGGGATGTAATTGCCCTTGACATTCATTAACTGCTTCTGTTTGGTTTTTTTATTGCTTTAGTTCATTTTGGCCACTGCTCATGATGCACACGATTTTTTTTATTTCTCCTGCATACTTACATTGACTAACATACCCCATTCGCATACCATCTCACTCTTTTTTGTAACCTCATCTCTTGTACATTGCGCAGATGTCTTGTTGTTAGCACATCCTCTATTTTACTATCCTCAATTTCAGTGGAACACAGTTTTTACACATTTGTTCTCGTTAGATTTAGAAACTTGAATCCTTCATTCGGGGTGGTGTGGGTCATATACCTGGATTTCTCCAACTCTGATGTCGGATTCGCTCTCATTCTCTGGTCATGCCCATTTTCGCACACGACTTGTGCTTTCAATAATCAGTGGTCGTCCTATTCCGCATTCTTGACATTCGAACCGATGACAAAAATCCTGGGCTGAGAGGTTGCTCTCAAGCAATGGTAGTCACATTCTTTGCTCAAATCGTTTTTTAGACTTTGAAGTTAGCCTCCTTCGATTATTGGAAAAAGCAACCAATGGAACAGTCATTGAAATATCTGTTACTGGTGTGGTTTCTCTTTTATCGTTCCGTTCTGTGTCGAGATTTTTCATGTTCGTTTTTTTCGTCAAGGCTACTGCTCTTCTGCTAAAACCTGGAATCATCTCTGGTGGTTTATTACACCATGAATGTCCCTCTCTCTCGCTCTATAGGATACTTTCTGGAGCCTTTGATTATGCTAGCATCCTTTCTCTAAGAAACCTTTCAACATGACATTACGAGGGAATAACAACGGACGATCACGATTTATCTGTACGGCAACAGTATGGTCTCGCCCTATAAGTTCCTGTCTAAACAGCCTATCTAGGTGGATCTTATTCGAACCGTGACTTTACCCCATCTGCAAATATTTGGGATATCTGAAGGGTTGGAACTAAAGGTGGGCTGCAACATACCCTCTTCGGTTTGACCATGCTGACCATCTCCTAGATCAAGAAACGTGGGGCCCCCCCAGCTGGAGGCGGAGAAATCCAATTTCTCTGCCCTGTGGTGAAGCATGTTAAGACCATCAACTTCATAGATCCTGGCCGTGTTAAACGAATACGGGGAATAGCGTACGTCGGTCTTTCCATTTTTTTGTCTACCTTTTATCCAACGTGGAATCAGACATGCTGTTCGGGTATCACCTCAGTTTTCAAATAGGATGATCGAAGCTTCTCGATCAATCCTGAATCGGTACATTCCCGATATTTACCTTTACTCAGACGTGTACAAAGGAGATGAGAGTGGCAAGTGAGTGGGCCACTGTCATGTAAACTGTGTATTCAACCTAGATGTTAGATCTCCTGGATATGCATTGAGCCTTCTTGCGGAATCGACGACCTCAGCTCTGTATTGTGCGGAAGCGGCTTCACTACCAGGTGTTGCGCCAGAGGACATAGCTCTTCAGGCGACTCGCGCTCTCTTGGCTGAAATCGCAAAAGGTGGCTGTATCGACGAGAAACATCAATGTCTTATCCTACTCTTTATGGTCCTAGGGAGTGAAGATGTAGGCCGATGCAAAATGGGAATTGCCCACAGAACGGACGTGAGTCTGTCCTTGAGGACATCTTTTATCGGACTCTCAATTCCATGGTAGCATTCAATTTCTTCGTGATATTCAAAAAGTATTTGGGACGTCATTTAAGATTGCTCCTGCGCCAGATGAGCCTTCGCAGCTGACTTACTCTTGCTATGGCACTGGTTATATCAACACTAACCGAACATTGGCATAATTTTAATCTGCATACTATGAATCCTATACTATAATATTTTCACCGGCGGCGCCATAAAAATATGGCTGTTGTTCCTGCTACTCCCAAGACGAAGCTGAGCAGTGAAAGTGAAAGACTAGTGTGGTAACAATGGCTTGTGGCGAGACGGACTACCTCCAACATCTTGGATAGAAGGGACAACATCATTGTCCCATCCCAGATCCAGAATTCGGTTCATCATTGCAACGTTGAGTTGAGCAAAGTCGTCCATGTTCCATTCATTGCACAACTTAGTCATCCACTTCATACGCCTTTTTCCTACTGAGCCTCCCACTCCAGGAGCTCTCTCTTTCAACAAATTTCTCAGTTCACCAACTTTCTCTAACGCCTCCCCCTCTTTACCCGAGAGTGCACCTTGCAGTCGTTCCTTCACAAGCGCTGCGAGCCGAGGGCCATTCCCGTTCGTTGAAATCATGATTTGCAGTGGGCCATCTCGAATTTGAGCTCCAAAGTAAAAGTCACATGCGTCTGGAATGTCTGCAGCGTTGACGGGTATTTTAGCAGAACGGCACTGAGCGACAATGGTCCTCGAGACTTGCACATCGTCGAGAGCCGTTAAAACCATATCTGCGCCGGAAAGATCTGAGGAACCATCATATTCGCGGTCAATATATGCTATTCTGTTTGGGTGTTTTTCGAGGAGCAGTTTTGAGCGCTTGGGAGAGGCCAGCTGAAGGTGAGATGACAGTGAGACGAGCATCCGTGACTAGTAGTGAGTCGATGCGTTGAGAAGCGACAACACCTCCGCCTACAATGACAACATTTTTATTTTTGAGCTGCCAGGCAATGAGCAAGGACCCTCCACCAGTTGATGACTGAGCTTCGGTCATGGAAGACAAGTAGTTTCTGGTGTTGGACGCGGATGCATTTGAAGCCTTGCGTCCAAACCACCACTCAGAACAATGCCTCAGGATATCAACAAGGCTGGATGGGAGCAGAGTGATTTTCCTATTCTCTGTGAGACATGTAGGTATTTCTGCTATTTTGTATTATCTTTGATTAAATAGGTGTCCAGGTCTAGGCAAAAATCCGTTTGTTCGAATGGTGTGTTCAGCCACCTCTCTCTGTGACTCGTGGTTACTTACCTGCTTCCTCTAGTCGAAACAAGAATTCGGCAAAGAATGTGGAACTTGTAATCGACCATTTACCGTGTTTCGTTGGAATCCAGGTGACGGTGCACGTTACAAGACTACTGTGATATGTCAGACCTGCGCGAAAATCAAGAACGTATGCCAGACGTGCCTCTTAGATCTGGAGTATGGCTTGCCTACCCAAGTTCGGGATACTGCGCTCGGAATTGAGGCAGAGGCCCCTATGAGCGAGATTAATCGAGAATACTATGCTCAAAACATGGAGGCAAAGGTACTTCTCTCTACTCATATTCTGTTGACTGTCTTTCTCACTGCCTATTTTAAGATGGCAGGGGACAAGTCCCTTCTTGGAGGTGCCACTGGCCGTACCCAATCGGCTGGCAAAGAAATGCTCAAGCAACTCGCTCGTACCGATCCGTACTATAAGCGAAACCGACCACAAGTCTGCTCATTCTTCGTTAAGGGCGAATGTTCAAGAGGAACGGAATGTCCCTTCAGACATGAAAAGCCCGTGCAGAATGACTTGAGCAAGCAGAGCATTGTGGATCGATACCATGGCAATAAAGATCCTGTGGCGCAGAAGGTCATGCGTGGTTATGCTGAGCAGAAGGGCTTGAAGCCTCCAGATGATAAAACGATTGTGCGCTCGTCCTTCACTATTTTTCCCTTTCTTTAGATCGCTGAACGCGTTTGCAGACATCATTGTTTCTCACTTCGCTGCCTGCGGACGCGACGGAGGAATCTGTCCGGACGCGCGCAGTTCAGTCGCTCTCGAGCATTCAACCCACTGATATTCGCTCTGTTGTCCATATTGCTAAAACGAGGCAAGTTCTTTTCATTGACCAGTCGTCGACCAGACCCTCAGCTATGTACAGGTGTGCTTTTGTCAACTTCGTCGATCGAACAGTTGCAGAATCAGCTGCATATGCTTGGGCTAACGGTTTAGATTTTGGAGAGGAAAGAGCCGCGGTGAGATGGGGACGTTCAAAGGCTGCTAAGCCTGATGCCAGTGCAACCTAGCGAACTGTATAATAACTATGTTGGCGACTGTACAATATTATTCCTCGCTGCTCTCGTTAAAAGGCAGTGGCTATTCTTCCCCCCAATATTGCAGCAGCACCCCACAATGTAATGCGTGAAGCCATTCTTGAAGAGCCACTCGCTAGGGCGTGGCCAAGATTTGCAAGCTGCGGAGCTGGACACCCTCCAAGTATTGCCCAACCAACGCCGAATAGAGCAGATCCTAAGACCAGACTCATATTAATCGTTTTGTTGTTAGGAATTCTCCAGTCGCCGCCTAGGATGGGCGCTTGTTTAGCCTTCAGGCCAGAACCTTCAACTAAAACGCCAACTTGGAAGTGGTATAAGCCTATGAGTATAGGCATCGCTCCAAGAGCTAGAAACGCAAGTGATGGATCCCATTGATCTATTTGACCAGGGAGGGGGAGGCGAAGGAATCGAATCATCTTCCCATAATTTGTCATTCCTGAAATTCGCAGAGACAGGCCAAATGGGAATAGCCATGGTCACCAAAGCAAGGTATCGCCTCCAGGCTGAGGCTTTTTGCTAAAGAGGCTATGTATTTAGTCCATGGGGAAGCTTCCGAAATTGAGGGGAGCAACGCGAACCTTCGCTTTTGGCGTCGACGCAAGCCACATTGCTGATGCAAAAGACAAACCCTGCAAGGGTAAAAATTTTCCAGGCAAAACCAGTGACTTCCCATTGCATCGGCGCGACTGGAGAGAACGATGGATGGAGGATGTTGGACGTCACGGCAGCCGTTGACATAAATGTTAAGGTGGCTACCAGAGACCTGAGCGATAGACGGGATAGGCCACAAACCATATGTCTATTCCGAGTGTCCGATTAGTATCGATAAGATGACAATGATCCCCATATACTGGGTCAAAGCTTACCCCGATGTGCACCCATTTGCGAGCTAACAGAGTGGTTAAGATCAATATGGTGTGCCAAATACTTGACGTAGAAGTATACATACCTTGGTTCCAAATCCGACCAGGACGCCGGACAGAACCACGGTCGCTAGATTTACACTAGGCATGGGAGAAGGAGGGGATGAATCAATAAAGCCAACCAGAGCTCCAGAAGCGACGAGAGCACATGTCGCGACGAAAGCTTCGGAGTCACCAGTTGAGAGTCGATGTAACCAGCCAGAGACTCCAAAGACGGAGCCATTAAGAATAAGAAGACCATGCACAGAAAAAGCAAGAGATATTCCACTGAGGAAAGAGTTGAGGGGATAGGGAGAAGACATTCGAAAGCTACAGACATCTCGGTCACAAAATGTGGCTCTTATATGGTTTCGGGGATGTGCGAAAAGAGAGCCGACAAGCGGACACCCTCGAATTAGATAGGAGTGACAAAGAAACGAAGCCGGTAAAGGGATAAAACGAAAATGCCCTAAGTGTAATGGTCCCGTGCACGTGGTCAACGGGAAAGGGAGGTCAGGGTAAGCGCCAGCAAGTAGCCACTTCTTCCACCGGTCTCTCACTTCAGTCACTCTTTCACCAGGTCTCCATTTGGGCTTACATGCATCTACGGCAGTCATCACGTGATGAAGACCCTGGGAGCCCGCGTGGTCACCGACGCATTCATTCACGCAATCTCAGTGTTCATTTCCCGAGACCAGCCGCAATCCAATCTACGATTACGGAAGACGACGCCGACGAGACACACAACGAAGTCCAGGAAATAGAAATTAAACCAAAGCCCTTTGGTTCTGGGACGTTCAAATTCGGTGCTAAGCCCCCTTCCGCACTCTCTGACGCACCGTCCCCGCCACGACTCGCCGACGATGAGTCTTCAACAGGCGCTTCATCAAAATCTAAGCGACGAGGGCATCATCATAAACATTCTATGAGCCATAATTTCTTTTCGGTATACATATAACGCACCATTTATTATTGCCAAGTTTTGAGACCCACACAGTTCCTTGAACCTGGCAGCTCAACACCAACAACTCAGCTGCACAGTCAACCTACGCCAACACCACTCTCACCATGGACTCCAATGTCTGGTTTCACGCCAAAAACATCCACCTTTGCCGCAAAACAAGACCTCGCATTGCCTACGGTCTCACAATCCTCATCATGGTCAGCTGTCGTGACCACAGTGGCCCAAGGGTGTCTAGGTTCTATACTTTGGGTCAGAGGACAACAAGCACCGTCTCTTGCCACTACGGCCCTGGGATATTGGGTTGTCTTTGACGCTTTCGGCTTAGCCATTTGCTCAGGTATTGCACTACGGCTCATGGGATCCTCGGGTCCATCGACAGAACAAAGCATACGACGTCCATTCGGGTTTGTCAAATCTACCTTAAACCCAAACCGTCTTTTTTAAAATTTGCTTTATAGGAAAGCTCGTTTAGAATCTCTCCTCCTCTTCGCACAAGTTGTGTACTTGATGTTTGCTGCGGTCTATGTCTGCAAGGAAACTGTGGAACATCTCCTTTTGAGTACAGGAGGTGCACCGACACCAGGAGATGGTCATCACCATCGTCCACGAGATGAAGAAGTGGAACATGGCAGCCCGTAAGCATCGATATTCCATTCAATCTTAACATCCTCTTATACTGGTCTAGTATCGAGTTCCCTCTTTTCCTGATATTTGTTAGTCTCTTTTCCCTGCTATGGACTGGTGTTGGATTTGAAAACCATGCTCAACTCGTCTCCGGTATGTTTTCCCATTCTTTTCAGACTGAAATGCTGAATGATGGTTAGTCACCAACACACGTATCCCCCTCTCCTTTGCCAAGATTATTGCAACTGTTGTACCGGCAGCACGTCCCTCATACCTTCAACACACTGACACTCAACTCTCTGATAAATGGGTTGCAGCCTTGACAAACCCTTATACTGCCCTTCCGATGCTCATCACCATTTCGCTGCTTGGAAGTGCAGTCATTCTCCCTCCAGCCTCTCAGCATACCGTAGATCTCTTCATGGCAGCAGGCATTGCGTTACTTACTGGTGATCTTGCTTATCGGGCTTGCGTAGTCTTGGGAGCTGTTCTGCTTCAGACATCACCGCCAAGATCAAAACCGTCCAAAAGCTCAGGCTCCACCTCATTGGCCTCCGTGCCTACCGTTGGGGACGGTAAAATGGAGAAGTTCCTCCGCGTAATGCGAGAGGTTGAAAGACATCCGCATGTCCTCCATCTTCCAGCTCCTCATATATGGCAAGTGTCTCCACTTCCAGCAGACGGCACATCAAAACTTGCTCAATCCTCTGAGTTGGTCGTCACCATGGATCTACATGTTCGACCTGACTTATCGGACGATGATGCACTCAATCTTTCTCGATGGGTTTGGGAACGATGCATTCAAGCCCTTGGTGTCCCTGGTGCTTTGGATCATGCTCGACAAGGAGCTGAAGATGTTGGTGCTCAAGTCACTGTTGGTATCGTCCGAGGTTGAAAGGATTCTCCATTTTTTTGTACTGTATATGTGTGGATACAGTTGTATATAAACAAGTTGTTCTTCGAAATGAGCTGTGTGCAAGATGAGAACTATAAACCAAGCTGGCTCGTTACGAAATTCTGTACGTCAACATTGTTGCAAGCACCAATAAGCTGAACAAGCCGGTCACGAGGAACTGACTTGATTTGCTCTCCAACAAAAGCAACTGGGTTGGTAACGTACGCCACTGGATCTGGTTCCGGGAATTCTGAAGCTGCGAGACGAGAGTATGCTGCTTGGTATCCAGCAGTCTGCTCTTCATGATCAATCATCGTGAAGCCGGTATCGGAATCGTCCGACGCCTTTGCAGTGAGATGCTGAGGTTCTCCGAAAAGTTTTACAAGTGCAGTGAATGAGGGCGGCCACGCTTGGACGGAGGGCTCCTGCAGCATTATCGAGCTCTGGGTTAGCATTTTCGTTAGGCCCCCAACGGCGACTTTTCTGTCCCGGGGAAGGAAGATGGGGACTTGTGGGAGGACAATGTTGTTCAGAACGGACAACCACAGGCCGGGCTGGATGCCTTCAACTGTCCCTAGTACAAAATCGGGGGTTAGCCCGTCAATGTTGAGCGCCATCGTGAAGAGGAGGAAGTAAGAGAATTGGTAGGCGTATTTGTCTGTTTTAGATGTCTGCATTCGTGTTAGGAGGGTCATCACGATGTCTTTGAAATACGAGGACAGGGTCGAACTATATTGCAGAGGTGAGCTTGTCACGACAAATCTAAAAAAGATGGGAAACTCACGGCTGAACATTGCGGACCACACTTTGTAGCAGTTCAAAGCCCCATCCATCGTTCATTTTTGATGGAATGAGGCGTTGTTGAACGACAGCCAAAACTGAGACAACCTGGCCAGCGGCAACCATCTGAGCAGCGTCCTTGGACAGGAAGGCTTTCAACAGCTTAACCAAACCCGGAATACTGCCCTTCTGCTGCCATGCAGTAGGAGAGAATAAAAGGTTGAGAAGAGGTCGATATTGTTCGGGTACACCGTCCGTATGAAGGTTGAGCATCTGAGCGAGGACTTGGAAGACATATGGAATGTACTCTACAAAGGAAGTGTTAGCGTCAATGAAAAAATGCAGTAACAAGGGCATACGTTCGATGTCTTGTTGGATGATGATCGTAAATGGCCCAAATAATGCATTCTCGAATGTGGGTAGAGTGACCGGATTCCCGTTCACAACAAATCTAAATCACAAAGGTCAAGACAACAAACAGGGATGAAAAAGAGAACGGACCGCATGAGAGCAGAGATAGTCTCAAAAATGTATTGGTCGAAATTAGGATTACTTGGGTTTTTGGAAATAACTCCCAAGATGACGACTAAACGGTTTAACAAGGGCTCGAAACCACTGACGAGACCAGACTTGGTGGTCATAACAACGCGCATGACGCCTAGGAATATAAAATGAGAACATGGCAGACAAGCTAAGTTGAACTTCACAAACACTTCATCAGGTGATCATTCTCAGCGACTTTCTCAGCCGTTCCTGCGCCTTCAATTTTACCCAGGAGTGCGTTAATAAGATCGAGTGCAAATGACTGTACATCAGCTTGTGAGAACCTAACAAGAATAATCGTCAGGGTGTGGTCTGAAGAGGTGAGCACATTTCTTACAGGGGCAAGTTGTCTTGCTTAATCAAAAGAATTTTGTCGATTGTGATAGCAGCATATGTGTATGTGACATAATTGCTTGAGCTGAGGTGGCGAGCGAGGATGGGTAGAACTCCTAAAAGCTGCTCTTTCGAGAGCTAGATAAGAGGCATTAATGAGCCAATAACGGAAGAATCAAGCCATAAAAAAGTACCTGATTTCTGAAAGTTAGAATATAGCGAATAGCATCTACTTGAAGGATCGGATGAACCGAGCCCTCAACAGCATCGAGGTCCTGAAACACGTTCTCTCCAAAGAATTTGATAACATCCACCTGCGAGTTCGTTGCAGTAACACCGTGCTATGGAGTATCAGCTAGGTGATCCTCGTCAAGTAGAAAATGAAAATGAATACCTGAGTCGTAGAGCCTCTCGAGGCTAGGGAAATAAGCAAATACACGGCAGTATCCTTAGCCTTCCAGTTATTGGTCTTGTCCTTTTGGTACTCCGCTAGGCCCTGATTAATCCACGAACCCACGATCTCTGTCGTCTCAGATTCATGCCCACTACCAACGAGCGCTTGCAAAACGTCACCGGCAGACTGACGACGCGTCGCTGCATCTGTCCCTGTTGCAGATACTGCTAAGTCAAGACGGACGTATTCTAAAGGATCATCCTCGAACTGCTCTGCATCGTGTTCGCGAAGCATCACGTTAGGGACAATGACACCTTGGACGATAGAGGCGATAGTCTCTTTAGAAGAGAAGAGCTGTTTATAGTATCCTGAACGGACAGCTGTGGATAGTAAGCGGAGTGCATGAGATACAAGCTTGAGTATAAGTTAGTACACGAGTGAAATTTATTATAAAAGTGCCACGGTCAAACTTACCTGGTCATCTCCAATGCCTGGCAGACGGTTATCACCCACTAATCCCCAAATTTCTTGCACAAAGGCTTCAACTGTTGGAGATTGTTGGAGTGTCTCTGAGTATTGTTTTATGAAGAGCTATGGGTATCGCTGAGTTTTTTTAAAAAAAGCTTCGGGAAAAGAGAAATAATGCACCTCGACGAGCTCGAAAATGGTTGACTTTACTTGGGATGGCAAGGAAGGCGTAGCATCGTCTGGGTCGCTGGCCAACTGGGCGGGATTCCACGACATGTACTGATGGAATAATCCATTAGTTGGATCAAAAAACTCTTGATGCGAGTCTTCGATGCCTGGTGGTAGATCCTGGCAACAAAAATCGTAAAAGAGCTCATTCAATTGCACTGCTGTTGCGGCTATCAACGCGTGTTGTTCTGTCGATGGGATGGATGCAGGATTTAAAAGGAGAAGTCTTGCTGTCTGACGGAATAGTTCGAGAAAGGGACTCATAAACTTTGATAAAACGAGGTTGATCTCAGTGAAGAGGGAGTCAGACCGAACATGGTGGCGCCATTGGCGGAAGATGGTGTGCGAGGTCTCGAGGATGCCAAGGTTGACGCTGTAATCGGTCGGTGAAAGAGAACCTACGAGTTGCTGTATTTTTCAATTGAATAAGAGGCATTTCGAACAAATTGAAATGAAATAGAACGCACGTCGATCAGATTGGGCCATTGGGCTGGAAAGTCGAGTTCCGCAATCAGAGAGGCTGCTTCCGCTATCTGCGCTCGAATAGGTTTATCGGAAGCAGTGGAAAGAGCAAGCATCGCTTGCACGATGTTGTCCCGCAGCGTCGCTTTGTCTGCTTCCTGTATCGGCGGGTCTTCCTTTTTGCAACGGATTTGAGTCTGAGATCGTTTAGAATAGACAAATTAAATTACCTCAATCCATCGCAGCTTAGCCATATTTTTCAAATAGACGCTTCCTGCGAGCCGTGCGGCACGATCCACCGAGGAATTCAGGACGAGTTGCAAAAGGTGAGTTAGGAAACCCGGCTGAACACTTGCAGACTGTAACTCCGTCTCCGCCTGCTTCCGGGTAGCTGGATTCATCGACGCGACAAGAAGTGCAGAGAGATCCATCCTTATGGGGGCGGTCAAAACAATGAAGGAGGAAGAAAGGAACTGTACGGCAAGCGCTCAGATTGGCGCGTCCGTTCCAATTATACACGTGACCGGGTCTGAAAACAGGAAGCCAAAAGCGCAATGGTTCTCGGATTAAATCTTAGGCCATTCTGCTACCACGATAGTAGTTCGAAGTTTAAAAAGGGTGACTTTGATGTGGTTCAGATAATAGAAGAAGCCTCAGGGATCCAGCGAATTTTGCGAACCGCTTCCAGAAATTTTGAATAATTATTACACTACAGTTCAATCTCCCTGACACCATCCTTATCGACCACTTTCACTTTGTACTTTCCTGGATTGACCACCAATCGTTTCGCCACCTCGTCGATGCATCTCTTTAAGGCCTCGATCCCTTCCTCCAACGTACCTTCGGGGTTATGGTATCTATAATCCGCGTGTGTGAATGATATAGATGCACAAGCAAATAAATAAAAAACAAATACCTGTCAAGTAAACTGAGGGCAAAGTAACTGCCGTACCCATGAGCAGCAAATGGGACCTCTGCAAGGGTGCCAAGATAATCTATCCAGTACAAGTGTGGAGTGTAGGTTGAGATATCATATCCTCCAACAAGAAGATTGACAGAGTAAGGGTTCCTCGACCGGAGAGACTGGGCTAAGGAGCGGCGGATCCATGACGATGCAGCAGACGGTGTGAGTGCATAGTGGTTGCGAATCTGGAAGAGACGAATGTTGCGCTCAATGAATTCAGCAAACTGGACAGTGTCGCCTATATACACATACATATACATCAAGAGAGTGATAAGAGAGAAACAGCAAGAAAGCAACTTGCCTGGCTCGCCGGAATAAGTCATAAGTAGATGTGGGCTGAGAGTCTTGATTTTGTCTTCATCCGTTTTCATCTTCACGATGGAACGGGCGGCAGTGGTATCAGCAGCAATGAGCACATATCCCTTGCCAGTTAAAGCGAACGACGTTTCCATGCTTGGTCGTTTGAAAGAAAGAAGGAAACAAGGGCGCACACGCGTCCCAGGTTTCGCGTCTCAATCAGTGCTGACGTAATAATAAAAAAGGAATTCACTTTCTTGGCTCTGACCTTCATGTTGAGGCTTTGGTCTCTTTCACAACGCCCACCACTATGTTTGCGATTAGTGCATAGCTCTGCAGTGGCTTCCGCGTCTCCTGCGAAGGAAGTTGCTCCTCCAGTTCCTGCGAAATGGACACCCTTGTCAGTCCGCACCGGGCTCATCGCGCGAAAACGCGGTATGACTACCATGTGGACTGAACAGGGTCAGCAAATTCCCGTAACAGTTCTCCAAGTATGCTTTGTTTTCTCTTCCGTATTTCCCCTCTCACCATTTTAGTTGGAAAACTGTCAAGTGACAGCCAACATTCGTACCACCAGACGAACGGGCACTGTCTATCACGCTGTTCAAGTCGCCGCTTCCGATAAGCCGTTGAAAAGAACGACGCGACAAATGATTGGTCACTTCAAAAAAGCTGGAGTAGTACCCAAGCGAATTGTCAAAGAGTTTCCCGTGACTGAAGATGCTCATGTTCCAGTTGGTGAGTAGCTCTTCTCTCTCTTTCTAGCCTTCCATTCTTATCATTTACCGGGACTTTAGGAACTACATTATCAGCAATTCATTTTGTGCCTGGCCAATTTGTGGATGTCATTGCGAACACGATTGGAAAGGGTTTTCAAGGTGGCATGAAGCGCTGGAACTTTGGTGGTCTTGCTGCGTCTCACGGAGTGTCCATCTCGCATCGTAAAATTGGATCTACTGGTCAACATCAAGTTTGTTCTTTCTATTTGAATCTTTTCTCTCTCTTCCTCTAAACACCTTGGAACAGGACCCAGGACGCGTCTTCCCTGGAAAGAAAATGCCAGGCAGGATGGGCGGCCACCGCAGAACCGTCCAAAACCTCTCTGTCATCCGAATAGACACCGACCTCAATTTGGTCTTTGTCAAAGGTCACGTTCCAGGTATTGACGATGCTCAAGTTCTTGTCCGGGATTCTAAGAAGAAGATGGTCTTTCCAAGCAAACACAACCAACTCAAGGGACTTTATGAGAAGGTGTTACCGAAGGGTATTGATGATTTGCCGTTTCCAGCAGGTACTGACCTGATGGCGAAAAGTTTGCCCACTGTTATCGAAAGCCCTTCCTATCGTACAAGCCCATTTATTCCCCAAGATAGTTAATTCTATTCCCTACTCTCTTCAATCTGTTTTCGTCGCTTGGAACGCGTACGAGGACTGCTACTGTCTATCACAGAGTCTTCAGTTATCACGGCGGCCTTGCGCTTAGCGGGGGAAGTCATAGGGGTAAGCGGAGGAGTGGGAAGCGAAGCGGCAGCAGCTTCAGGGTCCAAGCCGTAGTCGGAAAATGATTTGAGGTCTGCAGTGAAAATTACCTGAAAGGTCATAAGAATGGAGTTAAGAAAGCCACTAGAAAATCTTAAATACCACATGGGCCCAGCCTGCATAATCTCCCCATACTTGGGCCAGCCTATTGGCCACTTCGTCGTACAGTTTCGGTGAAAGTGCAGATTTTGCCTTGATTCCTTTGAGTTTGTAATGCTTTACTGCAATCTGGTGGACGTGCGTGTCGACGGGGACAACTTCGTGCTTGTCAAGAGCCATGAGAGCTGATAGAAGTTTATGAACACAAATCTGAGTGGGTGTGGACGGAGAAGCACGTACCAACACAGTCAGCAACTTTACGCCCTACGCCTATGAATTTGAGGAGCTCGTTTCTCGCATCTTCAGTGCTCATACTTCGAAGAGTATCGAGCCATTTCTCAGCTGGTTGACGCGTTTCTCCCGGGAGTAACTGTGCACCGTGATCCCCAATGAGCATCTGGGCTGTTCGTTGGATAAATTCGGCTCTGTACCCAAACCCAAGCGCGCGAAGCTTGACACTAACTTCCGGCGCGGCGAGGTCTGAAGGGTTAGGAAAAGGATGGTACGTGATCATCTCGTCGGGAGAAGAAGGATTGGGGAGTGAGAGGAGAGGCAATGAAAAATGGGAGCTAAGGTTCTGAACCATTTTGGTGATACGAGAAATATTGTTGTTCGAAGAGCAAATGAACCTAGAAACATGTCAGTGGCGAGATTCTTCCGCGAAACAAGCCACGTACGAAACTAAAGTTTCCCATACAGGCTGCCTGAGCACTCGGATTCCAACGAAGCGGTGCCTCAGAGACGCGAAGACTGGGTCGCGTTCAGACCAAGACGCGTATTGCTGTTCTAGGTCGATATGAAGTTGGAAGTAGTCTCTTAGCCACGCGACCGTATCTAGATCTCTCTCAGAGGACTCAAGACCATCTGGATAGATCGCTTTGTAGAACAGGAAGTCGTTCGTCTGTCGCAAGCAAAGGACACGGTCGCGCATGCAGTAACGCCATTCGTGGGTCGGGGCTTGAGAGGAAAGAGCATGCTGAGTCCATCGAAAGGACTGTCC
Source organism: Flagelloscypha sp. PMI_526 (assembly GCA_021399455.1). Taxonomy (NCBI): domain Eukaryota; kingdom Fungi; phylum Basidiomycota; class Agaricomycetes; order Agaricales; family Niaceae; genus Flagelloscypha; species Flagelloscypha sp. PMI_526. The sequence continues at coordinate 605,432 of JAJTUO010000002.1, forward strand.
GCAGCGAAGAACCGCGTCTAAGCTTACTTGAGCGACAGAAACCGGCAGAGCACGGAAGCCAGGGAGACAGGCGGTCATGGCGAGAACAAAGCGCTCAATTGGTCACACTTTGATCGCGTCTCGCGTTTTCCTGCCACTGTCAATAGTTTCTTTCGACAAGGGACGCATGGTTTGCAGTCATCACGCCGCTCTATGCATATCTTGTTACTAGACTCTCAGCAAATCATTGTTCTCACTACTCATGAGATCGCTAATCACGATCACGGCTATCTTACACAACATGTCTCTGTGTTTTCCTGAACTCTTTCAAATCTGCTGACCAAGGTGGATGAGGGTCTGCGGCCAGCCGCGGAATTAGCCTGAAACGAGGAAACGAGCGCTGCCCCGAAAGAACCATTCCCTCAGAGTATAAAAGATGGTCAGCTCGGCTCTCGATCGATATCCGGACTCTTTCTTTCTTTCTCCTTGTCTTTGATCATTTGAAATCTTGGAAATCGGACTCAATACGATATGCCTACCGAAGTTCCTGCAGCATCTTCTCTCCTCGACTTGCTCTCGCTGAAAGGCAAGGTCGTTGTCGTCACTGGGGCATCCGGTCCCAGGGGCATGGGCATTGAGGCTGCTCGCGGCTGCGCTGAAATGGGTGCCGATGTCGCCATCACCTATGCTTCACGTCCGGAAGGAGGCGAGAAGAACGCTAAAGAGCTCCAAGAAAAATACGGGGTCAAGGCCAAAGCTTACAAGCTCAACATCAACGATTTCCAAGCGTGTCAAAAACTCGTTGCAGATGTGATTGCGGACTTTGGAAAGATAGATGGCTTCATTGCGAACGCTGGTAGAACTGCAGACGCCGGAGTCCTTGACGCACCGATTGATGCTTGGACTGAGGTCATCCATACCGATCTCACTGGTTAGTGTCTCCTTATGAACCCATTCACCAACCCGCCTCGTTCAATATTAAACAGGCACTGCGCACGTTGCCAAAGCCGTTGGTGCCCATTTCAAAGAAAGAGGTACCGGCTCTCTCGTTATAACAGCTTCCATGTCCGGCCATATCGCGAACTTCCCCCAAGAGCAAACGTCCTACAATGTAGCCAAAGCTGGATGTATTCATCTAGCCAAGTCTCTTGCAAACGAATGGAGAGACTTTGCCCGTGTCAACTCCATCTCACCCGGTTACATCGACACTGGCCTTTCCGACTTTGTACCCCAGGAGACTCAGAAACTCTGGCATAGCATGATTCCTATGGGCCGGTAAGTTCCACATTGTCGCTCTGTGACTGATTCGCCTGACAATAACGGATATAGTGACGGACAGGCCAAAGAACTCAAAGGTGCCTATGTTTTCCTCATTAGTGATGCCAGGTACTTTCTCTCTCTCTTAATAACTAGGGCCGACACTCATTCATGGTCAGCTCTTATATGACTGGCGCTGATTTGCTCATTGATGGTAAACTCTTAATCTCCTGACTATGCTGTTTGTCAAACTGAATTCTGATTTTTCAAGGTGGATATTGCACTCGGTAGATAAATAGAGCCTGCGTACATGGCGAAGATAGTAAATGAGCGAAAAAGAAGTAAATATGTACACAACACCAGGTGTATTGTAAAAGTTTCAATAAGACCAGCAAGGCATTTGCAGCTGCCGAGGAAAAAATGGATCTGAGGTTGAACGAAGGAAAATGATGCTCGAAAGTCTCTGTTAGTTCTGAAGGGAATTCCAGAGAGCGGTTGTGCCTGAGTTATATGTTGACTCAGCATATTCACGTCTAGCTTGCTCCTCCGTTTCAGGAAGCTGAGACGACTCGTAGGCCGGGGGGCCCAGAGAATGAGGCTTCGCCTGACCGGGTGTTACGCGAGAAACAATAACCACGGGGTAAACATACAAGGGCCGAGAATTAGAAGGCTGAAGTGGGATAAAAGCGGTGTTCGGAATTCAAACACGCCAATTTCATACTACAAGATATCAAATGAGGAACTGGAGTGGTGAAGCTATTTGTGCAAAGAACAACGCACTTTCAAAGAAAAATGGTCCACCTTTTCGCAGGTAGGTTTAAGGTCAGGACTCAAAGCAATTTCGCCATATAGGTTTTGGTATTTTCCTCTTGGCCTTCCTCGAGGTCGAGGGACCACCAGGACGCGCGGGCAAGTATCTCAGCTTGTTCATTCAAACCGACCTTGCTGACTTGGAGATAGGCAGGCGAAGGCCAAATATAGTAGGATACCTTCCGTATAAGGCGAACATCAATGAGATTCGGGAGATGTGAGAAATGAGAGCAGTTCGTTGTCTGAAGACTTAAGTGTTAGGCGGAGGTGAATGACGGTTCCCTTCGCAAATGTAGGGGGCTGTGAAATATGAAGCTAGTTTGAATGGTGAGACGATGATATCTATGGAAGAAATTATGCGACGTACTGTACTTCTATTCGAGTGATTCTCTGATTTTTAAAATTCCCTTCGATAGAACAAGGTAGCAATGACGCCGACACCCAGCCTTCAGGATTGTCAATAGGGCCAGGAAGCATCATATTACGTTCGTATGCAGCCTAAAAGGATGTCAGACATAGCCATAGCTGAAATAAAAGACGTTGATTAACTTGATGCAGCGGGGTTAACTGAGGGGTCACGGCACTCGGAAGGTAGTTGAAGGATGAAGTCAGTCTTGCATATCTTCAGCTTCAAACCGCCTGAATCAGAAACATGTAGATACGTGCCTGTGCGATGACTGGAACAGCCTTTAGATTGACAAACGACAGTGATCCAATACCTCACAGAAACTGGGACTGTTCTCTCAGACATTGATTGCGGTAAGCAGCAAGGTTGTCCCTTGACACGACCTTGGAGCGGTAGGGACACAGTAAAGTCCCACAAGCAGGTACCTTCGAGTGTAGATGCCGAGGTACTTGGATTACTGGACTGTATGCGGGGCACCTCGAGCCGACTGGACCACACGGAAACATTGTGGTCAAGGAATTCGACATCCTTGGAGTCACCCGTGCCAACAGAGCCCTTTATCTAAGAAAAGTAGATTAGAAAATACAATAGGCGATGCTAAAGGCCGTCAAACGGACCTGAAGCACAATGTCCCGAATATTCTTCACCTTTGGGCCAGTCATTTTGATCGATACAGGAACTGTAGCGCCCTCATAGAATAATGGCGTCGATTCGGCAGACTTTGCACGACTCTTAAAGGTCAGGACCAGCCACGGTGTGTTTCTTGCTGAGTCTGAAAGCGAGAACACGTGCGAGGGATATTCACGCTGTCTAGGGACCTCCACAGCTGGAGCCTGGACGCTGTAAGATGGCAACGAAGAGCGCATACCAGTAGACATTTAGAGTAATAAGATATGGGCCGTATCGTTCGCTTTTAAGTTGTGAGGAGACCTAGTAGGAGAGGCCCAGAAAAGGGAATTTCTGCAGCTATTGTTGTTGTTCAGACTGTCACATCACGGGGAGAGCCGTGAGGTGTGCAATGAGTTAACCACCTTATTGTCTTGTATGTATATATATCAGTTCTTTGAGCGTACCGTCAGACTCAAACAACAAGGACAAGGTCCGTAGGGCTTGTGTAGCTTGTCGGAACAATCGAAACTCAACTACACTCCCCTGCAAGCACGCCGAGGTGATTAGTTAGATTATGCCCCTTACCTCGTCACGAAGTGAAGGGTGGATTATCCCCTCTTGTCTGAAGCATCGAGACCATGGCAGATCACAAGAAGAGGATTCTGTGGATATTGGCCGGGCAGACATCGATGGAACAAAAACCAACAAAGCCCCGAGTAGAACACTGTGATGTTTATATCAAACAGACGAGCTGTGAAAACAATGGTATGAGGGGCTGCTGAGCGCTGAACAATGAACATGAACGTCAAGCCCAAAAGAGTTGTTGTTTGATCGCGGTCACGTTCTCAAATTCTCACGTGAAGTTTGAACTTTACTCGAAACCACCACGACGTGTGCCTCGTCCCTTCTTCGAACGCCCTCCTTGTGTCATTTTCTAGACATTCTTCTCAAGGAACTTGCAAGTCGTCTACATATTACGCGTTTGCTTGGGACTTTGCTCTCTTCAACACCAACCAACAACACCACAACGACTTCGATAAACATTCATGTCTATTCCATTTCTCGAACTCTACGAGAGTATCGACATCATCGGGAATGGATCTTTTGGCGTTATCCGTAAGGTTCGCCGCAAGACAGATGGCCAGGTCTGTTTTTCTCTCTTACCTCGTGTTCACTCGACTGACCCGGTCATGGCTAGATCTTCGCTCGGAAAGAGCTGAAATTCGAAAGAATGACGGAAAGAGATCGCAAACAGATTGTTGCAGAAGTGTATGTCTTTTTAATCTCATTATGGCCTCGAGTTTTTATTCACGTGTAATGCCTGGCCCCTTCAAGCAACATCCTCAAGGACCTTCATCACGAGCACATTGTACGTTACCACGACCGATATGTCGATAGAGAAGCCGGAATTCTCTACATTCTCATGGAATATTGCGGAGGCGGAGATTTGTCAAGCATAATTAACCAAGCTGTGCGACACAATCGTCCCCATCCCAGAAGATACCATTTGGAACTATTTCATGCAAATTCTCCTGGCTCTCAACCATTGCCATCATCCAAATGGCCATTCACGTACGAGTAGCAGTGGTTCTGGGGGTTTTGACGCGGACACGCGCGACCGGAGGTCCCAAATTCTCCACCGTGACTTGAAACCCTGACAACGGTATGTGCTCCAGAGATAGTATAAGGCTTGACTGACGCTCTTCTATAGTATTTCTGGATGATAATAACCTAGTGAAATTGGGTGATTTTGGTCTGTCCAAGGCGCTTGTCCCAAGCAAGCTTTGCCAACACATACGTCGGGGTACGTCGATCAGAATCACCGTACTTCCTCAGAGTTTTAAATTTAATTTAAGACGCCTTACTACATGTCTCCGGAGCTCATGCAAGAAAAAGCCTATGATTCCAAGTCGGACATCTGGTCTTTGGGCTGTCTTATTTACGAGCTTTGTGCCTTGAAACCACCGTTCCACGAGGCTAAGACGCATGCAGAACTTAACATTTTCATTCGGTTGGTTAATTTCTTGCTAATGACAATACACAACTCAATTGTTTCAGGAATGGCCGTATACCCCCTCTTCCAAAAAGCTATTCACAGTCGCTCCAAGGTATCATAAAAGCGATGTTAAATCTCAACGTAACCATCTCCTTTTCCTAATTGTTCGATTTGCTTTTTGACATCGTTTCAGCCCGCGATGCGTCCGTCCGCCCAGCAACTTCTACATCATGAGAGACTTGAGCTCGTCTTCAAAGTATCCGAGACCGAAAAAATGTGTGCTTTTCTCTCTCTCTTTCCTGCTCTGAACATATTGTTGACGGTATTATAGGCTGAACGCGGTGAAATCGCACAAGGCTGCAGTCACAGTCAAAGAGAAGGAAGTATTGCGCGCGAAAACGTCCTCCGTGAAAAGGAACAGCACGTCGAGTCTCTGCTTGCACAGAAGGATTGTGAAATTGCCTCTCTACATCAAGTGGTTACGAATCTTCAAGCTCAGATCCAGCAGCAGTCATCCAGTTATACCCCTGAATCAATAGCAGAGGCCATTCGAGAGGCTGTGGCGCAACGCGAGAATGAGCTTCGCGTTTTGGTTGGTCAACGGGAGAAGGAGGTTGAAGATGCAATTGCACAGCGAGAACAAGACCTGATGGAAGCCATGCGGCGCCGAGAGGCGGAGGTAGTTCAAGCATGGGAAACTAGAGAGAACGAAATTCGTTCTGAGGTTGCGCAACAACTACGAGAGGCAGAGGAACAGGTTACCTGGGTCACAGAGAGGCAAGAAGAGCTTCGACAAGATGAAGAGCGTCTCGATACACTTAGAGCCGAGCTGGAGAAGAAGAACGCGAAATCCGAAGCTAATAAAGGTGATTTTATCTTCTTTTTCTGTGTATTGCCCCGCCAACTCATAACGCTTGTAGGACGCAAAGCACCGCTAGAGGAAGTCAAAAATGTATTGCGCCCAGTGGAGCGGACTCCGAAACATCCACCCAGCGCGGCACGACGAACGGGCACACAGTCGATATACTCTACGCCCATGTCTCAGCCGATGCGAGGCAACGAAAATGTCTTGCAGTCGGCTATGAAGGGTGTGGTCTTCACAGCGACTGGCCAAACTCTGACCACCCCAGCACGCCCCCTGGAGATTGACAATATCTTCAACAAATCTCCGAAAGTCGGACTTGACTTCGGCAAAATCTTTGAGACGAGTAAGGTGATTCTGGACTCAGAGGTGGAACAGTCCGACGATGAGCACGACCACGCTCTCGACTCGAGCGCAGAGGATGACCTTCATCCAAGCCCACCTCCCAGCCCGACTTCTAAACGTGAAAGAGAGCGTATGGAGCAACAGAAATCTTCACGCTCATCCGCGTCAAGTGTATCTTCTAGCACCACCACTACTCGTCTTCGCCGTCCATCTATACGCCGCCAGAGTAGGACGGCCATGAAGACATCTGCCTCCGATTCTGTCGATGTTGTATCCCCCCGCAAAGCTCGCTCTCTTTCCCGTGGTCCCTCTGGTCCTTCCGCTCGAATGGTTCTTCACCAGAAAGCGCCATCATATGATCTCGCGGATGAGGCGAACCTTCCGAGCCCATTCTTAAAACGCACAGAGCGTAGCATGGCAGCAAGCAACACAGAAGCAGCTACAGCCCAGCCAAAGAAAAGAATAAGTGGAGGAAACTTATTGAGGGCTGTAGCTGCCGCCAACAGCGCTGGTCGTCGGGGCTCCATTTCATCAACCGATTCGTCGGTATCTGCAGGAACGCGGACGGTGGGCGCAAGGAAGTCTATCAAAGCTCTGTCATGAATTCATTCACGTTTACATACTTCTTTTGACGATATCTCATGATTTCCTTTGGATTTGTACAACACCCATGCACACTCATTTCACACTTCGTTATTTTCCTTGTTTATAGCACGACTGAATCATCCTTTGGCATATCTCGACGTATAATTCCAACGCAACGTTGATACAATATTATGGACCAAGCACCAACTTCACGCTACGACGTGCCAGGCCAGACACGGAGGTTCTGGTGCCCTCCTTATTTTGAAAAATATCCTCCCAACTACGCCGCTATTTAAAAGACTACAAGAGATCTCCGAAGGCCTGCATCTCGGGACCACCAGATTCCTAGAATTCCAATTAGCAGACATAAGCAAAGCGATGGAAAGTATTTACCCTCATGCCAATTTCCCAGTAGCTGTAAATGATGGTTACAGCCATGAGGATACCAGTACCACTACCAATGGCTCCGAGAAGGTCAGCTGCAACTGAAAGGAGACCAAGAATGGCGCCACCGAACGCGGCCGCAGTGGGGATGACGCGCTTAAGTTCCTTGTACATTGAACCTTCACGATGTCCGGCCATGACCTAACAAACGAAAATAAGAAACATCCAAGATGGAATAGAAGAATGTTACCATTTGCTGGTCCTTTAGCTGCTTAGCAACGTCCCGTGGCCCAGAACCAGAGACTTCAATCCAAGTCTTGGAGAAGAGAGCGCATGCGCTGAGCATGAAAGTAATGTAGATCGCTGTATGAATAGGATCCAATACTGCTTCCTTCATTGTATGGGGAGGAGACATATAGTAGACGATACCGGACGTGGCAATGAGCTGAGGAGAGTCCTCCATGGGCTACAAATAACATGAGGATAAGGATATGTAGACTAGAACAGCACATACCTCCCACACTCCAAGGAGCTTAACGAAGAGATTTGAGGGGAAACGGGTGGCCAACATTTGAGAGATCATGAATACATTGGAAGTCAAAGCGGACTCCAACATGATCGGCATGTTGGAGGTGTAGAAAAGCTTGACAGGGTAAGCCCCGCGCTGTCCACGGAACCTGTTGCTCTTGACAGGGATTTCAACACGGAATCCTTGGAGATAGATGACAACGGCAAAAATGACGGCTGTGGCAATGAGATTCATGACATTGGGGAGTCTGTCTCTCCAGAAGGCCTCACGAAGAGCACGTCCCTTGTCGTTCCATGTGAAGAGGAGATGGAAGAGAGCAACAATGGCGCCTTCAAATTCTGGACCACGCCCAGTGTTAATGGTGGTAGGGGAGAAGGCTTTCCAGACGATGGATTCGCAAATGTTGGTGGCAATGAAGAGAGAGATTCCAGACCCAAGGCCGTATCCTTTTTGAAGGAGTTCGTCAAGTAGAATGACGATAAGGGCGGCAGAAACCAATTGAATAATGAGAAGAAGGCAGACACCTGCGCCAATATCTGATGGACGACCGTAAAGACCAGTTAGCACGTAAACAACAGCTTGACCAAGCGAAATAATGAGGGCAAAGACTAGGAAAATACTATAAACGGAGAACTGTAGATTAGAGGAAATTCGACGTACGTTTCTGTGCACCGCTGAAAAGAGCGCGGTCTTCTTTGAGCGCGAAGTCGACTTCAATGAGGTTGGCACCAGCCAAGAGCTGCATAATCATGCCGGAAGTGACAATAGGACTGATACCAAGTTCCATGAGAGTACCTCTGTTGGACGCCAGGATTACGCGCATCCAGTACAGAGGGTCAGACGAGTCGGAGGACATGATTCCGTAGAGGGGCACTTGAGAGCAGACCAAGAAGATGAGGAGAGTGACTGCAGTCCATAGCACTTTCTGGTTGAAAGGAACCTTTGCGAAGAATTTAGGTGAGCGGTGGGGTAAATTAGTCAGAAGCAGCGAGCTCGACGAACTTTTCGGTCGGGGGAAGAAACCTCTGGTAAAATAGGAAGGAACGGCCGGACGAGATTGAGAAAGCGGACTGAAAAGGTGCTGAGCACTAAGAAACACTCGCAGAAAAAGAGCAAACTTACAGCCACTCATGGTGGTATGGGAAGAGTTGTTGTAAAGAATGCGACGTGGATCACTGAAAGTTGGGACGTGGCAAAATTGCTGCCGAGTTACCACGTGCCCAATTCTCTCAGGTAAGCAATGACAGCATCCGAGTCATTGTTCTTTGGTCAAGACCACGATGAGCGCTCCAGAAATCGTGCATCTTGAATACGAGTCCTTCTCGGCTATCCCTCCGCGCCCAGATGGTTTCACCCGTTTTATATGTTTGTCTGATAGTCATGGGAGCACTTACCCAGTACCTGGATGTTCTGAGGATATTCTTCTCCACTCTGGAGACCTCACAAATATTGGCACACTCGAAGAGTTCGAAGACGTTATTAAATGGCTCAGCGAACTTCCTCATAAATTCAAAATGTAACCGCTTGTCTTGGATCCATTCCCTGCTAACATGTTACGCAGCATCATTGCTGGTTTGTCTGTTTTGGGCTTAGATTCTCAAATCCTCTTAACCTCTGACCTCTGAGGCAACCACGACCTAAGCTTGGACTTGGGCTGGTACTCAAGTGATGACTGGGTTGAATTTTTTGCTGATAAAGAGCAGGTACCTGTTGAAAGTGTACGGGACCTAGTTTTGGGACAAAAAGCTCGGGACGCTGGCATAATATACTTGCAGAACGAAAGGGTCAGCATTACTGATTACGCAAGAAAGCAATGGCTAGTTTACGGTACTCCCGTCCGTTATTTGGATCACAGATGTCTTCCTTCGCTCACTTTTCAGCTATAGTATTCGGTAGAGTTTGGTCCATGGGTTCGTCATTCTAACGGTCATTATAAGTAGACACACCGTTAATAGAGTCTTCAAGGCATTTGGGTACTCCACCGTTTCGGCCCCTGGTAAATCATTGCGAGAGTTCATGCCAAATTATTCTGCTCAGAGCTTCCCTAGATTTTGTTGCCCAGTATCCTTTCAGCGATATATTGTCAGTTTGTTCAATTCCTTTGTCTGTCATGCGACAATTTCATTGCAGGCTGTCTCACGGACCCCCGAAAAACATTTTCGACAAGACAATAAATGGAGAAACCGTGGGCTGCCAGGCTCTTGCTGAACGATTGAAAATTCTTCGCCCCCGTCTCTCTGTAAGCTTGAAATTAGAAGTACCCAAATAACCTATTTAAGTCAACTTAAATTTTAGGTCTTTGGTCATATCCATGAAGATCATGGAGCCGCCATCCACTCCTGGATATCAGGAGCTGATTTGCCACATTATCATGGTTTTGGCATGCAAGATGATGCTCGAGAGGTCTTGGAGAATCTACCCCAACAAGTTACTCTTGAAGGGCCGCCACATGGAACAGAACGTACTGTTTTTGTCAATGCTGCTAACCAACGAATGGGATTGGCTGCGAGGTACCCGAATATAACAGACGAGGAGTATGGTGGCCCTCGTTTTCGTCCTGTGGTCGTCGACTTGAAACATTAAGAGCACTAGATCTCGCACATCGAGCAGAAATATATGCAGCTGATTCATTTGTAATGTTATGATATATTGTATTCTTTCCGAGCAAAATGTGTTAAGTTAGAGGTATCCAAAGAATAGCGATATGCAAGACGATAAGCAATGATGTGAAGGACAGGAATGATGATGTTATGCATCGTTGAGTGCCGATTTAATGAATAATGTGCTGAAGAGATACTGGGAAAGGTGTGAATCATGCAAAGGAAGGTGACGATAACCTAACCAGTCCCAATTCAGTGGTGATCCCAAATTCAAGTTAGACGAAACATACCAGTCTGAAGACTACCCAGGGAAATGCAGTAAATGCCGAGTGGCTCAAGGTCGTCGTCGCCTTCATGCCGCACAACGAACCGAAGGAAGCACAAATCCAACATGTCTCCGACTGAATCGAAAGGAATACGGAAACGCTCTTCCCAAAGTGGATTGAAGCCATTGTTTTTTATGACATTCGTTTTGTACGTGAGGGATCGGGCGAAGTTGGAGGAAGACTGATGAACCAACGGAGGCGGTTGCGTCGGTGTTGCCGGCGGTAAAGGAAGGTTTGACCAGTCCGGAATATGTAGAGATACTTCAACGAACGGGCTCAGAGTAATGTTGTTGATTTCATGGCCATTTTCGTCCTTCGGGCGGGAAAGTTGCTGAGCCGAAATAACAGTGAGGTCAAGAATATGCTTCTTCCTCGTGAGCAGTATAGATTTATCTTTGTTCGTCAAAGCAGGAGGCTTGAGCACGTAGCCTGAGCGCCCATTTCGTTGGAACATGGCGTGGTTGATCATGGTTCCAATATCTTTAAAAAATGAGTCCTGGTCCGGGAGAGCAATAAGAAAAGCTATTTACCAACTGTCTGCCAATTTAGAGCAACAAGCTGAGCACCTGCAACCCAATAATGGTGGGGTTCATAATTTGTTGACCTAAGACGCATGCCCTTCGGATAAATTCGAATTAAATGTGAACGACTGTGCTTGATGAGATCGAGCATTCCAGTCTTGACCATTTTGTTCATCGTGTTTTCTGAAAGGGAGAACATATGTTCTGGTGCATATTCTTCTTTCTTGTTGATCCCTCGACATCGGACGCCGACAGTGTACACCAAACTGAAATTGTTGAGTATCAGGCTTAGCTAACTAGACTGAATACTCACAGTTCTGCAAGAGCAAAGGACATGGGAGGCTTATCGGACTCAGCTCTGCGTACAATGCCAGGCTTATCGGACTCAGTTCTGCGAACAACTCCAGGCTTATCGGACTCAGTCCTGCGTACAATGCCAGGTTTGTCAGGTGGTGAAGTGGAGACTGGAATCTCATGAGAACTAGAGGTTCGACGGCCACTTCGGACGCGTTTTAACATATTCAAGGCTTGCTCTTGTATAATACAATCAGTCGAGTTAACGCTCAAGCTAGGATTTGCATACCTCGAACTGCATCCGACTCTCTTCGCACATGCTTCGATACGGACTCTCGCCGCGGTAATTTAAAACTCGTTCGGCGGTCTGATTGGGTGCCAGGAGTTTCGGATTCTGATGTTGTACTACTTGAACCTTCAACTCCAGAGGAATCGGCCGATGCAAGTTTCTTGCTCAAGAGCATGTGGTTCTTTGTCTGTACAAAGAGTGAGCCAAGTTGTGAGAGGTCAAAACACGAGTCGAACCTTGAGCAGAATCTTGCCTTTCAGATCGTCAGGACTGGGAAGCGCATCAAGTTTGGGACGATCAGCTAGAGGGGAGCGGATTAAAGCATCTCCAAAGACCTCTAACATGATCTTGGCAATCAAATCTTGTTGGACCAGTCCACAGTGAACCTCTGCGGATATGATGATAGGATATGGTGATGTCATGAAGCCATATTTTTTAATCGCTTCACAGACTTCTCGCAGGGAAACCTTGCTAGTCAAAGTCTTCCCATGAAAAATCATAGGTTCTGATAATGGAGGTGCGCCATCGTAAATGTCAACTGTCAACCAAAGGTTAAACTTATAAATTTATCATTCGTCCGAATGGACATACTTTCGACGCTCCGACACGAATAAAGGAGGGCACGAATGTAACCTTCAATGGTACTATCGCCCATGAGCTGGTTTCCTACAAGGTATGTGTTATGAGAGCTGGGAGTGGGTTAGAAGGATGCATAGGAACTAAGTAGCAGGGGCAGCTTACGATGAGACGAAATATTCAGACAGAGGTCGGGTCATGTCGTGCCAAACCTTACTATGACGATCGGAAAAGGAAGGATTGTCTGAGGACAGAAGGAACGTCGTGAAGTCTTGTTTAGACATGACAAGGGTGGGTTGTGGCTGGTCAGCGGAAGTGGTGGAGCTTAAGTCAGCAGGGGCGGTTTGTGTTTTCGAACCAGAAGCGTAGAGGTTGAACAATGTCTGGATTTCTTCGTCACTTGCAGTTGACTACAAACTGCCATGAGCGGCGAATAGAAAATTGGAATTGGCGAAAGACAAACTCGTTGAGATTCCCGTAAGAAGTGCTTGAAGGCCTCTACGTTGAAAACACCATTCGAGCTAGATCTGATATGTCGGTAGAGACGTTCGACTTCTGGGCGAGCTTTAAGAAGCTTGACGAAATAACGAAAATCTTCAAAGTCAAGATAATCTCGCCCTTGTCGGTCCGCTTGCTGAGGGTCTTGATCAAAACGAGAAAGTCTGACTTGAAGGAATACAAACCTTGAAAATGCGTAAAAGATCTTCCCTGTTATGGGCCATACCCAAGCGCTTGCAAAGCCCTTCTACTTCCTCGAAAACGAGTTTCTCATCCTTCTCCTGATCAGAAGCCGTCCAGTACTGACGCTCCCAAACTGCCTGACGCAAAGCAGACTCTCCTAGGCCGGACATGAGAGACTTTCGCACAGCATGAAGTTGTCGAAGAGTCTCATCAAGTTCCCGAAGTGCATCCGCCGTTTCTGCGATCAAGTGCAAGATCTTGTGTTTCGAATCAACAATATATGAGAGAGTAAGCCATCGTTGCTCCCACTCCGCAGGGAGTTGAAATTGTTCTCGATAGAAACGAGCATCTGATTGGGCGCGAATGTCCCGTATGTTCTCCAAAGGGACTAGATAGGGAAAGAGTAAGCATATATGAATAAGAAAACATGGTGACAGGTGGGCGCACTGAGTTTATGAGATTTGGACATAATAACGAGGTGACCCAAGTCAGGTTCAATACGAAGAACAACCTTCTTGCGACGTTTGTTTGAGACCTTGGTCATAGGTAATCCTTGTTGGAGGGAGAAAGGGACGGAGACATTTGGTGGCGGGGCTGTCAGTGGACTGGTTGCAATGGGTTCTTCAGAGATGTCGTGAGGGGGTAAGTCTGATAGAGAGCTTCTGCGTGGACGGGATGAATTGGGTACAAGCACAGGCGCTTGGCTGTATGTTCGACTCCGTGTGAGATTGCGGACGCCGGAGAGCGTTCGCTTGAGGGACTTTGAGACGCTTCGTTTCAGCTTGCCAAATTGGAAGTCGGTGTTGACGGGCTGGATAATTCCAGAAGCGCGCTTGAGCGTGCGCACATTAAGTGTGTCGGTACGCGAACTCTTGTCCATCGTCGCGAAAGTAGGAACATGGACCACAAATTCAGAGCTACTCGAGCGCTGGATCTAAAAGGGTGACCTATTGCTTCCGTAACTAATAACCCTCACCACCGCCTTCTAACATTCACCCTGAACTGCCTCACTGTACAGACGTTTCGGTCCCTCCGCATCATACATATCTTCCCATATCTCCCATCTTTCATGACCTTCAGCTGGTAGTCGTAGAGATTCCTCAAGCGCTGTGACCCAACTCCACGGCTCTGCTAAGCTCGTGTGCTCTTCAATCCCTCCTAGTTCAGAGAGTCAGTACACGTCACTCTATCAAACTGTGGCATCCAAACCTTTCTTTCGGTTCTTTCTTCCTGGTCTGGCAATTTCTAAGAGATCAATCTCGGCGTCTCGAGGCGGCAACCACTCGGAGCTTTCGCCCACCCTCGGTATCCAATCCGCACTTTCTTCGTCGTCGTCGTCTTCTTCCCGCCTCCCGTCTACACGTTCAGGAGGTACAAACTGAGACCCACTCCATTGAACGCCATCCTGCCGCCCAGGATTTCTTCGTCCCTGGCCCATCGGCTTCAACTATCAATGTTAATGTCAGAAATTGCATTCCGCACGAGAACAGTCTAACTTCAACTTGCCTTGAGCTCCTTGTCCGCCGCAATTTTCCGTGTTATGGCTTCAGAAAATGTCATCCCCGCATCTCGAGCAGCGGCACGGAATTCCTAAATTCATTGTTCAGTCTTGATTCAGGTGATTGGAAACTTACGCCCGAGCGCTTACCTTCTTAACTCGTCTTGGGTGGTTTTGGTTTTGCTGCGAGCGCGTCATGTTTGCACCGTTATTAGATGGTATTTCTTTGTTGTACATCACCTAGCATCTGGGCTGTATAAGTACCCAACAATCATGGACTCCTCATGAGTCAATGAAGCGCGCCAGTTAGGTACAAATCTAAGCTTCGGTACCATCCTCCATGACTCTCATGACCTGTCCCGACTGTCCTTCACCGTCGCTCTCCTTGGATACCTCTGATGTATGTTGTTTCTGAGCCTCGTTTCTCCTAGAGCCTGATGGATATTCACATTTCAACCCTCGTTTCATACACTGGTTACAAGTTTGGTCTACATCCACATAATCCGGTCGGCCACAAGTAATCTTCCTTGCTCGACAAAAAATACAAGCCAAAGAGCGCTTGCGGAACCCTTTTCCTCCGTGGCTAAGAGGATCCATCTTGACTCGAAGGGGAGGCAGCGCTGTCGGTCCCGTTGCTTACTGCCGCGGTACCCTTCGGCTATTTTTTGATGTCAACGTAGGTGGCGGTATAAATGCAGGAGGTTTTGTTCGCCAACTTCGCGATAAATTGAGCCTTTTCGCATCATCGGATCCTTGTGCGACTGGTGACGAGCTATTAGGAGCAGAGTAAGTGCTCTCGAAAACGTTGTTGGCTTGAAGCAGGTCATTTAGGTTCTGAGGGAGTTCAATATATTAATCCAAAATTTTTATTTTACTCCTTACTGGTCCTATTGGTCCATTGAGCATCGGCGGAGATTGGGAAGCTAGCCAATAGGCATTGATACTCTCCACATTTAAGGCTGGATCAATGTTTGCCAGTTCCGACGCAGACCATTGAGATCCCAAAGTGGTTTGAGGAACATCGTAAATGTGTCCCTCTAGGAAGCCACGATCGTAGGGGACAAGAATGTCCAGCTCCTCTTGGGTGTAAGTTTTATATGGGTCCGAACACTGACAACTTGTCATTCATACAGCGAACGCTTCAAAGAGAGGAGGTAAGTACGTGGGCATCTTGTCCTTCTCCTACCTCGAATTTCGGCAAAATATAGTCAGAGCCACTGGACATGGGATGCGAGACAAGCAATAGTGAAGAACGGAAACAAGAGGTGCAAGCCTGGACCCACAAACTGTCAAAACATTTACACGAGGCGTAAATTACATAGACCATCATTGTTGTGCATGTATCTGTATGGGCAATTATAACAATGATACAGAGTCACATAATTTATCGTTTAAATTTTCTCGTCTCCATTGAGCGCGGTATAAACTAGCGTCCTTGTACATCCATTTTCTTACGGAAAGTCTCAAACCCTGTATCTCAAATCGCAACATTAGGCCTTTCCGACGTTCATCTTGACTAAGAGTGTGCTGTAAAGGAACTGGGATAGCTGGGAATCGTGGAGCGGTAGATGACGATATCCTTGAAAACACGAATTACTTTCGAACATGAAGTAAAACAGAACGACGCACCCTTTTCAACTTCGCTAAGCGGAGAGCAATATTGGGCAACAGGGATGTCATCATCATCATCACCTTTCAGCTTAACTTGGAAGTGAACAAACACCAAGTCTAGCATTTCGTCTGCAGCACACTCGAACCCAAGACTACATTCCTCATTCCATTGGGGACTAAAGCCGTTGTTATGGACGATTTTCGTGGAGAAATTAATCGCCTTGGGTGTCAGATGGGTTTCTGTTTCTCCTGAAACTTTGTTTATACTCCAGTCTGGAACATGGATGGTAATTTGGACATAGGGGTCCATCAGGGAACTGGAGGTATCCTCTTTACCGTCTTCGTTTCTTGGCCGAGGAAGATGCTGACCGGATATGACTGTACAATTGAAACGGTACCGATGCATTTTGCGCAGCGGCTCTAGTGTCTCAGCTCGAAGAGGCGAAGGCTTGAGTAGATAACCAGCTCTGCCGTTCCTTTTGAAAGATGCCCAATTCATCATGAGTGCGAAACTGATCGAAGGTTGGCAATGGAATGAGTAACACCTGAAGCACGACTTACTCTGACGAGAATATCAGTATTTGAAAAAATAGATTAAAAAATTGCGCGGTACTGACCGAATGTCTGTACATTTATTGCCACCAGTTGAGCCCCGCAAGCCCAGAAGGTGTCTATGATGTAATGAGTATACAATTGTGAAGCCATGGAGAATGAACAAACGGGGAAGATAGTTTGAGCTACTGACTCGTAAGCCCTTGGGGTATGTCCGGACGAGATGAGTCTGCGCGTGTTTAAGAAATCCCTCGGTTCCACATATCTTCTTGCCTGAACTCTCAGATAAGGAAAATATATGTTCCGGGGAATATGTCGTTTTATCGAATCCACGGCATTTGACACCAACGGTGTAGACAAGACTATGAGTACTAGTCAGTGGATGGGCAGGTTTGTGTAACAGAGAAGGGATGACAGGGATGCAAGCGCAAAGCTCATCTTTGGTTTTTCTGACGATGTTTTCGGTTTGCGTTTGATTTTTGACAACAGGCCGTGAACAAGGCCACCGCCTTCCTTCTCTGATTCGCTGCTGCTCTCGTCTAAATCGGCAACAAGAACGGCAGGTTGCTGCGACGGGGTTTCACCACGACTTTGCTCAAGTTCATGGGCAACAATCAAGTTTTTGGCCTTTAACATAATTTTCTCTTTCATTTCCTCCGGACTGGGGAGCTTGGCAAGCTTTGGCCGTCCGCTGACCGGAGCCCTGAAACCATCGATGAAGTCGTTGAAGAATAATAATCAGTGAATCGTACTGAATAAGTTTTGTCCCGAAGATTTCGGTCATAATTCGATAAATTTGCTCTGTTGTGTCTTAGGTGGATGAGGGGCCCTCTCCGAAAACAACTAACCTTGTTTGGCAAGTCCACAATGAACTTCCGCAGATATGATGACAGGATACTTCGACACAACAAAAGCATACTTGTTCACGGCTTCGCAAATGTCGCGGAGGGAGACCTTGCTTGTCAAGGTTCCGCCATGGTAAATCTAAACGAGAAAGAAGCAGAAGAATTTGCAGGATGAAGGAACACGCACCATCGGTTCCTCATCATCGTCTCCATCATAAATGTCCACTTTGCAACAGGTCATGTCCTGGACAGCTCACGGAATATGCATTGGCTTACACTCAACGCTTCGACATCCGAGTAATAGAGCACGAATATAACCTTCTACGGTACTCACTCCGACCAATTGGTGACCAACAAGGTAGGTGTTGTGAGACGAAAAAATGTAATAAGAGCTCAAGGGACGAGTCAGCAGCCACCTTTACTCTATGTTTGGACGTGCCTGATGGGCTGGGTCATATCTTGGTAGACTTGTCCATGCAAAGTTTTGAACGGAGAGTTGTCTTCGGAGAGAGAGAATGACTTGAATGCTTTCAAGTCGACGTATTTGGTCTCTCCAGAACCCGGCTTCGCATACCTATCGAAGATGGACGGCGCAGCTTTAGGATCGACCTAACAGGAGTTTAGAAATGAGAGCGAAGGGATAGATATTACATTTCACCCCTTGAGTCTCAACCAAGAATTTCTGGAACATGGCCGAGTCTAAAACCTGTGCGTCCTTCGCGAGGGCGTTCTTGAAGATTAAGTCGATCTCGGGCCGAGAATCCAATAGCTTCAATGAAACGCTTGAAACCTTCAAAATCCAAGGCAGGAATGATCGTTGGGGCTTAGCTTGCTAAGAATAATGTCAAAAAACAGATGTCATACTTTTGCTTGCATATCGCACCTTGAACAAGGCTTTCAATTGTTCTTGTGATTGTCCGACATTGAGATAATTAGCTAGTTGTTGGATCTCTTTGAAGTCCAATTGATTATCTGGCTTGGGGCCGTTCGCCTTCTTCCAGTATTGTTTGAACCATAGTGCTTGTCGGCGATCCAGCTGGCCCAGCCCTTGCATAAGTCCCTGGCGATCAGTTATCATCTTGGTCAATGTTTCACGCCATAACTTGAACGACTCGTCGTCGTCAGCAATGAGATGGAGCATCTATCCAAAGAGAGAGAGAGGATTGTACATGACGTCAAGAGCACGAAGAGGTACATAGCTGACCTTGTAGGTGTCTCCTTTCAGATACGTGATACTAAGCCATCGAGTCTCGTCTTTCTCGCTCATACCATATTCTTTGCGATGGTATCTGCAGTCAGCACCCGTGCGGATCTCGCGTATGGATTCGATTGGAACTATTCGCGTCTAGGTCAGGCTGGCCGTCGAATGCCGGACGAGTCGGTATACGTACTCGACCGTCCTCTTGAAGAGTGGTAGTTGATTACACCGTGCTCTGCGTCGATGCTAAAGGTGTATCTTTTGCTAAGGGTGGAGATCTAGATGGAGAGAGAAGATCCAGTTAGCCTTAGGCTCGAGAATTTCAAGGATTAGTATAACACAAACTTTGGTCATTGGTGTTCCTCGCACCAGAATCGGTGGAATGATCAAGTCGTCTGGGACTTTTGGAGCTGCCATGGAAGTCGAGAACAAGGGGTTGTAAGTAGCGCCAAGTCCTCGAGGCCAACCATTTGTCACCCTAAATCAGTGACGAGATGGTTTTGTCGCGTACACAGGTACACAGTATTCGGCAGAGATGAGATGAGCGTGTAGCCAAACGGCCAGATCAGCAGGGTGGTGAGAAAAAGTAAGGTAGATTGAAATTTCCCGTAAATATGCATTGATACAATGACCAGAAACAAGGTAATACATTCCTTCAATTAACGATCTTGCGGAAACACTGGTCATCTCGTCTACTTCGGAGGAGGGGTTGATGGACCTAGTCAACGGTGTCACCAAGTAAACCGACAAACATTTTATAAGGCTTACCAAAAAGTCCAGAGCGTGCAGGAGGAGAACTGGGCATGGGAGCTGCAGATGAACTTGCCACAGGTGTGGGCGCAAGTAGAGGGTTCGCTGCAAGAAAAGATTAGATACACGTGATTGAATCATACCAAAGGGAAGTCACTGACGTCGCCACTGGGCCCATGCAGGAAGATCGCTTCGTGGGTTAGCAGCTGGCGGAGCGGGGAGTGGTGCTGCTTGGGGCGGAGGGGTAGCTGTTGCTCGTGGGGGCTGAGCAATGGCTTTCACGCGACGATTGTCTCGTTTGTTCACTACACGCCACCCAGGCCGAGCCGCAACAGGAGGAGCATCCTCTACAGGAGGGGGTACCGGCACGAGCGCTTGCTCTTGACCTGGCGGAGCAGTCTGAAGGAATTATCAGCTTTCGTAACAACCGAGGTCTGTAAAACCTCATACTGCAGGTCGCCAATCAGGATCGTACGCCCCTCCAGCACCGTGCTTCGACTTTACACTCATTAATTCTGCGATTTCACTGGGCAACGGGGTCAGGATTGGTACAGAGAGAATAGCAAGATAGCGTACAATTGCAGAGCACGTCTTTCGTCGCGGAGCTTACCAACTTCATCAAGTAATATTCGGATTTCACTCGAAAGAGCTCTTGTGAAGTTGGTCATATCCCTGAAGGATGAGATGCATGAGAACACGAGGCACAAGCGGGGGATATCATCTTGCAGGTCTTGACGATGCTCACGGCAAGACGTATAGATTCAGCCTTCTTATACTTACTTAGGTGGAGGAACATAAGCAGAAGTCATGATTGTGCGGCAAAGTGGCCTGAAGGTGCTGGTGGGAAGACGAAACTGCCAATGTTGGCGCTGGTGGCGAAACGGTCCCGTGATGGCCAAAACTGGATTGAACCAGATTGCGTATAAAGTATAAACTGTTGGTGTATTGAACTCATTTCTTCTCTGAGTAAGGTCTCCAGGTCCACTAAAGTACCGTTACTATTCAGTGCAGCTTGAAAGAAAGCCACATCTCTCAAGGCCGCCTTCGGTGAGCCCCATCCGCTATCGTTTCCAGCAACCCGCGCAAAGAACTCGTCCACCTCAGTTTGTACTCCAACGTGGGGAAACTCTTAATCTCTTTAATCTCTTTGATCTCTTTTTTCTCTTCAGAGCCATCGGTAGTGACTGTCGTGACCCTCCAAACGGATTGCTGAGATTCCGGGAGAGTCACTTGGCCAACGCTGATCCAACCATTGCTTCCTGTGAAAACAAACATATCAAAAGTTGGCTTGGATGTTGTTGGAGAAGCGAAAGTCATGTCGATGCTTCCATGTGCATTTGGGACTTGGACGATGGCTTGTATGGTGTCATGAGGTTTGAGGATATCTTTGTTCAGAGAGGCGAATGCGGATACACCAGTAATATCTGCAGATAGCATGACTCGAAGAGCGGCAAGTGTGTGCTGGATACCGGTCAGTCCAAAGAAAATTAGGCGATTATCGACCAGACTTACAACCCCGCCATCGAGCTTTATGAGCTCATGAGCACGTTTCTCTCGTTACAGGTTTTGACAAAACTGACCAAGAAGCCTCCTATGGAAGTTGAGAAACTATCGCGATAAGTGTACATATTCAGCATACCTTGATACTCAGGTACTGTACGCCAAGGTGTCTTGTACCACTTGGAATTTTCATCGATGTAATTGACGACTTTTACAGTGAAAAAAGCGACCTTGCCAATCTTATGGTCGTGAATGCTCGATCTCACAAAGCGGAAAGCTATACACTCAGTTAAATGCCCAAGTCGATCTCCAAAACAAACAAACAAAGCAATTTGACAAACCTGTTTCACATTCAAAGTTTTCAGCAATGGACCAGACCAGGCCTGAAAGAACCATTGTAAGCTCGAGCGGCCTTACTGTATCGCGATCATTACACACCTTTGGGTTTAAATTCCTCCTCATAGGTTTTGATCAATTGGAGACCAGCCTCGACGGTGGGTGCTTTGAAAGAAACTAAATAGGTGAAACGCGATGCAAGGAACGACTCACCGACGGGCTTTTCTGAAAGAACATGCTTGTTAGCTTTCAGAGCCTTTAAAATCACCTCCGGCTGGGTGGTGATTGGAAGGACCACGATGACAGCGTCAATGTCATCTCTTGCTAACAGAGCATCGAGGTTCTGATCTTGGCTGGCATCGTGATAGATGGTAGGTTGTTTAGAGCCTTCTAACTTCAGTGCAGTTGAAGCAACCTTAGAGATCGCTAGGGCCGAGCTTTCCGAACGAGAATAGACAGCCTGATAAGCTCTTAACAAAAGCAAGGGCGGTGCAAAACGGCGAAATGAGTGTCTGTCTACCTTCAATACAGGAAGTCTGCCATGTTTAAGCAATTCGGCGAATGCAGGAATGTGCGCTAATCAATAAAAATATTATTTAGATGAAGAATCACCAGATAATCCTGGCAAGCACGGGCCTTCACGAGCAAAAAGACCACCACCAAGGAGAGCGAAGCCTTTCATCCTATCCGAATCCGTGCAAGATGGCGGTCCAGAGCAAGCTTTTCTGAATTAGTCTCCTTTCTAGCGTGACTTCGAGGACATTCCGATAATCGTCCGTCTGCCAACTCGCCGCTGAAACGGGGTCGTGCGTTCCATGATTTTAAACCTCGTTATTCGCTTGGCTTGGACTTATCTACAGGTAGTGAAGGGGTAGCATGGGTTGTTGTTCATCGAACCCGAAAAGGTTGAGGTCCCTCCTCCGCCTTGGAGCAGTTCCACCACCACGCGATTTGCCAAGACCACGCCTCTCACGCCTTCCTGGAGCCAATTTTCCGACTTAGAGTATAATTTTCCTTCTACCATTTAGGGTATGGCGAATGGCAACCCTCGATCTCAGTGGTCGTCCGCCCTTTCGCGGAAGTTTAGTTCCCCGCGTCACTCCCCATATCCCCCCGGACTTGCGCCGTATCTTCCGCTTCTCTCATGTCCCGCAATCAAGGGCATTACTCCGAATCCCCTTGAGCGGCAGAATCCAGAGAACCATCACATAAGAACAGCTGAGAACCAGCCGACGCTTGTGTCTAGCCGTCGAAACCTCGGAGTAATATTCTCTCGTACTTAAACGGAACACCACCTCTTCAACTTGTTCGCCTCCATTCGCACTATCATGACTGCCACGACAGACAAGAAACTTCCCAAAGAGCATGTCCTTCATACTGGATAAATATGCAAAGAAATTAACCAACCTTCCAACAGTTTCATCTGGGGTTTTGCCACCGCTAGCTTTCAGATTGAAGGTCAGCCAACGTGGTCATCTCGTGCAAAACTATATCTTACTGACGTTTCATAGGCTCTGTCGATGTAGATGGTCGTGGCAAGTCAATTTGGGACGATTTCCTAAAGCTCCCTGGTCATACAGTATGGCTCCCATCATCACCCCTCGTGCCTGGAAGTTAACTCATCTTTGTTAGCTTGACGGAAAGAACGGAGACGTCGCTACTGACTCCTACAAGCTCTGGAAACAGGACGTTGCTCTCCTAAAAGCTTATGGCGTACGGTCGTATCGGTTCTCCATCGCTTGGTCTCGAATTATTCCTCAAGGTGGGAGAAACGACCCCGTAAATCCAAAGGGAATCAAGTTCTACTCTGACCTTATCGACGAACTGATTGCGAACGACATTATCCCTTTCATCACTCTCTACCGTTAGTCCAACATCCTTTTCCTTTCATTAAGTCCAGAATTGGATACTTATTATTTCCGTAGATTGGGACTTACCTCAGGCGCTTCATGAGAGGTACAATGGTTGGCTCAACAAGGATGAAATTGTCCAAGACTACGTTCGATATGCTAAGGTGGGTCGCGTGTGAAACAGACCTCGATTATTGTTTCTCATTGAGAACAGGTCTGCTTCGAAGCATTCGGTGACAGGGTCAAGCATTGGCTTACCATGAACGAACCTTGGTGCATTTCCATTTTGGGCTATGGACGTGGACCTTTCGCTCCTGGACACCAATCTTCGACCGAACCTTGGATGTACGTCTCTTGTAAACACGTTGCTCTCCGTTTCCTTAATACGTGATGGTAGTGTTGGACACAGCGTGATCCTTGCTCATGCCTACGCCGTGAAAGCGTACCGTGAAGAATTCAAGGACAAGCAAGGTGGCCAGATTGGTGAGCAACCCATTTATCGAGCGATAGGCAACCCTTTTGACTCCCCTTCAGGTATTACATTAAATGGAGACATGCAGCTACCGTACGATCAGACCCCCGAGAGTAAGTTATTTTGTCAATTTTTGTGCTTACTATGCTCAGACTCTAGCATAGACATTGCTGCCGCCCAGCATGCCCTGGACGTTGCTATCGGCTGGTTTGCTGTAAGTTGACATTTTGAAGCCGTCCAATTTTTGGGTCTAAGTATACTAGGATCCCATATACCTAGGACATTATCCGCCATATTTGGGAGAATTTCTTGGCAATCGTCTTCCTGTCTTCACGACAGAAGAACTTGCAGTCGTGAAAGGCTCTTCTGACTTTTACGGCATGAACACCTATACTACAAACCTCTGTCAAGCTGGCGGCGATGACGAGTTCCAGGGCAATGTCGATTATACCTTCACCCGACCAGATGGTACTCAGCTTGGTACCCAGGCTCACTGTGCGTGGCTTCAAGATTGTAAGTTTCTCATCACGTTTGATATTGTATATATGCTTAACATAAGATTGAGATGGTCCCGGTTTCCGCCTCCTTCTCAACTACCTCTGGAACCGATATAAAAAGCCCATCTATGTGACAGAAAATGGCTTCGCGGTTAAGGACGAAGACTCCTTACCCATCGAACAAGCGTTGAAAGACGAAGCCCGCGTTAACTACTTCAAGGGTACGACGAAGTCCCTGATGGAGGCCGTTCTTGAGGATGGCGTTGATGTACGTCTGAGGAACTCTTTATAAGCTTTTAGTGTTCTAAAACCTGCAGGTTCGCGCATACTTCCCTTGGTCAACATTGGACAATCTCGAGTGGGCTGATGGTTATGTGACAGCGGTTTGGACTTACCTATGTAAATTTCGATACCCAAGAGCGCATCCCGAAAGACTCGGCCAAGTGGGTCACACGGGTAAGTCGACGAGAGTCTTGATTGCTTTTATGGATGACATCTGACTGCATTTAGTGGTTCAAGGACCATGTCGAGGGCGAAGTTGAGGTGAAGGATGCGCCTGCATATGATGCTAAACTGGATTCAGCTGTACGGGACATCAACAAGAGCATCCGTGCAACACTATCCAAGCCGGCGTCGCCGCCAGCCGCTCCCACACCGACACCCTCATCGTTCATGGCCCTGTTCATCGCTAGATTTAGAGGGTACATCTTCCGTTTAGTATCACTCCTCTTTGGGAAACCAAAGACTTTGTAGCTGCATAACACAGACTGTACCATTAACCACTTGTATGAATTCACCGCAAGAGAGAGAGAGCTTTTTGTTCGGAACCTTTTGAAACTGTCCAGTCGACGACGACCATCATGTCTTCAAGTCTTGCACTGTCCTAGACCTTTGACCGATGATAGTATCCGACCCAAACCCTCCAAGCGACGAAAGGTTAACCATGCTTGTCTGGTAGATGTTGCACTTTTGTTGAGCAAGGACTCTCTCTCATTCAAATCCATTCATTAGTATTGCCGCCGGTCCCATATGACGTGCGACGACTCTCGTCCTTGTGCTCGAGTTGAGCATGCCCAAGCGCAATCTATGGACTATCATTGCTCACATTTTGTTTCGTAGTGTGTTAAACGCGGGATCGGAGATAAATGTCACGACGAATCCACCAGGCCCACAGGAAAACCGGCTGTGTCCTACCATCGCACCTTCAGAACCCCTTCCCCCCCTAAATCAACAAGTTTCCTCCCAACCTTCCGAATTCTCGTCCCTTAACTCCATGTGGAATGTTCAAAATCCGTTCGGTTATTCTTCAGAGACTTTAGGAAATGAATTCGCCGTCCTCTCCGATTTCCTCGAAACTTTGGGCAACGATGATGCCTTCTTTAACGAATCAGTTGCACCTTCCGTGCTCACAAACTCTTCCTATGATCCCCCTGTGCAACCTGAAGTACAGCCTGAGCAATCATCGTCCTCTGTGGAGGTCAAGGTGGAAGGTTCCCCTAAGATTCCCTACAGTTATTCCAGCCGCAACCAAGACAGAAAAGTTTCTGCTTACTGCTGCGGATCAAGAATCTGGGTCCCGAGATCAGCGGTTGAAAAGGGTCATACAAAGTAAATACGAGGCTGGGCTTCTCAAGCCGCACAAGTACGCCAAACACAATCTCAACGAGACAGACGCTTGCTCAAACAACACCCTCTCTAGCTATGTAAAAGGATATGCGCGGCTCTCCCGATGGATGGACCGAAAGTATATCGTTATCCCTCATCTAACTTGATCCTTGAAACTCATACCCATCTCAGTGTTTCTCAAGGAAAGCAATAGATTCTTAACGGTCTTGAAGTCTCATCTAAACTAGACATTGCAGCTTCTAAACAGCAAATTCTTCAGCCACTTTCAGTCCTTCGTCCGAAATTTCGAGTATGTCGTTCTGTCTTTTTGATACCAGTGTACTGAAGACTTTTTGTTCCAGGCGGTTGCACAGTCCCTAAGAGATATTGCAAGTATTTATTCAACATGAAAACCAACTGATCAAGCTCAGCTCCTTGGAGGATCTCGTTTTCATCGAAGAAGCATTTGAGAGGATGCTCCTTGACTAGTTAGTACTTGTAGTCCCTGCAACTGGTACTGCGTCTGACGAGACTTGAAAGTGATCGCGTATTTTCGGCAATGGGAGTACCGGCTTGCCTTTGGCGTCGAACTGGTGAAATATACAAGGCGAACCGCTGAAGTAAGGCTCCCGCTACCTCTTGCTATTCCTAAACTCAAAGCTCGTAGTTTACGGAACTACTCGGCCTGGACGGTAATCTCATGAGAGATGGTCGTTTGTGTATATACGAGCTCATGACGGAGGACTCTGCAGTCAATTATTGGGAGGTCAGCTCAGCATTTCATGATTTTATCTTTATACCACTGAACATTAATAGAAATACGGAGCTATAGCCTTTAACTCTGAGCAGAAGACTGTAGTTGACGAGTTGCCAGTTTAAAAAGAAAGATGGAAGGGAAGAGACTTGTGTTGATACTTGTGCTTCCTTGACCGATACGACGAGATGGATGGGGTATCCCGTATGCAAAAATATATATCTTGAAACCTGCGCATTCGACTAACTCCCCGTTCAGGTCAATGATTATCGGCAACTTCATTGTATGTTAAATTGCAAGTCGAGCCACTACTAGGAGCACCCTGTATGTCGAGTTGAAGCATTACTTCGTGTATACGGGAATATATAAGGATACACTTGAGGTCATACAACCTCATCAATCTTGCCCCATATAATTGCTTGGAAAATTGACACTTGTGGAACATCAAGTACTGCCTGGATCGTTTATTAAAATTTTGAGAAATAGTAAACCGAGGTCAGCGAACTTACATCCACAAGAACGTTAGGTAAGCCATTCAAAGCAGCCCTCTGTCCATTTTGCTAGCCCAGGCAACAACGCCGCCAGTCGTATTCGATTGAGATCTCCGCTGCCCATGGCTTGAACGTCGGTCTCTGAACCTCCAAAGACATCCTGTTCCATGTCTGCAAAAAATCGTTCACATGCTCGGTCCAAGCACGCGTCCAGCACAATTGTAAAGTCGGCGGAGGTGATCCACTGCTTGGCTTCTGCAAACAATTCATCAAAAACGGAGTCTTCTTCGATTGGACCACTGAGAAGGAGGGAGGATTGAGAAAGGTTGGCGCCAGAGGATGAAGAGGATGAAGAGAAGCCACTGTTTTTCAATACATGCTGCATCGTTTCTCTTGTTGGTGGTAATACTGTCGAGAACAAGCTAATAAGAACATTAGCAATCCGCGCCACTTACAGAACAAGGGAAATGAACTCACTCCGTGTGGCGTTCACGTCCTTCGAAAGTAATTTCATGCTCGACGCGTCGGCGAACATCGTGGACGAGACGATGGATGTCAATGGCTGCTAAGCGAGTCTTCAAGGATACGCTGAGGAAAAGTTAGGTCTTGGATACGGGAAGCTGAAAGCGAGTTCACCCTTCGAAAACGTCTTCGACACCTCGTCTAACACGCTCTGCCAATGTCCCGCCAGCCTACATGGAGGATCCACCAACTCATAGTCAAAAACTTGCTTTCTACTTGGTCCGAGATCTCAAAGCTCTCTTCAGCGTCTGCAGGTCTCAAATAAGCTTCCATTTAGAAGGTTTTCAAATCCTTGCGATGTTCTCCAAAGCAGGTTGCTGAGGGATAACTGAGATTGTAGCTGTTCTTGTACCCGTTCGTCGCGTTCAGCTTGTCTCACAGCGGCAACATACTTCATTCTTGCGAGTAGCGTGAGTTGTATTGTTGTCAAGAGTGAAAAGATTGATGTTGCATATATTGTCGTAAGTGTTCGGGTGATGGCTGCATATGTACACGTTGAAGAGGTGATGTAATTTCAGCAAGAGAACACGTACTGAGAAGCTTCAACTCTGTCCATAGTTCGACTTTTGTTTTCGTGCCTAGCATGGAGGAAGTTGCTGATATCTCTGACTATAGGAAGTTCAGTCACTAAAAGATTGGGGTATGGCAAAGAACATACGAATTTGGACTCTGAGAGTGAAGAGCCTAGCCTCCCATCTGCACTTACTGAGGAGCTTAGAGACTCTGGTGCCGATTCATTATTCAAATGTGAAGAATGAAGAGCTGAGGTGGATGTTGAAGCGTCAACCCAGCTTTGTAGGCCACTTGTAGAAAGATCGGTAGGAGCAAAAGAATCTGGCGTGGCAACTGATGACATGGCTGACGAAGCGACATCTGAATTTACATCGCCAGCCAGTTCCATGCTTGAAGCCACACTAGGAGGTGAGTTTCTTGAGGAG
Source organism: Flagelloscypha sp. PMI_526 (assembly GCA_021399455.1). Lineage (NCBI taxonomy): Eukaryota > Fungi > Basidiomycota > Agaricomycetes > Agaricales > Niaceae > Flagelloscypha > Flagelloscypha sp. PMI_526. The sequence goes on from JAJTUO010000002.1 coordinate 633,900, forward strand.
CCTGAACGACTTGAGTTGGCTTGTGAGCAGGTCTACGTCCATGTTGGATAATATTTGGTCGGATAACGATGGGAGGAGTGCCATGACAGTGTATAGAATGTCTTGCTGGTTTTGAGTGTATCTACGTTTGAGACTAGACGAGGACTGGTTAGCCGGAAGGTATTAAAAAGGGTGGAGGAAGGTGGCGAACACGGCAGGAAGCTGTTCTCTGGGATTCTAGAGAGTGTTTGACTTCTTGAAGACGACTTGAAATGTATGAATGAATGCAATACACTGTGCTGAGAATGCCTGCAGCCTTCGCAAGGCCCACCTTGCGTCGTTTCACTGCTCGTAGCATATTCGTCGGGTGCAAAGAGCTGTTCTGTAAGAAACAATCATCACCATGGTCAGTTTATGCCATCCCCTGGCTTTCACATGCTTTTGAATTTCCCTCTCTCTCAACACTTATTCTTCAGGGCGGAGGCGGACGTTATCCTTACCCGAAATATGTCTACTCCCCATCTGGCGGCTGGTGGACTCGTCCTAAAAACTGGAAGTCGAACACTTTCATTGCATACTCTGGCATCCTCGGCCTCTCCGCTTGGATTTCGTGGGTAATTGTGCGCAATGCTGACGTAAATAATTATATTCCTATATTTTGCATTCTCTGAACTTCTGGCACAGACTGTTGATGACAGACCACGAAGGCGAATTGCCAGTGTACGTTCATCGCTCATCCGCTGCCACTGCTCTCTCAATGTCTTATCTCATCTTCTAGGAACCAACAACATAGAATTTGTCTATCTCATAATCAAACTCTCGCAATTTTGAATGTTCCTGAGTGGGCTATGGCCACATACAAAGTTTGTTTTCGAGGCACCAGACTCGTTTGAAAGTCCCCTTCAAACGTTCCTTATGCCAAGTTTCTCAACTCCTCATCTCTGCATCCCTCTTCTTATCTTTATTAGTTTTAATCCGCGCTACCAAACGTTGTCACTTCGACCCTGGACAACGAACACTACTCAGAGACTTGTGTTCATCCGACTCCACAAATCCCCTTAATCGAATCTTGGCTTAAACGGGTCACCAAATCTATATACATTCCAACCAGATTCTTGTCCATTCGGCCTATTCATCAGTCCTCGTCTTCAATAATTGTCATCATATCGTTTAGTCTGAAATGTCTTTGAGATGTGCATATATTCAACAAGAGCAGCTGTGACGCACGTATGGACGAGTGGACGCATAACAGTAGCAACCTGCGAGCACTTTTGCAAGAAATTGGGATCCAGCACTTCAGAATCCGAAAACCTTCAAAATGTCAGGCCAACGACTCCGTCAGAGAGCATGTCACCATACTTATGAGCTACAGCAAAGGACCGACACTTGAGCAGATCTATGTCAGGGTGGTCCTTTGCAACGCCCTGTTCACAAGACTGCGTCAGAAACGTGAGGTTAGCAGCATGGTACAAGGTATTCTGACCTTTGGGGCGCTTTTGAGCTCGTCATCGCGTCCGAAGATACCGCGACGTTCACCTTTTTTCCCTGGACTGGCCTCTCCAAAGAGAGCAACAAATTCTGGAGCTTCAAGGATATTTCGTAGCCTTTGAGGGTTTCGCTGAATGTTCGTTCTAGAAGAGCTACTGTTTAGAGTGTGTATTTTATCCACCGCATGTGACGAACCGAATGTTGGCAAGCTCATCTCGTCCAGGACACCACGATCCTCCAGCAATAAAGACCCGCCACCAGATTTAACTAGAAGGGAGGTAGGTTTTAGTGCATCGAAAATGCAGATGTTACATACTTGACCTATTAGTCAGAGGGTACGGAAATTAGAATCAATCGAAGTTTTGAGACAGTAGGAACCGTACACATGATCTAATAATGTCATGAATATTCAAGGATGTTGAGTTCTGAAGTGAAACATACAAGCTGCAAAAATACCCTTGCGATCGCTTCGGGACCAACTGGCAGACATGTTCGTTTTGTAAGGCGTCTTATCGTTGCTGAAGCGAATCTACTAGCAGGTTAGATGCATCCAAAGGCTCATATGAATATCTAACATCTCTGTATATGCGGTGTATGACGTCCTGGATAAGAGATGAACGAGCAGGCGCGGTTTCAACACAGGCTGGAACAGACCTTGGGAGGTAGAGGAGGAATTTGTGGGTCAAGCTCGATGAGCAAGTCTGTCCACTTCTCTACGAAGCACTAGACATAGTTGTGAGTGTATTTACAGGCGGATAACAAGAATAGACGAACCTTCCATTCGTTCTCCTGCAGCACGATAGACAGGGTCGTGGAGTTTAAACCTGCCCTGATCCTTCAGTCGGCAGAGGTTAAGAAAGAAAAAAAAAGGCAAGACCAATCTCTATCATTACAATCGGGGTCTTCCAATTGCTTAAGAAATGACAGTGTGTGTTGGGATATTTGACCAGGTGGTGCGCGTTCACTTGGAGCATTCACAATGCGACCCACGATTTCTTGGCCTTCCTCCAGCTCTATATCAGAGTACTCGTCATCGGAAGCCTTCTTCTTGTATTTGGTGACTTTTTTGCGTGGTCTAGAAGTTGAATTGCGCTTGGTGCGCTTGCGAGGGGAATGAGAGTCTGAGTCTGAGTCATCATCCAAATGGTCACTATCGATATCTCTGCTCTTGGCGCGGTTACGTTTCTTTGAGCTTGCGGCTGCGCGCTTGGGTCGAGTTCCCGAAGGTTTTGGAGGTGTGGACTCTGAGCTAGACATTGATGCAGGTGGCCGTCGGGACGCGAGAACAAACGCGTGATGTCACACTCCAAGATACGAACTAGTTCTCGTTTGCCCATTACTACTTGTACCAGCTGCGTTACAATGGGCCGTAATCCACTCCGTCTTTTCCTGCAGTGACAATCAGGGTTGACCAACCATGCCTCGTTTCGCTCCTCCTGGCGTCAGGTTTCTAATCAACATCTTTATCCGCCTAACGATCTACCTCTCCATACTGTTTCTTGGCCTCCGAGTTGTAGCGTCTGCTCTTGAAATCCATATTCCCATATGGGCACTCGTTTTTGGTCTCCCTCTTGTTCTTCCCTTCGTGATCACCCTTCGAGGTTCGTTTTAAATCTTCTCCTTAGTACCTTTGGAAGGTTATTATATTGGGCAGTTCTCTGGAGAGACTTGAAGCACAAGCGTGCAGCTCATGCTCTGGGGGCTCGGATGCCTCCGACCCTTAATACAGGGAAGGTAGCCAACTACGATTTCCTAGCTACCCAAATGCACAACTTCACGCACGGCTATCCAAGTAAGTGTTCTTGCTCCAGGACGGTCTGCAGTGAGCTTATTAATTTGATACTAGGCGATGGTCTCGACGAGCTGGCAAACGAACTCGGCCCAATGTTCAATATTCGCGTCCTCTGGACCAATACTTTATTTACTACTTGCCCCGAGCATCTCAAGCTCATTCTAGCCACCGACTTTGGAAACTACGAAAAAGGTGCGTGATTCTTGTTGGTTACCCTGGTCGTAATCTGACTATGTCAAGGGCCACTCTTTCGCAAAGCTATGGCAAGTATCTGGTCAGGGTCAGCTAGACCCGTAATTCATCAACTTTCTTCTAGTTCGATGTTTTAGGAGATGGCGTCTTCAATTCTGATGGTGCGTATGACTACTTCTTGCCTTTGTGTTATCCTTTATAAGCAATCAGGCGAGATTTGGAAGTAGGTTTGAATTTTGCTACTCCGCCTGTTGTTCACTCACATTTCTTACCAAGATTTCATCGTGGACTTACTCGACCCCACTTCAACCGAGAGAAAATCACCGACTTTCATCTATTTGACCGTCACGCGAATACTGCCATTCAGCTTATTAAAGAACGATGCTCCGCAGGGTTCGCTGTAGACTTCCAAGTGAGTAATGCATTCATTCAATTGCCTATTAACCAGTATTCTGACTATTGGTCACAAGGACGTTTTACATCGATTTACAATGGACACCGCAACTGAATTCCTTCTCGGCCATTGTGTCTATACTTTGACTGCAGGGTTACCTTACCCTCATGGAATCGATGCTCCTCCTTCAAATCACACAAAGTCTCCAGTACAAGATAACGGCATTTTTTGCTCAACCGTTGACCCCAATGAATTCGCCTCCTGCATTCCAGGACTGCCCAATTCGCTATCGTCGCTCGTGAACGTCGTGGACCGATATGGCCTCTATTCGAGATGTTCGTCGATGCCACAGCTAAGCCGATGAAGGTTGTAAATGCATTCATCGAGCCGTTGGTTGCTTCCGCCGTTGAGCGGCAGTAGGCACGCTCAGGAGCGCGAAAAAGACGCTTGAAGGAGACGAGGACGAGGCGACAGCTTCTCGACCATCTCGTCAAGTCCACCTCCGACCTCAAAATGCTTAGGGATGAAACTCTCAACATTCTCGTTGCTGGGCGTGATACCACTGCAAGCACTCTCACGTTCATTGTCCACTTCTTAGCCAAGTATCCTGAAGTCATGCGCCGCCTCAGGTGTGAGGTTCTCGAAAAAGTGGGGCCAAGCCGTTTACCAACTTTCGAGGACATCAAAGATATGCCCTAGTTAGTCTCTTCCCTTGAGTTTCTCATTTGTTGCTTTGAATTGGCCTAGTCTTCGAGCTGTTTGCAATGAGAACACTCCGCTTGTATCCGGTATGTCGCCGATGCTGCTGCACTAAATAGTGTACGTGAGACCTGACCTTTCTATAGGTGGTTCCTTTCAATGTCAGGTATGTGGTGTGTTTGATCAATGTTCTATTAGAACTCAATGTTTGATAAGGTCGTCGGGTGAGGCTCGGGTCTGGCCTTCCCCAGATCCTAATGAAAAGCCGATCTATATTCCGGCAGGGGTCGAGTGAGTACAAAGCATTGCTATGAGAGACGAAATCTGATGATCATTGCGATTTGTTTAGAACATGTTATTCAGTTTTTATGATGCACAGGCGAAAAGACTTATGGGGCCCAGATGCTGAGGTGAGAACCTTCGTTCAAGCTGGATGAACTCTAAAAAAGAAAGCACTGTAGGAATTCGATCCAGATAGGTTTCTCGATGGCCGCCTACCTAAATATCTTCTGAAGAACAATTTCATCTTCCTGCCATTCAATGCTGGACCTGTAAGACCTCCCCTTGCTCGTATTTGTTCACTGATGGGATATCGTATTTTGTTTAGCGTATTTGCTTGGGTCAGCAGTTTGCATACAATGAAGTAAGTTTACCACCAGTGATATGTTGACAAGTGACCACCCGATACCTAGATGAGCTACTTCCTTATCAAGCTTTTACAACACTTTTCATCCTTCGAGCTGCGACCAAACGCTGGCCCGCCCCATTCACGTCCTCCAAAGGAATGGTCGAATGCTAGCGGTCGAAAGGAATCGATCAACTCAGACCTAAAAGTCATTTGACTCTCTATACTGAAGTAATTTACTCGTTCATCGTTCTCTGCCTCCCTATTGACTCATTCTCCAAGGGGGGTCTGTGGATCACAGCAACTGAAGCGGCTGGATACGAATAAAGGGGTTATTCAATTTGACGAAAGAATGCTTTCCACATATAATCAGTCTAGAACTCGTTACGCGTGATGTCGCGTCATCCTCCTTTCGTGTTTTGTCTCTCTCTCAATATTTAGACCCTTCTAGAACTGCATCTTCGCGTTAAAGCGGAGATCAGGAGTGCCGGAAGCGGGACCTTCACGTCTAGAATCTTTCACCACTTGTTTCTTGTACCTTGATGGGCTTGGCCATAGCAATGCTGCTCTAGGCGCTCAATTTCTGGCTTTTACTTTGCGTGTAGCCACCGGTTTGAATGCATTGTTTGTAGTTTGTATATTAAGATCTAAACAGGACTGTAGACCCTGCACCATTCCGCTGTAGGGCATTTCTAAATCTAGGTTGCACATTCATGATATAAGACACATTTCGGAACCCTGGCACCTAATTCAGCCCGAAAGGCGGGATTCCTGTGCCGTTCACGGCATGGAATAATATTAATCCTACCCAGTCCCTGAGCTTCAATTGCCCATTTGTTGGTGAGAGCGGCCGTACGAATGGTTGGAGGAGATCTTATCGTCTTGGATGGTAATTGGCGGACATATACTGAACCTACATACCTCTTGGCAAGCACAAAAGCGAAAGTCGCCGGGCTGTACTTCGTTCCCGATCGTGGGAGTGACGGTCATGAGACCAAGAATGCGGGGATTGGCCTTATAAAAGGCTTGCTGTCTTAACTTCGTACATACACTTTGACTCTTCCCATTCTCTACAATGGCTGAGGAACCTGTGCCTATTCCCCGTTTCCCTGTCGCGCCCCGCGTTGCATCTGGAGATAAGAAACCCCATGTTGGCCCTGATCTCAAAGCGTACCAAAACGCTCATGCTGAGAGTGTTGGAGAGGGATCTGATAAGTTCTGGGCGTATGTCTCACTCCCCATCGTAAATTGTTGCCTTACGACAAAACTTATAGCGATATGGCGACTGAGCTTCTACACTGGGATCCGTCCCTTTCAAGACGGTTCGTTCAGGATCGTTCATCAACTGGGGACATTGCCTTGGTTCCCTGAAGGTGGGCTCAACTGGTGAGTGTTCTGGCCATCGATGCTGATTCAGATTTTGATGCAGCTTCGTTCAGCTTCATACAATTGCGTCGACAGGTCCGTACAAATCTCCGTGGTTTCAACGGCAATTAAAACTTATTCCCTTTCCCCAGATGGGCATTCAAAGAACCGGATCGCCCGGCTATCATCTACGAAGCGGATGAGCCTTCTGATTCCAGGATCGTCACATTTTCTGAGCTCCTCTCTGAAGTTTGTCGTGTGGCCAACTGTTCTCAAATCTCTCGGCATCAAGAAGGGAGACACTGTCTCAATGTATCTTCCGATGACTTGGCATGCCGTAGCCGCGTTCTTGGCTTGTGCTCGTATCGGTGCCATTCACTCTGTTGTCTTCGCTGGATTCTCGTCCGAATCTCTTCGGGACCGAATTCTGGACTGCCAGAGCAAAGTTCTCATTACTTCTGATGAAGGCCGTCGTGGCGGAAAAACTATTGCAACTAAAGCTGTCGTTGACGCTGCCCTAAAGGAATGCTCAGTTGTTCAGCATGTTCTCGTTCTCCAAAGGACCGGTAAGGAGGTACCTTGGACTGAAGGCAGAGACAGGTGGTGGCATGAAGAAGTAGCCAAAGTCCCCGCATACTGCCCACCTGAGGTTATGTCTGCTGAAGATCCCCTCTTCATTCTCTATGTAAGCCATATCGCCTTGAGGTGAATTTCGTTATGTTCTGACCCATGATCTATTTTATAGACGTCTGGCTCTACTGGTAAGCTTCTATCCCTTTGTTGCTCGTTCGTGTGCATAATTCGTGTGCTCTAGGCAAACCAAAGGGAGTTGTTCACACCACTGGTGGCTATCTTTTGTGTGCGGCGATGACTGTTAAGTATGTCTTCGACGTTCACCCTGGCGATCGCTTCGCTTGCATGGCTGACGTTGGTTGGATCACTGGACACACGTATGATATCCCTCAGCACAGACACACATTAGGTTTACCTGAGCTTCAGATATATTGTTTATGGCCCTCTTGCCAACGGAGTCTCCACCACAGTGTTCGAGAGTACCCCCGTCTATCCTTCTCCATCGCGTTATTGGGAGACTGTGGATAAGTATAAGCTTACTCACTTCTATTCCGCTCCCACTGCCATTCGTCTGCTTCGTCGCCTCGGCGAGCAGCATGTAGCCAAACACGACCTAAGCTCTTTGCGTGTCTTGGGTAGTGTTGGAGAGCCCATCAATCCCGAGGCCTGGCATTGGTATAACGACCATGTAGGCAGAGGTCAGTGCGCCATTGTTGACACTTTCTGGCAAACAGAAACAGGGAGTATTGTCATCAGTACGTTTCACAAGTAACCACATAAATTTGTTAACTCACCATGAATAGCCCCGTTCCCTGGTGCGATTGAGACCAAGCCTGGTTCAGCGACTGTTCCATTCTTTGGGCATGAGCCCGTCATCCTGGATGCTGTTACCGGATCTTTGTTGGAGGGAAATAGCGTTGAGGTTTGAGGTTTTATTCAATGATACAGTTAACGTCATCATATACGTCCTATAGGGCGTGCTTTCCCTTAAAACACCTTGGCCGTCGATTGCCCGAACAATCTGGAAGGATCACAAGCGATATATTGAGACCTATATGAAGCCCTACCCCGGATTTTTCTACACTGGAGACGGTGCTGCGAGGGATGAAGATGGCTACATCTGGATTAAGGGTCGTGTTGACGACGGTCTGTAAATTTGCTTCACCCATATGATGTAAAGCTGAACTTGAGACCAGTTATTAATGTCTCCGGGCATCGTCTCTCCACTGCTGAGATTGAGTCCGCTCTCATATTACACAAGGGTGTCGCTGAGACTGCTGGTACGCCCTGTCCACTTTTTCCCATCCCTAATATCTCATTTGCTTTTTTAAGTTATTGGCACAGCTGACGAGTTAACCGGCCAAGCTGTTTATGCCTTTGTTACTCTTAAACCGTATGTTTTCCGAAAAAGACTTAGCTTTTACTTGGCTAATATTCATTTATTTGATCTAGCGAATTTACCTATGACCCCAATGAAGAAGCCGGTTTGGCCAAGGAGCTAGTCCTTCAAGTTCGGAAAGTCATCGGTCCCTTCGCTGCACCCAAGAAGATTTACATTGTCAATGACCTCCCGAAGACGAGATCTGGCAAGGTTCGCTTGTTTCCCGTCTGATTTTAAGTGCACATCTGAACTAGATCCCAACTTTTAGATCATGCGTCGTATTATGCGAAAGATTGTGGCTGGAGAAGGTGACCAGCTTGGGGATTTGAGTACTGTTGCTGAACCAGGTATTGTGGATCATATTAAAGAAAAGGTGGCCTCGTCTTAGGCAACTTTGGGGCTGTTTACATGCATGTAAGAATAGGGTAGACGTGCTACGTATTTGTACATTAAAGGACATTCGAATGGGAAATTTTACTGGGTTTCTAATCGAAAGGTACGGGTCGAATTCCTGGACCACTTAACTTTTCTCCAGCCAGTCTTTGTTGGGCAGCTGCAAAACCTGATGGCACTGGAATTCCGCAGCAATCTGCCCATGTACCGTTTGTATGTATATGTCCATGGGAATCAGTTTCCGCAGATATAGGAGGGGGAGGACCATCATAAGGAAGGAGAGATCCAAAGAGAAAATGTTGTGCGACAGGCAGTTTGTTCATGACTTCAGCGACATACATCTTGATCATCCCAGAATTGACTTTATCCCAAGTTTTCACCTACATTGAACATGATGTTAGAGCGAGTGAAGAAAAAGAATAAATGTGTTGACCAACCGCGGAAATATCGTCTAGCATTGGAGAATGCCATCGAAGGGAAGCTGTTTTAATCTATAGTAGGGGAAAAAAAATTCAGTAAAGATTTGAATGCCCTTGAATGAATAAAACAGACAGAATTAATGAATTGAATGCATGCAAAATAGATGTATTGTTTTGCGTATTCTTCAACAATCTCCGCATCGTGGATGGCTTTGGGTTTGATGAATTTATGCCCTGCAACAAATGTTGAACGGTTGAATTCACTTTGACTGACAATTATTCTACCTTTCAACTGAGCAGACCCAAAGATGAAAGGAAGGAAGTGGTAATCATCGAGCCCCCATACACCATGTGAGCCAGCTGGTTCAAGCCAGTATGTGGACTGTAAATATCTCATGATGGTAATATACCTTAACATCACATTAGTCTCAAGAAGTTCAAACGTTTGAAGAAAGATGAACCATACTTCCAGAAGACTTGGAGGACAAGGGCCTTATTATCGCTTTCTTCAAAAACACCTAATCGGTCTAGACACAACCTACAGAATAATAAGAACAGACGATCACCCTCACAAGAAACTAAAAGAGAAAACTCACATCCAGCATAGGAAGTTGAGTTCCATCCCGCTTCCATAATCAATCCTAGACCGATTTCCCCAGGCTTCATTGAAGTAAGCAGAAACCTCGGGGATAGCACCCTCTGGTAGTCCAGAGAGAGTTTTGTGCAGTTCAGGGGATGCCTTAATAGTGGCTGATCGATGAGTAAATTCATGAAAAAGGAAGGAAGGCATGCCAGACCTCGGAAACTGCATCATAGAAAGTTCTGAATGCAGGATTGCCGAACCGCGAGGCTTTGTTATCGACTGGAGGTATATCTTTTGCGATGCTTTCAATGCGGTCAAGGATTCCAAGAACCGCTGTAACGCCCTGAGTTTCTTGTTTGAATATGAGGGCCAAGAGAGATTGTGGCGTGAGAGACAAACTGGAGATTGTGTACAGTCATCCGACAGCTTCGCACCGACTACAGATTCATTCAGCTTTTCAATATATGCTAAGACGTTTGAATGTGTGGATGTTTGAGAATATGCGGTTAGTTGCTCTTGCGATAGAATTCGCTTTGTCGGTGTTGTGAATGAAGCCATGACCTAAGCTAGGCGCCCAGCTCCCAGAAACTTGGCGTTGAACCACCATCTTATCTCATGGACACTCAGACGCTACGCGCATCTCTAGAAAATCATAACGCTGCATTTGAGACACTTCTTAAACTTATTCCATCCAAGTATTATGTCGCCCAGGAACAAGACGAGGAGCAGGTGTGCTTTGCCGACAAATTTGTTTAGCGGGACACTCTTAACTGATTTTTGTGGTGATAGTTGGCGTCCAAGTTCATGAAACATAGTAAAAAGCAGAAAGCTAGTAAAAAGGCTGCCGCTAAAGAAGCGGCCAAGCAGGCTCGAAAGGACAAGGTTTCGTTTTTCAGTTCCCTCATTTCGCAAGTACAGACTATTCACATCCTTTATGTTCAGCTGGACCCAGCTAACCACAAGACTGCTCTCGATCTCCAAAATGATCCTGATGATACTGCTCCATCTACGTCGTCAAGAACAACAACGGGCAAACGCAAAGCCTCAGAAATGGAATTGGACGAGCCTTCTGCGATGGAAGTTGACATGTCATTCGAGGAAGATTCAGCTCATGATCTTGTCCCTATGCCACAAGCAGCGGGCATTGATGACCTCCGTGCAAAATTGCATGCGAGGATGGCCCAGCTACGGAGGGGCAACAAATCTTGGCCGTCTGCGGACAGCTCGCCTGATAAGGATGGGTTGATTGAGCAACGGAGGAGGGAACGTGCGCTGTTGAGAGAAAGGAGGAGAAAAGAAACGAAAGAGAAAATTCGGAAAGAGGCTGAAGGGAAGAGTAGTAAAAAGAAAGACAAGGCGGTTGGATCTTCGACGAAGGTACTTTTATGCGCTGCGTGTCCTTTACCTACAACTAACATAATTTGTTTCTTAGACACAGCTCCTTGTGCAGGAAAATGCTCCATCTTCTACTCCGCAATCTCCACAAAAGCCGGATACCAAGTCAACAAATGTTCAGTTCGGCGTCTTGGCTGGTACCACATCGAAGAAAGGACAACGCCTCAAAACCAGCTCCAATCCTTCTCAAGCCTTGGAACAACTTGCTGCACGTAAGGGGAGACTTGATGCCATGACAGAAGAGCAGAGGGAGAAGGTAGAGGAACGGCAGACCTGGGAAAAGGCAGAGGCAAGGATGGAGGGACTCAAGGTTCGGGACGATGAAACACGACTTAAGAAGGCTGTCAAGAGGAAGGAGAAAGAAAAGGCGAAAAGCAAAAAGTCATGGTATGTCACGCCTCAGGTTTTTCCCCAGTGCTTTTGATTTAAAAATAATTAGGGGAGAGAGAAAAGAGCAGCTGGCCAAAAGCATGGCCGCTAAGCAACAAAAACGTTCCGACAACATTGCTATGCGGCACGAGCGTCGAAAGAATGGAATCAAAAAGGCGAGCAAAGGTCGACCAGGTTTCGAAGGCAAATCATTCGGAAAGAAGCCGAAGAAAAAGTAGTTCAGACAAAATCTGCTTTGGCCATTATCGTCCCAAACGCTTGTAGATTTACGCGTCCACCGGTTGAAAATGTATTAAGCATTTCAACCATCTACACTGACTATCAGCACAACGCGTCAAACGCGTCGATAACAAGCATATGGACTCACTTCCTCTGCCTTGATTCTAATCCCCAACAGCTTAGTAACACGTTGCAAGTCCTGAATGGTGATTTCTTTTTGCCTCAATTCATTCTCTGTCTCCACCTCTGGGAAGAACAGCGCAAATGAGTCGAGGCAGATCTCTTCCGCCAAACCGTCTCGTGTTTTGTGCGCCTCCGCCGAGTCTGACTCAGGATTCGCCACATTCGTCCCCTTTCGTCTCCTCTTTTTAGGTCGCTCGATAACGTCCAAGTCTTTCTCATTGTAGTCATCGTCAGATACGTGCTCCGAGAGTTCTCCGTCAGGCTCCGAGGAAGCATCAGGAACCTCATAGTCTTGGTCAACATCCTCTGATGCCTCGTCTTCGTCCATATTAACATCTCGTTCATTCTCAACAAGAACTGCACAAATACTCCTAAAATCCTTCAGGCTAACTTCTAAACTCCCGTCTTCCATGTTTCAAAGTCTTCGTCCAAATCTTCAATCGCTGCATGTCGGAAGGTAATTAGGACCCTCGCGTCAGATGGGAGCTGTATTGATTCCAATGCTCTGGGGATAGAAGAAATGTGGATTTTCAGTGTGGGGTCCAGAGAAGGCTCGGGTTCATCAACGACAAACCCTCCTCCTTCGGTGTCGCTTGCAAGTTGAGAGGCGACGTAGAGAGGTTCTGTGGTTAATTGGGACAGAAAAGCTTCGTCGATTCGCTTTTGGTCTGATAATGGAAGAAAAGGGAATCTTGCGTCAATGTCGGGTTCGCTCATTGAGCTGTGCCTGTCTCGAAAGTTGTGGTTGGGTGGAAAGACTAGAAACGGCTGCGGAAGCTGTCTAATAGGGAGTTGCTTTAGGACATTCATCTGTGGTCGGTCGCATTGTGCATCTACCTTGCTCTCTTGCCAGTCTACCACCCTAAACATTATGTTAGAAAGTCAGCAAGCTACACTGCACCTCAGCACCTGCTCGAGGAAAACAACTTTCAGTTGCAGGCTCTTGTTCATTTTGGAATGCTATCTTCTATTGTCTCTTTATCCATGTGGCCAGATGAACTTCTTGAAGGATTTGTTTCTCAGGTCGGCGTCATGTTGGAAACACATAACTATCCGACTGAACGGGATGCATAGTGCCCCTGAAACAGATGACCTTCGCGCTCTTCGTCTCACCTGCCTGTCGATTTTCTGCCCTTGTCGAGCCCAAAATGTTCCATTACATTGTTTTCCAGTTACCAACAGGCAACGATTGCGAAAAACTAATTCCAACGCGCCGAGCGGCCCTAATGAAAGCTCTTTCCCAAAGATCTACTCATTTCAGTCCGCTCTATGTTCAAGAGTTAGAAATATCAGAATGGGATCCCACTAATGATAGAAGTGACAGGTCGGCATTCGAAGATGAAGGCTATCGAATCTTATTTGATCAAGCTGTCGCTTGTCTGAAGCAGCTTCATACTGTCCAGTAGGTTCCCTCTCCGTTCAACAACTTCGGTGGAAGACTAAATTCCTACAGTACCGTTTTTGAGTTTAGTCGCCCACTCACCATCGATTCGGTCCTCAATTCTGTTTCGGTTCATCGGAATATCCAATTCTTTACAATCACACTCAGCATGCTTCAAGGCTGTGAGCAGCCGTGGACAATTAAAATTGCGGCTGAGAAGATTTTACACTGGCCCCTGAAGCATTTCAGAGTGTTTGACATGGCATACAGGACGCCGCAGGGACTCGCTCTTATCAAGGATCTACTTCGTGGGGCGTCTTGGTCAACAATCCGCAGTGTCCATTGGAGTACTGTCGAAGATCTCCCTTTTTTCAACGAAAGCGAAAAGCTACCTACCAGCATTGAGCGCCTTTTCTTGTGCAACATCCATACGCGCGATAAGTTGGAATGTATTCCGACCTATTTTCCTAACCTCTCAACCCTGTTCTTGGGCAACGAGAGAGGACCTGATATTGGCGAGTTATGGATCCATCTTTGTGATAATAATATTCACCTTCGCCGTCTGCATTGTACCTGGACGAACTCTCTTACGTTCATTCGATATCTAGGCAGCTATACAGGACTATTCGATCTCTCTATTGGATTTGGACATATTCAGGAATCTCCCCCCGATGCGAATATAATTCAGACATTTTATGATACCATTTCATCATCCCATCGAACATGCCTGAAAACGTTCCGTATCGCGGACAATGGGTTTGGAAGTTCAGTTATTCCTTTCGATGGCTATTCATCAAAGGCCATCGCCGCTTGCTCAAATCTGGAAGCTTTAAGAATTACTGTCGGCGAGCAAGAGGGGATCAATGGTGAGACCAATCCAATTGCTGTGAGTTGTTGATTCTTGCGAGTGCTCAGTTGCTAACTCGGTTCTAGAAACATTTGCTCAATGCAATTGTACTCCTCCCTCGTCTTAAAATATTGGGTATCCGTTTTATCTCGGACGATAGGATAACAAGCCGAGAAGACTACCAAAACGTTTCACCTGACATTTCTCAACCTCTCGGGGATCCTAACCCTCATACCATTCAGTTATCTTTACCTGACATCTTCGTCACATTGGGTGGGTGGGACCCTGTCCAACAGGCCATTAACTTCTCCCAACATTCGAAAGGGTACCCCTGGTACAAGCTCTGCTGGGACAGCAAAGCTCTGAAACTGGGCTTTGAAGAATTAGACCCAGGGAGGAAAGATATTTTCTGGGACCATGCGGGAACGTTGCACATATTTGATCAGATGTGGACCGACGAAAATTGGTACATGTGGTATCCTTAAATTATGGGGCAGCAAAGGGCAACGCGACAACTAAGACAGCACAGATATAACGTAGTATACAAACAAATTTGATCACGCGCAGAAGATAGGGATTAATGAAAAGAATGTGGCAGCACCTTGAGCTTCCCATCGAACTCACCAGGTGATGGTTCCCGAGTATCCATCCTTGACTCGTCCACAAAATCGAGCGCTGCGTCTAACCCTCTGACAAACTGTTCTGCTCTCATGGACAGTCCCTTCATTATTCCGCCTTTGTTTTTCTTCTGTGAACTTTTCGTTCGAGCCACTCCTTTGCCCTTGTTTACTGGTGTTGGTGGAGAGGGGTCGACAGTGCTAACATGGGACTTCGAGACGGAGAGAGATTCTGCCAAATGCGAGCCGGATTTGACTCTTCGCACACTTGGAACACTCCCAATCGATGCACTTCGCCCTAGTCCATGCATATTCGACCTTGCACCAGAGCCAGAGCTAGGCCCGCTTACTTCACTACCCATTGTTCTCGCCATCGCCCTACTCCTTGAATCTCCGATTGCAAACGGACGAGAACTGGATGAAGGTTCCCATCCTTCCTGCCAAACCTGATGTAAGGAGGGTGACCCTACCAATCCAACCGATGTTGCTCTTCTCGGTCCACCGGTTCCAATGCTCACAGTCGTCACTATACTGCTCGCATTATGTGTATGAGCACGATTAAATTCGAGTGATTGACGGGTGAGCAAGCGAGGTCTCACCCCTAGGGTAAAGCCACCCCCAGGTCTAGTAGGGTTAGAAAATGCCATTTCGGATGCGATAGATGCACGACGAGAGCCCCACGATGCATAAGGAGATGCAGAAAGTCTCGAAGAGCTGGTGGGGGAAGGTGGGCCGATGCCGTGCATTTGCATGGAGGAGTAGGATTTGTGATGGGGTAAAGTCCTCAGATGGATGTTTGTAGTCGCTGTAGTAGGTGAAGATGCTGTTGAAGATTCTGTCTGTTGTTGAGCTTGAACTTGAGCTTGATGTTGGACCCTTGTCTGCCGTGGCAAATCCGCCATCCATCCAACCCATTCACTCACAGACCTCTTCTCATCTTCACTATCATCACCATCACGGTCAAGCGGATGCTTGTTGAGAGAAGATAGATCTAGAGTAGGGATTGTTGTTCCGGCCGAACGATGAAGAGAATCATCCTCACTTCCTTCAACGGTGCTGGACACTTCAATCGATATAGAACTATCCTCCTCTTCGAACTGTCGTTGTGCTTGCACTAGTCATAGTGGATGAGCTTGAACTCCTGATGGACTTGACACCACTCCTCCCGCCTCCGAGCACATCATCAAATCCTCCAAACTCCTCCCTCAGCAAGCACTGGGTCGCTCGATTAACGACACCCCATCCCGCATCCACAGCTCTCTGCGTTACACTTGTTCGCCATTCAGGGTATGGACGAGCTCCGAAGGTGTTGACCAGGACTTTTGCTGGAGCAACTGTTAGTGAAGCGGGATGTTGGCTGTGAAGTTCGACGGTGGAGTCTCGTCGGTGGGAATAATAAGATGAAGGTCCCACACTAGTTAGAAGCTGAGTCAGAGGTCGATTCAGAGCCGGATCGCCAAGGTGTGTGTGTAAATATGGAGTGGGAACCTGAAGCGCCTGGAATAGAGTTTCCGATGAGAGGTGCGAGGGTTGAGAGGAAGGAAGTGTTGAGTTCGGAAGAGGCTTGGCGGTGAAGAACGCGAAGGAGGCATGTGTATGCTAGATAATAGGAATATAAACAATGGACTAGTGCCAGCCTTAAATGATACATACCAGTTTCATCATACATATCAAGGACAACCCACTTGCCCATGGTCCCTCTCTAGGCACACTCACACGAGGTACTGGTTTCGACGGCTTTTCGCCTGTATCCTCGGCCACTGTATCAATGCCCTCAACAGCATATTTCTTGCCTCCACCAGTTCCTGTCATTGGCACGTAAGGCAAATCCCATCCCTCGCCTTCGCCACTGACTCAAAGCCGCAGTTGCAAACACGGGAGATGAGTAGTTGGAGCTTCCACCTGAACTGTCCAAAAGATCTTCGTGGCCGTTGTTTGAAGGTTCAGGGTCACGATCTCGTTCACTTCGTTCGAAAAGTGCTGCAGGTGCTGGCGTTGGAACAGATGAAGTTAGTCTCGCGTGTGTTGATTTTTGAGAGACTGGAGCTGTGGATGTGTGGTGGGATGTTGACAAAGACCTGGAAAAACGATTCTTTGATCGAGAGGGGGCGATCTCATCACCAAATACATTAGTCGAGGAAGCTTCTGTTGTCAAGCCTGTTAGTAGAGAAGCGAAGATAGGCAATAAAGATATATACGAGGTGAATGAGAACTGAAAACCAGATCTCTTGGATGTTTTCCGTGAAAGACTGGAAGCTTTCTTGTTTGATTTCAGTCTGTTCACAGGCGGTAATCGTGTCTAAGCATTTGCTGGTTCAGCAGCTGAATGAGCAGGAGAAAGAAAGGCCAACTCCTTTGAACTTCCCACAAATAATCCGAGGACTTGTGACAGATGCCGATGATTCGAGCTCTTGGAGATGTTCGGGACCATGCAGAGCGCGCAGTTCATTCAGCTGAAGAGTCTGGTGTGGTGGAGCAGTCTGGCAACTGCAGTTGAACAGAGAGAACTCAAAAGAAAAAGCAGTGGAATGTTGACCTCAGTTTTGCAAATATGCAAAGAATTTCCTTGGATAATAATCCACCTTTCTCTCCACTCAAACCGCGTCTTGGGGAGTTTCTCTAACACTCTTTCCTGGCGAGCTCCAGCGCGTTTGACTTCAGGGCCATACTCTTCTACTATATTTTGATCATGAAAATGGAGTTTACCTTCGAGGACGCGTAGCAAGCGGACGCGAGCACGGAAGTAAGGCTGGCAATAGTCTGAAATGGAATAACGAGGAAGTCGTATGAGGACGTCAACTGGATGAATTTCCAACAGCTCAAAAGGACTGAGAGAATACCACGAAATGGCAAAGTCTCCTTCAAGGATTTGGCCGGTTGAGAAGCGAACGAGCATGTATCTTTGACGAATGGCGGAAGACTTGGACGATCCAGAAGCGAATATGGGACGAGTAACCTGTTGAGACAGACGCCTTTTCTTCTTCTCAGAAGGAGGCCGGGGTGAGATCTGGATGTCTTCGTCTGATTCCTCGTCGTCCTCCTCGTAACCGCCGACCAAAGAGACTTCTGGATTGTCTATCGGGTCTTGCGAGTCGCTGTCTGAGAGCTCTTCATTGGACGAGTAAGGTGTAGATGAATGGGTCTGTCGCGCGGCAAACCGGATGGGAGAGATAGGACGGTTTCGTGGATTAGGGGCAAAAGTGATGGGGGAGGTTGGGCGAGCAGATTGGGGGGAATGCTCTACGCGGCGATCAAAGTCAGGTGGAAGAGGAATGTGTAAACATTTGTTAAGCAGCCAGGCTTTGAGCTGGTCTACGTGCCACTGGTGCATGAAATAAGCGGAGGATAAACGAGATATGATATGTAGGTACGTACCGTTGTTGGGACTCTGGTGGTTAGCCACTGGTCACGGACAACTGAATAATAGGTAAATGCGAGATAGAAGAGCAACTGCGCGTAGGTTACAAACCGAAGCGTGCGGCAAGGAGAAGGAGGTCAGTAGGAATAGCAGACTGAGGCGGAGTGCTCATCGACGCCTGTAGTGGAATTCAAAAAAGCTTGAAACTCATCAAACCTCGTGTCATTGGGGAGTTTGTCGGTGGAAATTCATTATGCACGCATTACGATTTAACATCCAAATTCATATGTGGATCTTACCTACTCGACAGAGTTTGATAAAACATGAACGTCCATTCCCGTTCCTCCACCGCAATATACCTCACACTAAACAGGACCTTTTTTACCATACTTTCACACCTACGAACACCTATTCATGATAGGTCCTTAAGTACAAACCGCGATAAAGTCTCTAACAGCCCAGAATTTCTCTTTCAATTGCCTTCTGGCCACATCTATCTTGATTCCTTCCACCATCATGCCATCAAGTACAGTGACCCAACATTCGAAAAAAACCACTAATTTATTCTTAAAGCTCAAAAGATGATATTAGGGTTCGCATAGAGACACTACATGCTCAGCCAAAAGACTCGGTCTAATTGAAATTTAAGTGTTGTATCTTCATGAAAGGCATCATGGTTTCGGCTGCTCCAGAAAAATCTTGATTCCATTTCATTTGGACCTACTCCCCGTCCAAAGATAGCAGAAAAAACCTAAAAGTGTTCGTAGAAGTTACATAAACCAAGTGAACCAAGCCATTGGTAGTCTTCAGGTGTTCAAGTGCGCCACCAAAAGCTCTTGGCTTTCCGCCACTCAAATTCCACTCTTAGCTGCATCTAGCATCCACATCAGGATACTTTCCAGTAGGCTTTGAAATTGTGATTGACTGTGATACTTATAGCGATCTATTTACTCGTTATGCCTACCGTTGTTTGCATGATTGCATTTTGAGTCCAAGCGGTCCACGGACAATGGTTAGGCTCATTGAATGTTAGTCCAGCGTTGCATGCCCCATGGGCGCAGTCGACGTTGGTTTGGGGCATTGCTATTTGATCTCGCTCTCGACTAGAAATATAGTTTTGGCGTGGACTGATTGAGCATATGAGCCATCATTGCAGGCCAAGTTCAGGCACTTCATCTAACGCTTGGGTATCAGTTGAAGAGAAGGTCGGTATTGGTCCTTAGACATTATTGACCTCACATGTCCAAAAATTCCCTATCTTATGTTAGGAGCAGAACCACGACCTGCGGATCAGACCATTCAACACGCCTTAAATTTCCAGGGAATGACTGAATTGGCGTGGATATGGGTAAGTAGTCACTTTACGCACTCCAAAATACCCAGGGTAAATCCAAGTCGAACGCAGGCACTCTTACGGCGGTGTACTTTTATAGCTGCTCACTCGTTTCCGGGAAAGCCTGGTCCGCTTTTGAGCATTCGTTCGAATCACATAGAGCTGTGATATCTTTCGGAGGGCTGGGACATCGGTATAATCTTCGAATCATTTATGCGAGTCATTTTGTGCCACTCCCGGACTGTGCTCATACGAAGCAAGTGGTAGCCGTAAACCCTTCGGGATGGGCGCCTATGGTGTTCGAAAATAACTACGCTTCCGGTGAGTGCCACAGACTCTTGCGTTCATTCATACATAAACCGCCGTTGCTTCTGGGCTAGACGTCCCATTCTTACTCTCAACGACAACTGCGATGGTCAGTACCGCTGTTCTGAGGGCATCCAGCAGGTAGCTTCAGCTGGATTGCACTCTTCACTTGCAGATGAGGCGCGACGACTGATGGTTTGTTTGCAGTCGACCGAACTTGCTGCCACCTACGCTGCGCTTATCCTCGCTGATGACGGCGTAGATATCACTGTATGTCTGACATAAACTGATTTTGTATAATATTTCATTGCTCTGCAGTCTGACAAGATCCTTGCTCTGACAAATGGCGCGGGTGTTGAACTAGAACCCATCTGGGCATCACTACTAGCAAAGGCACTTGAAGGCAAAGATGTGAAGGAGCTCCTCTCAAATGTTGGTGCCGGAGGAGGCGGCCCTGCAACTGTGACTGCCGGTGGTGGAGGCGGAGGTGCTGCCGCTGAGGAAGCACCAAAAGAGGAGGAGAAGAAGGAAGAGGAGAAGGAGGAATCCGACGACGATATGGTCAGCCCTTTGGTGTTTTCCAGCTGTTCGATTGTTTCTCACCTCTTTTTCTTTTTATCTGCAGGGTTTCGGTCTCTTCGACTAATTGTCTTGTATGCATATTTTTATCAAAAGCCATTGCGAGCATCGATACCAATAGTATACTATTTCGTCGGCCGAGAGTATTGCGTCTTTGTGATCACCCTAACGAGATCTTCTGACTTTG
Source organism: Flagelloscypha sp. PMI_526 (assembly GCA_021399455.1). Lineage (NCBI taxonomy): Eukaryota > Fungi > Basidiomycota > Agaricomycetes > Agaricales > Niaceae > Flagelloscypha > Flagelloscypha sp. PMI_526. The sequence goes on from JAJTUO010000002.1 coordinate 654,578, forward strand.
ATAAGCTCGTAAGCCGAGTCCTTATAAAGCCCCCAAGCTGAAATACGAGACTTTGTCTTGATCCTCTCTTTGACCTTGAACCATAACCATGTCTGCCACTTTACCCGATCTTCCTTATGCACATGATGCACTCGAACCCTTCATCTCGAAGCAAATTATGGAGTTGCATCACAGGAAGCACCACCAGACCTATGTAAATGCGCTTAACGCTGCCGAAGAGAGCTACGCCAAAGCGACGACCCACAAAGAGAAGATTGCTCTCCAGGCCGCGCTCAAGTTCAACGGCGGAGGTCAGCCTCTCTTCTCTTTTCACGTCTGATCGTCCATCGATCCTTGTCTGCAGGTCACATCAACCACTCTCTCTTCTGGAAGAACCTGGCTCCTGCCTCTTCCGAGGGCAAGGGTAACGGCGGTGTTCTCAAAGACGGTCCCCTTAAGACCCTCATCGACCGCGATTTCGGCTCCTTGGATGCTTTGAAGAAAACTTTCAACGCTACCGCCGCTGGTATTCAGGGATCCGGCTGGGCCTGGCTCGTTAGTGTTGTGCTCCCCGTCGATCGACCATGATTATGCTGATTATCCTTTTTCAGGGCTATAACGCTGGTAGTCAAAGGCTTCAGCTTGCCACCACACCTAATCAAGACCCGCTTCTTGACTTAGTCCCTCTCATTGGCGTCGATATGTGGGAGCACGCCTTTTACCTCCAATATCTCAATGTCAAGCCCGACGTAAGTCTGACGTCATTTCCGCCTAATCATTTTTACCCAAACATCCACAGTACTTGAACGCTATCTGGAGCGTTATCAACTTTGAAGAGGCCGAGCACCGTCTGACGAGTCACGCTAAGCTCTAAGAAAAGCAAACAGTTCCATGTAAAAACAGTTGTATTCCAAATCCTCTTATGGAAGAAATGTCATTCCGGTTTCTGTGAAGTCGATCATGTCCCCGGCTAGTCGGGCTGTCTTGTATCCTTTCCGCTCCAATACCGTTCCTTGGACTTCTGTCTTGATGACCCCATGACTTCACGTCTCCCAACTCCCTTATTAATCGACGCGCCATGTACCCCTGACGGACGTGCCCAGATTCTCCCACCATGTCGCTTGAGAAGAAATCTGACGCTGCTGAGGACGTTGTTCATCATGAGACTCTTTCTTCCCCCTGCAAGCCCCACCACTAGTTTCACGAAAGGAGAGTTTGGTCTTACTCCAGAGGAGGAAAAGAAACTTTGGAGGAAGGTTGATTTGAGGATTAATGCCCATCCTGACGGTCATGTACTTGTAAGTTGCTCAGCATTTTCCCTTGATAGTCGTGGTTGATATGTGTTAGATTCTCCTTTCTTGATCGAGGTTTGTTTTCCACATTCTGAAAGTCAGTGAATGGCTCTTTGGTGCTTACTTTGCCAACTAGGCAACATCGGCAATGCAAAACTCCAAGGCCTTACTACCGAGCTCCATTTGGATGGGAATAAGTACAACATTGCTCTCGTACGTCCGTTGCTCTGTCCATTTGCCCGAGTTAACCGGTAACCGCTGTCTAGATCATGTATTTTATCGTATGTTCTTTTCTTTCCTTGAAGTGTAGACGTTGACAATTGTCAAGCCATACTGTCTGTACGTCCCGTCCCGATAACTCCACCCACCCTCGCCGAGCTGGAACTCATGTATCAAAACCCAAATGTAGATGCGAATGTCCAGCAAATTTGGTTCTCAAGCAGTTTAAGCCATCTAGATGGTTGCCCTGGTATAACTGTGAGTCCTGCAATCTTTGTTGGATCATAGAGCTAAATCGAATAGGTTGCTTGGGGCATTGTTATGTGAGTCTGATTATTATATGATTCGAATAGAATAGGACTGACTGACGACTGGTGCTCAGGATATCGATGGGTTTCGTTCATAGCTTTGCTCAGCTTACTGGTGTGCGTGTATGTTTGGGTGTAGCAGAAGCTGGGTTATTCCCTGGTGTAGCTTTTTAGTGAGTTCTATATCTTCGACGCTGGAGTAGAGTCTGAATACGTGATTCAAGCTTGACACTGTGGTACCCTCGACATTATCTTCAGTTGAGGATTGGGTACTTCTTTGGGTCAGTTTTGATTTTGAACTCTATTTTGTTTTGTATCCGACGAATTTGTTCAGAGCTGCCAGTGTCGCAGGTGCATTCAGTGGTCTACTTGCTTATGGCATTAGTTTCATGCATAATGTGAGAGGATATCAAAGTTGGAGGTGGATCTTCAGTAATTTCTCTCTCCTTGGTTTTTGTGGAGTACATGTTGACCATCGATCTCCCTTTAGTATTGGAGGGATTGGCTACAGTTGTTGTTGGATTTATCGCTTTCTTGGGTGGGCCCTTTTGATTCGTTTGGACTGAGTAACTGCTTATATATTGAATAGTCATGTATGATTATCCAACCACAGCCAAGTTTTTGACGGAAAAGGAGAAAGAATATATTATTCGAAAGAAAAGTAAGTTCTGAACCGAGGATTATAGATGTTGACCGTTGACTGTTCACTTTTCTTTTAACTAGTGGCAGATTCGGGTGTCAAAGAGGAAGAAGGGTTTTCGAGCAAGTTCATTGTTCAAGCATTCACGGATTGGCAGGTTCGTGGCTTGCAAACTTTATCTCAATACGTTTCCTGATTTTGTGGGTTAGGTGTGGCTTCACATTTTGGTGTACATGTACGCGAGTTTTATTCAAGGCATCTCAGTCCCCTTTGACTTTTGTTGTCTAGGTCTGTGATTGCGCCTCTGTATGGTATCACCCTCTTTGCCCCTTCAATCATCAATAGTTTCGGGTATTCAACTCCGATTTCTCAATTGCTCACTGTGGTGAGTTCCTTCGTGTTATCCAAGTGTTGTTCGCCGACCTAATAAAACAAGCCTCCCTACATTTGCGCCAGTTGGTCCTGCTTGAACTTTTCTATGTTCTCTCACTGACTCCACGGTTTTGCAAAGCGATCGTCTTGTTCATCTTCGCCAACCTCTCTGACCGTTATAAATTGCGGTCGCCTTTTATCCTAGCTGGATTGACATGCTGTTTGATTGGATTCACGATCAATATTTCAAATGCTACACATGGTGCCAAGGCATGTTTTTCGCCTCATTCCTCACTCTCTGAGAAGGGCTAAAGATTGCCTTAGTACGTTGGCGTTTTCTTCGTCGTGACAGGCGCATACAGCGCGTTCCCTGGCGTTGTAAGCTGGTAAGTCCGAGGAATAGTGGAGAATGAGAAAAGTTATGCTTACTCTTTCCTTTAATCAGGTTGGGAAACAACCTCGCTGGTCAATATAAGCGAGCTGTGGGGATGGCATGCCATATTGGGGTAAGCAAGGAGCAAATTAGAGCGGCTGCCTTCTGACTTTATTGGTTGATGTAGATTGGAAACTTCAGTGGTGCAATCGCTTCCTCGATTTATCGAACACAAGATAGCCCAAGATACAGGCTTGGTCGTAAGTTTTTTGTCCATATCCAAGGTGGCCGTAGGTTTGACTTTCTGGTTGCAGATGGCTTAGAGCTTATGTTTGTCGGGATTGGATTCATCTGCGTCCCATTGACAATGTTCATATACTACTCGAATTAACAAGAAGAGGGATCAGCTGGAGAGAGAGCGTCTGGACAGTGGAGAGAAAATTGACCGGGAGGAGGAAATGCAGAGGCTAGGAGACAAGGCGCTGCACTTCAGGTATACTTTATGAGCTAGTCAAAATAAAGAGGAATGAAGTCAAATTTACATTGTGTACTTTACAATTTATTTTTGGGTATTGGCTTTGAGAGAAGGCTCAGACCTGATTTGATTGAGGTGGGCATGGGCAGGCTTTTGCGTGTGTGATGGTCGACGAAGACATGAGTGTAACCTGTGTTGGTTTAGACAATTATTTAGAAAAATAAGGACTGAATAATTCACCTCCTACGGCGGCTGGAGACTCAGATCCACTCTGGAAAATACCCATTTCATATGTTGCTGAGCTTGTTCCGAGTTTGGTGACTTTGAGTCCAACTTCCAATGTTTCTGGAAATGATAAGGGTTTAAAGTACTACAATTTGAATTGAGATTGGAAGCAGAGGGATAGGAAGAGAAGGGATGGAAGAATTTGAACCTGGCAATGAGAGGAGACAACAAGACCAATAGAATTGGAATCGGAGGGAACAAGAGAGCACTTTTGGATGAGGTAGGTGTTTACACAAGAGTCGAAGAAGTGGTAGTAGATTGCGTTATTGACATGGGAGTATTGGTCGTTGTCAGACCTGAGCAGCAAAATTGTAGGGATCAGGTGGGTTGCCTGGTGAAAGAATATTCTGACCAGCGTGTAACAATGGGGACAAAGAAATTGTAGTCATTGCGAGTCCGTTTCTTGTATTCCGCCATTTCAAGTGTTGGGTGTACTTGACAAGCGTAGTGGTTCCGATCACGAGGCAGCGCCAAACTTCGTCTCAACTTCAACCATGTCCGACTTTGAACTTGATGACGAGCTTCTTGCCCTCACTGAACCAAACACACATAAACGCAAACGTTCCAGAGACAAGTCGTCCAAGTCGTCACGGAGCAAGCGAGCCAAGCACGAGTGCGTCTGTTAACTGCACTCTTATTGAGGATTGCTATGCTGACATTTTCGCATTCTCACAGCATGTCCGGGAGCGAAGATGAAGCGCTTGAGAGTGAAGATGATATGAATCCTTATCCTTTAGAAGGGAAATACAAGGATGAGGAAGACAGGGAGCAGTGGGTCCCTTGAACGGTCCTTCGGCTACCAAGCTAACAAAGACCGCTGAAAGTCTCCTCGAGATGCCTGAGATAGAAAGAGAGCAGATTCTCGCCGACAGAGCCGAGGAGCTACAAAAGATCGAGGACCGGAAGGAAATTCGGAGGCTCACAGAACGGAACTCTTCAGACGCCGCTGGGAAGGCCATAAAACGTGATGCTCTTCCTCTACCTACCTCCCCGACTACCAAAACTGACTAGAATACAGGCACACATTCACAACGAGGTACGAAGGAGAAGCGTGATAAATTGGATGAATATAAGGCGAAGCGCCAAGCTAAGTCTGACAAGAAACAGGTAAATCGCTACAATCCTGCAGCTCTTGGTTTCTGAATCTGACACATTTTCAATTGGAGAAGAAAGCAGATGCTCGTCGCGATTCCGACTCTGGGGAGGACATGGAGACGTCAGATTCAGACAACGATGACCCACCACCTAGAAGGAAATCGCCCAGCGCAGAGTCTATACCAAAGGCGGCCCAATGGCGTATGTCTTTGGATGATGTGAAGCCTTGCTTTATTACCCGTGATGCCATTGCAAAGAATTATGGCCTCCCTTGGTTCGATGAATGGATACAAGGTCTGTTGTCTCTGAATGGTTCTTCCGCGGATCCTGATGATCCCTAGGCTCATATGTTCGTTACCTGATTGGTAGCTCGTCCACCGGGAGTCCCGAGTATCGTTTCTGTGAGGTTGTTTGTATGTGTCCTTGTTTGGTGTGATTTGTACTGGCCTCATGTTATCCTTTAGCTGTCTTGCCGCACAGAAAAAAAGAAGGCTATTCACTTGAACACAAGACTGTGTATCATGATATTGAGCTCAAGCATGGCAAGGCCACAAGAGCGTTCTTGATGGACAAGGTTTCGAACTCTCTCCCGTCCGATGTGAGCGCGTACCCTCTCCTTGTCTATCTCGCTGACTCTTTTAAAGCGCGAATTTGATCGCTGGATCAACACGTGTAAATTGGAAGATGTTTCTCTTCCTAACGAGTTCACTCTTATTCGGAAAGCAAAACGGGCCCGTGACCTAGGTGAAGAAGCCGATTACAAATGTATTTGACGAGCATATTTTTATTGTCCGTTATCCAACTAAATTGGCTTTGTAGGAGGACATCAACCTGATGATCCAGCGCAAGCAAGGAAACGAGTCTATGACTGCCAGTCAATTGATTCTTGAACGTTCTAGGCTCATTCACGAACGCACACTCGCCGAACGAAACAGCGATCATAAAGCATTGGCACGGGTCAACGCGGAACTGAAAAAACTCGAGGGTTCTGAATCCCGCGGTCCTACAGAAGAGACCAATGAAGATCGGGTAGCAAAGATCAACGAGCGAAATCGCAAATCCAATTTGGAAGCCATCCGTCGAGTCGAGCAGCTGGAGCAGGAGAAGCGACGTCAGCGCAAACTCGCTGCTTCGAGCGGCTCTGGAACGCCCAAAGGGAAGGGAACGATTTCAAGTCTCCTCCCAGGAACGCCCACTACTAGGTCATTCATTCTCCGTGTCTCTTCTAGTTAATCTGTTTTTAACATTGCAATTTAGGCCGGGAACACCATTGGTGGATTTACCCAAGACTCTTGATGATATGGTTGTTTCCAATGAAAAGGATGCCATGGACACGAACGTAGATACTGTTGAGATCGACCTTGGTGACTTCTAACTCTTGAGGTTTTTCCAAGCAAAGAGCATAAAATTTGTCCACAAGGACAGCAGCGCTCGTGCGATGTGGACGCGGCTTGGGAAGCCGTCCTGTATGACCAATAGTCCTCACTCACTATCTACCACCGGAATAACACGTCTTTTGGATTGTTTGTTTTTTGATATGGAAGCAAAGAGAAGATAGCAATGGTTACCTATGACGCCCTGCGAAATGACGTCGAGTAAGGAAGAAATTTGTGCACGTGCTTTCTTAGAAAAGCTCTTCACGACAAGCGGTCATCATCTTCCGACTGGGTTCGCCACTCAGCTGGGACAATGAGTCGGTCTGCTACGATGCACGCCCGACTGGGGGCCATTACGGACCTCACCGAGCTCGAGACTATCTCAGACGACCTTCTCGTTGCCACCATCCGCGAGCGTTTTATGACGGACACCGTTTACACTAACATCGGTCCCAACGTCCTCGTCGCTCTCAACCCGCACAAATACGTTCCTTCCAATTCCGACTCTTTCTTGCAGAAATATGCTGCAGAATACCGCGACACTTCACCGCTGAAGGAGCGTTTGCCTCCCCACGTCTTTCAGCAAGCGAACAATGCCTACTACAACATGCGTCGCACAAGCCAGGACCAGAGTATTATTTTCAGGTGACAATATCCAAGCTTTCAGACACCGTTCTTGTTGTTGACAGGTTTTACAGCGGTGAAGTCGGCAGTGGCAAGTCTGAGAACCGCCGTTTGGCCATCAAGTCGATTTTAGAACTCAGCGTCAGTAACCCAGGCAAGAAAGGTTCCAAGCTTGGAGGTCAAATTCCAGCCTCTGAATTTGTCCTCGAGGCATTCGGAAACGCGAAAACTCTTTTCAATGCCAACGCCTCTCGCTTCGGCAAATACACTGAGCTTCAGTTCAGCGAGCGGGGCAGGGTATGTGGTGTCAAAACCCTCGATTACTACCTCGAACGCAATCGTGTCGCCGCTGTTCCTTCCGGCGAACGCAACTTCCACATTTTCTATTATCTCGTTGCTGGAGCGTCCCCAGAAGAACGCCAACATCTTCATATCCTCGACAAGACTGTCTTCCGCTACCTTCCTCAGCGTGCTCCTATGAAAGCTGGTCGTGACGATGATGGTGCACGCTTTGATCAGCTCAAGACTGCTTTAAAGTCTATCGGCTTCTCCAAACGCCACGTTGCCCAGACTTGCCAGCTGGTCGCAACCATTATGCATCTCGGTAATCTTGAATTCATCAGTGAGCGATCGCGTAACGAGGATGCTGCCGTCGTTCGCAATGTGGACCTCCTCGAACTTGTCGCAGACTTTTTGGGTGTCCAGCCTGCCGCCCTTGAGACTGCCATGTCTTACAGAACGAAGCTCGTTAAGAGCGAGTTGTGTACCATTTTTCTCGACCCGGATGGTGCCTCGGACAACCGAGATGATCTCGCAAAAACCCTTTATTCCCTGCTCTTTGGCTGGCTCAATGAGCACATCAACGAGCGACTCTGTAATGAGGACTTCAGTACCTTTATTGGCCTCTTTGATACTCCCGGACCGCAGAATATGACTAGTCGCCCCAACTCGCTGGATCAGTTCTGCGTCAACTTTGCGAATGAACGCTTACAGAACTGGATTCAAACCAAGATGTTCGAAAGCCATGTTCAGGAGTATCCAGTCTGAAGGTGTCGCTCAGCACATTCTTAAAGTTCCTCACTTTGATAACTCAGAGTGCATCCGCCTTCTTCAGAACCAGCCCGGTGGTCTTATTCACATTATGGACGACCAGGCTAGGCGTGCACCGAAGAAGACCAACCACTCCATGGTCGAAGGCCTTCCAAAAACGCTGGGGCAACCATTCGTCATTCAAGTCTGGTGGCACTGACCGCACTGGCTTCCCTACCTTTACTGTCAGCCACTACAATGGCCCTGTCACATACTCTTCTGACAGCTTCATTGAGCGTAACATGGACGCTATCAATCCCGATTTTGTCTCTCTTCTCCGAGGCTCAGTGGATGGTGTCGAATATCCAGGCTCGAGCAATCCTTTCATCAAAGGACTCTTTTCTGGCAATGCTATTGCTACTCAGGCTCATCCTCGTAACGAGGACACTATCGTGGCTGCGACTCAAAACGTCAAACCAATGCGCGCACCGTCAACCCGCCGCAAGGGAACTGTTCGTCGCGGTGCCCGCGATGCCAAAACTATGCCCGGTATTGACGAGCAGGAGAAGGAAGATGATGATGCCAATCCCCTTCCCAGCACGGGTGGTCCTGCTTGTGTTGCCGGCGAATATCGTGCTGCCCTTGACACACTTTTCAAGACGTTAGATGAGACCCAGTCATGGTTTGTCTTCTGTATTAACCCCAATGACTCCCAATTGCCGAATCAGTTAGAAGGAAGGAGTGTCAAGGGACAGGTACGAAGTCTGAGCCTTCCGGAAATTGCTCGTCGCAACCAGACCGTGTTCGAGGTCAACATGAGTCCAGAAGAGTTTTGTGATCGATACAGGAGTGGTCTCACGAAGTCGGGTGTTCAGATGGGGCCCGAAAGGGACCAGGTTGAGAAAGCGAAGGCAATCTATGATCTCCAAGACGACGATATTGTAATTGGTCGCTCAAAAGTCAGTTCAAGTGTTTTTGCCCATTTCTCGACTGAAGACTGATTATTGTTGGTAGGTGTTCCTCTCTAACGCAGCGTTCCATCGATTCGAAGACGAGCTCAGGGCGAATGACACCGAAGAACAAAAGCGAAATCGTCTTCGTGACGCTGAAGCTGAAGCTGGTCTCGATGTTCGTGGGCTCAGCGACCCTTATGCACCATACCAATCACCCAATGCAGACGGTGATCCTTGGACCCCTGGTCCCGAAGGAAGCGAACAGGTCGCCCGCCCTCTTGTCGCCCATACATCACCCTTCCAGCGTGCCGACATGTACGAAGATGACTACGATGAAAGCAAGTCTCTTCGTAGTGAGGACTATGCCGGCAGCCGTTTCACAGATATCCGAGACGACACTTCTCATTTTGGCTCAGAATCAGTCTACGCGCCTTCTCGAAACATGTTCCAAAATGCCGACAAGAAAGGGCTCCCAGACAAAGAACCTCTACCTGGTGAAATTCAAGAAGGGGAGACCACAGAGGTGATGACGGAAAGTTCAGCGCGTCGCCGATGGGTTGCTCTCTGTTGGATCTTGACCTGGTGGGTGCCGGGTCCGTGTTTGACTTGGGTTGGTCGCATGAAGCGACCCGACGTCAGACAAGCTTGGAGAGAGAAGCTCGCTCTCAACTTGATCATTTGGTTCATTTGTGGTTGCGCCGTTATTGTCATTGCCGTTCTTCCTCGTCTTATCTGCCCGACTCAGCATGTCTTCAACGAGCAAGAGCTCAAGTCGCACAGCTTCGATAACGATGCATCAAGCGTGTACACTGCAGTTCGTGGCGAGGTTTTCGACTTGACGAAATTATCCCAGATGCATTCTCGCACTGTGAGCATTATCGACTCAAAGGCCATCCTAAAATATGGTGGTAAAACTGCAGACGATATTTTCCCTGTTCAGGTCAGTTTTGCACCCCACCTTAGCTCGCAAGCAGTCACTCATGGTTCATATAGGTCAGCGCATTGTGCAATGGTATCACTGGCTCTGTTGATCCCTATGTCATCATGAACTCTGCGAACACAACAGACGACAATGCCCAGTATCACGACTTCCGAGCGTTCACCAATGACGTCCGGCCCGACTGGTATTGGCAGAGCATGGTACGCATGCGGTACATGTCTCGTCTCGGCTTTGTCGGCTATACTCCGAAGAAAATCAAGGCTATGGCAGCTTCAGGCCGCTTGGTTGGGGTCTACAAAAGTCTCATTTACGATCTTACGGACTATGTCCGCAACCCCCCAACTTTGAAGACACCAGATGGTACTCAAGCAGACCCGAAGACTGCCACCCAGTTCATTCATTCCAAGGTCATTGATACGGTTAACAATGCTTTTGGAGGGGACATGACGAAGGCACTTGATTCTTTGGATTTGGATTCAACTACCCTTGCACGGCAAAAAGTCTGTCTTCGCAACCTATTCACAATCGGCAAAGTCGACAATCGCGAGTCTCCGCAATGCCTGTTCTCCAGCTACATTCTCCTCGCATTGTCAATTATGATGGTTTCCATTATCGCTTTCAAGTTCCTGGCCTCAGTCAGTTTCAGCGCTCCTCGAGCTCCTGAAGACCACGACAAGTTTGTCATCTGCCAGGTTCCCTGTTATACTGAGGGCGAATCGTCTCTTCGCCGCACCATCGACTCTTTGGCTCAGACCAAGTACGACGACAAGCGGAAGCTTCTCTTCATCATTTGTGACGGTATGGTTGTGGGATCGGGTAATGACCGCCCTACTCCTCGTATTGTCCTCGATATCCTTGGCGCGGATCCCAATCTGGACCCCGAACCCCTAAGCTTCGTTTCTCTAGGTGAAGGGACAAAGCAACACAATATGGGCAAGGTATACTCTGGGTTGTATGAATGCTCTGGTCACGTTGTCCCGTACCTTGTCGTTGTCAAAGTCGGAAAGCCGACTGAACGCTCCCGTCCAGGGAATCGTGGTAAACGTGACTCTCAGATGGTCTTATTCCACTTCTTAAATAAGGTTTTTTTCTTCCTTTTGATTTATCGCTGTCGCTCAGCCCGTTTAGGTTCATTTTAACAGCCCTATGAACCCCTTGGAGCTTGAGATGTATCATCAAATTAAGAACGTGATTGGAGTCAATCCTACTTTCTACGAATACCTTTTCGTCATCGATGCCGATACTACAGTCGATAAATTCTCCGTGAACCGACTCATCTCTGCGTTAGTCTTCGTTTTCCTCAAATAATGTTTAGTCTGACGAATTACCAGTATGATACACGACAAGAAGCTCCTGGCTGTCTGCGGCGAAACTGAGCTTGCTAATTCAAAACGCTCTATCATTACAATGATGCAGGTGAGTTACTAACCATTCTCGAGTCCACAATATTGATATCTTTATCTCTAGGTCTACGAATACTTTATCTCCCATCACATGGCTAAGGCATTTGAGAGCCTTTTCGGCTCCGTCACATGTTTACCAGGTTGTTTCACCCTTTACCGTCTGCGCACGCCCGACTCGCACAAACCGCTGCTTATCGCGAACCAAATGGTCCACGACTACCAGGAGAACCGCGTTGACACCTTGCATATGAAGAACCTCCTGCATTTGGGTGAAGATCGTTACCTCACTACCCTGCTGTTGAAACATTTCCCACTTTTCAAAACACAGTTTGTTAGAGATGCCCACGCAGTATACTGTTGCACCTGAGGACTGGAAGGTCTTGCTGTCACAGCGTCGTCGTTGGATCAATTCGACCGTCCATAACCTGGGAGAACTCGTCTGGCTCGATCAGCTTTGTGGATTCTGCTGTTTCTCAATGCGATTTATTGTAATGCTGGACCTCGTGTCTACTCTCATTCAGCCAGTGACTGTCGCCTACGTATGTCTATCTAACTGCTCGCTCAACACCCTCTGACCTGACCTGCTTAGATTGTCTATCTGATCTACCTTATCGTCGGGACGGATGATAATGTTCCATTCATCTCTCTAGTCCTGATCGCTGCTGTGTACGCCCTTCAAGCTCTAGTCTTCGTACTTAGGCGGAAGTGGGACATGATTGGTTGGATGGTTTTCTATATTCTCGCTATTCCTGTCTTCTCCTTCTTCCTCCCACTCTACTCGTTCTGGAAGATGGACGACTTCTCTTGGGGTGCAACGCGTATTGTCATGGGCGAATCTGGTAAAAAGATTGTTGTGCATGTAAGTGTTTGATTTATTTCATACTATTGGCGCCCTTATCCCGTCATAGGATGAGGGCAAATTCGATCCAAGGGCTATCCCTCTCAAATCTTGGAATGACTACGTGAGTTCATAGCTTCGTTTCTCTCTCCCATAGCTCTAAATTGGTCTCAGGAAAATGAACTCTGGGACAAAGAGTCGAATCACTCCATCGGTTCTTGGGTTCCCCCCTCCAAAAAAGGAGGTTACGCCGAAACAGCTCCTTCTCTTTACGGCCACGAAACCACATATGACCCTCGCCCATACTCTCCGGCACCTTCTCAGGGAGGGTTCATGCCCCCTGCATACTATGCTGCTAGTGGTCGGAATACCCCCCAGTCGCAATTGCGACCAATGATGGGAGATAACATGAGTCTCTACCAACCAGCGCCAGCGCGACCAGGGACGAATTATCTAGGAGACGTCCAGTTACCTGGCTCACGCAGCCCAGACAGTGGTTACATGGCCTCTGGTGGCATGCCTACGGACGCTGAACTCATTACTGGCGTTCACCAGATTCTCCAAGGAGCTGATCTTAACTCCGTCACAAAACGAGAGATTCGACGTCAACTCGAGGCGCGGTTCAATACCGACCTCACATCACGGAAAGCAGTCATCAACAGCGCAATAGACAGCATTTTACTAGGACAGGCCTAGGAAATTGTAAGGATGGTTGGCTTGGTTTGAGCTTGTCGCAGTTATTTGTTTTCTGCTCTCACGGACCTTGAACTCATTTTCTATTATTGCATTACCTTATTCTATGATATCTTCTGTACGGACTCTACACTACATTTTTGGACCATGCTCACTCGCTTTGACTGAATGCATCGGTGATTAGTTTCGCTTAAGCCTCGAATTATTGTCTGTCACTAGGCTTGGCCTTGAAAAATGGTGACTGGCAGGCTAAACTTTAGCATTTCTCGACATCAGCATCTATAGACAACGCTTTTTACAATGCCGACCTACATAACATGCGACATGAAAGCCTTACCGCTCAATTAGGCCAAGCGAGCAAGAGGACCAGGAGGACAATGAGTTTCGCTGCTTCTTTTTGCTGGTCTCATGTTAACGAGACTTTGGTATAATCGCTTATTAAGTATTTCGTCTCCCAGGTTCCCGATCTTCTATATTAACTAGATAGCATTTTGTTACATACAAAGGAACGGCGTTATGTAAAGGAAAACCCCCAGGTATATCACGGATAGCAAATCAAAGTCCACATCTAGAGCATATCAACGCAAAATACGACCCCAACCCTAAAGTCGACCATTTGCTCAATCTTCAGAAAAGTCGCTTCCCTCCTCACTCCCTTCTCCTACCTCCTCCACCGAATCCAAATCCTGAGCTAGCCTAGGCTTTTGATATTCATATCCGACGAAATTCATTACACTAGTTCGTCAAATAGTCAGTCTCGAAAACTCAAAGAGGCAGGCAAACATACTAAATAGTCCCATCGGCACATCCAACAACCACCTCTTCATGGCTCATTTGCATTGACATGGGATTTTTCTCTGGTGTAGCCAGCCCGGAGAACTTAGAAGGCAGACCTCCAAGGAGTCCTTTGACTCCAATGTGAGCTGGAGAAGCAACAGCAGTCCAGACGCCGGTAAGCTCGGTCACACCTGTATCGACGTCGACGTCCGAATTTCGGGAAAAGGTTCGAGGGTTCACGAGGGTGTCAACGTCAGAAGCAGAATCTTCGTCTCTGCCTTCATCGTTGCCGTCCTTGTCAGCATCAAGTCCCGTGTCTCCCAAGACATCGTCGTCGCTAGGTTTATCTTGATCCAGATGAGTTGACATGAAAATCTAGTACAAAATATGGGTTCAACAGGAAAAATTTAGAGAAAGAAAGAAGCTCACTCTCCTATCCGCACCAGCTCGACTGCTGAACCGAGTGGCAGTAACGACTCTTTTCTTCCTCGGTTCGACAGCGCCTACGGCGACATCTGGCGTTTCTACTAGAGCTACCAACTTAGGGGGAGCAGTCAGTACTGCCGCCCTTCCGTATCGGACAGCGAACTGTGCCGAACCCATGACAGAAGATCCCAACGAAGGTGCGGGTGTCACTCCCCTAGATACAGAAGGACTAATCGGTGTAGACTGACCGCCCGAGCTTGAATGGTGGCTTGTCGTGGAGATGCTGAGTCTATGCTGCCTATTCGAACTCACGGATGAAGCCAAGGAAGGTCGGGAAGATATTGACAGGCGAGGTGATGCTTTATTCGTTACAGAGTTTGTACTAGCTGCCAAGCTAGTCCGTCGAGAGGGCGAGGATATTGAGCCACCAGAGGGAGGCACAGATTTGGATAGAGATGAGAGGGTACGAGGACGAGGACTCGCCAAGGTGCTTGCGCTAAGAGGAGATTCGATACTAGGCGTGGCAGGTTCGGCAGCGCCTTCTTGCCATTGTAAGTGGAGGATCACACTCTTCGTAGCGCATGTCATCTGGGTTCCTTTCGCAGCGAACCATCTATTAAGCACACGGTGAAAAAGCTGATCAATTTCCCGATAAGACGAAGCACGTACTGCAGCATATTATCAGGCGCTTTGCCAACATTATACAACTTCATATTCAACACAGGATCTCCTGCCCCCAATTCAGACAGCTTGAATTGAGAAACCATCTCTCTGCGCACTAACCAAGAAAGTCAGAAACTGTATCGGAATTCAAGGTAAAGCACTTACAGATGGAAAACACGCGCACAATTCCATCAATAGTGACACTAACCACTCGTTCGTCTTCATTGTTGCCGTTCGAACTGGATATAATTTGTACACCGATATTAACGGTTGTCTGTTGTCCAAAACGAACTTTCTTCGTCCCTTTGCGCCAGTCCCATATGACGAGAGCTTTGTCTGCTCCGGCCGAGACAAGATTATACGGCGAGAGCGCGACGGCACGGATCCCGTTGAGGTGCCCAGAGAGTTGTTGAAGTGGCTGATATGTCAGCGAGGAGAAGAGGTGGACACGACTGGTATTCAGACGATCAGCAAACAAGTAGGCCACAGGTGCTAAAACCTACCCAACATCATGAAAACCGACCACAAAGACTTCTTCCTCAACTAAGAAATCAATACAGGACACCGGCTTCTTCACTTTGAGGCACTTTTTGAGCTCTCCACTTTCAAGATCCCAGAAGCGAATAGATTCGTCATAGGAACCACTGATGAGCTTTTTGCCACGTAGAAGAAGCGTTGTCACGAAGTTAGTATGACCGTCTGAAGCTTCAGTAAGTCGAAAACCGTAACATATATGAAGACTTACTAGAATCACCGCCCAAGAAGCGAACGGTCTGAGGCAACCCATTATTAAAGTTTCGCTCGCGGTGGTGAAGAGATCGATACAGTGGATACCATCCATCTTCGGTGCTGGGCTTTTTGGGACGAACAGGGTCATGGCGGGTGATACGGAAGACATGGAACCTCCAAAGAGCGGGATGGTGAACGAGCTGCTGCCACAGTTTGCTAACCTGGTACCAGATTATGAGTGAAATGGAAGGTCACACAGACATGGATACATACAGATTCGAGGTGAAGAACTTCTTTGACACTAAGCAGGCGCAAGATGCGAACCGCCAGCTGATCGTTAAGGTGACCAAGGACATCGAAGGTGGACCGCTGGTACTTTTGCAACAGAAGAATCTGTAACTGGATATCGTTTGGTGATAGCGTATCAATAACGATTTGAAGACTTGGGATTGCGTTAGCGCTTGCCATGAAAAGAATTGTTTGACATACAGTCGATTACGTTTGTCCCTCTTGAGCTTCTTGACCGCTTTTCTGACAATCCTCTCGTCGAATTCCTTGAGCGCATCGGCTAAATTCACGTCTTCTGCATCATCATCATCCTCCTCGTTGTTGTAGTAACGAGTGCCACCCCAGTAACCGCTTGCCTTGTGTTTTGAGGCTCCACATTTGCAAATTTCTTGGGTTTCATACGAAAAAGAGTGCTCTTGGGGCGAAGAGGACTTCAGCATCCGCACCTCCGCTTGTAGAGCGTGCAGTTGAGCAGAAGAGGCGGCTTGTGCTCGTTCAAGCAGCCTCTTATAGTACGCGATTTTCGAGCCGTGAAGTTGAAGAGCTTTTTGAAGAGTGGCTTCAATCTGAATAACAGAGTTAGAAAACGCGAATATAACGCGTCTTGGCCCGTACCTCTTCATCAGCTAGTTCGCCATCGTCTGTTATCATTTCCATGTCCATTTCATCATCGTCACCCCAGAGGCTCATGACCACGTCATCGGTGAGCAGAGATTGGCCAGACGGATTTCTTGAGCGCGACAGTCGAGGAGCTGACTTTGGAGTAGACCGTTCTGGGGCAACTGAGAGACGAGGCGTTGTTTTGGGGGTAATGACAGACGACTTTGGTGTGGAAAGAATGTCTGTATTGAGTTTCTTGTTCGATTTTGGAGTTACTGGAGGTTGAACCACGCGCGGAGGTGTTGCAGGTGTGCTGATGACACGCATTCTCTGGCGTGGCGGCGATTCTGTTGTAGGATCTGAATTTTCTGGTTCAATTTTCGGACTCGGATTGAGCATAGAGACTGGTCTGCTCGCTTTCGGGAAACCGACTGGCTTCGCGGTAGAGTTTGGATTTATTCTGTCCAAGGGCATCGACTGTCTGCGAGAGGAGGCAACTGAGGAAGCTTTAACGGAACGTGCTATACCAGTAGTAGCACTTCTCGAAACAGGGATTTTTGCAGAACTAGATTTAGCGGGTGAAGGAATGGGCGTAGCATTGGGCGACCTGCGCGCGCTCGAGGTTGTTGTCGAAGTAGTCGAGGCCGAGTTGCTGAGCGCAATACTCTGTCGCGGCTTAAATTTCGATGGCGGAAGTCCCGAAAAGCTCATCCGCGACGACGGAAGACGCGTCGAGGACTCGCTTGGCGTTGGCATCGCGGAGGTCACGATGTCAGGAAGTAAACTTGTATTATGTCAGCCATCACTCGGAAGCAAAGGTCTTTTGTGTTCTGCCCATCACGTCGACCTTGCCCTCTTATTGTTTTGGACAGTGCTCTTAACTAGAAAATGGAGACTGCACAGTGCTTGCTTGCGTTTCCCCTCTTGCCCCCATGTCTTCCTCCCACCGCAACGCTACCTCTGGCGATTGGAAGGCCAACGAGAAGCATGCTAACGACCACTTCTCACGTTCATCCATCTCTCACGACTCTGTTATCTCAAAGGTCTCCATCGCACACTCAGTTCAATCGGTAGCCCCTCAGCCCATCTCTCCTCCCCCACCTTCAATAAAGCTCTTGTTCGCATACCTCTCTACCCGTCATATCTTCCTTTTCCTTGTTCCTGCTGTCCT
Source organism: Flagelloscypha sp. PMI_526 (assembly GCA_021399455.1). NCBI lineage: Eukaryota > Fungi > Basidiomycota > Agaricomycetes > Agaricales > Niaceae > Flagelloscypha > Flagelloscypha sp. PMI_526. The sequence continues at coordinate 672,126 of JAJTUO010000002.1, forward strand.
CGCCTCCCTCATAGCAGGTGGTCTGGCACCATTTATGACCCTCCTCATTGGCCAAGTCTTCAACACCTTTGCGCAGTTTCCCCAATCTAATCCATCCCCTGAGGACAAACGCGCTCTCCTCAGAGGCATTGGTATCACTTGTCTCGAACTCGTCGGTCTCGGTGTAGGTTCGTTCCTTCTCAGCAGCATCACTTCTAGCCTGTGGATATGGACTGGTGAACACAATCTTCGTGGCCTTCGCGAGCACATCTACTTGGCTGTCTCGCAAAAGGACATGGAATGGTTCGACACTCGAATGGATGCCGAAGAGGGTGAGGAGCGTATCGGACCTGCAGGTCTTATGTCCAAATTCGCTCGGTAATGCCCCCTTTTTTCAATTAAACTTCATTGAACTAATTTGCCTCTCTTGAACAGTGAGACTGACGATGTTCGCCAAGCGACATCGCTCACATCTGCTAAGCTCGTGGAACACCTCACGACATGCATAACCTGCCTCGTCTTGGCGTTCATGCGTTCATGGGCTCTCACCCTCGTCATTCTTTCTGCCGTTCCGCTCCTTTCTTTTATACAGATTCTCTCCCAGATACTGGCTGGCCCTTTACTTGCCTCTGACCGCCAACAGTCCGCAGCTGCAGCCACCCTCGTCGATCGCGCCGTCTCTGCAATCTCTACGGTCAAAGCATTCAACGCTTCCGTCTTTGAGCAGAAGCTTTTATCAGGTAGCCTCGATAAACTCCAAGCAACCACCAAGAAGCTCAATACCGTCTGGGCTGGCTCCTCTGGCCTCTCCCAGTTCGTTATGATGGCCATGTTTGTTCAGGGGTTCTGGTTTGGTAGCAAACTCGTTAGAGATGGCTCGATTGATGCCGGAGACGTGATGGCTGTCTTCTGGGCTTGTCTCATTGCCACAAGCCATTTCCAAATGTGCATTCCCCAGCTCATCAACCTTAACAAGGGCAAGTTTGCAATGGTCTCCCTCGTCACGCTCGCCGGAGAGTCTCCTGCCACGTACAAGCTGAGCAAGCAGAGTCGCGTGCTCAAGAAGATCGTTCCTCGTCGATGCAGCGGAGAGTTTTGCATCGAGAATGTCACATTTGCATATCCTTCCCGGCCAAGTGTACCTGTCCTTCTGGACGTCTCCATCTACCTCCCAGCCAACGAAATGACGTTCGTCGTCGGCAGTTCTGGGTCTGGCAAATCTACTCTCTCTCAACTCTTACTTCACATGTACGCTCCCGGAGAAGGCGTCATCCTCTTGGAAGATCACCCTCTTCATCTCCTCGACAAGGAATGGGTCCGTCAACACGTTGCCAGCGTTTCTCAAGACTGTATCCTCTTCGACATGTCTGTCCACGACAACGTCGCTATGGGTCTTGTCGGTTCTGGGCGACGGCCTGAAGACGTGAGTAGGGAAGACGTCATCAATGCCTGTCGAGCTGCGCTTATTCATGACTTTATTCGGGACCTTCCTGATGGTTATGATACAAAGCTCGGACCAGGAGGTGCAAACTTGAGTGGTGGACAAAGGCAGAGGCTTGCAATTGCAAGAGCTCAGCTACGTGACCCAACTGTCCTTGTTCTTGGTACGTTTCCCAAGTCCCTGTTTCTTTTAATAATAAAATTTATTTGTCCTCTAGACGAGGCCACATCCGCTTTGGACCCTACCTCTCGTGTTCTCGTCTTCCAAGCAATCAAACGCTGGAGAGCCGGCAAAACCACTGTTGTTATTACGCATGACCTTTCTCAAATCACCTCGAAAGATTTCATCTATGTTCTCAAGAACGGCTCACTCGTCGAACAAGGGTATCGTGATGATCTCGAGAACGGAGGAGGCGAGTTCCGCAGGATGGTTGATGTCCAAGCCACTACCGGTGGATATCTACCTGAAAAGGACCTTGATGATTCTGATGTTCAGCCCGAGTTCAACTTGGAGGTGATGGACGAAGAGGAGCCAGAGATCCAAGAGGTAGACCGAAACGTGTCGACGCCTCTCCCTCAGTTTCCCTTCATTGACCTCAACAAACCCTCGGCTGGAGCTCGCCCTGGTACTTGGATGTTGGACGCCGTTCAGGATTTGACGCGAACATATGCCTCGCGGCCTTCGACGCGTGCTAGTATGCGCAGTATTCGAGACGGATGGGAGTTGCTTGACGACGGTGGCGATTTCGTCCAAGAGAAAAGTCATCAAAAACGGCGACCTACTAGCATACAAGTCCACGTTCCGAACCTCAAACAGCCTGAGACAACTGCGGCGAGGAGGACTCTGTCGAGGACACTGAGTCTCCAATTTACTCCCGCTTCACCTACTTCGCCTAATTTTGTCTCGGGACCCGATGACCAAATCCTGTTCGAGAAGGAGTTTATCGAGTCACTTCCCCAGCGCCGTAGAGTTGCAGGTCCTCGAATCCAATGGAATCAAGACCAACCTATTCCCCTCCACGCTCTTGAGACCCGCACTCCTACCCCTGACTCAAACTCTCACCCAGTCCCTTCAGCGGCGCCCACTTTGTGGTCCACACTCTTCTCCGTCATCCCCACACTTCCCCACAAGCTCGTCTTCTTCTTTGGCATCTTCGTTTGTCTATGCAGTGGAGCCATCACTCCGCTTTTCTCTTTCCTCCTCTCTCGTCTGATGTTCGAAGTCTCCATCGGCGTCCCTAACCCCTCGATCATCAACTTCTTTGGTGGCATCGTCCTCTCTATCTGTGCTGTCGACGGCATCCTCCTAGGCATCAAATACTTCACTATGGAAACCATCGCCATGTCTTGGGTCACTTCTGCTCGGAAACAGGGCTTTGCGAGGGTATTGGCCCAAGACAAAGAATGGTTTGATAAGTCGGAGAATGCATCTGTAGATATTGTGCAGACGCTGGTGAAGGATGGTGACGATGCAAGGAATCTCGTATCGACAGTGGTGACTCAGGGTCTTGTTTCGATATCCATGTTCAGCATTGGTTTGGTGTGGGCGTTAACACAAGGGTGGCAGTTGACACTCGTGGGTTTCGCTATCGCTCCAGTCTTTGCAGGGACGACGGCAATGCAGGCGAAGCTTGTTAGTAAGGTCGAGTTGAGGAATAAGGAAGCCAGAGAGAAGGTGGGAAAGTGCTACTACGAGGTAGGCCTATATATTCCTTCGCTTGTGCAAGTCATTGACTATTTATTCTTGACAGACTTTGGCGAATATTCGTGGCATTCGAAGCATGTCATTCGACCGCGTTTTTGAGCAGCAGTTCCGGGACGCTACCGATCATGCATTTTCTGTCGGGTCCCGTGGCGGCAAACTCGAAGGAATCTCGTTCGGATTTTCTAGCGGACTCATATATCTTTCAGAGGCCCTTTTGTTCTTCGTTGGTGCTATCCTTGTATCCAAGGGTACCTATACGTATCTCCAGATGGTGCAAACTTTGAATCTTTTGCTGTTTACGGTGACAATCGGCTCGCAGTTGCTTGAATTCAGTAAGCCGACTTTTTTTGCCCTCCTTCGTGGTAAACTTATTTATTCTATTCTAGCGAACCGTATCCCCAAAGCCGTCCATGCCACGCACTCTCTGAACCGCCTCCTTCGCCTTCCAGTCTACAACAAGGAATCTGGAGGTATCCTTCGTCCTGCCAACATGAGCCACCTCGTCTTCCACGACGTGCATTTTGCCTACCCCGAACGTCCTGACGTTCCTGTTCTCCAAGGCATCAACCTTGATATTGGTGACGAATGCGTTGCGATTGTCGGTGCTTCAGGCTCTGGCAAATCCACTCTCGCTGCCCTCCTTCAGAGGCTCTACGAACCCGATCAGGGTATGGTCAGCGTCGGTGCCAATGACGTCCGATCTATTCAAGTGAACTATTTGCGAGAATGCATTGGCGTCGTTAGCCAGAATCCACAGCTCTTTGATGCCTCAGTACGGGAAAATATCGCGTACGGAAACGATTCGTTATCGGATCAGGATATCGAGCGAGCTGCTCGAGCTGCGAACGTGCACGATTTCGTGCAGAGTCTGCCTCACGGATATGAGACTATGGTAGGCGAAAATGCTTCGCTCATCTCCGGCGGTCAAGCGCAACGAATTGCAATTGCGCGAGCACTTGCTAGGACTTCGTCTATCCTCATTTTGGACGAATGTACCTCGGCCCTTGACGTCGACACTCAAGCAGCTATTCTGGAGACCCTCCAGCAAGCTAAGATAGGCAGGACAACCTTCATGGTGACTCACAAAGTACCTGTGATGCGAATGTGCGATCGCATATTGGTGATGGAGAATGGTAGAATAGCAGAGCAAGGCACTTTCGAGTCGTTGATGCGACAAGAGGGCATCTTTGCTAGTCTAGCCCAATCTGGTGAATGGTCCCAGTGACCATTTCTCTTCTTCTCTCTTTCATTTTTCTTTTGTTCACGAACCCTTCACTTCTCTAATGCCATTTTTCATTGGTTTCGTTCTGGATTTCAACATTTTTACTTAGGTACCTACATGGTTCTGTTTCTGTAGCATTGACTGTCTCACACACTTGCACATTTGTATTCTTACACTACATGCGCTCAATGACATCCCATTTGTTAATGAAAAATGGATGATGCGAACTGCATTGTGTTTCACCTGAAGAATGTTATTCAATGCACCTTGGGGCAAATCCGGCTACGCCATTTGGGAGGCAGACCGTTCTGGATATAGAAGGTGTGTTGCTCCCTTTTTTTCAATCCCCAAATATCCCGTTTCGAGATATCAGAGCTCCCTAAGCGTTAAGGAAGCAGTCCGATTATTTAGTTGCTTCTAAAAGGCTTCAAGTACATAGTAGAAGTTGTCCAACATCCTTTTCACCTAAATCCCTTTTACCACCATCTTGTCCCCTGGAATATGAATGGTAACGGGTACTTTGATATAGAGTATTTATCATAGCTTTGAAAGTAATTCTTACCGTACTCACATTAGGAGGATACTATCATTTATTCATAAGGTGCCGCTGGAGCCTGGAGGCGATGCCTCTAGTTGGCAGCCTCATTGGGTTTGCACTGGCAAAGGCCAAACAAATTGAACGTATGCCGCCATAAGTGTCATAAACTGCAGAGGAAGACATAAGCCAGTTCGGGAGCCGATTCGTAAATAGGCAAAGTCTTTTGCATTTTAGAATGGAGACATGTAGTCACAAGCAATCGCTGGTTGTTCCACATTAAATGCTTCAGGGACTATCTCCATTTTATTGTCCAGGATACCAATCTATTCCCATTATGTGCATATACGTTAAATAAATTTACTGTTTTTTTTCCTTCCCTTACGGACCGTGCGATCGAGTTGTACAACAACTGACTCCTTTCGTTCACAAAACAGTGGCATAGTGCCCTGGGAGAGTTTAGGATCAATCTCTATCTGGTCCGTAAAGTTTGTGTAGGGATTAGGTCTATGACAGTGTACGGGGATGATTAAAGGCTCGATAAAACTTGAAAATGTTGTCTGTGTAGCATAGGTTTTGTCCCAGACACTGCGATTCAGAAGTTTTGAGTAGGCAACTAAATCATGTAACTCAGAAGCTGGCAGATTTTTTTATCTCAAAAAGAGTGGGAGAATACTGTCAGCTTGTGAACAGTTGTTTAAATCCCAAACTCTGGCTATGAGGGAAGGAGCATGTAGATGCAAACTCGCACAGAATCGCTCCAAGCAATAAAATAGTAACGAGATCGGCACAGAACAAGTTAAAGGAAAAATGTTTTTCTCGTTGTCTCCAGCTCTGGCTACGAACAACCGCTATCAGCAATTATACAAACAGCATAAGGAAGCAGGGATTCACCTTCCACGCCCATAAATATTCGTCCTGCGTTGGGGGCTCAATGAATTTCCTCTTTTCCTTCCTCGTCGTTGGCTCAGAGTCACGTTCTGGTTCATTATTTGCGTTCTGATGTTTATCCACCTCCACTTGTGGTCCATCCACATCTCCTGTGCTCAGAATAATGGTTGCTTCCTTTGCCTTATCTCGTTTCGGAACTGTATATGGCATCTCTTCATCATCGTCCTCGTCCACCTGTGGCAACTCAAGTTCAGGCTCGTCCTCGTCCTCGTCGGGTTCAGGACCGATCTGCATTGGGAGAGGTGCATCTCCAAACCTCTGAACAGCAGGGATGCTCTTCTTGATCCACCTCAATTTAAGGGTGAAGCGGGGACCAATCTCTTGAAGAGCTACCTTTTCTGTTGTTCGGAATGCATACCTAGCTGGGTGTGAGCATATTTGTGGATTTAGATTTGAGAGAGTGAATTGTACCGATGTCTGCGGAAGAAAAGGAAGTCACGTTGACAATGTAATGTCACCACTTGTCTTCCTTGGAATTCGGGGAGAGGGGGGAACAGTGTCTGAAAGAACCGGCCAACTGTGTAACCTAGGCGGGTCGTGAATCCGTTAAGGATCAGTTCAGGGCAGTGCGGTGTTGGTGCTGCATGGCCCTACGAAACGGTATTAGTGATATTGAAACGGGGAAATAAAGGAAGAGCCTACGGAAATTTGTTTCGTGAGCAAAACACTAGTCAGTTTGAAATGCGCGGTAGGTCCTTCTGGGAGGTTAATCAGAGTGATTCCGTTAGCTCTTCCTTGGTCTTCATTCACTACAAGTAGACAGTCCCAGTCGCGTTTTGCTGCCCAGCTAGCAATGCGTCCGAGTTCGAAACCTTTGCCTGCTTTTCGACGAATGTACTTGCCACCGGGGAAGACGGACAAGAGGTCATTGATAAAGGTGAAAGTTGGTTTGGATGCTTTGGGAGAAGTGGTAATAAGGACTTTTGGAGGGACGGTGGGGTCTGCAGTGTTGAAGAAGGAGGCGAAGGCATCATTTTCTATGGTAGCATCAACCTCTGCTCGCTCAGAGGTGAGAATTGAGGTAGGATCATAATCTCTTGTATTGTCAAGAGTCCGTGGTACATTTTCAGTTTGTCGTTTCTATTGAAGAACATTTTATAGCGATCAAAAAACAAGTGGATCTGGGGGCTGACTTGTTTGAGGGCCGGATTTTGTTCTTCGAGTTTTTGTTGCTCGAGACGGCGGGATAATTTATGCTTTGCCTTTTCCTTCTTGGCCTTCTGTACGACTTCCTGGCGCTTAATTTTGTTACGAATGAGGGAGGGCGTAAATCGAGTAGGAGGCATAATGATGGCAGAGGGAGCAAACAGTTGATCAGAGAACGGGCGCTTGAGAGGTTAGACCTTGTCTGGATGCTACGATGAGCCCGGTCCCTGTTGGCGCGGATACTGCAGACAGCGTGGAAGCATCTGCGCACGACGAAAGCGAACTCAGCGACCTCACAGATGACGAGATGCACGTGGATGCAGATAGAGACGGCGCAGAACCTCATTCAAGAAATGGACGACGCAAACGGAGCAGCACCTTCATACCCAGCCCTATGTGGGACTGGGCCACCAAGAAACCGGTCAATCCATCTGAAAATGCCGATGCGGACGAGGACGATCCTCCGCCTGAAGAAGAAAAAGACGTCCTCGACGAAGATGCCACTGACGACGAGCACGACGACGGTCCTCACCCACTCATTGGTCCTGTAGACGCTGAACATGACGACGTAGACAGCGGAGACAGCGGGGAAGAGGACGACGAGAAGGCAGCCGACGATGCGTCCGACGATGACGAGGAAGACGAAGATGTGCCTGACACCGCGACGCGACTTGCACAGGCTTCTATTATGGCCAGCTCGCAAGCGGTGGAAGAAGAGTCGGCAGATGAGGAGGAAGAGGAGGAGGAGAAAGAGACCCCAAAACAGCCAACTCCCGAAGAAAACAAGGATCCAGACGTGTCTCTCGACGTCACAGAACCCGACAACGAAGTAGAACTCGACCTACAGCCAGCTCATCGTGCAGAGGCTCTCGACGGCCTTGCTCGCATAGAGCTCAAGTTTGCGCTCCTCAGAGAGGCCATCTACGTCGAGAAGATGGAAGGTTTGGCTTGGGAAGAGGCTCTTGTCCACGAGGGTATGTGTTTTTATTTCATTTTACATTCTCATAACAATTCTTAATTGAACTCGAGGCACCCATCCGGAACTGGTTCATCTTCAGCACGAGCTTGAAAGACGGCGTAACACGCGTAATGCCTTGGCTACGCGACGAAGCGAATACGAGATTGCCAACATTAAAAAGAAACGGAGAATAGACGAAGATATCATTTGGGAATGGTGGAAGGTTAGTCTCCTCCTCCTTGCGTCACCTGACCCCTTTTCACTAACCTTACTTTCTTCCAAACAGCACGGCCGGGACGAACTTCAAACAGATATGATCGCCGAAACTAATCGAAAACGTCGCAGATTAGAACGCGACAGGCGCATTGCCGAACGGCCACCCCCAAGTCTGTTCTTTTTTTAGTCCTCTGGTTTTTATTGACTTGAAAATCCAGAGCGTTTAGTGCCGTCCTGTCCTTTGCTGGTCCCATTCCCTCCCACCATACGTCAAGTCGTTCACAAATTCCCTTTCGAAGGCAACGATGTCCTCGACGACGAAGGGTCAGACACTCCGCCTTCTCCCCAGAATCTCGTCTACCCTGAAATCCACATTGTACCTGAAGATGAAATTCGGCAGGACTTGGATCGAATATTAAACAGAACTCCCCTCTATGAACCTCTCGTGTATAACGGCGGTCCTTTTGGCGAAGCCATGCCACCGATGGCATACCCAGTTGGTCCCGGAGGGCCTCCCCCTACTTTTGAACAGATTGAATGGGCTCAGCAACAGGGTCGACCTCCTGTAGCTCCTACCTTCCAGCCTCATCCAGGGATGCTCCCTCCTGCTCCTCTGCCTGGGATGCCTCCGTCCAATCTAATCTCCCCTCCTCCAGCAGGCCCGTCCAACATGACCAGATTACCCCATCATTCGCCTGGCATGTTTGGACCACCGAGCGGGACAATGTATTACGGACATGAGTCGGAAATGAGTACCATGGTAAATATCGAACGCCCCCCTCACCAACCTCCCCCTCACCACCCACCGCACATGGCCTTTGGACACCCACCGAACCGCTCACCTTCTCCAGGTCCACCAGACCATTTGCCTAAACACAGCGTCCCTAAAAATCCGTGGACGACTGGACCACCCTTCCCCTCATATCCAGGAGGCTCAAAACGTGACGAATGGAGAGATGGGCCAGGGTTCCATCCCGAACACGATAGGGCTCGATCGGAGAGAGACAGGCGGCCGAGAGATGAGTTTGAACAACGTCCTCCTAGGGACTACAACCATCCTCATCAGCGACCATCGCACAACGGTGGGTCGTTTCCCCCAACAACCCAAGACGCGTCGAGTCACCGGCACCACCACCATGTCCACCACCACCACGGGCCAGGTTCGTCAATTAATGAGCGACCACCTACCTCCAACGAGGGCTCAAAAATGCACGGCAATGCCCCTCCCTCTGGCCCTCAGTGGCAAGAGAGAGAAAACGATCGAGATGGACGAAATAAATACGGGTTGGGACGTCCTGGCCCTTCACCCGAGGCTATCCCCTTTGCCCTTCAGCCATCAAATGGAAACATTAGTCGGATGCCCAGCGAAAAGTCTTCCAGTCGTAACGCTTGGCTGGACGACGGACCGTTCCCTAAAACCAATTCCTCGTCCTTACCTGCTCCTCCTCCAAATGGTCCCGCGTTTCCAGAACGTCAAGGACATTCCCCCACTCATCGGTCTAATCCGTCCAGGGACAATAATAATTACCGTCCTTCATCCTCGAGGCCAATAGGTACTTCACCACGATCTCTCCCACATCCCCTGGATCCGGCGTATCCTTCAAATTCTCCTCAAACAGGAAGTGGAAACCCCTCATTTTCACATCGAGCTCAGGTGAACGGGTCACGGAAATCGCCCGTTCACACAAATAACAATGGACCGCTTCCAGGGCCGTCTTCAATGTATCCTTCGGAGCGGTTGAACGGACCTAATACATCTGTGGATGACCGGGACCGTGAACGAGAAAGGGATCATCCGCCTCCTTCATCTATGTACCCACCAATACCCCTGATTGAGCCTGCTTCGTGGAGTTCACGGGACCGTAATGATAGAGATAGAGGACTACCGCCACCCAAGCCTTTAAAGGGAGGAATGATGAGTGTGTCATCGATGCTGGATGGGTCATAAGTGCACAGCCGTATTCAGCACATGAGTTTCTTACACTTGAACATTTACTTACTCTGTTGTACTTCTTTTATTGTCCTGTGTTCTGCTTTGTTTTTTCTTTTGTGCGGTTATCTAGTTTCTCCCTTCCTTTCTCTACCATCAATTAACAATTGTTGAAAGCCGAATTTGCGTATGGAAATTAGGGACCCACCAAGGTCCGGAGCGCTTGACGGCGGGACCCTTGATTCTTGGCTCTTGACCTCATGTTTCTCACCAGCGATTCACTAGATATCGTATATGTTGTTGATAATGCACAACAGTTTTGGTCAGGTTTGTCTTTAACTTTGTCTTTCGCTTTGCTCTCAGATGTAAACGTGAAATTGCACGGATTATTAGAACTTGAAGACAAGATCTCATTCCCCCCCGACCACGTTCCTTCCCTCTCTCAGCTAGATGCGGCCTTGAAAGGATATATTGGCTTTTGTGCTACTTATCACGGTGAGCTCTTTTTCCTCGTAATATGGGATAGATCAGACTGTTGAAAAAGGGTATGGGGGACAGAGCAGTATCTCCAAAGCCCACTGCAGCTAGAACATGCATCTCACATGCTGTGCGATTCTTCGGAGCTGTTCGTATTTCATTCAGAAAGAATGTGCGAATTGCTTTGCGATGAAGTTCAGTCCGTACGTCCCCGTCCGTTCCTTTGCTCGTCTCAGTAGTGTAAATTCGTTTCAACAGACAACAAACCCACACACGCAACTCATCATCTACCATATAATGCTCACTTACGGGCGTCGTAGAACGGAATTCTTTCGATCTCATAAACGTTGGCAGCCGCTCATCCCGCTTCTTATGGATCACGTTCTTGTAGAAATCGACCCCTTGGTGGAGGATTCTTACCTGAACCACGGAGCAGGTACCAGTAACTCTGGTGCTATGTTAAATTCAGCTCCAATTGAAGCGAAGTTGAGGAATCTGGGCGTTGAGTTGCTGTATGAGGTGTGTAGAGTTCAGAAGATGAGTATGAGTGATTTGAGTAAGTTAATCTCCTTCCAACTGAACGGGGGTTGCTGATAACACTTGTGTATTTAAGGAATATTTGATGACACCTTCCTAGACCATCTGTTTCAGCTCGTCGAAGAGACGCGAGACATGCCAGACGAATCGTTCAATTATGCCGTCATTAAACTGATCGTTGCTCTCAACGAACAGTTTATGGTCGCGACCCTCGATGGCTCAAAGTCCCCCCAGTCGCATTCTGATTCCATATCCGATTCGAAGAATCGAGTGCTGAGGGTATTGATGCAGAGACTGGGGTCCAGCAAGACATTTGGCGAAAATATGATATTTATGCTCAATAGAGCAGGGAGAACGCCAGAAGATCTTTGCATGCAGTTGCTGGTTTTGAAGATCTTGTATCTTCTATTCACGACGCATGGGACCTCGGAGTACTTTTATACCAATGACCTTTGTGTTTTGGTGGATGTTTTCTTAAGAGAATTGGTGGATCTTGACGAAGACAGTGAATCGGTGAGACGATTGTGTTGACTTCTCCATTATAAAGCTTACCTTCGTCAAATAGCTTCGACACACTTACCTCCGAGTTCTCCACCCACTCCTAACACGGACACAACTAAAGGACGTCCCATATAAACGTCCCCAAATTGTCAACTCGCTCGAATCTCTCCTCCGAAACTCTCGGATACGTGAGGTTAATGCGACAACCAAGCGACTCGTCGAACGTTGTCTTAGCGGGGAATGGTGCGTCCAACACAGGAGTCGAGAGCCTCCATCGTCCCTGCATCCACCTCCAGCACGGAGCGCATCGCCCAGGAGTGAATCAGGGATCTCTCAAGCCCATTCCCAGTTTGGTTTATCCTCCGTCACCGCTTCTGTTCAACTCGAGCGATCAGGGTCTACAAAGACCAAATTGCTCAAATCGAGTAAAAGCGTCGAAAATTTCCATGCTCATACGTCTGGGTCGTCATCAAGTCAGAAGCCAACGCGCTCTGTTCTTGATGGGGTTAGGAGAGGGAGCAATGCAAGCAGCAACAGCATGACAGGCGTAGCGTCAGCCAAAGTCTCGACAGGTGCAGGCACAACACCTCGACGAAAGGACACCGCGGACTCAAGCATCGTAGACGGGGCATATGCAGACCGACATCGACATACGACATATACTCAAGAAAATAAATCGACTACATCTCCTCAGCTCTCTCCAACCGCTTCCACCGATTCTGCCCCCAATCCTCGCCGTTCTGCACCTCCTCCACCGGGTAAACGTCGAAAACCGCCGGCAGTACCTGTTGGTAAAACAAATGGCGGTGCAACGGTTACGAAAATTAAATAAACACGAATGCTTTTCTATTTTTAAGTCGCCATAGTACGGGACGCTCTTATCAAGGACATGAGCCTTTAGTACTCTGAGAACGCGAGGAGGGAATACTTGAATATATCTTATTAGCTTGCAAATAAGCGTATCACTTAATACATAAGAAGTGTCTTCAATATAAGGATGTCTTGACCACATGTTACAAACTCTGAAAGCAAACGAAATCATCATACCAGCTTAGACTCCCACAAGTACCACACCTAGACCTAGGGGATTTGCCAGCTATACCTCTTCTTCTCTGGAAGAACAGAGACAACGACCTTGTCTTGAAAGAGTTGCGGGAAATTTTGGGATGAAATTGAGGTGACGATAAGGTCAGCGGGTCATCTGGATTTTTTTTTGGAGTGTCGGATAACCTTGGACGAAACGGCATACGGGGTGAAACCTCGCGGTCTCTAAGTCGAGAACACGCTGTCCTCTTTAGCTCGCTAGATAGTGGGGTATAATACTCCTGAAAGAGGCTAGATTTCATTTCCAGTCAGGTCAAATGGCGTAAATCGGAATAGCTGCAAGAGACGTATGCGAATGTCTCCACCACGAAGAACGTTGAGAAAACTGGTTATACCGCAGCTTAAGTACCAAACTTTCACTGTTATTTTCACTTGTTGATCAAATAAGTACAAAGGATACACAAGAAATCATTCGCAAGTAAATAACAGCGTTCCAGAGCGAGGACGGCAAAAACAACAAGACCCTATGAAGAAGAGGCACAAAATATTGCTACAAGTGTTCAAATTATTGAGATGTACGAGAGTCACCTAAGTGATAGACACGGCGTTAAAACCTTGCCACTCTGAAATATGTCGAAGGCTCACGGCTGAGCGTTAAACAATGACGATCCGAAACTATAAATCGGAGACATGGGTGGTTGTGTGGGCTGATGAGAGCCGTTCGACAAGTCACCTGGAAATGTTGTTCCAAGTTGCGCGAAGGCACCATAATCGTGCCAATACTGAGGATACCTTGGATCATGACGCAAGCCCGTAGAAGGCATGCCTGTACTGTACATCTGAGGCAAAACTGACGTCGATAGAGCACCAGCGAAAGGTTCGCTCTGCGATGGCATAGGATGAGGATAATAGTACGTCTGTACGGAGGAAGTAGGCGGCTGGGGTTGATGGAATGGATCTGACAAGTGAGAATAGTAAGGTTGGGCGCTCAGCATCATAAGCTCCTCAGCAGTTGTCGGCGTATCGAAAGATGGATCGGCGGGACGTTTTGTTCCAGTTGTCGTGCGAGTTGGTGAAGGGGCAGGGGCATCCGTGGCTCCACGAAGAAGCACGAAGGCTCGTCCAGCGCTCGGCCATATAATTTCAAGCGCACGAAGAGCGTCGATACAACGAGAGAAACCTAGGTGTGCTTGAGGATGGCTGGGCTGGCTGGAAACTAGAAATCTTCAAATGAGCAATCATTTTCTTCCAATAATCAGATCAACTGACGAGTGCTGACATGCATAATACCAGCTGTGAAGAGATAATAGCAGAGGAAGACAGGGCCCTTTGTGAGATCATATGTTTCTGCGTATAAAGTTGCTATTTCAAAGATCAGATTTCAAGTGGACAAGGAGATAATTTTGGCACACCAATAGTAGTTATAGTGATTTGCAGCCGCAGCGCACAGATCGTCGCTGCGCTCAACGAACGAACGAAGCTCAGAGTCATCTTCGTCTTGTGTTGTTCGCCTAAAAAGATCGGATAAGTCCCCATTGGACTAACGAAATAATAACTACTTACCTATCACTATTTCGCATACTTCATAAAATATCACTGTAGAGAAAAGCAAAATAATAAAAAAACACTTACAATGGACGGTGGAGAAGAAGCACAGCACACCTTTCAATCTAAGAAGTGGAACATATAACAAGTCGATATAAGCTCACCAATATTGCATGTGAAGGGTTAACACTGGTGGAGGAGGGACAGGTTGTTTTGTTGAACTAGGATCATGCCGCAAATGATGAGGCAGCTCGAAGTACCATTTATCCAGGATACCCTCAAGAAAAACGGACTCCGCGCGCCGACGTAACAATGGCCTAACGGTGTAGATCACTTGAATGATACGGCTGAGAATTCCCGCTGACATTTGCTTAAGGACAGGTATTCGAGTTCAAAAAATGAATGGCATACATAGTGTCGATGAGGCATTGAAACATGACAATAGCCTGCTCGGACCCGAATGGATTAAGGCTTCGTGAGGTGCCGGGAATGCCAGGTCTTCAAGCTCTTCAGCCTGTAAGTGCTAAATAAATCTCAGCGAAGCAAAGGTCGCAGGTCGCTTACCTCAAGCTCATCTGGAAGCCTTGTGTCGAAATCACGTTCGTATATGGCAAGAGGACGACCAATGTATGCAGACACATATTTATCCATAACAACGCAAGCATACCAGATTCGCTTTCTCTCTTGAAGTTCATCTGCAGAGAAAAGCTTCCCTCCAAGACCAGCGCGAGCCCAGCCATCCGCAGATCGGTGCAAACCTAGATCCTAAAGGCTGATATAAACAAAAATGCAAGGGTAGCTTAGTTCTTACGCACCTGAGCCATTCGAATAGCCATCCCTGTATAAATCCAGGACTGTGCCATGGCGCCAATTCCAATCTCACGATATGCAAGGAGAAGAAGGGCCTGGCATGTCGACGGACGTGGAGCTGCATAGTTTTTGTTGAGGATAGCTTTGGCGAGCTCAAAGAAGTCGTCTCCGCCGTCCCACATTGGCGGACAAGAGTGAGCGGTGGATGTGCCAGTAGGACTTGCTGGACGTGTCGGTGGCGTCTGGCTGTATCGCGCAGCAATGGAGAAGACGGTAAAGAGAAGCAGTGGTGGGACGGTTCTGGCGGGACTTCGGCGAGAGCTGGCAGTAGGTGAGTCACTTGACTCAGAAGGTGAAGGATATGACAGGCTAACAAATAAGATGTTCGTAAAAATTTAGATGAAAGTGAAATAAGAAGTACCAATGCTTCCAGTCGTCGAGAAAACTCTGTTTCATGAGAATTGGGAAGTAGGGATGTACGCAGGTGAAGTAAGCGTCGAGAAGAAGCTGTTGGTTCTGTATATCTGGCATGTGAACTAGAAGGTCTGCCTCGTTTGGGAAACCATTATAGACACTTGTTCGGATCGTATTCGCTGCAGAGGCTGGGTCACTGGCAAGGGGTGGCCAGACACGAGCCTTCGGGAAACGCCTTAGGTTTCAATAATCAATACGCTGAGTATCAAAGCGCAGATAATCTCACCAAATTCCACCCAGATTTCTCCCGTCATCCCTTTCACGGTTACCAAGCAAGTGAAGACCACTGGCTCTTCCATGGTACCTAACTTCGTCATCTTCATTCAAACTAAGCTGGCCAATCGCCCCAGTCCAATCTGGATCCTCGCCACGCTCTTTAAATTCCTGGTCCTGCGCTTCGCCACTAGAAGTGGATGTGCTTAAAGTTGAATTCCGGTATGTGTTGTCTGTAGATAAATCTGCACCCAAGACATGCATCCCAAAAGAAGGCGACGAAGGAACATAGTCAAGTATCCTAAAGTAGTATAAGCGATGACTTCTGGCAGCAAAAAATATTATTTTCGACCACATACCCATTTTGAGGTGAAGGCGACGACTCAGAAGCTCCAGACTGGAGGCTTCCAAGGCGTCCGTCGTCTAACCTCCTACGTTGACGTGGATTCCTTCCGTCAGAACTAATAATAGAAGTCGTAGATATGAAGGAGGGGCCAGACGCTGGTTGAATGTTAGCAGGGTTTAACTTGAGAACGGGTGGATGACTTTGGATGCTGGATGCGGATGCCATTGCTCTTGATTTGATCAATTCAAGAACGCTTTCCTGCCATTCATTTGAAGGGCTTAACCAAATGTGAGTAAGAATTAAGAGGTCGACTATTACACAAACTGTGTGGTGGAAATGTCGACGCCGTCCTCCGAAACTCCAGACTCCTTTGCTAGAGTTGTTTTGTTTGCGTTATTGAGTCTATTACGACCAGAGATTCCAAACGTTGTGCGGTCCACTCGATCAAGTATTTGTTTGGCCAAAGGGTCCTAGAATGACGTTGAAATGTGAGGACGAATGCGGAGAAGCGGAAAATTAGCTACTGCTCTCAAATCGTCGAGTAAAGACTGAGCACGGGGATCACCAAGTTCTGGTGATTCTGGGCTTGCCGAAAATGATGCTTGAGCAGAGGCAAGTATAATTCCAAGTAGAGCTTCAGACTGGTGCAAAGCGCACTCAAGGCGATCGATGTAGCCTTTGGGAGGTCCTCGTTTTCGGGACGGTCGGAGGGATGTGCAAGCTACAAGGCGCTTTCAATGTGGATGGCTGAAATGGGAAAGAGTTCTCCGCGTACGTGTGGCTAGCAGAACACAATTCCTGCATGGCTTGTTCGAGCCGTCAGGCCGTTCGCACTTAGACTTTTGTTTTCTGGGTAAGTAGAAGGTTCAATAAAACATACGAAAGTCCTGATGCTGTCGCATACCGACAAGTATCGCAGGCCTGAAGAAAGCAAAATCAAAATACGGTCTCACTATGGAGAACGAACCTGTGCTAACCTTGGAAGACCGAGTAGCCTTTGTCCTTCCATGGATGCCAGCGGGTAAATCATGCAGATCCTCATCGCTGCTGGACATAAAGAAGGGAAATCAATTGATAAATGGGTAGGCGGTTAGGGATGATGGTGGTAGGAAGCAGGAAATGGTTTGAGGGTTGCTTACATGATCACATGACTCAAATGGCTTTGAGTTTCGCCTTCCGGGATTGGTTCGTCTAGCACACCACGCTCAACCATAATTGATGTAACGGATGCTTATTACAAGCTAATTTGCGACCTTTCCGAAAAGGGTGTGCTCCAGAGTGAGATGGTCATGCTGAATCAAGAGGCTTGACGTCACCGTGCATATTCAATTTCATAATGTACTACATACGATGCGAAGCATGCCTTTCTAAAACAAAAAAAAAACGTTCAAAAGAGGTTGGAAGCCTCTGATTTGGAAGTTGATCGGGGCTCTTAGTTGCATATCCGCAACTCAGTGGGAGTAACCTCATTTAAGTGTATACATTATACATGTGCTTCTCCACACTTACGATCCAAAGCAAAAATTTTTACCCTATTCAAAGAAGACTATGGTCGGGTAAGGGAGGTCACCCAGGTTAGACGACGTTAACAGCATTAATGCACACTGAGTTGGCCAGAAAATGGGGGTGCATTAACCAAGAGCGTACTATCGTATTCAAATGGTCACTCAGAATCTTCATCACCAGGATATAAATACACAGGACAACATGGAAGCTCTGCCTATAATAATGCTTAGGATTGTTCTGCCACCACGAATTTCTTCTTCTCCGCCTTCGGTTTGGACTCTCCAGCTCTTGTGTGTGCTCTTCGTCGTTCAGTCTTTGACACGACGAGCATCGAGCATTGTCCTCTTGAGTTTTGACGCTTGATACACAGGCTTGGGGACATGTCGGGTTCTGATAGTAACAGTTTGTGAGCAGAGAATAGGGAGAAACTTGTTAAAACTGACCTAGAAATCTTCCCAACCTCCCGGTCCATTTTCCACTTTTCTCGCAGAGCAGTTCGATATTCTATCGCGGCACGCTCACGTGCAGTTACAACTCCAAGCTTTTCGGAGGCGCTAGCTTTCCATATTCGTACATTACCATCATCAGAACCAGTCAACACAAAGCGCGAATCTGCGCTGAAAAGACTTGCGGAAACTCTAGAAATCAGTGTTAGAAATTCAAAGAGAGCTCGAAAATTATCTTTTTTTATTAGTTACCTTTGCATTCGCTTCGTATGATAAACTTCAGGGCCATGGCCCTGGCCTTCTTTCCAAATTCTGACAGTCCTGTCCCATCCACCGCTCACGAACTCTAGACCCGTTGGACTCCAGTCACAGCTCATCACAGCAGCTACATGTCCTTTGTATATTTGTGAGGGTGTGGATAGATGCCGAATATCAAAAGTGTAGAGGTTGTGGTCCTCAGAGGCGAGGAGGACGACAGTAGGAAATGTTGGACACCATGATAACGCATTGCTTCGCATCTGTTAATGTTCAAGTAAGTGCATCTCAAAAAACAAACAACTATATATTAACCTGCATGATGACTCTTCGCTCCGCTTTTCCTGTGCGGATGTCGTATAAAGTGAAAGTCCTGTCGGATCCAACACTAGCTAGCACAGATGCTTCGCTAAGATTAAACCGTACAGAGGTTACAGTCTCTGATGCTGTCGGAAAGGTGAGATTGGTGATTGGGGAGTTCCTAGCTTGCTATTAGTAGATGGGATGAAGCCAATGAAACTAGCGTACTTGGATTCATCCCAGAGTTGCACGACATTTGAAGCGGTTGCAAATTGAGGTTCATATCTATGATGGTCAATAGAGCTAGGAAATATTAGGTATCGGAAAGAATTCAGGTAAATATTAATCTGACTTGAAGGGAGACTTGGAGGGGAAGACGGCAACTGGTGTAGATGGGGTCTTTGGGTGTTCATTGAGTGGGTGCCATTAAAACACGAAGTGGATCAAGAACTAACTATTGTGCTTGAAGAGTCGATATCCCAAAGTTTAATGTTCTTATCGACACCACAACTAAGAACACGAGTTTTGTTCGAATACGTGATCCCAGACACTTTTCCTTTGTGCGCTTGTGGAACATGGAATACCTGACGCCTTTCAGGGAGATCATGCACAATCAAGCCTAGTCAACTTTTGGGATTAATTTCTTTTTTTAGTAGGAGAAAGATACAAACCACCATCCCAAGATCCACTGGCCACTTGTCGTAGCGAATTAGGCTGCTTGACTAAACATTCGACTGCATCCACATGCCCCTCAAGCGCACCAACAAAGGGTTTTGCAAATATTCGGTCCATTTTAGCAGCATTGAGAGCTCTTGTCCGTTCTCTTGCACGAGCGAATGGGTGCATCAAGGGGTCAAGGTTTCTCGAAGTCGGAGTGGGATCGCCCCGTTGTAGTGGAACGTGATCAGCAGGCGCATGCTGGAGTACAGATATTTTCTGATACAATCGAATAAGCACCAGCTTGAGAAAAACATGAACGGACGAGAACGGACCATAGTGGTTCAGGACCAAGTCCCAAAAAAATATAAAGTGCCCCACATAAACCCGGTGGCATCGACTCAGGGTCGGAGTGGTCGCGATCAGCGTTGTCACCGTTCTCTCTTGACCACCAGGTCAATTCCATTCCTTTTGTTGCTTTCGGTTTCGTGGACGCAGCTGGTGCTGGTCATGCCATTGTTGGACTAGTTTTATCCATGGCAGAGGTACGCCCCCAGATACTTTGGACTGTTAATTCTGATCCTAACGACCACATCCCAGCCCGGTACTTGCTTCTCTTCTGTTGTTATTTGGCGATGCAGCGCTCTCCGACGGACAGAGGTTATTATTTTAGATGCTAGTCAATGATTTTAATGGCGCCTCTCATATATATTTCTCTAGAATGAGCTCCTCTTGATTGGTTCTGGGCTCCAATTCTTCGTTTCCTTCCTTGTCTTCGTAAAGGCTAGGCCAAGCAACCGGTACCACTTCCTTCTCGTCGCGGAGGGCGTCTTCAATTTCCTTCTAGCCCTTCTTGATCTTCTTTCCCATGTTCTCCCTGCTGCGCAGGTTCCTTCTACCTTCAACACTATCGACAATGCTCTGGCGGCCTCGTCATTTGTTCCTCTCCTCTTCTATTCTTCCTTCACTTTCTTTCTGATGCGGACAGCATACCATCGGTTCTCTTCCTAAACGGTTTAGAAATCTCGTCAAGATCCTTCTCCTGCTCTTCATCCCTGCGCTCATTGCCTTGACCGAGATTTCGTCGTTCATAGGCGTCAGTCACAGTACGTTAGCCACCGACCAGAACAATATCATTATTAATCAATTCAAATTCAGTGTCTTTTATGCCCGATCCCAGCTCTAATCGTGCAGTCCCTGCCATCGGTTTTGACACTGGTTCGACTGGCCAAGTGACTTGGTCCTTCTTCACGAGCTTTGCGCTTGCTGTCCTCACTGCCTTCCAAGCCATCGCTTTTAGCCTGAGCTTTTTCAAACTTGTCGTTGTGGCCTTAAATCAGCGCCAAATTGAAATTGCTGGCACCGATGAAGCAGCCCTATATATGGGCATTGGCTGGCTGGCGGCTGGGTTCAAGGCTGGAGCCTGTTGAAACTGTTATTGGCTTTGCGAGTCCTTCATTTGGTCTCCATATGACTCGACGAATGCTTAAAGGTGTCCTTTTTATTCTTGGCTGACAGCAAGCCGTCACTTACTTTTATTTCAGCGCTCAGTCGTGGATTACTAGCATATGGTACTGCCAAAGGGTACGTGTCGCCTTAATACTCTCCTTGGCGCCTTCTCATACCTTCATACAGTGCCCCGCGTGTTGAGGATTTCCGCCAGCTCATCGAAGAGATGACGCCGGGGAAACCTGTAAACCGGCGCTCTAAACTTATGGCTGCCATTGGCGGACCAATCTCTAGTACATTTCATCAAATGTCTCCAACAGCCACCGCCTTTCATTCTGCAAAACCTGCACATGGTCGGTCTCCTCTGGCGAGCAATCCACCAGCCAATGCTCCTCAGATGCGAGAATTCTCTACTTTAAGGGATGGTGCAGGTCCCAGGGCGAGAGAGAGAGTTACTGTGCACTTTCACAAGGACACGGCTCCTGTCTTGGAGATGAGGTTCTCTCAACTCGACATGCCAGAACCTGACACTATCGTCGAGCGAGTAAAATCAAGACCAAACTCTGTCTTCCAAAAGGAAGTAGCTGCCTATCAAGCGTGCTAAATCATTGCGAGAAGCTTGAGGCCGATCCTTTTGCAGATCAGCTTGCAGCGAACCTTGCAGCGATTCAACCTCCTCCACCTGTTGCTAAACAGCGTGGCCATTATGCTACAGACAGCGTTGCGGAATCTATCAACACGATTGCCGCTGTTCATGAGCTTGCTTCCCAGTTCCCTCGCTTACCGCGCAATGGTTCATCCTGAATCGAATATTCCCAATTCAGAAGGACATGCATACAATCCCTTCTATGTCATCTTCCAACTCTTCTTCCGCACATCACTTACCTCACCATTCTCGAATGGCATCTTCAACGTTGCTACCGTCCCCGGTAGGCGGAGGAGAGTATGGCGGAGGAGAGCATTGCGGATCGTTACCAATGGCCTCAAGTTCCAGTCGATTCTCCTCCAGCGATTCAAGAAGAGGCTCGCGACCAACGACAGAGAGCTCGGCTTGAGTTCTGATACGAGCATGTCGTCGCCAGGAACTGGTCTATCAAATTTCTCTCAACCCGCGAACGAATCCCGTCCTACCTCGTACGGAATGGACTCCATTCCAGAGTCTCCACAACGGCCTCGCAAGCAGCAAGTCCGTGATTCCGGAGCTGTTACAATGACCTGGCTCCATAGGCAGCCGTTTGACGCTCACTATCGATGAGCTAGCTCAGTCCGTTATGGCTGAGCAACGAGGGTCATGGGCGACAGACATGCCCGCTGTCCCGAGCCCTGTGAAGCAAGCCACTCCAGCACACAAGCTCCACACTGGTCACAGAGCACCACGCCGTACCCCCACTGTTTCAAAGAACGGACTAATGCGTGGAAGCGTCCACCTTCAAATTCAGCCTCCCCCTCGAGAGGAGTGGAATCAGGGTATGTACGAGATTGACTATTCCGAATCTCCTGCTCCCGATCAGCGACACGTTTTAAGAGACGATGAAGCTATGGCAATGGAGAGGTATTAGATTCAGCCTGTTTTCCTTTTTGACTGCATTTCTTCGCTACCTGTTGTATGGTTACTGTGTACTAGGTAATAAACAGTCTCATAAGAGTCCGTTCAAATTCGCCTTGGAGCTCAGGTAGTGAAACTCCAAACACCATCCGCGGTCAATCAGGAATAGCTCCTCTAAAAGCAGCCTTAATATGGTACAGTACAAAATGGTGCGTAGGCGAATTAGTTCTGGTTCCAATATTAGTCGGGAGATCAAGTGGCAAAAAAAAGAGAAAACATGCCTCCGGGATCCTAAATATTGTGATTTCCTAGAAACTATCAGTATGGAAATGCGATGATTTACAAACAGACATACCTGTTGCTTAAAGTAACGGCGATTCTCCTCGTCAATGAGCACTAGGTTCAGATAATACCGTGTACTGAACTTCTTATTGACGTCGCGGAAAGTTGGCGTCAAGTCGAAGCCTCCCAAAAACAGGCGGATTGGTATCGTCTCTCCTAGAAAAGTATGTGAGAATTGATACGATATGAACAGGGTTCAAATTCACCTCTCACTGGTGCCCCATCCATGATTTCATATTTGGTAATCGTCTCGCTCTCATTGTATTGATTTGGGGGTGCGCCAGTGGTTTCTCGTCGGATGATGGACAGCTCCATATGCTTTATCTTGATTCGCACGAGGAGGAAGTAAATCTTGCCCACGATCACGTCCTTGAGATGATACCTGTGTAGAAGGGTGAGGACATTTGTTCCGAAACCGAGTTGAGAAGACGTACTTGGACTTGTTGTACTCGAATTCTATGTGTAGACAATCTTCAATACCAACTTCCATTTTGATGGAATTATTGCTGTCCGGAGGCATGCGGAAAGAGTGAACCCAAATGTCTTTCTCCTTGCTGACATCCGCCATTCGTCGAGAGATAGACAGCCGTAAGAAGTACCTATCGATACCTTGTAAGAACGATCCATAATATTAGAAGGAGCTTAAGCCAAACCTGAGCTTGACATTAATGCCTTGATAACTCTCGAACTGTTTCTCCACATTCTTGAAGTTGAAGTCAAAGGTCTGCGCTTGTCTCATCTCTCCGGGAGCTGCCAGCTCTTGTGATAATGATAGAAACTCATGGTGATGACCGCGGTCGTAGAAGAGTTCTAAAGAAGAATAGAATGTCAGACACCAAATTCCAACTTGACACAGAAAGGAATCATTAGAAAACGACTTACCAATGCTCCCAACGAATTCAACCTTTATTCCGTCATGCGAAAGCTTTTTCCCATCTCTTACTCGAATGGCAACCTTTTGTTAAATGTGAATATGATTGATAAAATAAAGAAAGTGATTTGCGGTTTCACTTGACCACCAATAGAATCGCCGTCGTAATAGACAGGGCACTGGATGATGCGTTCCTTCTCACCCTTTGTTTCAACCTGTTTGCGCTGTTCTTCTCCATCAAGCTTGAAATCAACGTCAATAGGAGACGCGAAAAAGTAAGCCGCCATGTTGGCGCGCTAGAACAGGGCTGAGACTGCGTAGCAAATGGTGGCGGATGCAGAGAGCTGTGTGGTCTCGGGCATTGTCTTTGACGAAACTTAACAGAGAGCCTTTTTCGAATAATACACTTTTAGTATATACAAGACACAAAATTTAAGAATTGTCGAGTCTATTTCTTTTGATTTGTGATTACTCGTCTCTATCCAATAGCGAAGTAAGTATTGTCTTCATCACAGTGGGGATGTCTGACGTGTTCAAGACACGATACGCGTTGGGAAGCTTTGTCGAGACCCTGGGAGTCGATATGTTAGACGAATCAGGGGGCAAATTCGCAGCCGAGTACATACCACGGTGCTTCTGCCCCTTCTCCGATGCAAATCAAGGCAACTTTTACTTTCTTGTCTGCGCGCATTGCACGACTCAGTTGATCTGCTGTAATCCCATACCTTTCAAAGTTCGCATCGGTTAGTGCAATTACTAGGTTTAAATAAGTCTCAAATGACAACCAGAACAAATTGACCTACCAAACCAATCGTCTAAACTACCGCTCAGAATGTAATACACCCGAGCCCAGTAAAAAACACGAACCAGCATCATATTGGCCAACAGTCTTAGCACTCTGATGGATAGCCTCGAGAGTATAGTCACCGGCGAAGGCGTACTCTGGAATGGCCCTCATCTTCTCAGCTACCTTGGCACGATCCTTCACTTGCAGTGGTGGTCTATCCGTTGTGACGAGTTCGATATTTGGACCATCCCCAGAATGCCCAATTATCTAGTAATGTCGTTAAAGCCGATAATAAATCACGAAATATAGCCCTTACATCCCAGACATACTTGTCCTTACGGGATAAGCGTACAAAAACTTCCATGATCATGACAGCTAGAGACGAACATTCAGCCAGAGAACGAATGAAGTGATGCTAGGGCACATACCTGTCTCCAGAGACCTTTTTAAGCGGCCATCATACTTCAAGTATCAAATCAATTGGTTTTACGAAATTTAAAACGGAACAGGAGAAAGCAATACCTGGAAGCGATACCTAAAGTATATTGAGTACGAGGTAAAATAGTAAAAGAGAGGACCAACATGGACGCGCTCAGATCAAAGAGGAACCGAATGCGCTTTGGTTTAATTTGTGGCCTCCCAGCATCAGGTGGGAGGTGCTTTCGACGCTGAGAATAGGTCAGGTTAGAAACAAATAAGTGATATCGCAAGCTCACCTTATACACGTGCTTCTCGCCAGTCAAGCCTTCCACTAGTCTAGCATCATCCAATTCGCCCTCCGTCTGATGTTTCAACCATACACGCTCCTTCTCTTTAGCCGCAAGATCTGTCATAACTAAGTTAGAGAGATAGAAAACAAGTGTTGCACCACCACAAACGTTCAAACACATGCCACAGGGTGCTAATGTGGGATTGAGTTGTACTGAGGATGAGATCATACTGTTTGGCGTCCCCAGCCGACATGTCCAGCTCCTTTAAGCGAGCAGCAAATTCCTCTTGGGCTATTTTTCTCGCTTTCTCTTTGATGTGTTCGGGAACCTGTTCCTTGAGCTCGTCTGAGACCTGCCAAATTAGTGAGCAATAGGTCCTTTGTGGAAGGGATCTTAGTCCTACTTGTTTGATAGGCCCTCCCTTCCAAAATCGTTTATAGCCTCCTCGTCCTCCAACACCCGCGGTACTTCTACCTCCAGTCTAGAAAGTATGGTAAAAAAAGGAAACAAATTGATAAGACAAATTCTTTTACTCCACCGGCAAACTGATTTCCGCCCTTTGTTTTTATCAGCTCAGTGTGGAAAGAGGAGCAGGAATGTTCATACTTGATGCTCTTCGTCATCATGAAGACCCTCTTTGGGGTCACCTAAACTCTTATCTTTCGGTTCGAATGAAACATCCTCTATTTCGTTCAAAACCTCTGGCTTGCTCAATCCAATGTCACTTGTTACCAGTCCGTGTTTCTTGAAAATGTCGTTGATAATCCGCATGGTTTCTGGTTTAAAGACGTCAAAGTCAAAGACGTTCCTCAGTGCACTTTCTACAGAGTCATTTGGATATGCATGTATATGCCGGACAAGATGGATAAGCTCTGTGAAATACATCATCAGATTCGAATAAACGGGGGATCGAACGACCTACCGCGAAGAGAATAAGGGTATCCAACCGTTCCTTTATCATGTTCAAGCCGAAGGTCTTGAAAGGCAGCGACGAGAGGATTAATCATCTTCGTAAGCTCTGGGGCTAAAGAGGTTAAGAGAGCCACCTCTGAATCGGGGTCGGGATTGGAAATAATGTGGTGCGAGAAACCTTCTCCTAGAACCTGCAGAATCTTCAGATTGAACACACCACCGACGCTCAAAGAATGTGTTACCTGCACAAAGTTGTTTCCCAAGAAAGCTAGAAGCATTCAGAATGGGGATGCTGTTAAAATTGGGACCAACTTACGATAGCTGGGGCGATTTGCCAAAATAATCATTCTAAACTCTGGATGTACTAGGACATCCGAGGAATTCTGTCTCATTGTGCGAACTTGACGACCATCCGGTAATGTCAACTCTCCCTGAGTCGCCAGAGACCGGAAAATTGAGGTGACATGTTCAGATGCCTTGTCAGCCTCGTCTATCATGATGAGTCGTCCTTTCTCGATAGCGCGAAGTAGGGGTGAGGGCTGGCCAAAACGGTAAATGCCATCTCGAAGCAAACAATATGCGATAACACACCTTATACTTGAGGGTTCCTCCTTCCAGCGAAGCTTGGAGCATCAATTGCATGGGTGTAGTATCTGTATGGAGCTGAACATATTCCCGAGGCTGTTGAAGGAGCTGTAATTCAATTTAGTGGGGATAAGGGTGGTAATAAGCGGGAGGTACTTGACACAGTCTGTAAGATGATGTTAGGAGTACAATTTGAAAAAGAGAGTCTGAGCCTACCTGTCAACAATCTTGTTTTTTCCGACACCTTATTCTAAATTAAATAACGGCTTCAAGCAATTTGGTATAATAAAAAGGCACCTTGGTTGCCAAGGATAACAAGATGTTCTCCAAGCAACAAGTCGATGACAATATTTCTATTATTTTATTCAAATGACTGAAGTATGAGAAAACCAGGGTGGGCGTACCGCATGCATCCAGTCTGCATGGAGTTATCGTAGAAATGATCCAAGTGGGGAATATAAGCAGCGCCGTCTGGGTCCTTTGCAATATCGTATAGTGGTATGGTCACAATTGCTTTGGTCTCAGTACCGCCTATTGTCGGTGCGGTTGGGGATGGAAAGATAAGTGATTGGCCTTCTATAACTGGTGAGGCAAAAAACTATCGAGACTCTTTGTTAGACTAGAGACTTTGTTTTAGGCGCTGACACAAACCGTTGGCGGCCGCTTCTCGAGCCCAACATCCGCATATAGTGCTTCGATTTTACTCCTCTCGACCTCCGGTAAAGAAGTGAGATGGAGAGCATTGTCGAAGAGATCCGTGAGAAAATCTGTTGGGATTTGCTTCATGTGTCGAGCAATTCGAAGCAATGTCCTAGTTCCAAGCTTCCTGCGTTTAGTCACGTCCTGATCGACGTTTTGGCCTCTATAGAGCTGAGAGAACGCGAGTATATCTCGTATAATATCATGAGAGCATCCCGTTCCAGCGAGAATGGTTTCCTCTTCATATAGATCCATTGGTTGCAGTGGGATGGTGAAGAATGCATTGACGTGTTCTGCAGTGAGCCAAGTTGTCAGAGATAAACTTTTGGATGCAGTGGTAATAATCCTGGCCGACTGGTGTGAAGACATTAGCAACTCTTTCACCTAATTTTTTTAGCATCAATGATTGGCCATAACACGAAGTTCTCACCTCTGCAGCTGACTCAAATACCAAACGTTTCCCTTCCCAAAGATCGAGCTCGCGGTCAGTGGTGAAGCGGGAAAGAATGCCAGCAGTTGATCCGATAAGGTCAACACCATCCAGATGAACTAGCTTTCCTTCCATGACGCCTTCCACCAATGGTTGTGCTGCCCATCCAGTGGCACCATTGTCGTGAATAATACGACGCATAACAATTTCGCGACCACCAACATCTTTGTATAGATAAATCGAGGAAGGAGCGTAGCCTAAAATGCGAGCAAAAGTTCTGAGAAGTATTGAGGCTGACGTGGTGGCAGTGGCGAAAGCTTGGGGAGGAACAAGCGAAATATCCCACTTCAAAGCGTGGGCTATAGCCATATCCGTAAGAAGTGAAATGAATCGCGGACTGGCCAACAGTTCCTCTCGGATCAAGGCCAACGGAACAAAAGGCAGTGGTCCAGCTGGTACAGTACAAACAACATGCTTTGGACCAGTGAAGTGTAATGTTGCAGTGTTTGAGTCTTTGCGTTCGACGTTCGATAATATGTATCCAAGAAGTCCTGTTAAATCACCCTCCTCTTCGTTCAATGCGCCGAGTCCAAGTTCTATTGACTGACGCTGCAACGAGACCCACGAGGCTGGTTTCTCGAAAGTGAGCTCTGGATGAATCGTCCTAAGTAGTCGTACTGTATCAATGGGTCGGAGAGTCTCGACCGAGAACAGGTTGAAAAGTTGTGCAAGCTTCCAGGCTGCAGTCTGTGGAAATGGCTTGTTCTGAGTAGCCAATGATTTCAAAGGCTGTTTCTCGTCGAGCGCCAACTGTGTTGATAGAAGAATGAGATTCTTCAGTTTTTCATGAAGATCGCCATGACTCCCAAACCTGCGAGCAAGTGCGTTTGAAGCTCCAAGGGGGTGGATGAAACGGACAGAATAACGAGAACGAAAAGGTGGATCCAGGCTCAAGCTAGGAAAGTAAGAATCTCACGCAGGTGAACTATGCAGACATATACATACCCTGGGTATATATCTGTGGGGGCTCCTATAGCAATGACCTTTGTATGCATCAGTTAACACATAAGAAACCGAGGTATTCAACAGACTCGGAAGTTCTTGTGTGCAGGGATAAACTTTCCAGAACTATCTTGAATCAGCGCCATTCTATGAGGATGCACGATATGTGTGCCATCTTCTAAATTGCTAGAACGGGGTGAGGAAGAGTAGTAAAGTAGAGTAACAAAACATACACCTCCCGATTCTCGAGTATGTTTGATAAAATCTGTAGCAAAGGTCAAGGGTAGTACGAAAATTGAAAACAATAGACCAATACCGGCATGACACCTATCGACGACGGGATAAGCAAAGACGTGAGAGTCAGGAATTCCGTTAGCTTACCTCGTTCTGCGCGTTCGATCCCTTCAAGAATCAATATTCGCCCATGTTTAATGGCGCGAACAGTTGGGCTATCAGCAAATACTAATGTGGTTCCTTCAGGCCCCTCTCCAGCCCTGATTTCACGAGCCTTGAAGATGAAGTCAACATTTCTTCAGACTGGAGCTAGAAACAAAAACGTACCTGCTTTAGCTCCCTCTCTCCACAATCTCTATGCAAAGCAACATACTCATACTCCATGTTGATTAATCTTTGGATGTAAATATTAGTCAAAGGAAATGACTCTACAAGAGAGTCCAACAAACTTTGCAAAAGTCATTGCCAGCCGCCGTGCGTAGGGGCCAGGTTCCGATAAAATATACGTGTCCTGTTCTAGTAGATATTTCTGCAACATAAAGTAAAGATTACTCCTTGTGAATGGATCATCTAAATCCAACGTTGGTCCGTGAGGAAGGTAAAGCGGGTTCGAAGCTTCATAGAGCTCGAGTTCGATATCTTTGAATTTCAGCGTGCCTATTGACGGACGCGACGTAGTCAAAGTCTCTGACAGCCTCGAAAGGCGTTCGCGAGGACCGGACATGTGTGCTGGAAGTTTCTGCTTGAAACTACGTGGACATCAAGGAAGACGGTTGAGAGAGTTGATTCCGTTAGCGCTTGTCGGGAATGAAACTAAGCCGGATTTGCCGAGTAGGCTAAAATGACACCAAAACCAAGTCGTTTCTCGAACACAACCCAGACATGTATCATAATAATAGAGGTAAAATCAACAGGATAGAAAAAGACTAGTATGTGCAAGTGGAATCCATCACCATTGTATAGTGTAAGGAGCAATGTCTCCACAAGATCCCATGTTAACCAAACCGAATGCCGTACAATACCATCTAGAAATTCTCTAGGAGGGCAAGTCAGCATCAGAGTCAAAAAGAGTAATTAATGCCCGTACCTTTGCCGAAGAAGAAACGGGTTCCTTTGGGATCCGAGTACTTGTTCGACATTTGGTGAAGTGTTCTGGAGAGGACAGCGGGGCCACAGAAGAACTAATAGGGTATTAACACCAAAACATCAGATGCATAAAATTGAACACATACCACACCGCAATCCGTCTCGGGATGCTTCTCAGCGAGGGAGCCAAAGACTCTGTCCCAATTGGGACGTCCGAAATGAGTGGGAGCACGGAGGTTAGTAATGGAATCTTTCTCAGCACCGACATCCTGAACCTGTTTGACGGTTTGATTTTGAATGGAAAGAAAGAAGGGATGATACGTACGATGATGTTGTTCATATCATCTTCCTTAATCTTGGCAGTAAGGTAGATGTTGATCTCAATCCTGTTTTCTGTATCTTGCTCTTCAATAGCATGAAGCAACGAGTGGAACCACTCTGCAGTTCCAAAGTCACGAATGACCCAGGTGAAGTAGACCTGCGAGAATGAGAATGGGAGCAAAATGTTATGGGGAAAAAATTACTTTGGAGAGACGGGTGGGTTTCGAATGGTTGAAGTTGTTCATGCGGTACCAAATGGATTTAAGGATACTGAGGAAAAAAGGGGTAAGGAAATGAAGTTTGGGAGTTTAAGAATGCTTACGAAGCAAACGGCGTGACACCAATACCAGCCCCAACCAGCAGGACGGTCTCGAATTTGAGGAAATCCTCCGACGCACTTCCGAAAGGACCGTCGACCATGACACGGGGAAGAGTGCGGTTGACAGGGGGGTTCTCGCGAGTACCAACAACTTTGCCACCAGCGGGAGCATCACTCTTACCCTTCTTGTCAAAGTCGCAACCAACAGCCTTGGAGAAAGCGGTAGTAAAGTCTCCAGCGACACGGATGTGGACTGAGATGTAATCTTCCTCGGGAGCGCTGGAGATCAATTGTCATTAAAAAATCCTTTCCGGACATGACCGGCCACGGGCATACCTGGTGAGGGTGAAGGGGTGCCACTGGAAGTATGAGACCTCAGGGCAAGACAAGAAGATGTATTGCCCAGCCCGAGTAGTGGTCTTCTCCTTCTTAATCTGGACTTCCATAACCTGGAAAGAACAACAGAGGATCAGAGAGTGGGTTCCGATCAAAGCTAACTTGACTAACGTTTGACCTATATTCAGTCAGCAATTATCAAATAAAGATAGAGGTTAGATGCTTACGGGTGCTGGATAACCTTGTGAATATAGGTAATGTGGCGAGAGCGAACTTCACGGAGGATACGCTCGAAGATCCAGATAACACCACCAACAAGCCAGTAGCGCTAGAAGCAAATGTTGGCAACGGTGCTGCTTAAGGATGACGGCGAACTTACCCAGAAGACACCAATGGTATTGAAAGAACAGAAAGGTGGCCTATCGGGCTGGATCATGCAGAACATGCCGTGGAGTTGCCAAAGGATGAAGAAGATGATGAAGAGATGGTGAGAATACCAGAACTTCTCAAAGTTGGCACGGCGGTTCTTCTCAAGTGCAAACCAGACCATAGGGGCAAAAGCAACCCACATGAGCCAACCAGTAATGAGGGAGCCGATCTTGAAGTTGGCCAAAATAGCGAAAGCGAACTTCTGGCCCAGGGATTGGCCCTTGGTGCTGTTAATGGTCAAACGGACAAGATTGACCACGTGTGCCAATGTATGAACAACACTCCACCAGAAAATGGAGAGACCGGTGGCTTTGTGGAAGGTGATGTTCTTGTCGAAGGGGATAATATCGTTGAGCGGGGTGAGACGGAGCATCGAGATGAAGTTGCGGCAAATGGGTAGCAAGATAAAGATGACATCGACGTGAAGAACGAGAGCAGCTGAACGGGCGATGACTGTGGATGGCAACGGTGAGACCTTAAAAAAGGAACAAGTAGCATCGAAGAAGCGTACCAAAAGTGACACCGAAATTCGCACGAGCAGTGTTCAAATTATCCTTCAATTGGTAGTGGAAGACACCGAAGACGGCGACGAGAAGGTGAAGGAGGAGCCAAACTCCGAAGAAGAGCTGGCGGCCACCTTCATTGATCAACCAGTGGTCGAGCTTCTCCTTGAACGTTTCGGCCTTGTACGCTTTCTTGGGGCCGGAAGTGGTCAGCGAACGCTGAAGGCCTTGAAGTCTACGGCGCTCCGTTTTGTTGCGCTGGAGGTGGGAAGGGCCGGTATTGCCTTGGGGGGCAAGGTCGGGGTGAAAGTTAGCATCGGGTGCGCGGTCAGCGAAATCCATGGTTGGTTATTGCAAAAGAGCAGAACGTCCGGCGTGAAAGAAACAAAGGAATGCAGACCAGCCTGAGCAAGGTCAGATTATGAGCGAAAGCGGGTAATGAGGGGGGGAAATGCGCAACCTGCACAGAGACGATGAGAGGAAGAGACAAGCTGGCTGAAGTATGCGACGCACGGACACTGATGCGACGTTGCCATCCAACAGTTCTGTACTGGTCCAGACCTAATAGGCAGTATTTTCGCTCCCCAGTTCCCGAAAGTGCGCTCGAAATTGTGACATTTTTGGGAAACGCTGGGATCCACTCTCCGCACCAACAAATGTGAGCTTCAAATCGAGCTACAACAGGTGGACGAGGCGCTTGCACTTAACCCGGCGGTCCCCGTCCAAGCGCCCGCTTGTCCATTTCCCCTTCACGATGTCATCATCATCCGAATCTGCTCCCGCGGTTGCCCTCCCCAGGAAAAACTCCGTAAACAAAAAGCCAGTGTGGCCAATCAACGACGCGGCAGAACAAATTGATATTCAGAACATCAAATGCGGGTCGAGTGAACAGGGCTCCTGCTGCAAGGATTTAATTCCTCCTGAGGAAGGGTGAGAGTGATTCAACTCGGAACCCTTCCTCATCTCACATCCTTTGAGCTGGGTCAATCCCGATGTTGTTCGTGACATGATCATTGGCCTCAGCGACGGTTTAACTGTCCCTTTTGCTCTGACTGCCGGCCTCTCGTCTCTCGGCAATTCAAAGCTTGTCGTCATTGGTGGCCTTGCGGAACTATGTGCCGGTTGGTACTAATTCGATTTGTTTCACGTACGTAGAAGTTCAATTTACCTAGGTGCGATCTCAATGGGTGTCGGTGGCTTCCTGGGATCACAAGCTGAACGCGACTACTATCGTCAACAACGCAAACAGACGTCAGAACGCGTTCATTTGTCTTGCCAACCCGAAATGGAGCGTGAAGTCGCCCGTATCTTAGGACCTGTAGGAGTGGACGATAAGACATGCAAGGTGCTCGCAAAGTGTCTACGCGACCTAGAACCTTCGGATTCGCCACAACGCGACCAAGAACTTGCGAACCTCAAGTGGAGTAATTCTGTTGGCCTATCTGCTTTCCTTCTCAAATTCGGCGAAGGGATGGGTATGTTTTTGCTTCGATACTTTGTTCTCACGGAACCTGATCTCGTTTAGAGGAAATACCTTCCAAGCGTATGTATATCTCGGCCTTTACTATTGGATTCGGCTACCTCCTCGGTGGCTTTATTCCCCTGCTTCCCTATTTCTTCATAACCAAGGCAAGCCTTGCTTTGATTTATTCCTGTGTTGTCACTGGCATTGTGTTGCTTTTGTTTGGCGCGATAAAAGCACGGATTACAGGCGCGGGCAATACTATTGGAGCCATCATCTGGGGGTCGTTGACCACTCTACTCGTTGGTGGTATCGCTGCAGGTAGGATACTTCATATGAAACAGATCACCTCTACTAATTTCAATTCCAGGCGCTGCATTCGGTATCGTTCGTGCCCTCGAGACTTGATCTCAAAAAGAACTCCCCATTTTGTAAAATATATCTTTTACCTAGTGTACGCAAAAGATTATCATCCGATTAATGTGTATGAATCATGTCGATTAATTGTGACTGGAATGGCCCTTTTGGATCCCTTCGCTGATCTCTGGCACTGGTTTCACTTCGACCACCACCCTATCACATCCCTTGCCACCGATCTCCCATCTTCTCGCCTAGACATATCGCCCAATCGCTCCTGCCTTTCGGAAGAATGCCGCCTGCCAGTACCGTCCCCTGCCAGGTACATACCACAGCCGCTATTGACCCATGATCATCCTCTCATCCTCAACCTCCCCAAGTACCGCACTGGCAGGACCCTAGGTCAGCCCCCACGGACCGTTACTTTTTCACTCTTCTTGAATTTGAACTAGGTAGCGGCACATATGCCATTGTTAAGGAGGCTATCCACATCAAGACTGGTTCGTCGCGCTCACTTGTACTGCGCCCTTTACGTGTCTTTAGCTGTGAATTAGGGAAATACTATGCCTGCAAGGTCATCAACAAGAAGCTCATGGAGGGCCGCGAATATATGGTCTGTCCCTTTTGCAAAGTATAGTACAGATCCTAAACGCGCTCGCAAACAGGTCCGAAATGAGATCTCCGTTCTCAAGAGAGTATCAAGTGGCCACAAGAACATCGTCACTCTTCATGATTACTTCGAAGTCATTCAATTTCATCTCATCCTCTGTGTAATGAGCTAAAGTTGTGTTTCCAGACGACGCATAACCTTTACCTTTGCTTCGATCTGTGTACTGGTGGTGAGCTTTTCGACAGAATATGCGCCAAGGGGAACTACTACGAAGCGTGAGAGATTCCTTTCAAATTACTGATCAGATTCGTTTAATACCGTCCAGCGACGCCTCCAATCTCATTCGGACCATATTCGCGGCCGTCAAGCACATTCACGACTCTGGAATCGTCCACCGGGGTAGGTGTTCACCCCGATTACCTGCGTCTTGTTTGCTTACGGATGTGTTCCCCATTTTCATTAACTAGATTTGAAACCTGAAAACCTCCTCTTCCGTACCAAAGCTGAGGATGCCGATATTATGATTGCAGACTTTGGTTTGAGCAGGGTCATGGAAGAAGAAAAGCTAAGTCTATTAACAGAAATTTGCGGTACCCCAGGGGTAAGTACATTGTTGAATCAAACCAATTCCTGCTGCTAACCGGGATGGTCCTAGTACATGGCCCCGGAAATCTTTAGAAAAAGTGAGCTGGTTTTATTACGATCCCCTGGATTACAGTGTATAACAAGACTGTAGCTGGCCACTCTAAACCTGTCGATGTGTGGGCTATGGGTGTTATTACCTACTTCCTGCTGGCTGGCTACACCCCTTTCGATCGGGATACCCAGCACCAAGAAATGGAGGCTATCCTCGCTGGCGACTACTCATTCGCCCCAGAGGAGTACTGGGCTAACGTTTCTGACACCGCAAAAGAGTTTATTACGCAATGCCTCACGAACGATCCAACCAAGCGGCCGACTGCTGGCCAGATGCTGCAGCACAAGGTCAGCGTTCGAAGTTGTTCTGACGAATATGTGGAGGTGACCATTATAAATTATCTAGTGGTTGGATACGGATCAACAGCATTATGTTTCTGATCCTCAAAGCCCAGGAGATAACCCTGTTGACTTACTTCCTCACGTCAAGAAGGCCTTCAATGCGAAGCGTGCATGTGGGATCATCTTATGTGCCCCTTCCTATTCCCACCACTTATACTGTCATATTTCCAGGGCGCAAGGCTGCGTTTAGCATTAGGGCGCTCAATAGGATGTCTACTCTTGCCAGTGGTGCCCTTGGCTCCGATGCCCAGCAGATGACCGAAAATCTCCGTCTCTTGAAAGAGGAGTCAGAAAAGGTCAGAGAGATCTTCATTTCTTATCGCGTTGTATTCTTCACCTCGCCGATATTCTTACTTTCGTGTCAACAGGAAGTAATGGAGGACGCCCATGTGATGCATCACCATGATGACCCTAATTCTGGTAACTAGTTCTCGTCTCAGGGAACCAAACTGCCTTGACGATGCACTCGTTCCAGGTGATGACATTCAGAGCCGTATGGCCAAGACTACCTTGGAGGAGAAGGCTTAGGAGGGGCAACAAAGATTTTCCTTCGTGAAACAACTTAGCATCGCAAGTATGCGCGTGTTCTCGGCATTTGTATAGTTTCTCTAGTTCCCTGCTATCGTTACAGCTCCGCAAATCGACTATATGACATTGGTTTATTTTGATCGTCCTAGACCCCACAATGCATGATTCAGACAAGCTCTCTTTGAACGTTCGACTTCCATGTTCAATTTGGCTCGGCGCTCTTCTTGTCCTCATTTAACCCGCTTTTTCTCTTCTACCTGCGTTTCCCGTTCTAATGTTGTGAAAATCGTTGAAGTTGGGGCCAGAGATGGCCTTCAAAATGAGAAAGCGGTCATTTCAACTGAAGTGAAATCGGAGCTTATTACTCGACTGGGTAGAGCTGGTTTGAAGAGCATTGAAGGTGGAAGTTTTGTATGTTATTCTATTACAGATATTCGTGAAATGTAGCAGCTCTAAATTCCACTAGGTCTCTCCCAAATGGGTACCTCAAGTATGTTGCTCCTCCTTCAGTCTCAGCTCCTTTGTCATGTCACTTACCCACGTTGAAGATGGCAGGAACAGGAACAGTTCTCTCCTCAATCACTCGGTTTCCTAATGTGCACTATCCTGTCCTAGTACCAAATAAACGCGGCCTAGACGACCTCCTCAAACATCTTCTCGACACTCCGGAGCTTACGGATGAAATCGCCGTCTTTACAGCTGCGACTGACGCGTTTACGCAAGCCAATCTCAACACTACAATAGCGGGATCTCTAGAAAACATTGAACCTGTAGTCCGAATCGCGCAAGAAAATGGATTGAGGGTGAGGGGGTATGTGAGTGTGGTTATCGCGTGTCCGTATTCGGGCAA
Organism: Flagelloscypha sp. PMI_526; assembly: GCA_021399455.1. Classification (NCBI taxonomy): domain Eukaryota; kingdom Fungi; phylum Basidiomycota; class Agaricomycetes; order Agaricales; family Niaceae; genus Flagelloscypha; species Flagelloscypha sp. PMI_526. The sequence continues at coordinate 708,725 of JAJTUO010000002.1, forward strand.
AACAGATTACAAAGAAGTTAGGAGGGTTGCAAAGGTATTAAGTGATATGGGCTGCTACGAAGTCAGTTTAGGAGACACAGTCGGCAGAGGGACACCAAGAGAGGTCGGAGAGATGCTAGAGGTCGTAAAGAAGGGCGTACCAGTTGAAAAGCTTGCTGTGAGTTTGGTTTCATCCAAATCTCATTTTATCCACTTACACTTTGGCTCGCCAGGGCCATGTACGATTGATTTTTTTGCTATTATGAGACCTGAGGACTAAACAAGATTTTCTAGTTCCACGATACATTTGGGACTGCAGTTGCCAATGTGTTCACAGCACTAGACCACGGCGTTAGGACTATCGATTCCTCAATAGCGGGGCTCGGAGGATGTCCATATTCACCAGGTGCAACAGGGAATGTAGCAACAGAAGATGTGGTGTACGCCCTTCAAGGCTCAGGCTACCAAGTGGATGGTTTACATGACAAGAGTTTGGAAGAACTTGTAGACATCGGATTCTGGATCAGCTCACAGTTGGGACGGGACAACATGAGTAGGGCAGGGAGAGCTCTTCAAGCGCAAAGGCAACGACAAGAAGTTAAAGCGAAGCTGTGAAATAAGTCGTGCAATATAGTGCTCGGATGCATATGAAACATGGATTCGCATAGCAAAAGTGAACATGGGTGTGTGGCAAACTGGTTATACTCGTCCTCCGCTTCATCGGCCGGCGCCAGGAACGTTGCGTCGTTCCCGTCGAGGGCCACGGTCCACGTTGATGCTGACAGGAACAACGGTCGCTTCAATGCTATCAAAGTTCAGCGAGCGGAGAAGGTCCTATTCAGATTACTGTTAAGACACAAAGTTGTGGAGATAGGATAAGGAAAACGAAACGCACCTTGGTGTCAGGATCAATCTCAAGGCCACCATTGGCGGCAACATCAAGGGCAGAGACCTCAGGAACGTAGTTGTCCTTCCTTTCACGCTCTTCTTCTTGAAGCTTGAAGGAAATACCACGAACGGGACCCTTCTGAATGCGTTTCATTAAGTGAGTCGTGAAGCCAGAGATTTTGTTGCGCAGACGCTTCGATGGGACGACAGCCTATCAAAAGAATTTGAATCTATAATTCAGGTGGATGATACAATGATTACTCACAACTTCATCGATAATCCTCTTGTTAGTATGAAAATCGAGGGTGAGGCGAGGGTAGCTGCAAGACCATAAGCGGGACATCTACAGGGTGAATTGGGAGTATATTCACTATTTTTCGATGAGGACACGAGAGGCCCTTTTTGTTGTCTTTGTACGAACGCGACCCTGTTAAATTTAGTCGGGATGAGTAGCAGCAACAAACACAAGAGGGACGAACCATAATGTGCTTGACGAAGAGAAGGGATTGAGTGTTCTGGAAAGCTTCCGACGGTTGTCACACCACTATGCAGTGTGACTACTAATCGCATCGGATGCTTTTCTCGTTCTTTGAACTTCCTTCCTCCTCCTCGTCTCACGTTTTCGGTCAGTATTTTCCAGCGACGAAATGGCATCGCCTCTTATTGTCGACAGCCTGTTTGACTCGTGCTTTCCGTAGCGCGACACTCATTCTGGGCTCACCTGTAATAAAATCATGGTCCGCGTTTCTGTCCTCGTTAGTTAACTCTTTATCATCTATATTGTATACTCATTTACTATTTATCCAGAACGATTGCCTGGTATGAATTATTCCCATCCTTGTAATCATCTCAGCCCATATCGCTCCTTAGAACAACATTGTCAACGCCGAGCGCCGCGGCAAGCGTCAGGTCCTCATCAGGCCATCCTCAAAAGTTGTTGTCAAGTTCCTCAGTGTGCTTCAGCGCCACGGTGAGCATTCTAGCCTTCTTTCCCCCTTCTCGATCCATCCATCCATCCCCTTGGCTCTCTCGAAGAACATAACTACGTCGGACGATGGGTCGTCTTTACCTCTCCCTCGTTTTAACTCTTCGAAAAATCGACGTCTCTGCAACCAATACAACGTGACTTCTGCTTCCCACCTTTGTTACGTTCACAAACGAGACTACAAATCTTCCCTCATTTTTTTTTTTTGACTGCCTGTTGGGTTGAAGCAAAACTAAACTTACCATCCCCCCTTAAGGATATATCGGCGAATTCGAAATCATCGACGATCATCGCGCCGGCAAGATTGTAGTTCAGCTGAATGGCCGATTGAATAAAACAGGGGTCATCTCACCACGGTATAATGTGCAGGTAGGCCAAATTGAAAATTGGGTCAACTTGCTCCTACCTGCGAGAAGTTTCGGTATTATTATCCTCGTAAGTAGTAACCTTTTTGAAGTTGTTCCTACTCAGCCTGTATTTCTAGACCACTTCTTCTGGCATCCTCGACCATGAGGAAGCTCGTCGTAAAAATGTTGGTGGCAAGATCCTTGGATTTGCGTACTAGTCTATTGACACTCTGTACTTTGCTATGAGTTATGCTATTAGGTCCATATGTGCACTACCTTTGACGCGAAATGAAAGAAAGCGAAAGAAATGAAGTCGAGCTTTCGGCTCCATTTTGCGGCTGATGACATAAGCATCAGCCGAACATAACGTGAGTCGAGAGGAGGTCATCAACACCGGATTTGTCTTTTGCTCTGAACGACCGCTTGCTCCTACGACCCCTCACGCTTCACCCTTGTCCTCCCTGGTTGCTCTCACCCTACGTTTATAGCGGCGACCCACGTACTCCCTGTTCCTCTCTTCTCTCTCTAATGACGACGCAAGACTCTACCGCTACTAACTCTCCACGTTCACCCACACGACGAGGCTCGGCGTCCTCCCTTTCCTCTCGGTCTACACTTTCCCAACGCTCCCGACGCTCTCCATCACCCATCGTTTCCTTCACTCCTACTCCGCTATCCGCAGACACGAAAGGTGTCAAGGATATCACCCGACACGTTCTCCAGACTCTTGAGGGGCTGGGTCACTTCGACTTCTCTGCTATGCATAGCAAGCAGGGGGGCATCGAGGAGAAGGATGAATACGAACGCACACCGTCACCAGTGGATTCGTCGTCATCAACTAGCCACGATCTCACTGCCCCTCTCCAAAATGGGAATGGCCATGCTCAACCTCCGCAGCCTAAAAAAATCGACTGGGAAATTCCGCGGAAACTCTTGCACTCTTCAATAGGTTTGTTTCTCGCTAATTCCCGCTGTCTGATTTATTTGCTGATTTGCGGTAAAGGATTTGGCACCCTTTACCTGTGGCACTCACAAGCGAGCCCTAACACCGTCATCGTGATACTTTGGTCGGCCCTTTGCATCATTGCTCCTGCCGACTTCATTCGACTCCGGTCAAGGCGCTTTGCTAAGCTGTATGAGCGCTTGCTGGGCTTCCTAATGAGAGAGAGTGAGAAGAGCTCCACGAATGGAGTCATTTGGTGAGTAGCCAGCAGACCCCTTTGGGTTGTCTACCTTGGTCAAGCACAACTGCTAACACATCAATCCAGGTACATCTTAGGTGTAAACTTTGCCCTCACATTTTACCCTCTCGACGTCGCTGTCGTTGCTATCTTGATGTGGGTTTTCCTATTTCCAATTCCTTATCTTTCCCCTCCACTCAACTCCTTTCCTTCCAGTTTATCTTGGGCCGATACTGCTGCCTCTACTATTGGAAGATTGTGGGGTTCCAAAACCCCCCGTCTTCCTCAGAGTTTCATGGGAATCCCTTTCGCTCCGCGCAAATCCCTTGCTGGTTTCATTGCCGCTTGTATCACTGGGGCCGCTGTAGCGGCAGGTTTTTGGACATTCAATGCGCCAATGCGTCCATTCCCTGGCGACATTACCTGGACATGGGCCAACGGCGTCCAAGCCCTGGCAGACTCCCCTATACCCGCCGAATACACCTTTTCCTTAACAGGTGCAATTGGGCTGACTGCTATTAGCCTTTTCGCTGGCCTTGTTAGCGGCGTCGCAGAAGCGCTTGGTTAGTGTCCTTCGTTTCGCCATCTGTCCAGTCCTTACTTTTTTTTGCTAGACCTCAACTCGCTTGACGATAACTTGACTTTGCCTATCATCTCTGGAGGATGTCTTTTCGCTTTCTTCAAGCTTCTCAGTGTTTTCGCCTCATAGAATGAGATTGTTTTTTATTGTCTTGCACATTATTCGCGGATTATCCCTCCTACATGTTCATTCACTTGCACCATGTTCACAGAGACAGACAAAAAAGAGAGAAACATACCTATTGTACAACCTTTCTGCCCTATTTTACCACCTACTTTCGAAGTAAATTTTCTCAGTTGATTTGTAGATTTAGTTATGTTGTGGACCTTACCAAGTATGAATGGCTAGAATGGAGCGTTTTGGCTGTCCTGTAGTAAACAGAAGTCATTTATGTAAAAAAATAGCTGATGGTATTTCCATACCTGGTAAAATCAGAGCACACCAATTCCAACCGGTGATTGTGCCACTCGAAACGAAGAGCTGAATCGCGCGCGTGTGGTTGATCAAGCGTTGATTTGTTTATGTTTCAGAGAGCCTTGCTGTCGGCAGCATTTTACTTCTCTTCGTGCACATTCGTCCTGCAGCATCCCACGTAAAGTTCTCCCTTTCACTCTACCTACCAGGAACCGCTCTTATTTTGGCTCAGTGACCTATGAAATGAATCCTTTTAAACCAAAGACAGATCAAACGAACAACGAACAACGAAATGGACGTGGTTCCCCATTCATTCAAGGTTTTCCATGCCTGATGGGCCTAGCACAACGCCTAAGGTGACCTGTGCAATCGTTTCTTGGTTGAACTTGACATTTTATGTCACTGCGGTCCCTTGTCATCTTGCCAGGGTGGAGTCACAGTGCCCAAATATTCGTGCATCTAATGAATTGCTCACACGATCCGGTCCTAGAATGTCCGAACGACCTAAGCAACTCTTTACGCGTAGCTCCGTTGCATCGCACCGTTCGAGCTTATTTTTCTCGCGTGCATAACTGGGCCTTTCGAACACATCTGATAGCGCAAATCTGATTCTCAACAACCCATAAATGAGCACGTAACCTGGATGGCAAGTCCTTGCTTTCTTGCCTCCATCCCCACTCGCTTGATCCGGTAATGCATCCCATTTGCCTGTGTGCAATCGCCTTCCTTGCATACAAGGTTGGAAGCTGGATCTACAACAATTTGACCTCCCCGATTCGACTCTTGCGTGGTCCACCCGGGGGATTTCTTTTGGGCCACATGAAAGATTTCACAAACGCGAAGAAAACAATGCAATTTGTACTCTTTCTGCCCTAGATTCTTCTTTTTTCTCTAGAACTCATTGCATCGCAGTTTCGTCTCTACGGCTCTACTTTTAAGCTCAATGGACCCGTCGGTGTAAACAAATAACGCGTCACTTCAGTCCATATACACTGTATAACAACATTCTTAGGGTTATATGTTGTTTACACGAGATGAGAAGGCACTACACCATATCCTTTCTAGGAATGAAATATACGTTAAGCCACGCGCATCAAAGTATATGGTTCGCGATCTGTTGGGAGAAGGTAAACAACAACACTCAGCTGGATTCGTCTCACTCAGCTGTTCTGACAGGTAGCGTGCTGCAAGTAGAGGGAGAGCAGCATAAACGTCTAAGACGTATCCTGAATCCCGCATTTGGCTCAGCTCAAATTCGCGGCTTGACTGAAATGTTCAACAGTGAAGCGTTGAAGGTATATTTGCAGTCTGTGGTGTCATGAAAGAGATAGTGACTAATTACCGTCTCCTAGCTCTGCAAAGAGCTGAGCGATGCTTGTGAGAACGGGCCAATTGACATCTATACGGTAGGCGAAATGGTCGGGGATGAATTTTCGTTTCGAACTTGATTTTTGACTTTGCTCCACTTTCTATAAAGGTATTGAATCTATAAAATATAAGCACATACCTACAGTCTATCTTACCTTAAATAACTCCCGTAGCTGCCTTCCTCGTCGTGGGAGATAGCAACCTTCATTCCTGACCTCGGAAATTTGTGGGTCACACCTGAAAACGTCCCAGTGCTGAAATTACGCTCTTAGACGTTTCTCCCAGGTAAAAAAGGAGTAATTTCTCTCTATTAAATGTATTGCTAGCTTAATTAGGCGCAAAAAAGCCGCTGACATACTTTTCCTGTAAATGGGAACAAGTTTATGTGGGTCGACGCGTCTGCCTTCCAAAAGTCGCGTCCTCGCGCTTTCCACATGGCAGCGAGGTCCTCCCAAGACAATAAATTTCGTTCAAAACATGTAGTAAGGACGATTCAAGGAAGGAAACGAGTCAATAGGACTCAAGTAGTTAGGTGTTTCAAGGGGGAACCGCAGGAAGCAATTTAGTATAAAAGGACGAGTAGTTTACCACAATACAACAGGTTATCGCCCATGCAGAATCTGAGTACGAGACGGAAGAGCACAAAGCTCAGTTCAGTTACATCTACATCTATGGTACAACAATTGTAGGCTACAGTATCTATTGGGGACCGCTTGGTGAGAGCTACCCTGGAACACTCCGAATTCACCCATTACCCCGCATTTCCCGGTTTGACGATACACTCTCGAGGAGCTATTCCCGTTGTTTGATTGAGCCTCCTGCTGTGGTACACAGATCATACTGCTCTACACCTATGTACTTGCTTATTGATCACCCATGCCAGGGATCAGACATGAAAAGAGACAAGAACAGTGATCACCCGTGCCGGGGATCACAGCTGAAACGAGCGGACGAGTCAGGAGTTGGAGAATGGAGAGAGTATGAGAGTGAGACAAAGAGCGGAGGAATGGCCGCCGACGTACTTTTACTGAATATGGAAATCGGGCTTATGTGGGTCGATGCGTCTGCCTTTCTCAAAGTCGCGTCCTCGCGCTTTCCACATGGCAGCTAGGTCCTCCCGAGACAATACATTTCGTCTGAAACATGTAGTAAGAACGAGTCAAGGAAGAATACGAGTCAGTAGGACTCAAGTAGTTAGGTGTTTGAAGGAGGAACTGAGGAGCCGGTTTAGTATAAAAGGGCGAGTAGTTTACCCCAATACATCAGGTTATCCCCCCACGCAGAGTCAGAGTCAGAGGTCAGAGAAGCAGAAGAGCACGAAGCTCAGTTGGATTGCGTAGAAAGTACAACGATTGTACTCGAATTTTGTATCTATTACGGACCGCTCGGTGAGAGCTACCCTAAGAACACTACGAACTCTTCACCTCCCGCTCGTCCCACTTCAATGTAAGGCTCTCCTTGAGCTAAACGCTTGATTCGAGCGTCTCCCTGAGGTACACGAATCAACAGAGAGTCCTTGAACCGAGAAGAAGAGCAGTGGAAGGCTGCCAAGCCACTTTTACCTGATATGGGTTGCTAGACTCATGCCTGAGACATGACCATTCCACCATGCAAATAATGCCAGGTTTGGCTCAGGCTGGACTACAGTGAAAACTAAACCACAGGCGAAGTCGATCCCCAACCAGAAACATCGAGAAAGATGCGACCACAAGCAGAACAAGGCAGACGACCTTTATGCTCATGTAACTTACAGGCTGCCCAGACTGTTGACTCAATGGTGTGCTCTCACCCATTTCCACAGCAGCTGGCAGCCTCCGAGATAATACATTTCGCCTGAAACAAGCTGTATGTAAGAGTCACCAAGAACTGGAGTCAGTGGGGCGAGGGAGAAGTGGTGTTTGAAGGAGGAGACTGTAGGAGTGGTGATCACACCGCTGACTTTTCAGCTTTGTAAATCAAACATATGGTGGCATTTGGCTAAGTGGACTATTTCCCCATATTATATAGACTATTAGGAAGGTATTGGTATGGTTGGTTAACCGAGGAAGTGACCCTACGGAGTTGAGTAATTGGGACAAGGAGGAGCACTCATGATTCGGGTATAGGAGATAAGCAGGTCGCGTTTTGTTGTACTGGGCATGCTCAGCCTCAACTCCTGGTGTAGTTCTAAAGCTACGGATGCCTATGTAGACTCTGGAAGACTGCGTAAACCTATATATTACTACGTATACCTATGTTAAGGCTAGGAAGAGGCGGTATTGCCTCAAGAACTGCGGAAAGTTTTAGTTTACTATATAAACAAGTAGAGTAGGTACTAGAGAATCAAGAAATTAGACTCCCCCGCTTTGACGATCGATTTCCTAAGCCCTTAGACTAGTGTCTCACTCAGCAGAGTGGGCTGTCGTTCAGAACACACTCACTTGCTTCACGCTATTTGTTTTTCTCCTTTGTATCTTTACTAACTATATCTTATTTTTTTGATCACCCATGCCGGGGATCAGACGCTGAAACTGACGATACGAAGCCAATCTTACCGGAAAAGGCAAAGGAGTCATGTGACAGTGTTTTGGTCGCGCTGCAGTTGTTTTCCATAGCAGCACGCGATATCTGAGACAATACATTTCGTATGAAACAGGATGTAGGCTAGATTCACGAATAATAGAGTCAGAACGACTCGGAAGAGCAGTATGGGCGATTTTGTATAAAAAGTCGCGTAGTTTACACTAATACAATAACGAACGATTCCCCCCCAATGCTGCGATGCAATGATTTAGACTAAACAAGTGCGATTTGGTACGAAATCGGTGTATTGTCATATTCTAAACATTATTCTATAGGGTCCGCTCGGTGAGAGCCTCCCTTGGTACACACCCGGACTCACATCCTCGCGCTTCGACCTTTCTTTATATAGGTTCGAGCGTCTACCCAAGGAACAGCATTCATAGCTTCCCTTTTCTTCTCATTATCAATATACTAAATACATTGTATTTGTAACTCTTATAGTAATTGGCATTTATAGCAAGGATCGAGAATCCTAAAATGAAGACCTCCGTAATGGATGCAATGTCCCACCAAGGCTCAGAGGAGACCTCCAGAGAGAACAGGTCGTCGAAAATCCATGAATTGGAGAGAATGCCTCGGTGCTGAAGCCCTACCCGCCAAAGTGATTCTGGGGGGGAATACGCTGCTGAGAGGGAAGGTGGCTTCTGAGTCCGACACCCAATGGCAGGGAGGTGCGGCGGGGATGAATATGATGCATGTTTAGATGAACAAAGCCTTTGGCTTGCAGTTGCGATCTTTCACGAAGTTGTGCTGTTGACCCACACAATGCCGAGGTCGGCAGCTAAGAACTTTGTCTCCCACAGCAAGGAAGGCAGCCAAAGCATATATTAAAAGTCAGGGAGAGTATAGTAATGTACTTTTATTTTATGGACTCGATAAATTTATAGAAAGTGGAAGGAAGCCAAAAGTCGAAGCCAAAACTGAAATTCATCCCCGACCATTTCGCCTACCGTACATCTATGGCTATCTCACCAATTCCACTCTACAAATGATCGGACTGGGAGGTTTTGGCTTTGATTTCAGAGAGCAATCCAAAGAGTTCTCTCGCGTTTTCTCACGCGCCTTTGGAATAATCGAACGGCACGTCGAATTCGCATTCCGCACTTTCCAAGCTATATTTCCTCTCTTCAGGTTTATTGTTCGTACGCGTTTATATTTCTAGCACACTTTTAACTCTCCTTACCAGCCGACCCGCCACGCTTCCGACGTATCCAGGACCCGGCAAGCATTAGATGATATAGGGAGAGGCTTGATCGAACAGACTAAAACAATCTTTTATTCTCAAGGCAGTGGGGAGAAGGCTGGAGGCGGGTCCTCTGTGCAACTTGAAGGGCGGGACATTTTGTCGGTCCTCATTCGAGCCAACATTTCCGACGTTCCAGAAAAACAGCAACTTTCAGATTACGAAATGATAGACCAGATTCCAACGTTCATTGTAGCAGGTTGGTGTGCTTTCATGCTTTCTGTAGCATATTATCTCACATCTGACTGCCCAGGATCGGATACAACATCCACCGCTATTTCTTGGCTCATTTATGCTCTGTCCCAGGAGCCCAAAATACAAAACACGCTCAGAAACGAGCTCCTTTCTCTGGATACCTGCAATCCTAGCATGGATCAACTCAACTCGCTGCCTTATTTAGACAAGGTAGTAAGAGAGTGCCTCAGGTAATATTCTCAAGGGTACATAACCGAGATCTCATTCTTATCTGTTTTGTAGACTTCATCCACCTGTCGGCCAGATCGTTCGGCAAGCCACCCAAGATGATGTCCTTCCCCTCGGTAAACCCATTACAGATATGAATGGAAAGATTCATGATCATGTTCGGTGAGCATCTGGCGTTTCTCTTCCGTTCGCTCGACAGCTGATTTCACTGTTTAGAATCCGCAAAGGGCAAAATATAATGCTTCATATTCTTGCCTTGAACAGTTCGGAAGAACATTGGGGACCGGATGCTTGTAAATTCAAGTGTGTATTCGTGCTCTCTTCTGGAATTCTTCCCCTCATTTTCTTTCTCTCAGCCCTAAGCGATGGACATCTCTCCCGGAGACAGCAAAGTCTGTTCCCGGTGCATGGGGTAACCTCTCGAGCTTCAGTGCGGGTCCCAGATCATGTATTGGGTTCAGGTTCGCGCTTGCGGAGATGAAATCTATTCTCTTTGCTCTCATTCGAGCTTTTGAATTTGAGCTTGCAGTAGATGCAAAGAGCATTTCTAGGTCACCATCGTTAATATCAAAACCTCAAGTTGAAGAGAAGAGCGGACGCGTTACAAAATTACCTGTTATCGTGAGACAATATGCTAGACTTTAAGCCGCTGGGGAATGACGTAGTAATTGTAAATGAAGCATCACGTCTGGTTAAACAAGGGCAATGCATAACTTGAATGTGAACCACCACTTCCGTCACTCTTATTTTCACCCCCGATGGCTGGGTCGACCTATATCAACTTCCAGCTCGGCTCATTCAGCCAAGAAAACATACTATGAAATTCTTGGGATTCAACGCGACGCAACGAAAGCCCAAATTAAAGTAAGTGAACCCTTCAGGAATGCTGGCAACGTTATGCTCATTCGATGGATCAGGCTAGCTTTTATCGGGTAAATATTTCGCTTTTTACATTGCACAAAATGAAAGGTGTTCATGTTTTGAACAGCTGAGCAAGATTCATCATCCGGACGTTGCTCAAGATGTGGACGCCAAATCCAAGTTTGGCGTAATTTCTCAAGTGTACTCTGTTCTTAGTGACGACCGTCAACGGTACTTTTTTCTTTTCTTTCGCAAGGATGCCAAATTCCTTATTGGTGTATTGTAGGAGAGCCTACGACAGAAGTCTACCCGCTTCAGGCCGAAGTCATTCTCCTTCTCCGTCACATGTTCACTTTCATGATGGTCCTCTACATCGGAGCCGTTCCTCTACACAGGCTTGGGCACATCACCGGCCACACAGATCACGGCCCCATCCATCTAGTAGTTCCACAAACTACTCTCATTACAGACAAGCACCTTCAGACGGCGGAGGGGTCTACACGCGACGTGTTTTCTACAAACCTGAGACAACTCCAGGCGGACTGCGTCGACAGGCTGAAAGGGCACGACACGAGGAGGAGCTCGATGCTATCCAGCGCATCTCTGGGTTCAAACGCGGGACCCTGTTACTCTCATTGCTAGGTGCAGCTTTTATAAGTATTCGCGTGCTGTCATCGTAGACTGGAAGCAAAAGAATGGTCTAGATTCCGTACCCCCGGTGTGTCTAAGGGTATACAAAATATCTCACGCTCCCTCTTCTGCAGCTCGAGCTGCGCGTCGTGCCTTCTTGGCAGCATTTGCTGCCGCAGCTTTGTCCTTTTTAGCCTGCTCACGAGCTTTCTGTGGATTGGTCAGTGCGAGAGAAACAGGTAGACTTGGAAAATATAACCTTCTCCTCTTCCTCCTTGGCTTTGGCTTCTGCCTCCTTCGCTTTACGTTCCTCCTCTTCCTGCGCCTTTTTTCCATTGCCTCCAGGACCTCCTTTAGTCGCCTTCTTCTGTTGACGAGCAGCTTTCTCTTCCTGTTTAATACGTGCTATTCGTGGATCAACGCTTAAGAGGTTGTGAGTACGCCTGTGTACATCAGACACTCTGACGACTTACCCCAAAGCAAAATCGACGAGCTTGCGGAGACGAGCAGTGTCGTCCTTCTTTCTTTTGGCTCTATCACTCTTGTTTTTCTTCTCTGTGTACCTCTTGTCATCCCGTCTACATTCCAAGTGTCAGCTTATGGGTGCAATGCAAGGAGGGGTACTCACGAATCACTGCCCTCGTTGATTTCCTTGTCCATCCACTCAAAGCTTCGCCAGCTATCAAAGTTGTACCAAAAGTCATAAAAGCCTTCAACGTGTTCCTTTGAAGCATCGTTTTTCCCCAGCTCTATAACAGGCTGCTTCTTCGAGAACCGTGCCTCTCTCTCGAAAATGGGACCAAAGGTTTTGAAGAAATCCAAGCCGTCCTTTTTGTATTCCTTCTCTGAAGGAATATCTTCAACTAGTTCGACAAACTCGTGGTCGACAGAATCATATTGCCTCCGCTTCTCCGGATTCGTGAGTACCTCGTGTGCCTTTTGTATGCATTTGAAGAACGCGTCGTCATTCGTGTTCAGGTTGACTCCGCTAAGGACAGATGATTTATTTTGGGGCACCTGAGACGTGACCTTCTTGTCAGGATGATGCTTCAAGACCTTTTTGCGATCTAGAGACCGAAGGATCAGCCTGAAAAAGTAGATGGATAAACACTGGGGGAGACTAACGGGCGATTTTAATTTGCTCTGGAGTAGCCTTGTATCTCAAATGTGAAAGCCCAAGGACGCGATAGTAGTCGTGTTTCTAGCGATCATAGATGTTAGGTTAATTGTCTCAGAAAAAAAAAGGAAGGCGAATGCACACCTTCCACTCTTTAGGGTCCAATGTTAACAGATCAGGTGCCTCTGGCTCATCCCCAACGCCCAGATCATCTTCTCCGTTTGCAGCTCCATTCGCAAGACGACCTTCGATCCGTTCTCTCTCCGATTCTAAGAACTGGTCGTGCTCTTCAAATGAACCGTGGTGCTGTAGAGTGAGCTGCAGGTAATTAAGATAGGCTGGACCGGCGGGGAGGATTTTTCTCTGCACAGGTGCTGGAAAAAATAGTAAGAAAATAAAGTAGCCAGAGACAGAGGATCCTAACCAGTGACCGTGGTGGCCATTTGGGAAAAAGTTGTCGATGATTGCCGCTCGTCCCGCCTTTATGTGACACTACGACCTCCATCTCCCGCCGATCTAGGATTCAAAGGTTTTTTCTCTATTCGAGTTCTGAGTTGTCCTAGAATGTAGCATTACGTATCTCCTTTGTCACCTTTTGCGCAGTGTAATGCAAACGATGTTAGGCAGACTATTTCTCACGCGCTCTCCACTGATTTACTTGACAATATCTCATGAAGTATTAACTCTGCTGTAATCGAACTCGTGCCAAATATCTTGTCATATACATATTTCCTACTAATCACCCGATTCGAGAACACTTCAAGGCAGTCGGTCTGTGTATACTCTCTGCTGTGTGACAGCGTGCGATTCGTCTCCATAGTCGCGTTTAAACCCTTTAATATGGTTGCATAATATTCGGATAATGAATAGAACAACAAGTTGAGCGCGCTCTTGGCATACCTGACGATATCACGATCGAGTCACGGTGGCATGACCAAAAGAGGTTGAACCCAACCTTCATGTTGAACTACGCGAAAACTGTTCGCAGGCCATCTCTAGCCCGTGTCTCTGCTGCGATGACTGCTTCACCTTCTGAAATCCAGTTCTCTCGCATCACTTTTTCGACATCGTCTGGCGAAGAGTCCTTCGAGATTTCTGAACCACATCCAGCCTCTTCAAAGCCAAAATGCTCCATAGTCAAAGAACATGTGCTAAAGCCGCCAAAACATGCGACATCTGCTTTTCATACGTTTGTGTCTCCGCAGATATTAGATTTCACAAACGAAAACGCGTCTAGCATTGCTCCTTCGTCACCCGAGGCAGCTTCTCAGTCCTCGTCAGAATCAGCAGAAACAAATCAGAAAGGGGAAATGCCTACCTATGACTACCGTGACTATTCAACCCCACAACCTACCGTACATTATTGTCGCCGGACAGACGAGGTGGACGAACATGTTGCAAAATTGAAGGGGTCAGTTCTATATCTATCTTTCTTTCTCCCGGTGCCAACCAATATTAGCGCAACTATTGGGCTGGACCTTGAATGGAAAGTTCTTTTGCGACGCACCATGATACACGGACGCGTCGCTGTTGTACAAGTCGCAGATGCTGAGAGAATCATTATTGCTCATGTGCATCACATGGACCGTACGCGATCTTCCCTCAACTAAAATACTCTGTTTATCTCTTTTTTAGGGTTCCCCATTCGTCTTAGGGTTCGCCAGTCGTATCTCCACATTAATGGTACTCAACACATATTGCTGTAGGAGCTCATTGAATCTAAGAGCACTGCTAAAGTTGGGGCCAACATCCTAAGTCAGAATTGCTTAGAGAATGCACTCTTGATTATTAAACTATTTACAGATGATGGAAAAAAATTGTTCGCAGACTGGGGTATTATTCCTAATGCCTTAGTAGAACTTGGTTCTGTAGCTCAAACCGTTGACCCAAAAAGCGCGAACGCTTCGTTTGGTAAAAGAAAGGTTGTTTCTCTAAGCCGGGTATTACTTCCCCTGCTTTGTCTTGCTTCAAAAGGATCTGACCGGACGGACCCCAGCTGACAGCAAAGTATTGCAACAAGCACCTCGACAAAGGTTCCGATAGAACAAGTAACTGGGAGGTCGAACGACTCTCCACATCTCAGCTGCACTATGCAGCTAATGATGTTCATGCGAGTGTCCAAATTTTCCAAGCGATAACAAACGATTTATCATCGGAAACGCTCCCTTTAACCCTGGCAAACTTGTCTATTCGAGCGGGCGACGACCTGAATGACCTCCCACTTGATGATACAGTGCCCATCTCCCCTCCCCCCGTCTTTGGATCCCGAATGTTTGCTGGAGAAGTGCTAACACCTGTAATGGAGGATGCCGGAATGCGGAGTCAATTTCTGCGTGCTTATCGAGAATGGCATTGGAAGCATTGTGATGTGTGGGATATGGCAACTCGATTAAGTTTGAAGGGTACCGGAGAGCCATTAAAGGTTTCCACCGTAATGTTTGTATCCAAACTCCTTGCTTTTGTGAACTCGATCGCTCAGGGTTGCCGTTAGTTCGTACATCGTCCAGGCTCTCACAATCGACAAGAAACTGCCGTTTGATATGGGACGACTGCGTCTCCTTCTCTTATGTGACGAAGGGTCGTGGGTGCGCCACAAAAACTGGGTAATCCAGGCATGGCAAGAGGGACGGGGGAGAAGAAAGACCAGACCGGCTGGGTCAAAGTTGAATAAAGTACCCGAATGATATATTATTCAAGTGATTTTTTTTTTCTGTGCAAGCCTATCGGAGTCCTCAATCAAAGTAGGAAACACCATCCTGGCAATTTGCGACCATGGGCCTCTCCGCTCGTATGCCATTACCCAAGAGGGTAGCAGCGAAGATAAAAAGAGAAACAAAGGTAGCAACATGTACGACTATACCATGTTGAACGTTCGATGAAAACATAGAAGCAGATCATCGTCAGCTGTAGAGTCCTCGAGTCTGGCCAGCCTGAGAATATCATGTAGAAGTGGTCATTGTCCGGCGAATCCAGGATCCTGCCAACCCTGTACGAAGGAGGCAACACGGAGGGAAGACAGCTCTACTATATGGCTGAATAGACGGCGAAAGATGGCTCCTCTTACAGCGCAGTTGTAGTCGATTATAGGTGGGAAATAAGCAGGGATTGTACTTGATTAGATGATTTCCAAGCGTAAAGTAAAGGTGGCTAATGAGGTGTAGGTTTTTTTCCTGGAAAATATAATGTGAACGAGCGAATTTGCCAGGTAAAAAACGAATACAAACCGTCAACAAACATATTACGGGTGGCAGAAGGGATTTTCACAACCATTCCATCAAGTTCTCGCGTGAGATATACCTGACAGCCTAGACGACTTGTGTCCGTAAGTCCAAAGGCCATGTCAAGCATGTCGTTTTCGTCATCACTTGGTTCAGGTAAAGTGTCGTATTGCTCTTCAGGTAAGATGACATGACACGTTGAGCATGCTATTGACCGTTCACAAGCACCTAATAGTCGAGAGAGTCAAATGTTGTAGCGACGCGTCGTTTCGGCCGGCACAACTCACCTTCGAGGTCAATATCCCATTCATGTGCCAAGGAGAGAATATCATCCCCTTCGTTGCCCTCGATAGTTTTGATTGGCGCTCCTTTGGAGTCTTGGAAATGTAGTTTGATTCTGAAATGATCAAAGAAATGAGACGGGGCGTTGGGATGGCAAACAGGCGCGTACCCAGTTCCAGGTTTTGGCCGGGTCAAATGTCCGTGCCGTAGAACTAAGCAACGGTTAACTGAAAACTGGTTTAAAAAAGGAATTCTAAAACATACAAGGAGAACCATGAAATGCCCGGCGGGGGATAGTGGATGAAATGGACCGGCGAAGGCCACTTGTAAGTCTCTGGCAAGAAAGCATGAACGGAAGTAACTGTGAAAGCATCCGCGTCTTGCCACTCACGATCACGGCTGCAAATTCAAGAGCCCGGTAGGCTCTCTTAGCCAATGAATCTTGTCTCTTGTCGCGACGAAACACAGAAAAAAAAAGAAGCGGCGTCGATTCACTCCGTCATTCCGACGTATATCTGCTTTGTCCATTTAATCCCCTCTTGCATTACCTGTTGAGGCTGATTTACTGGTCCTCACATGCTGAGTTAGTTGATATTTCCTTGGTTTTTATGGCACCTGTGCTATTCTTTTCTTCGCTTGCGTTATCATATATGCGCTTCGCGTCCGGAGCAGATCTGCCAGGTTCGTGTCACGGTCGAGGATCGTCGGTCCCAGCACATTGCCTCATGTCAGAGTAAGCCCTGGTGTTCGGGAAATTCATCAGAGCTCTTTGGATGAGCCGCACGTATCATGGCTCAATTTTTTGGAATCCTCCATATCATGGAACCCACGTTCAGTACTTGTAAACACAAATCTTCCAGAAATGATTGCCTCCCGAACGTACATCTCATCGACAACTATTCTGAATTACCTGATCCCTGAAAATCATCTTCCCTTTCTGGATAGACTGCTATTCATCATTCAAGTTTCACTAATGATTCTAGAGCATCATGGACATTATTCATTTAACCCCTACTGACTAGGCCAAGGTATAAAGTAGGACCTCTCCACGCCTTGTTCTTATTCTACGCTCTCATTTTATCTTTATTTGCTCCCTCCACCTCTTGTCCTTGACAACACCTCATCATGTCAGCTACTCAGCTTCCCTCATCTCACGTTTCGGATGCCAGCCGCGACGTCTGGGTCAACCCTCTCGACCTACCGGATTCATATCACCCTTTCGACATCTCAGGCAATGCGCCAGATTTAGTAAAAAGGCTGAACTATAATACCTTCATGTCATATGGTCCGTTCGCTGCTCACATTGTCATCTTTAAGGTGCTTGCATGCTAAAATTTCGCTTTTTCAGGTGTAGGGGATGAGAACAGTTTCGGGCATCTAGTCGGAAAAGCAGTCAAGTTTGTCGATGTCTCTTTGGAACGCAATCTTGACCGCTGTGGTCGTATGGAGGCCACAACAATAGCTGAGCTTACTGTAAATAAGTGTATGTCCTTTGGTTGACTATGTGGGGAATAGAACTCAATAATGTCTATCTTAGACATGCTGAATGGCCGTCGTATGCTACACGGAGGTGCATTGGCTTACCTCATAGACAAGTGAGTTACCTTTGACGTTAACCATGTACTGTTCCTCACAAATTTTTCCAGTTGCGCGTCTACTCCACTTGTAGTGCTAGGATTGGTGTCAGATGTGAATGGAGTCGGAGTGACAAGTAACATGAGCATCCAGTTCCACTCCCCTGCACCTCAGTAAGAACACTTTGATCCTTTTCTCTGCTTGTTGCCTGACTGCCTTTTACCAGAGGAACTCGTTTGCGTATCGTATCCAGTTCAGTTACTCTCGGTACACGGGTAATGTCTGCGAGATGCGAGGTAAGTTCCAAAATCCCAAAGCTTTACCTTGAAAGTTCTCGAACTTTGCTCTATTTCAGATATTTGCAGTAGATAGCGGCAGGATGGTCGCTTCTGGCTCTTTGAATAAAATGCAGCCTACAATGGCGAAGCTGTAATTATCCGTCATACTCTTGATTTCCGATAAACGTTATAGCAAACTTGGATCGTCCTTGTATGTTAACTCCCTTGCGCCTTATGCGAGGGTCGTCCCTCCGGTGAGAGCCGGATAATTATACCATTTAATACCTAATTTATAGAGATGTCAACGATGACCAGCTTTTCCATTTTAGTCTGAGATCCATCTCCATGCTACTGAGCGAATGAAACATTGCCAGAAACAGTTTACATGGTAGGCATAATTGGCGCGCTCCCTCTATCTAGCGCAGTCCTCAAACTGGAGGCAATTGTTAGCAATACAAAGGTAATAATAAGCAGAATCCTGCTCACCTATAATCATCGCCATTCTGTGTGATGTAGCGTACCCAAGGAAGAGCTTGGTATCCACTCTTCTCGACAATCTTCAAATAACGAACTTGAATACCGGAGACTGTAAAGTAGGGGATTTCGAATTTGACGGTGATAGGCGGTCGTTTCCCAGTTTCTTGTTCTTGTAAAAACATGCATTGTCAATCACAAAGGGAGAAACCGTTCCTTTACTCAACTCACCACTTTTGACACTCGGAAGACCGAATTGTGCTCGCATGAGGAACTCGCGTCCACCACCTAGCTGCTTGATCTTCCAGATGAATGCAGACTTGTGAGGAGCATATTGCACTGTTCCGGTTGATGCCTACAGACAATTATGGTGAGATTGTAGTTTATTGAAGGGAACAGTTCACAACATACTCTGAATTGAGGAGTGTCGGCATCGTCTGGCACAGGAACGTAGATCTCGACGTTGTTTGCAGAACTCCGCCGCTTAAAGTGAGCTTTGCATTTGACCATGAATTCGACTCTGCTGCCTCGATGAACATCCACAGCAGCTTCGACCCAAATCAAAGGTTTGACGGGCGTCGAAAGACGGTACGACATCAGCTCAAATTCGCCATCGGGTGGGATGAACGAAATGGTTCGGTCGTTTTCGAATCGTGACAGCCTCACGCATTGGTGGAATTTGACGTCTTCCATCTCAATTGCCTTCCCACGTGCCGCTAATGGGATAATGAGTTACAAGGAGGAAAGGAGAGGCGTTGTTACTAACTTCGACCAGTGCTCTCAAACATGACTTTGTCGTTTAGTCCAAGACGAAGTTCTGGCATGCCAGTAAGATAACACTTCATCTTCACGGCACCAAGAATTTCTGAGCGAATGACATTGCCGTTGGAATTTACCTAGTAGAATTAACAAAGACATTTAAGAGAAGAAAATTAAAAGAACATACCAAAAGATTGACACTCTCGACTACATCCAAGAAAACCTCATTCTTGCGGTATCGGATACCCTCAGATCTCCACGAAACAGCGTTAGTTACAGCCATCGGTGGTCGAGCCTGTATTTCAAGTTTATGTGACTCCTGAGTGATGTATCTGTCTACAGTTTAGCAAAGAACTTTTGCCACAACACGCAATTGGAAACTTGCTCTTGGAGAATTTTGCTTTCCGTGGTTTGGGGATACCCAAAGTCCATCATCTCGTCCATGAGCTCGTAAATAATCACAAAGTTGTCGCGTATGCTCTCTTCCTCAAGCTCCTTAAAGTATTCGACGAGTACTTGCGTGAGTCGGTGCAAGAAGAGAACGACTTCGACAGCATTCGTGTTTCGCTTTGAGAGGGCAAGTACTATAATGGTTGTGAATATAAGATCTCACACGAAGAGAAAGAGGATTGCGGCAATTTCTCACGGTAGAGATTGGAATGGCGGATATGCATGTAGTTTATGCCTTGGCTTGAGAAGCAAGGTGTCACCTGCTGGTTCTCTTCTTCCAGGTCAAGCACGAGTGGAAGGAAACGGTCTATATAGGAAGGAGGTACATCATCCCGGTAAGATCGCTGGATGAGCGGTTTGCCCTTCAAGTCTAGGATCGCGATTAACGATGCCATGGGTGTGTGGTGGTTGGGAGAAATGTGAGGACGGAAGCTATCTTTCCAACTGTCTTCTCGACTTCAACACTTTACGCATCATGAATCTCACAGCCAGCGATGTTTCACAAAAGGCTCGATATCTCAGAACGTTACCTGCTATCCGTGAACGATGCACTCGTGTGCACACTTTAGGAAAAGAAGGGAAGCTTCAATACTTTGACTATCACCCCGAGAAAGAGCCTGAGGTCGTCGACTTTTGCGCGAACATAATACAGGTCCATTGCCTTTCTTGATCTGGACCTCTTCTGACTATCATTACATAAGAGGGACTTTGGGTCTGAGTATGGCAAGGTTTGTAACGAAGACGAGTTCCGTGAAACCCAACAATGAATTGTTGCTTTGACCAGATCCCCCCTCACGGTCGTTGGCGTCATCTCGATACAGGGCGTGCCAGAATCCAAGGCCTTTTAGATGGATGGTCTGCATCATCGCCGGCACCAGATACGAAAGAGCAGACCCGTCGACTTCTTGATCTCTTCTGTGAGCATTACCGGACGCGCACGGATGTGTCACCCCCTACTGATCAATTTAGTGGTATCTGTTCTCCTCGATGCTGGTGCAGGAAACGAATGGGGATTTCACGAAAAGGAGTCTCAAACGCGTTACATTCGTTCAGAAGGGCTCGGCGTGGCTAGCTTCCATATGTTTAATGACGCACTCTTTTCGTCCAACCCTCAAAATCCTCACCAAGTTGATGGTAAGGTCTTTTCATTCCTCCAGCGACTTCTCGTACTGATTCTATCTGTTTAGCTGAAGGCTTGGCTACTTTGACTGCATCTTCCGTTGCTCTTGGTCTACAGGCGAATGAAGCAAACCCGATGGTGGGATTGGATGGCAGAGCTGCTCTTCTTACTCGCCTCAGTGGAGCTCTAAAGGATAGCCCGGAATATTTTGGTCCTGATGGACGACCAGGAAATCTCCTGGGTAAAGAGACTGCGTTCTTTTGGTGATGACTGTGCTAACTGGTTGCCTAGACCGTCTTGAGAAAGAGTCCATCGAGGAAGGAGGCAAACGTCTTGTACCCATCTCCGCTCTGTGGGCCATTCTCATCGAAGGGCTGAATCCTATCTGGCCTGCGTCACGAACAAAGCTCGGCGACATAGCTCTTGGAGATGTCTGGCCGTGCTCAGCTTTGAAAACACCGTCCAGCGAAGATGGCGACGATCTTGTTCCCTTTCACAAGGTATCAGTTAGTTTTATATTCCCTGGGCCCTCCCAACTCATATATGCCTTCTCTAGCTTACAGGTTGGTTGACATACAGTCTCATCGAGCCCATTGAGAAACTACTTGGATGGAAGTTTCATGGAATCGAGGACATGACTGGGCTGCCTGAATATAGAAATGGTATTCCATTTCTTTGTTTCTATGTCTCGTCCTTTCACCGACTATCCTGCAGGCGGCCTGCTTCTTGATCTAGGCGTTTTGTCTCTCAAGCCAAACGCCCTCCCAATCGATCCTTCTTCAGGATTACCAAAAGCGAAGCCTTCACATCCAGCTATAATAGAATGGCGAGCGTTGACTGTCATTGAGCTGTAATGTCAACTGCTTTTGCTTGCCGAGCTGTTTGGCTGACCTCAAGTAGTGACCGGATCGCAGAGGGTATCCGCAAAAAGCTAGATTTCCCTTTTTCACTAGCGCAAATCCTGGAGAGCGCGACGTGGAAAGGTGGACGAGAGATTGCAAAACAGAAACGACCTCAAACGTCTGGTAGTCCCATCGAGTTGGTCAGCGACGGAACCGTCTTCTAATTTCACGTAGTGTCTAACAGAGGATGCAATATGATACACATTATCCTAAGACTAAGTATTTGCGGTGGGGTATCAATAGCGTCGAAGTACTTTTGAAAGGCGCCATGAAATAAAAAATGCGATAGCAGTCGAGAATCCACCGATTCTGTACGTATGAAAGAAAATATCAGCTGCCGTTTAGTAAAGCATGACAAGGCTACTCACCTGAATACATATGCTACATTGCTACCTGCACCAATAATGGGCTCTTCGCGAGACACAACTTCGGGAGATGACACAGCGGCGACGACAGGGTCCGTCGTTGACCCAGAATCTGTAATGGCAAAAATCACTGTCGACATTGCAGTGACCATAAATTGAGGGATGACAATGAACATGTTGTGAATTCCCTGAGGGCAAAGGTTATGATCGAAAATAAAAGATCGAGAACAAAAACTGACAAGAATAATGCCTGCCTTTGCACTCAACCCTGGCCCTTTAGGTTGGTGAACGAATCCATCGTCCAGCCCATTTACATCAAGGCCACTCCCTCGAGCTAGGGAGTTGCCCATGATATTCATTCGTCTATCGTTCGGGTCCATCCCAGCATTTGATTCGACATCGGAGTCGGAATCCGATTCGTCGCCATCCTCTTCATCAGGTTCTTTGTTTAAGAAACCTCTCCGTTCATCGCTGATACTTTGACGTAAAGTCCTGGCATCGTCGAGCATGATGGAAGACGCATCATCTTCGCTCTCTGCAAGGATGGCTTCGCCAAGCTATTAAAAAGCTAAGTAAATAGAGCCATGAAAAAGGAGAAGCACGCACAAGTGAGTATGGCGCCCATAATGTGACGGCCCATGAAACACCAGTTGCAGCAATCAAGGTAGAGACGCCCCATACGCTATTAGTAACGCTACAAGAGGTAAATATGGCACAATCGAAAAAAGGGAAGTAGACAAACAATGTGAACATCATACACAGGAAGAAAACTCCGTGTGACAGTGACCACAACAAAGAGAGGTGGATCTGGAACCTCTCTGGAATTTGAATTTTGTCTAAGAATGATGGTGATCCCGCTTTCATACTCGCTTCACGCCCAGCAGGATCCCAGATAATGAGAGGTAGTGCGAAATTTGCGATAAGAGCCGCAACAGATTGGTGAAATAAAGATTGGGAGCCAAGGCGAGTTGCCTGTTCTTCGATTTCTGGACTTGCAGTCGAATGTTTGTTGATGAAGAGGTCTCCGATATATGTTGTCGAATAGAAAAGCACGGGAAACCAGCCTATCCATGCACTAGAAAAGCGATCAATACACCTCAGTAGCCCGAATTTGAATGGCCATACAAGAGTTGGATAAGGCACTAAACTAGTTTAGTTCAGAGAGAACAGGGAGGAAAGAAGAACAGACGATTTGTTTAATTGTTTTCGGTAATGTTAGTATATTTTGAAAGATCTCCAGAAGTTCACGATGTACTGCCTTCGAAGGATTTCCATGTCTGCGAAGCGTTCAGAGGCTGAGGCTAATAGAAGCTAAAAACATACGTCGCCTTCAGGAGGACTTTTTCCTCGACGGAAAAGAATACCGCAAAGTGCGAGAAGAAGAGAATAAAGCTCACGATGCAGCTAATTTTACCTAGAATGCTGTCATGAGAAGGTAGGTCCCGCAGTTAAAAACGGTTCGATCTTTACTGAGCTGCTTAGAGCCAAGAAATTGTAGGCTATCGGTCATATCTACCGCAGAACTATACGTCCATGTAAAAAAGGGAGACTAGGTGCCAAAGGGGAACTCACATAAATGTCCCAACGACACTTCCAAGACCCTATCAGATATTAGCTCAAAATTTTGACAAAGAGGGTAAACTACGTTACCCCCATTTTAGCTGCCCATGCTGCGCATTAGGTTAATTAGCAGATCAATGGTGGCGGGCTAAAGGAGCCCATACCATTGCCTTGGGGCTGGAGGGAAATGGGGAGAGTGTCTGAGGAATGAGTAAATTTACTTTTGCAGTGAGAAAGGTGCGTGCTTACCCACTATCAGCGCCCGATCCATTGCCTGAACTGCAGGTGCAAGTGTCAATGGACGAAAGTTTTAACACTACTAGCAGGTGAAACCTTACCAGCATTTATTGAAAAATCTACCATCCTAGAACTTGATGAGAAGAAGGATAGAAGCAGAGATATCTCTTCGCACCAAAGAGACAGGATTCCACATATGGTAGTGAGATGTGTATGGGTATCAGTGCCCCAAGAAGTAAATATTCCCGCAACATGTCTCGTATATCCCATGAGAAGCATCGAGGCACAAGCGAGTCCAAGTCCAATCATCATGTAGGGAGCACGACGACCCCATCGAGAAGTGCATTTGTCTGAGAGGATACCAACTACTCATGGTCACTCAAAAAGTAAGTGAGAGAGAAGTATTAGAGACGTACTGATAGGTTGGACAATAAGCCCAGACCTGTACGGAAGTTAGACGATACTTTCTGGTATATGGGAAATGAAAGAGGCAGACATGGGACCAGCCATGAGAACGACAGTCATAGCGCTCTTAGATACTCCAAGAGAAAGGAGATAAGGTGATGCCTGTGACATCTCAGCGGCCCAAAAGACACCAATCTAAAATTCAAGTTAGTTGGATGATGCTAAAACTATTGGCTTCGAAAAGGAAGGGAGGAATCAATGCAGCAAAGTTCGATACCAAAAGAGAAGGGAATTGCGTTGAAACAACTGTCCACTACAAGAGGCGAGGACTATGAATCTGTCGCGTCATAGTAGTGGTCAAAGAGTCGATGGAATCTGAGAGTGTTTCATCTCAGATAGCTCTATCTCGGAGTGTAGACGAGGCAAACAATTCAACATTGCAATTTATTTTCTTTTGGCTTGGCCTTGAGGCATAGAAGATATCCTAATCCCTTGTGAAGGTGAAATGCATGGGAACGAACCCCGAAGAGACCAAATGTGAGCAAGGGAAGATGGAGAAATTGTGGACCAAGAACACGAGCAGTGCCTCGTAGGCGGTGAGAGTTGTCGTGAGCAGCAGATGCTGCTATTCCACCAACCATGGCGGCAAGAGAAGACACGAAGTGAGCGCCAATTGTGAACTTGCCACTGAACTTATCCTGAACTTGCATGACCACTGCCATCCCATCTAACGACCCGTCGACTTACCGCGACTTATTACTGTTTGAGGAACGGCTCAAAACAAATGCAGCTAGTCTCCAGAAGCGCAAGAACAAATACCAATGTTTGTCAAGGCTGTCAGCTTGAATGAATGCTTGTTGTTGACGCGTTCCAGTCTTCCTCCTTCAGCTCCTTCTGGTTATTACATTGCTCCTCGCAGAAGTTCTCTTTATACAACCTGCAGGGTCCTCAGTTATTGCCCTCCCATATGCATTTGTTGCCTCACGATGCTTCCCTGATGGATACGACTCTGAGCATCCTGCCGTTCTCGATCCCTACGTTTCAAGTGGTTTGCTCTTCGTCAGTGCGACCACGCTTGTTCTCTTCTTTGCAAGCGGGATGTATAGGGACAAAATAGCATACGCAAATCGGTAAGTCTAGCCTTTTTCTAGTCCGGATGTTGTGTAATGTAAAATTCAGGTATGTACCACAAGCCAATCGTGCATTGCGGTCGTTCAATATGTATCTCAATGTCCGAAAGCCTCCACTGCGGTCACGATTCATGATTCCATATATTCCGTGGCTTTTACGATCTTCTCAAGTACCTGTATCACCAACGTCGAGGCGGTCATCACCAGATCCAGTTCATACACGTTCCCGCTCACCCTCTGTAGCCGCCTCTCAGATATTGAATCCTATCCCTCCGGCAGTGAATCCACGTGGGGAACTCATTTTTTCCTCCCGTATTGACAAGAGTTTTCGAGATGGATATGAGAAGCATCGAGCCGCATTTGAACGGAGACGGCAAGAGAAGGAACGGAGGGAACATCTTGCCAACAGTTTACTATACAAAATAATGTTTTGGCGGAGCGAGCCAATACCACGCGCTGGGAGTCCAGGTGCAGCCATACCTCGCCATGGCTCTTCACCGTCAGCAAGCGGTTCTGTTCGGGGGCGCAGTGGTCTTAGTCGGAGTACAACACCGGAGCACACTTATACTCCAAGAAGTCGTTCTCCACCTACACCAAATAAAGATGGCTCACTACGTCGAAGAAAGCTTGAAAGTACAATACAACGAAGTAGTTTCATAACCAGTAGTCAGCCATAATAATAATGGAATTTTAAACTCGCAAATACTTTTTGTGCCTCAGTGTTCAAATGAGGGTTTGTCGCGTACCACCACCAGCGAGGCTTCAATGGCCGACACGTGCCATCCCGTAAGGTTACCCCCTTCTCCTTGGTCAAATCCTTTCCAAATATCTCTAGGAACATGATTTCTACACCGCTCTCTTAAGTTTTGGCCTTTGCTTTGGTCTCATTTTGTCCTACTTGCCCCAAGTTCGTAGCAGTTCGCGCCAGCCCATGCTTCTCCCCCCTGACCGTTTGTCTCGTCGCACAGCATTTTCGGATAATCAACAAAGGGACCTCTGAGGGCATCAGCCCATGGTTTCTTTTGCTAGGCTGCACTAGCGCAGCTGCCGGCATGCTCAACTTGTGCGCTTCATTTCCTAAACACCCATTTTCATTTCACTGATTCCGTTTCTAAGGTTTACAATGCAATGGGGTATCATAAAATGCTGCCATTACATAGTGCGCCTCTTCCAGTTCGCCCCGCAATTACCAAATCCTCAACCTCTGCTAGAGTTCCTTAGCCTGCATAGAACTTACGGCAGGAGAGTTTCAAGTAGGGCTCCAGTGGCTCATGTTCAATTTGATGTGCGTTCAGAAGGTTTCTCGCGTTATTTCATTAATTGAATTCATCAACAGTTTGGTCCTCTATATGATCTATTACCCCCGACACCTCAAATACGAACTCGACACAAACGGCTCTCCACACAACGGTTCAACAGAATTCCTCCAAGCTAAAACTCCTAAGAAAAGTGTAGACTGGAAATTCTCTATACTGGTGTCGTGGCTTACTTTCATTCATTTGTGAGACCTTGACTTTTTTTCACCAACCCCTTCGCCTTTAACCCCCCTTCATAGATTAGTAATCTTCATTACAACAACCGTTCTCCTGAAGAGAAATCCCGTACCAGCTTCCTCTAATCCTAAGGAGAAACTTCCTTCAGAGATCACCAAATGGGCTTTGTTTTTAGGCGTCTCATCAGCCACTCTTGCCGCCATTCAATATATGCCTCAGTTGATACGAACCTACCGGTTGAAACTCGTGGGAGCGCTGAGCATCCCGATGATGTGCATCCAGACTCCCGGAGCTATCTTAATGGTTTTAAACATCGCTCTAAGGTGCGTTCGCAGCTTATTGGACTGTGCTCTTTCGAGGCTTACGATCGGGATAGGCCAAGTACTAACTGGACCAGTATGTTCACTCACAAGTTTGCTTGTCGGAAAAAAAATCATACTATTTAGGTTGGATTACATTTGCCGTAGCAGGAATCATGCAAGGTTTTCTTCTCTTCATGTGTATCCTCTGGAAAATTCGTCAGGTCAGTTTCCAAACCTATACGAGAGTGAGGGTTATACAGAAAGGCTGACATTTTTCTGTGTTAATCAATAGCATAAACTTGGTATCGACGACTTTGGACATCCTCTGTCACAACGTCCAGCATTTGTCCCGACTGTATCAGAATTCGAAGAAGTTCCTGGTTTAGTTACTAGCGATTCCTGACGAAGAGGATCCGAAAGGCGCTGACTCAAGCTTTGGCAAATGCCTTGGGCGACGCCGTGAGTTCTGACTGTAAGAAGTGGCGGAGTGCAGGAGGTTCCAGAGATTATGTTGGACGGTGAGCCGTTACAGGAACCGTCTGAGAACACCCCATTGTTGGGAGGGGACAAGACGGCACGCAGTGGTTGGAGACGTTGGTTTTAGATTCCTGCAACTCTTGTATCAAATCAATAAAGCTCGCTATTTGCAATTCGTAAAAACCCCTTGTTTGATTTTTAGAGGGCAAGTCTTCAGATTGAGAGACGTACCAAAAGTGAGCTTGTTGGTCGCATAAAAAAACGAGTGAATTATAAATTATTTGTGTAAAGTATGTACAGGATGTGCTGGTTGTGTGGATGGAGGCGGTAGATGGGAATAAATGTTCCAAAGAGCATGCAATAGTGGAGGATTGTCAATGTTCAGTGAGGTCAATGTCTGTACAATAATGCGACGAACGAAACAAAGATGGAAAGCAACGCGAGATTGGAACGCATGGGAGACATGGGTGGGTCGTGATCAACAAAGCAATAAACGAATGTACGAGGAGGGGGGTGGGGCAAGAACGAAATCAGAACACGACTAGGTGATCTCTCTGCGAACGAGCCACGAGAACAAAGAGCCAACCGAAGGCGGACATCAAGTAGCGAACCAAGAAGCTCGCTTCGAGATTCCCAGCCAGACCAGGCCGCAGTTGCATAGCAAGGGCAAAGTCAATGGCTGAACGAGAGTTCTTCGCAGCTTCGATAAGTGGCACTTCCACTACGCGGACAGGTGCAGGGAGCGGTTCTTCCATCTCCGGAAGCTCTGCTTCTGGAGGGTCGTCCGCGAACAGCGAAGGTTCATCAGGAGGACTAGGGGAAGGGAAGGAGCCGGGAAGAGAATGCTCATCATCGTGTGTTGAAGATGTTGAATGTGTGCGTTCTGACATGGAGAGCGAGAGACCTAATGCAGGAGCATCCCGAGCTCGCACTGACCAGTCAGGCTTGATCGGGGGTGCAACAACGATGGTGGCATCTGGGTCCTCATCATCCCATTCTTCACCAGAGGAAGAACCACCATCATTGCACTCTTCAAGCTCAAGACCGTCAATTGCAATTGTGACGGATTCTACGGCATCAGAAGAAAGCCTGTTCTCCATAGGTAGAGCAGCAAGAGGAATCAGGTCAAGTGCTACGAGCGGCGCGATCTCAACAACTTCACTGCTGCTCGTGGTGCCCAATGTCTGTGCGGGCGGGATTGCCATATCTTCAGCAACCGGTGCTGCGGCGTCGTCCTCGTCTGCGAAAAGATGCGACTTCGGCTCATCGGCTGAAGGGTCTGCAGAAACCGTAGGCGAAGATGACTCCGACAACAGCTCTTCCACAGGTTCTTCGGTTGTAGGGGAGGCACCTGCAATCTCAGATCCATCTTTGGTCATTTTCGAGTCAACAGGGTATTCGGAGAGCAGCCTCTCAGACCCCGGTGTCTCTTGTGGCACCTGCAATTCCGTGGGTGCCTGTTCAGCGTCCTCCAAAGGTGCAAACAATTCAACCTCCGGCTTCAACACCGCAGGGGAGGATTCAACATTCTCCTGACCTTCAAAAGGTACAGGAGACTCGAGGGTTACATCACTAGAAGGAGCAATACTCGAAGGCAAAGCCGTCTCGTCAGAGGTAAGGCTTTGCTCTGGAGCTGTCGACGACCCTGGGGCCTCAGCAGCTACAGAAAGAATGGGCTCTTCAGCCAAGACCTGATCGACCTTTAAGAATTCACCTGGGAGCTCTCGTTTTACTTCTTCCGAAGGGAAAACTACGATGTCCAGGTCAGAATCCGAGGAAGAAACATTCTTCTTCGAGTCCAACGATTGGACGTCAACATTGCCGTTCTCTAAATCCTCATCAAAGTTCCAAGCCGCTGTCTCCATACCAAACTGGCCAGAGGCTGGTTCCGGCGGCTGCCAAAGCTCTTGTGTCTTAGGAACTGTTGGTGAAGCAGGTTCGGCATCTACAATATCTCGAGACGAGCTCACGCTCAAAGATTGAGGATATACGAATGGAACTTGCGGGACCAAAGGTCCTATCAGAGGCGGCGGAACACGAGCGAATTGGTAGGGGTCTGCAGAGAAGGGACGTAGTGGAGGTGACAAGGGACGGCCATGGTAAGGTCCGTGATAACTTCGTGGAAGCTGTGAAGCATCAGGTTCTAGGTCGACAAGAACGTACTCCTCAGATGTGCGGGAAGGCGTGGCCGCTGGGGCAGGATATTCCATTGGGGCAGGGGGGCCGGAATAGACCCGTGAACGCTGGATGACTTTGGACTGAAGAAATCTGGTCCAGTAGATCTCGACCTAAAATGGCCTCTAGAAATGGAGTCAAAACTGGCCGTATCGTGGAAGGACTAACCGGCTGAAGGTTGTCGACGCTGGGCTCGCGGTTCTTGAGGGGAGTAGTAACGGACGTGTCAATGTCGTCATAGGATCCGGTGGCGAGGAGTCAACATGGGTAGGTAAGAGTTCAATGGACTGAGTTCTCCCAAAGGAGAGCAGTTGGCGCGTCCTGTCTTTGAGGCCAAGCCTGTTACGGGAACCAAAGTATTTGCGAACTCGGACGCTAATGAAAGCGAAGAACGTCACAGCACAGCTGGCGAGGAAGATGTTCACTAAAGGCATATTCGTCCCCAGTTGAATAATGTCGAATGGTCTACTAGAACAAGGCGTTTAAGTCATTGGAGAACATTCAGGTTGAGTGACGAACGTACTCGTGTTGAAATAAAAGTTGGGCTGCGTTCCACCACAGCAGAGCTGGGAGAGCAGAAGGGGGTGCGGAGACAGGAAAGACGTTCATCCCTTAAGAGTCTCCTTGTCATACAGCCAGCAGGTAAACACGATGCTAAGGCGTGACACGAGGTGGGAACATGGCTGATGGGAAGACAGCCGTTGGTTTTGATCGCACAAAGGGTCCAGTTGTTTGAACTCTCTTCAGATTGCAATTGAAATTCCGATAATAATTCTATAATTCCTAAATTCCTCAAGTTGTTTCTAATATTCTAAGGATATTCTTGCATGAACTTCTGGTGGAAGCTGACTAAAGCCTGGACGTATTCGTCCACTCCAGGGCAGAGGCAAGTCATCCGGTAGTGGTACTCGCCTTCTTTCTGACCAAACCCACTGCCAGCAACGACGCAGATTCCAGTAGCATCAAGAAGTTGCAGAGCATAGAAAACATCTGGCTCTTTTCCGGCTTTCTTGGCAGCCGCGATGGCAGATTCTGTCAAGTAGATGCGTGGGTAAAGGTAGAGTGCGCCAGGGGAATCGACGCAGCTGATACCATCGGTGGCATTCAAGCGCTCCGTCATTGTCTTAGTTCGAGCAGCGAGGGACGCATGGATGGTGTCGGTCTCTTTTTTCCAAAGAGGGTAGCTTTCCTCGCCTTCTTTTGGCGGTCGCACCATGGCGTCAACACCAATTTGGCCTTGAAGAGGTGGACAAAGGCCCACCGAGACCATTTTATATATAAGAGCACGGACATCCTCCGGAATGTTAGTGCATTCGAAATAACCACCACGACGACCACATTCGCCAGAGACGCCTTTGGAAATAGAATGAAGGGAAAACAAGGCAATGGGAGACTCTAGTCTGCGAACAATCTTTTTGAAGGAAGTAAAGTGATGTGTTTCACGCCTGTGAATATTTTCTTGGTAGACCTCGTCGGCGATGAGTACGAGAGAATGCTTTTCACAAAGGCGGACGAGGTCCTCTTGAGTTTGTTCATCGAGGACAGCTCCAGTGGGGTTGCCGGGGTTGATAATAACAAGTGCCTTGGTAGAGACACCGTCCTTTTGCGCCTTTTCGAGAGCGGTCTCGATTGATTCGATTGAGGTCGACCAATCCTTAGGTCTCATCCAAGTAGTAAGGGACTGGATGACCATTACACGCTGCCAGGGTGGCCGTGTACAAAGGATATTGTGGGATGGGAATCAAAAGTCCGGAATTAGGAGGAGTAAGAAGCATGGAGATGAGGAGGGACACCCCAGAGGAAGCTCCAGCCGTCAGGAAGATATCGCTTGGTTCGGCTGGGTAACCGTCACGGGCAGCAATAAACTCGGCAACGTGTTTCCGAACAATGTAAACTCCGTCACTAAGATAGATGTCAGCGACGACGGGAACAGCTGGGAGAGGAAGAGAGTGACCTGAGCGAGTACGCGCCGATGGATCCGATCTCCTTGCGAAGTTCACTCGCAGCGTTCAACAACATCCTTGGGGAAAACACCTGGTGCCAGAGTAGCAAGATCAGGCCATTCCATAAGCGCAGCAAGCTACGTAGAGCAGGTCAGCATTGTCGAGAAAGGTAGGGACGTGTTTAGTTGTGAGCGGACCTGGCGAGTGAAAGTTATGGGAGGTTGGTCAAGACCTAGCTGTTGAGGGTTCCCGATGTTGGAACTAATGATCTGAATATATTCATTAGTGACTTGAGTCGTTCAAGATGATGACAGCGGCGCGTACACGAGAAAAAGGAAGCTGCGCCCCCTCCTTGAGCTCTTTGCGAAGTTTTTCTGCCTTGATAGAAAGCTCTCCGCGGACAGCATATTGGACATTGTGAACAGCAGGATTCAACGAGTCAGCTGAAAGGGTTCGCATGGTGGCAGTCGAACTGAAGAAAGCCTTCGGGCGCCATCCATAGCCAGCTCTCAGCATCTGGCTACAGAAGAAGGCTACAATCCGTCACATCTGTTACCCCAACAGTCACACAGCGTCACCGCACCCGGGCACCGCATTCCTGCTCCGGCATAATTCGCTCATGGCTGCCTATCCCCCGTTGCTCTTGTCTTTCATGTTTCGTCTGCTTGTTTTCATAGCTTAATCGGTGCCGCCAGACGCTCTTCCGCTGCGTTGCGGCACCCGGTTCTCTATACACGCCTCAAACCTCGTCACGTCCCCATTTGTCTTCATTCAAACCAAAAAGCTCCTACTTCCTCTCTCAAAAAAAATGCTCTCCGCCAACGGTCGCAAACTTGCGTGCGAGAAGTGTATTAAAGGTCATCGCAGCTCTTCCTGCCGGCACACAGATCGTGAGCTGCTAGAAATAAAGCCCGTGAGCTTGACACTGCTTAATGACATCTGAGCCTCATTCATAGAGCAGAAAGGCCGCCCACAGACTCAATGCGATCACTGCAGAGAGCTGAGAAAAGTCAAACAAATTCATGTTAAATGCGAATGCCTAAAATCCACCAAGACCACTGGGGACGAAAGTTCTCAAGGTTCCTGGCTCGGGGCATAATTCGCGCAGTGTGTTTTGCATCTATTTGCCTTGTGCCCATCTAAACTCCTCCTCCTTTAGCCAAGAGCTGTTGCGGAAGGCTTCCCGAGTTATGTGAATGTACTACACCGCGTAAACGACCCACGAGAACAAGGATTCACGCTCCCGATTCGCCGATCATGAACCGCATTTCTGAACTGAGAGAAACAGCTCCAAGCTCCAGGTCTTAATCCAGTTTCAGATACCAGTCATCCTCACCCAAACACAACGCACCACCGGGCCTCGTTTAGCCCATACCAGCGAGCATATGAGTCCCACATACCGCTCTCACCCTCTCAAGCCTCACCGACGGAGGAATATGCCTCCTTATCCAGCCTTCTCCGACGTCGGTTTTTTCCAGCTCATGGCTCCTCTCGAGCAAGGCAGCGGATTCCCTGCGCCTTGCAATTGTGGATCTGGGTGCAGGTGTCCAGGCTGTCCCGAACATCACCCGTTGAGTGCTCGAGGTCATAAGGATCCTTATGGATCTTGCGCCGACCCTTCTGGCTGTCTGGCTTGCCTGGATCAAGCAATTCTGGCGCTCCCTGCCAGCGAGACTGGAAATTGGCAGGGTCATGATCAATGGCAATTTAATAGTGATGAGAATTTGGCTGCTCACACCACTCCCGAAGCGGCTGTTTATGGGTCACCAGGAGAGCTGAGTGGGCAATCGAGTTTCGAGTACAACAGTCGTGCGTCTACCTCGTCGTCCTCTGGTAATGGCAAACACTACAGCAGACCCGAGCTTCTTTTCACCCTATGGCGTGGGGAATTGGTGATGTGATGATGTTGCCAGCGTGGATACGCGCATTTTACATTTAAGCTTACGTATCTATACCAATCCCACGCAATACCAACACAAATTGTATATTTTCTTAAACCATTGTTTTTGTTTTGCTGTCTTCGCAGTTTCGTTCAGCCGATGGAACGCCTGGCTATGAAATGCTGACCCTTGATGGGAAGGCGACACTTGAAATGGACTCAAAAGGATTCAAACTTCTGTTTTGAAAGCGTGTGGCAAAAGGGATTGATTGATCAGGCGCTTAAATCCCTGACGCTGCTTAGGGCGACCATCTCTTTCTACAATGGCTCGGGCTAGGAGTCATGCTCAGGCATCGCTGGCACCATTGGCGACGTTAACTAGCTTGACTGACCAATTTCCACTTCCACCCCCGTCGCCGCTAGCCACCCCGCTCTCACCCAAGCCGCCGCCATTGACTTCTGGCCCTCCGAGAACTCCCCTGCCCTCAGTTCCCAACGGTCCCTCCCGTTATTCTGACCACGAAGCCGTTCTACTCCTTTCTTCTTCGAGCAGTATTCGGTCCAGGCTGTCTATCGCATCGCGCAAGTCCTCAGATTCCTTTGGACCACCCCCAAGCCGCCATAGCGCAGGGTCAACGCGAGACGATGAGCCTGACCCAGTTCTCCCAGCTGCAGATTTTAGCAGGACTTTCCCAGCATAATAATTCTTCGAAAGAGCTCATTTCTTCTGTCGAGTTCCCCGGCGAAACAGAGGAAGAGGACGATAATCCTACAACCGTACCAGACGGTCCTACGGCTATTGACGCGCAAGCTCTCCACAGACACATTCGGTCGGCACGCTCCCGTAGCAACTCCCACAAACGTGCTTTGCAACAGTGGAAAACCCCCGGCAGAGCTCCAAGTCCAGATATCGATGCCATACTTTCTACTACTCCCAAGCCAAAACGTGGACGCAGTTTCTCAAATCTCTCGTCAGAATCCTCTGCTCGTTCTAAGTCACGTAGCAAGGCTCGCAGCTCGGCTTCTTCCCGTCGAAGGAGCGAAGGGACTGCCAACTCGCGCAACCCTTCCTCGGGGCACCCCCGAGTTTCTAAGGCATTCTCGGACCGCTCATGGGCTGAAGAGGACTTCATTGATGATTATGGCACTTTCAGCACAAGTTCTAAACATTATGATGGGCTACCATACGACCAGCCAGAATTCCTCGATGAGGCTGCCATTCAAAAACTCGAGCAGCAGCTCGAAGGTGACAGTGGTAGCGACTCTGATTCTAGTATAGATATTCATACTCCACTACCGTATGTTGTTTCCCCCTGTCCTGACCTGTCAATTTTCCTAATTTTGAACGGCAGTCATCTCATGGTTCGGCATGGGCTACTTTCCCCTCGCTCAAAGCTCTTGGCCAACCCATCGCGTCCTGGGAGCACAGCCAGCTATGCTTCTAATTGTATGTGATATATATTACTTTTTTTACATGTATTCCCCAGCTTACCGGCTCCTCTTTCAGCATCGGTTGTAACCAAGTCTGGCATCATAAAGGATGCGCGAGACACAGCCGAGCGTCGTACACGACACCGAGATGGATCCCAGCTCCGTGGAGGTCTTGGTTTGACCACTGGGCTAGGGTGGTCTGATAGTGAAGACGAAGACGCTCCGTCTGCGTTGACGAAGCGGATATCATCACTTCGTTTGTCCCGAGCATCTTCAGTGTCAAGCATGCGCTCGAAAGCTTCCACACGAAGTCGTGTGACAAGTAGCTATAGCCAATCCAGTCTAGATGATTCACATAGGAAGTCTTCAGGCAGTCGGACTCCGAGCCGCCAGTCCAAGACACCCACCCGGTCTCGGACGCCTGGCGCTTCCGCCTCATCTGGATACACAAATTCTTTTCATCTCCCCAATCGTGTTGCTTCCCCACCGCCTCCACCACGACCTTCCCTTTCTGCTAGCCTCAATACCATTAGCGAAACACGGTCCATAGCTTCTGTGGCTACAGACGAGACCCCTCGACGGGCAGCTTCTGACAGCTCCGTGGACAGCATTATATTCGAGCCGTCCGTCGAGAGGAACTCGCAAAATGAAGATACGTCATCTTCAAGCACAATTAGCGTTCCTCCTCCTGTCACACCCAAGGATGATTCCTTGTACATCGTTCGGCCACCCAAATCTATCACTACACAACTACCTCCAGCACCAACTGCCTCTAAACTACCATCGACTGGTCTTAGGAAACCTAAATCCCTTACTCCGCAAGCAGAACCGACAGTGAAGACCCGAGCGCGCAGCTCGAGCACCACAGCCCTCTCAAAACCTCCTCCGGCGCAGCCTTTACCCGCAGTCCCTTCTCCGTCTGCCCCAGGTGTTGCTGTCCCACGCACACCTCGACCTCTCCAACTGCCCCTTGCACAAGGGCGATCGTCTTTGTCTGCTGTTGGTGGCGATCGGACCTCAGGACTCAATACTCCGCGTACCCCTTCCCACGTGATGAATACATCGGCTATCCGAGAGTCAGTCGTTGTTACCTGCTTCTTTCAATATGGTGTCTGCACCAAATACCCCAACCAGGATCGTCGCCTCGTCTAATGCTAGGCCAAAACCTCGAACCGGGACTGGCATGGTATACAGGTCTACTTCGTTTTCTCGGCGACAAAGTTCAGCCAGTGACGGTGGTGGATCGACGTCGTCTGCCCCTGCTGCTAGCCGTCTTCGCACTCCCTCAACCTCTGCACGCCAGAAACCAATTCCAATCTAACTACATCCACTTTCGTTCCTATTTTTGAGGTTGACCTTGAGTTTTTTGACCCGTCTCCCTGTTGTAGCTCCGTCCTACCTACTGACATTCCCTTCAACCTTTCTCCTCTGCTTCGGAACCCCGCCTTGCTTCCAAATAGTCCCCCCTGCGAAATAACCTGAAATTGTTATACCTTCCGTCTTCTAGTAGTGGCGTTTAAAGGACCCTTCTCCTTTCCATCTTTTTTTTTTCTTTTCAGGATTTTGGATTACCATCATTTGACCTTCGTAGAACTACCCTGTAACATTTTTCAACTATTCTAACAATTATCATTGGAATCAAAGCGCATCTTTGGTGAACCACGCAGATTTCAAGGAACCACCAAATAGATGGGTCTGACGATGAGAACAAAATGATCGGCCGCCTAGGACAACACTGAGGGAAAGGTGGAGTTGGAACGATGCCACATGTCGATGTCCATTCATTTGGCTCCATGTCTCTGCTTCTTCCCTTCATCTTTTTGCCTCAACACTATCTGACAGCCTTACAGCTGTCTGCATAAAGGTTGGCACTTTGCCAGAACCTTGGGACCTCCAAAAAAAAAAAATTTAAAATAAATGAAATAAAAAAAACTCCTCTTCGTCAAGAATTCATGCGTCAAGGGCAAGCGCAGTGCCAACCTTTATGCAAACAGCTGTAAGCTGTCGATTTTTGGTTATGAGCGATCATGATTACACTTCTTACATAAAGTTGAAATCATCTCCTTTACCTTGATCAGCCAATTCTAGATATCTTCACATTTGTGACCCGTTTGTCTTCTGTGCTATCATCATCATGTCTGAACCTCTCCTTCATCCCGATCTTCTCAATAAGGCTGTGAAAGCAGTCGAAGGGGCTATTCCAGTAGGATTACATCATCCTAGAGTCGGTATCGTATGTGGTTCAGGTGATTGTGAAAAAATACTTTTTCTTGTATCAGCCAAAATAGAGCATTATGTAGGTCTGGGTGGCATGGTGGACCTTTTACAAGAGCTTGTTCTTGTGTCTTATGATGATATTCCCGGATTTTCGAAGAGTACTGGTCAGTTTGCCTTCTCTTTCGGATCGTACATCACGATTTTTTAAATTCGGAGTACCACAGTCCAAGGTCACAAAAGCGCTTTGGCATTTGGGTATGTTGGCGATAAGAAAGTTCCTGTTGTTGCTATGCTAGGCAGGGTATGTTTTTTTATATTCCGGTTCTTTCGATCCAGTACGCCCATACCCGATGTTCTCTTCGCAAATCTCAGTTTCACCTTTATGAGGGATACAAGCCAGCCTCTGTTATCTACCCTATTCGTCTCATGGCGAAAATGGGTATTCAAGAAATCATAAGTGCGCTTTAATTTGTTCCATGAGAATCCTCTTTTCATTATGTTTCAGTTACAAATGCCTGCTGGTGCTTTGAATCCGACATTTAAAGTTGGGAACAAGTTAGTTGCTCAGCCTACGACATAGCTCTCTCTCATCTATTCTCATCGACTCACTCCGCCCTTTTTTAGTTGTTGCTGTCCATGATCACCTCTCCCTCCCAAATTTGACAGGTGCTAATGCTCTTCTTGGACCTGTCTTCTCGCCTGAACATCCACGATTTGTCCCTTTGTCCGATGCATATTCTTTATCATTGCGTCGCCTTCTTTTCCTTGCGGCACATAAACTTGGTTTATCAGAAGATGCTGTCGAGGAGGGAACTTACGCGGTACGGAGCGAGCTTTTTCTATTTTCGTCGTGGCTGAGCCTTAAGACAGTGTGTGTCCGGACCCACATACGAGACACCAGCAGAAGGGCGTTTTCTGAGGAACGCCGGCGCCGATCTCGTAGGTATGAGCACGGTACCTGAGGTCTTGGCTGCAAAAGAGGCTGGGAACATTCGCATTCTCGTCCTGTCTCTTGTCACGAATCCGGTCGTGATCCCGGAAGGCTACCGAAGCATCAAGCAAGAAGTTGCAGCAGAAGTATGTGTCTGATATCTAGATATCCTTCCTCTCATTCTTAATACCTTACAGCTGGCCGGTCAAAAAATTGAGCATGCAGCGATTCAGACTGTGAATCATGAAGAGGTCCTAGAAGTAGGAAAGTCAAAGGCAAATGTCATGCAAGGACTCGTGCAAGCTGTCATTGAGATGGTCGTAGATGAGCCTTGACTCTTAACTCTCCATTAGACATGGTGGCAAGTAGTAGGGATGAAATTGAAATTGTGCAACTACATCGTATTTGTCCAGCTAGCTGACTGGTCACAGCTGTCTGCGAACAATGACAAAGTCTTATGGGATGGAAGTACTAAAGGCGTTTCTCACGCATTAGCTGAAACTACCGTCAAAAGGATCGCATGTAAGACCTTGTCGCTGGTCGGATGAGCGAGGATACTTGTTGATAGTCAATCTACAGATTGAAATAAATGGTAACCGTATTTAAAATCGGTGTCTTCATTCACCACGACCTTGGAACTGGATCTGAAGTGTTGTTTGGGGACCGGAGCTCCAATTACCGTAGACGCTTCTGCTCTTCCTGATCAATATTTTGGTCCACCGTCAAGATGTCATAGATCTAACCTGGGAGATGATAGACTAGACAAGAACTTAGGCTAGAAGCTTTTTCTGCCAACAAACGAACACAGCGAAGGTCATTTCAATGCTTCTATGATATGTAGGGCTGAAGGGTGGGTTTTCGCTGTCAAATGAGGTTGAGGGGATAAGCACTCTCGCCATTGTACGAAAACAACGGCATGTTATATCTTCTTGAATGCCGACCGAATGTTCATATGAGGTCTCTCGGGGAAACCTGTACATGTGCTGGTCACCAGTTCCCTTGGCCACTTGCAAATTGCTGAGCTCAGTCTGGGTGCCTGAGAGAAGGCAGAATGAGAAGAAAACCAGACAATTTCAGGACCTTCATCCTTCTTAACAGTCGAAATGTATATAGCTCCTGATCCGACAAGTCTTTTCCGCTTGGGAAGAGTAGGTCCAGGAAGATCCTTTGATCACCTCCCCCCTTCCCGAAAAGGAGCAGAGAATCTAGATATCATTGTTCTGCTAACTTACATCGCTTTCCACATGGTTCTCGTATCCTTGAGGTAGATCATCCTCAGATAACAAGCAAGTCGACAACACAACAAAGCGAGAAGATTGCAGAAAGAGAGAGGTTATGCACTGTTTGAGGATGCAAAATTGACCACAGCTGATCCAAGAAAAGGCCTACAAAATGAGAAT
Source organism: Flagelloscypha sp. PMI_526 (assembly GCA_021399455.1). Lineage (NCBI taxonomy): Eukaryota > Fungi > Basidiomycota > Agaricomycetes > Agaricales > Niaceae > Flagelloscypha > Flagelloscypha sp. PMI_526. The sequence goes on from JAJTUO010000002.1 coordinate 748,306, forward strand.
AAGTTCTGGAAAGACGAAGATATTTGAGATGCGCCGCAAAATGCGCCAAGGAAGATGGAAAGATGGCTACGGTCCGGGTGCAGAGTGACAGAACTCTCTGTGGAACCTCAACGTTTAATTGCGACCTTCCGAGCGGCCAAGAGAATGCGCACCAGTTGGCCTGGACTATAACGGAGAAGCGTATTTATGCTCATTCCTCACGAAAGGCACCATTTGATACTCCTTGACGCTCTTTCAATCCAATGGCCGTCAATGCTCCACGAACCCGCTCAGACACTCCTCCTCCGGCGTCCTCTTTGGCCCCTTCATTCACCCCGCCGCCTTGGTCTGATTCGCCGTGGAGTATTCCGGCCGATGCACTTGCCCTCCGAAGCCGACCCATCTTCAAGATTAGTCCAAATGAATTTTTTGACTCCTACCTGACTCGTTCGGCTTTGGCCTTAGAGCGAGCTCAAGTTCTGGTACGGTCATATCGTATGTAGCCTCTTCCTTGTATATTAAATATATATATGCTGATTCACCTTGTAAGATCTAACTATCGAAGATGTAGTCCAATTGCGAGATCCATTGTGGTCCCTCCATGCCGATCTCTTGCTCGCTCAGGATGGTGCTGCCGGAAGCTTTGTTACAATGCAAATCAACCTTGCTGCTGCTACTATTGGCCAATGTGCGGAGACCCAACCCATATACAAATCACTAGCTGAGAAGATCCTCAATTTCGATGTCCTGTGAGTTATTCGATTGTACTAGGGACTCTCTGTCCTTACACAAAGGCGCAGCGCACATTTTATGCTCACTGAAGCTGGACACGGTCTCGATGCAATTAACTGTGAAACGACAGCAACAACAGACGGAAGAGGCGGCTTTATCTTGCATACACCAACTCCTGACGCCGCTAAGTAAAACCGTGTTTGCACAAGGGCCTTCACTTGATCCTCATGGTGTCTTTCAGGTATATGCCGCCAACTTCACCTCTAGGCATGGCTAGCGTAGGTGTCGTCTTTGCGCAGCTTATCCACAACGGCCAGCATTATGGATTACGAGCTTTCGTTGTCCCGATAACTGACGGCAACCTCATGACTAAAGGCATCACATGCAAGTGCGATTATCTTTTTTACTTCGCGCCTCTAAGTTTGCCCTGCCTTACATTTTGCATCATAGACTTCTTCCTCCTCGTGGGGGCAGCACCCCTTTTAATCATGCCCTCACGTATTTTGATCATGTTCAACTTTCTGGCGACGCGTTACTTGGACCTCTAGGTCTACCTCCGTCAGGAAAGGATGCGCTTCGGATACACTTCCTCCAACTTGTTTATCGCGTCGCGGTCGGTGCTCTAGCTGTCTCCGCTCCCGCATTATCTGTACTCGAGAAGTGTGCATACATCACTGCACGATTCAGTCAAATGAGGAGGGTGGGATCTCCCGGCGCTCAAACTGCTATCATGTCGTTCCGGTCTCAACATCAGCCCATTCTAGTCGCGATTGCGCAAATTGCCGTTTTCAAAGAGCTTCTAAAACTGTCAGTGAGAATTATGCAGGATTTGGAAGAGGATTTCAGGGTCCGGCATGCGTATGCAGCAATTACCAAAGCATCCATAGCTCACGCTACGCTCCAATCTCTTGTCGAGCTTTCTGACCGTTGTGGTGCTAGAGGGATGTTTGAGAGTAACGGTTTTGTTGGCTCATATGTGTGTGGCAACTCTCTCACTATATGACTTCCATCGTCTCATAGCCAATTTTTTCAGGCTAACATCCGTGGACTCGCCATTGCTGATGGTGATGTCCTCGTTCTGAGTCTCCGTATGTCTTTGCATCACCTGAACAGATACTATTACTAACTACCACCATCAGGCCTGGTCTCCGAACTTCTCATTGGCCGTTACTCCGTTCATCCTTCAGAAAACCGCACAAGTCTACTCACAAATCATGAAGAAGGCATATTTGATACAGCCCGCGAAAATATTCTCGCCTCTTCGTCATCACATCGTGGCCAAGCGTTCTCTCGTCATATTATGCCACAATGCGAAAACATGGTTCCGAGCGATAGGATATCGAATGGCTTACGATGCAGCTGTCGAGGCCAACGTAGACCCACTTCTTGTCGATATCTTCCATGCATGGGCAATACGGATGGATTCAGGCTGGTACGCTGAATTCGCTGGGTTTACAATAGAGGCTCAGAGGTCAGCCGAAAGTACAGCTATTGAAGCTGCATTGCCCAAGCTAGATCATTGGCTTGAGATGAGCAAGGTTGCTCCTTTAGCAGCGGACAATCCACTAGTGAGCGGGGAGGCTTGGTATAAGGCAGTAGAAAGCCTGCCTGTGTATGATCACCAGGTTACGGCACGACTTTAGACATTTCGCTTACGGAGCTGAGACCGCGCCTTACGCGTTTCTTTTAATTATTGCGCTCGATTCAGTTTGGGACCTGGAACTCTTTGCTTTGCTATCTTCTCTTTTATGTTTTCACCTGTTAGGGAGGGAAAGAGGTCGACCCTGAATTTGTCAAGGTTTTGTACAGGTTGATGTTTACATTGTTGTAACTAGTCCATCATGCATATAATTGTTATTCTACAAAAGCCGTGTAATATGGAGTTCTGGGAGAATCTTGACCAGAAACGAAAATAGAGAGAGGATTAAGTGAAAGATATGAGCATCGACGCGTCGCGATCGCTTGAGTCTCATAACTTGGCTATAAGTGTAGAATGCCAGACTCCTTGATAATTCTCAAGGTACGTGATTGTTAAAACATTAGATCCCCGTAGGCTGACAGGTGGTGGTAAGAACCAAAGGACGAGTGCAGATTCGGTCTGTACGGTGCACTATTTATACCTACAGGGCTGTCCGTTGTGTATGGAATTTCAAACCTTGATAGTCCTATCATATCGATCGTCTGCATCGCTCCAGTTCTTGGCTACAAAACATAAATTTCAAGACTCAACCCTGATCACAGCTCAACGGCCGTCACATGCAAAGGAGTTCCCACCGGAGTTTGGTGTGGGTCCCCAGAGTTACGCTTTGGCTCCTGGCTCCTGCAACACTTGATTTTTTAATCTGAAGTATTCGAACGTTGTTGTATTGGCAGCCCATATCTCCTGTCCAATATGCCATGGTTTCGATTTCTTTGTATTTCGCTTTTTTTTTGGCAAGCTTTGTGCTTTCTAGATGTGTTCTGGATGTGCCTGGCGGGTAGTTAAGATCATGATCGACCCGACAGGGTGGCACTGCTCAAGGTCAATTCGAATGGCGGCGCTCATGAGCAGGGGTTTAGTGTGCTCCCAATCCCACTGTTACCGTGACCAAGAGCCCCCAACCAGTGCGTTGGGTAGGGCATAGCCATTATTTCAATCTGGGCCCAAGTATGTATCCAACAATCATGACACTCCCGCCAAACCGACACTTGGCGCTCCCACATCACTTCACCATCAACAGCCATTCTAAGCAACGACAAATGATGCCCATCTCGAGTCGAGCTTGCTCTCTTCCTCCATTGCTTTGTCTCGTTTCTCCTTCCTTCCTGGTTTTTTTCTTTCTCTTCCCGGCTGCGCCGGCATTCATTTTTGCTTTGGTTCCCTTCTTCTTCCCTTTTGAATAATTTCTTCGGTGGTTCTCTTCAAACATGTCCGTTTTCTTGCAGGAGAAGCCTAAAGGCAATAGCGATAAGGCTTCCTACTACTCTCTTCGTTCGGAGTTTAGTGGTCACGGCGGGAATTCAATTGGACTCTATGATCCCTCTCAGGAATCCAAATGGACGCGACTTGGACTGTCCTGGGAGAGTTTCAAGCGTGCTCCGGGCACGACTGGGTATGTTGGAACACGTGAACCAACTAAGAACGAACTAAATTTCTCGAATATAGCGGTTTAGCTGTTTCTGGACAAGATAATCTTGACGATTTGGAGAAACTCATGATGGATGCTCCCATGCTTCAGCAGAAGATAAAGCCCAGGCATTTGACAATGATTGCTGTGGCTGGAAGTGTTGGTACCGGACTCTTCGTCGGCACAGGCTCTGCACTTGCCGCGGGAGGTCCCATTGGTCTTCTCATTGCGTATCTGTTGGTTGGGGTGCTGTTGATTAACGTTACCCAGGTGAGCCAGATGCTCTCCATATGCACTCTGTTCTCACACAATCGTTCGTTAGGCCATTGGTGAAATGTCAATCATGTATCCGGTGTCTGGGGGATTCTACACTCTTGCTGGTCGTTTCTTAGACCAGTCCGGAGCCTTTGCTATGGGGTGGAACTATGCCTGGGCTTGGGCTATCACCTTACCTTTAGAAAGTTAGTCCTGGCTTTCGCAGATATGGTCGGAATCTTACCCTTTACAGTTTATGTCGCTGGTAGCCTAATGTCCTATTGGCCCACTGCCATCCCAACTGGGGTCTGGATTACACTGTTCTGGCTGGTTATTGGTGAGTCTTCACGCCTTCCCCAAAGCTAATTTCTCAAGGGCTTGTCAGTCATCATAACTGTATTTGGTACACTCGGATTTGCAGAGGAAGAGTTCTGGTCTTCATGCCTTAAACTCCTCGTCATCACCATTTTCATTGTTGTTGGCATGTACGACATTAATTAAACTTTCATCCTTAACCGATTGTAATATGGATTCTAGCGTTTGCATTGCCGGTGCCGGGCCTCCTCAAGATGTCTTTTCCACTCCGATCGGCAATCAGAACTGGCAAAAGGCTGGATTTCTCCCTAATGGGTTTTCTGGTTTTTGCGCCGTCTTCGTCACTGCTGCTTTTTCATTCGGTATGTCTAATACCTCGGTTGTATTGTGACTTTACACTCACATTTTTACAGGGGGCACCGAACTCATCGGTTTGGCTGCCGCCGAAACTCCCAATCCTAGGCAAACCATGCCGGGCGCAGTGAAAGGCACCTTCTGGCGCGTGGTTAGTGATCCTAATCTCTATGATTTGTAATTATTATCTCACAGCCCTCGAGATCTTAGTTTATGTTGCCACCGTCGTGATCATTGGCACTCTCCTCCCTTATAACGACCCCCGTTTGAGGCTTTCCGACCCGACCGCGGCATCACCTTTTATCTTGATTCTCGAGGATGCCAAGATTCCCGGACTCACAGACCTAGTTGTTGTGACCATCATTGTATCCGTCGTTTCTATTGGCGTGTCCTCCGTTTATGCTGGTTCGAGGACCATCACTGCTCTTGCGGAACAAGGTTATGCGCCAAAATTCTTTGCCTATGGTATAGTTTATTCTCTTTGGGAAGCACATCCCGCTGAATAGATTGTACAGTTGACAAATCCTCTCGCCCGTTGTTCTCTGTGCTCTTGATCTTAGGCTTCGCTCCTTTGGCCTACATCGGTCTTGCAGCAGCTGGTGAACAAATCTGTAACAGTTTTTTTTTTCTGCCATGGTCACTTTTTCTGAAAATTCTCAGTCCAGTGGATGCTTGCATTGTCTGGTCTTGGTACACTTGCTACCTGGTTGTCCATCTGTTTCTGCCAGTGAGACACTCCATGATGTAAAGATTTCGCGTCAGCTCATCTCATTTTTTAAGCATTCGCTTCCGCCAGGCGTGGAGAGCTCAAGGTCACAGTGTTGAAGAGCTGCCTTTCAGGGCTCTAGGTGGAACCATTGGAAGTTGGATCGGGGTGGTCATCATTATCCTCGTCTTCATTGGCCAATTCTACTTTGCACTGTTCCCCAGAGGAACCCTTCTTGCTGATCCTCTCAAGGCTGTTGAAAACTTCTTTTGTTCGTTTTTCTCACTCCACTACGATTGCTGATCTGACGTTGTATCTTCTTCGAATCAGCTGCTTTCCTCGCTATTCCTATCATGATTATCTTTGCTGTGGTAGGATATCTCTGGAAACGGACTGTTCCCAAGAAGGTCCATGAGATTGATCTTGATGGAGGTCGCAAGTGCTGGTTGACTGCTGAGCAAATGAGAGAGGTAATTTGTCTATACGACTTGCCACGCTGTACTGAGCTTTCTTATTTAGTACCGTGCTGAACGTCGTCGGGCTCCAATCCACATCCGTGCTTATCGTTTGTTATTCTCCAATTGAACACTGAGTGTTTAGTTGCAATTCTTTGGACTTTGTATTTGTACGGACACTTTTGTTCTTACCGCCGCCTCTTTAATCCTTGTTATGCTGTTCTGATTTTGAGGGAAAGCCATTTACTTTGAGAAGTTGTATGTATTAACAGGTTTCATATTTTTATTAGATTAGATATCTATATTGTTACGATTTAAGGCTCCACAGTTCAAGGAATCCCGTGAACTGGGGTCAACAACTAAAACAAGTAAATTGTGCTTCAGAAGCGTGACTTTCTAGAGAGTGCCAGTGATCGCGTAGTCTAGAATTGTGACGACGAAGCAAGGCTAAGAGTTTACAATTGGCTAGTACATGAGGTTGTATTCTGACATCATGTCCTCTGAAACCACAGCAAACAGTTTGTTCTTCTCTTTGCTCTGGTTGTGGATAGAAATCTAATGAATACGTAGACGAAGCACCTGTCTCTACTGAAAGTACTCAGCCCATTCAAATAACGGAAGACACTGGTTAGCATTTGGTTCCCTTACATCACAAAACCTCTTTTACCCAGGCCACCTCTTTAGATCTCTCCACATTGAGCACACAACAACTCTATGACCTCAATCAAGTACGTCTATTTGAAGTATTTCATACTTTACTGAACCAACCTATAACTTCAGGCTGCTTTCAACGACGCTGTCCCAAATCGACCTTACATCGCGGAAGTAACACCCATCTCAGTCCTTAGGGCTGAATACGAGGGCGGTTCGCCATCATTTGTAAGTCAGATTGATTTATTGAAGGAGAAAGGCTATCACTCTATTCGTCGAACGCGAGGTGAGAGTTTTCGCTTTGACAATTTCGATGGTCTTCAATATTTTCTATGTTTTGTTAGGCGATGGGGATTGTTTCTATCGTTCAATAGGATTTGCATACATTCACCGTCTACTAATCTTCCTGACCCCATTCTTGCTGTTGTGCAATCGCGTGAAACCATTGCTGCTATACGTCCCCTCCTTGATCAGGCTGGGTTCCAAGAAATGGTTTACGAAGACTTCTATGAAACGTTCTTAGCCTTGATTATTGCTGTCGCTGAGAAAGGTTTAGATGAAAAGAAGTTGGTTAAAGCTTTCAGGATGCAGAAACAAGTAATTCTGTAGTCGTGTTTTTGAGGCTAGCCACTGTCAGTACTCTCCCATCCTCACTAGGGTAAATCATACTGATATACGTTCTAGTCGGCACAAATACGGGCGGACCCAGAGACTTTTGCTCCATTCCTTCTCCATCCCGATTTTCAGATCCCCATCCCTCCTCGCGAATTCTGTGAGAACTTTGTTGAAGCAACGGGCAAGGAGGCTGGCGAGTATCCACTTTATCCCATTTTACGTAATATCTTATCGTGCGTATCTAGACCACGTTCAGATGGCAGCTCTCGCGAAAATCTTGAAAGTCAACTTCGATATCGCTTACCTCGACGGCAGATCTTCCACCAACATCGATTTCGTTCCTTTCCGAGGTTCAGACGAAGACCAGTCGTCTCCTCTAACACTTTTATATCGGTCAGTCTGCCCCCCACTTTAATACCATAATTCTTTCTTAGTCTCACACTCAACAGACCAGGACATTATGATCTCCTTCCTCCCCCAGTAAAGCAGTAAAGTACAACAAAATTTTGTATCGTAAGCATGTGTACAAATGCGAAGTTCAGATAATGTACAACAATTTTGTCCAATGATAAGCTCAAGTCAGCTGCTTCGCTGCTTGGATAGCACTTGTCCATCTTGTCCAGAATTTCCTGCTGCTTCTGTGCCGAAGAATGCGAGCTACAGTAAAGTATATTAGCATGGATTTAAGAAACGATAAGATAGATTTCACAAATACCGAACAAAATCTTCCGCCTGATCTGGATCCTCGAAGGTTTCAGTGCCCATCAGCGCAGCGGCAGCAAGACGTCGCTGAAAGCTGTACGCTAAGTTGAGTTTCGAAAACTAATACAGGTTTATAAAAGGAATGTACCGCTCGGAAGGCGAAAGTGCGGATTCGTCCTCATCATCTTCTGCCACCAATGCATGTACAGTCTTGGATTTCTTTCGTAGGCCGACGAGGTGGCCATACAGACGATGTTGAGGGTCCAGTTGTCGCAGTTCACGGTCTTGGATGAACCTGAGATGGAAACAACTTTGGATCTCCGCTTCCGTTTCTTCGACTACAATAAAGAACTAGTCAGCTAATAAATACAAGCTAGAAAACTAGCAGGAAATGACCTTGAGCTCCTCAGCTTCCCTCAGCTCTTTCGCTGAAGGCACGAGCATTTGATCATTGAAATGGGTGTATTTCACGCCAGTCGAGTCTCCCAGTTCGACGTGAACTCCTTGAGTCGCTGCCTTCCGTTTGATAGGCGGTGGAGCTGAAAAAAAGACGTTAACGGCAGCATTAAATACTCGGTATTTCCAACTCACCATCATCAAATAGCAATGCCCCCAGCCCATGAAGTTCGTTGTCTGCTTTCGTGTCGATTGCTCTCCCAATTGCCAACTCTTCCTTCCCATCATCGTCTATGCCTTCCTTGTTCTTCCCTTCCCTTTTCTACCGCCACTACCGCCCAGGTTCCCCTAAAGCCCAGTCCACCTCCTGGCTCATAGCCCTTTCAACAACCATCTTTGTTTGTAACTTTTCCTCATCCAACTTGAATATATTGTTTAAACCGAAAAGCTCTCCTTGCTGAGTAGGATCATCCTGGACACCTTCAAAGTACCGGGTTTGGATAGAGGCATCATAGCCGATGGCCATCTGTTGTTGCTTGTATACTTGGCGAGCGTAGATGAGTTCTTCGATAGAGCCGGCAGCTAGGAGACGATAGACGTGGACATCACGACGCTGGCCGAAACGAAAGGCCCTTGAAAAGGTCATTGAGTTAGAACGCGATAATGCGGAAAAAAGGATGTCACTTACCGGTCCATGGCTTGAAGGTCGTGTGCAGGGTCTACAAGGAGGATTAGAGCCACGATGCAAAACCATCAAAGAAAGACTAACTCCAGTTGGGATCAAAAATCACGACCTTGTTCGCCCCTGTCAAATTCAGCCCAGTCCCACCAGCAAGAGTGCTGATTAAAAATATAAAGACTTGCTCGTCCTGCTGAAACTGGTCGATCAGAGGCATCCTATCCTCTTGCTTGGTAGACCCGTCCAACGTCAAATGCTTAAAACCTGAGTACGAGTAGTGATTTCGAGATCTATAGACAGAAGGAAAGGTCAAAGAAGCTACCAGGCCAAATTCAGGTAATGGGACAACGCCCCAATCAGCTTGACACTCTTGGTGAAAATCAGCACCTTGTTCTTCGCTATTTTGTCCTTACTCCACTCCGTCAGCAACAAGCGGAGGGCTCGCCATTTCCCGCAATAATCTGGGAGGAGAGCTGCTTCAGCGAAATTTTGGCGGTTTAACACCACTTTGAGGTGGGAATGCAAAGTTGCGGACATAATTCACGGGCAGCTTCCGTCTATGGCAGGTAAGTGAAAAATTGTGCGAAGGGGGTTACCAAGGGCACAAACCTGTTCTTTGGAATCATGCGGATCTCCAGGGAGAATAAGGCACAGGTGGTTTGACAACTTGATGAGAATTGACATGAAATAGAAGACTATCGCCTTTATCCCAAGGCCCGCAACAATACTGTCGGTCGAGTTGACGTCCGCATTCGCATTTCTCGCGACGACGGATAATATTGACGACTTTCAAAGAATAAGACTTGTGGTCAGTCCTTATGATTGGGGACATTCGTACCTCGAGGATGGCCAACAATCCTTTTGTAAATCTCTAATCTGCTTTGGGGTAAGTCCACAGAAAACTACTTGGTCGTATTTCTTAGGCATCTAATCAACGGATGTGAGCCTGAAAACACAGTTCAATTCTCAAGCTCCTTGACATACCTGATCAGCAATGAGATGCTTCGTTCGCCTCAAAAAGAAATTAGGAAGAATTTTATGAGTTAACACATTGCTTGTTTCCTGAGAACTCATATTTAGTGTCATCGAGAGACAAGATATTTGAGCGACGAACTAAGAATTGCCTCCGTCCATCTCGACTCGCATTCGAGCTTTGACCTTTTGTCAAAGGCAGGTTAATTAGGTTTTTCCAATCTCGTTTCGTGCCAAGGGAATCTGGATTGGCCCAGTCCTAGGATGGTGTATAGCTCGTTGTAGGAAGTTTTGCTATGAAGGCGAACAATCATGAGCTGAAAGAAGAAATTAGAACGCAGGAAAATATTACAATCGCAGTGCCAGTGAGACCAAAGCGGCGAAGACACGTAAAGTGGTGGTAGGCTCTTGTAATCTTAGAATTGGGGTTCTTCACTTTATGCGCTTCGTCGATGAAGATGACGCTCCAAGAAAGTGTGTCCAGAAGTTCGATATCCATACGTGCCAAATCATGGGACGTGACAACTATCCAGGAAACAGTCAAATGGAGGACGGTCGCCATGGGAGGACAAAGAACTGACCAACATCAAGCCTCCCCAGCACAAAATCTTTCAAAACTCTTTCCCGTTCTTCCTTCTTTCCCATATACAAGCCCACTTCAAAATATCCCCAAGTTCGAAACTCTCTTTGCCAATTCCATACGATTGTACTTGGTGCAATTATCAATGCCGTTGGCCATGTCTCATTTGCAGCAGGAAGCTTTCCATGTTTTTTCCATATTTTGCCATCCTGAAGCTCACTCACATGTTTATGCCTTCGGTTAGCGTCGCGGCGGGTTCCGGTCTTGGACATAATGGCGCTGAGAAAACCAATAACTTGGACAGTCTTGCCAAGACCCATGTCGTCACCCAGTACACCGCCCATATCCTGCGAATATTGTCTGTAAATAAATTCTATGCCTTCACGTTGGTACGAGCGAAGGAATGTATTAAGCGAAGGAGGTATCGATATTGCTGGGAGAGTTCCAGGTGAAGAAAGGATGTGCGAATTAAGCCATTCCTGGCCTTTGGGGAGAGGAAAGTCGGGTCTGGCTCGAGGATCAATCATAAGTTCGAATTCCTCCACATCCTCGTCTGAATCACTAGTGTCTTCATCGAGTAGGGAAGGGGCGCCGTCGTCATCGAAAAGCAACTCCTCGGATGTGTCTGAGTCAGTGGCTAAATCCTCATCACTCGGAAAGACTATAGTTGCAACTGAAGAATCTGATAATACGAAATCAGCTTTTGAGTAGTTGTAGAGCCCCTTTTTTAACAGACCAGTGCTCGAACCGTCACCTGCTGGGCGAATAGTTGATCGTGAAGCCTAGAATGTAAGTAATCGTGTTGATGTTAAAATGATACCGAGTACCTTGGGGCTAAAGGATATCGCAGGTGATAATAATGGGTTATCATCCTCTTCTTCGGTAGAGTCCGCTTTGGGACGTGTCCTCTGGCGAGAGCGTGATGTGACAAGTTCCTCTTCTTCGCTCTCCAGTTCAGACGCTGAAGACTCATGGATACTTGCTAGTAAAACTTAGAAGAATACCAATGACTCGAAGGACTAATTGGACCGACCGAAATAGGCTCGCAGCGGGCAAGGTCCCCAATCTTTGCCCTTGACACGCTTTGGGTCTCTCTTGACACCAACTAGAGCGGAGTGGATTAAGATTTGAATGACTACTAAAAGACAAAAACTACTTGGTACTCGCCTAAACGTTTCTTGGGAGCTTTCGCTTCCTGATACTCGAAGGATTACCCTCATCAGCCCCAGACATGTCACTGAATTCAGAATCGAATGCTCCCTCAGATTCAGCATCTGATTCGTCAGCATCGGAAACGGTAGACATTTTTCGTCGCTCAGTATTTGCATGTCCAGACTTTCGTTTACGCTTGGTGGAGGTTCTCTTCTTCTCCTCAGTGACAAATTCTCGAGGGTTAAAATCGGAGTCAGAGTCGAGTTCTAAAGAAATTGTCAACCATGCCCAAAAAAAAGAGTCCAATGAATCGACAGACCGAGTGGAACTGTGACAGAGTTCGCATTTCCTAACCAGCAACCAAGAACAATGAATATATACATCAGAATTTCAGTTTAAAATGGAGTTTTTACGAGCAGCATAGGCATCCTTTTTCTTAGGAGCAGACATTGTCAGTGACCATTCGAAAGCTAGCAGTCGTCGTGGTATGAAAACAAGTGTACTTTGTGCGCCGCCAAAGAGTCATGTCCCTCACGTGAATCGCTTGTGCAGCGACCGCAGACCCATGGCCAAGCTACGCCAAAAGTTCAAAATGGTATGAACAAAGTCTTTACGGTTTTCTCAGGCTTCACGCTTTGTTCTGTATTTAATCATGGTGGTTGGTTGAGAGCGTTATTCACATCGTGACCAGGTCTCATTCCTTCGTTACGTATACAGTGGTGATTCTCGCCTTCGTGTTGTCCCGACGCGCCGGCAGTCGGGGAGCCGCCCGATTCAGTACGGTCACTTGACCAATTTCGGACGAACTTGACTTGATGGGCGTATCAATTCATAGAACGCCGGACACACCTTGGTCCTTCCCCACCTTTCCCTTACTTTTGCCCTTCATCATCGTTGCCTTATTCTAGATGTTGCGGACCGCTCATAGAGTTTCTCCAAGATTCCTGTTCTACAGGACCTTCGCCATGTCCCGTAATTGAACAGAAAAATTTGAACCTTTTGCTTGATGTTGAACCTAACATTCTAGGTCCTTCCTTTGCCGGCAAGATTGCGGTTGCCAATCCCGTTGTCGAACTAGATGGAGACGAGATGACGAGGATTATCTGGAAGAGCATTCGTGAAGAGGTATAGAGTGTCCTTCCGACTCATTTTCCCAGACTCAACACGAGTTCAGCTTATCCTTCCTTATGTGGACCTCGACATCAAATATTTCGACCTGGGATTAGAGCATCGTGACGAGGTGGGTAATAAATTTCGGCGAATCGCAGCATTCACTGTATCTTTGTTCTAGACCTGACGACAAGGTCACTGTCGACGCTGCCGAGGCAATTCAGAAATACAATGTCGGCATCAAATGCGCCACCATTACCCCAGACGAAGCTCGTGTAGAGGAATTCAAGCTCAAGAAGATGTGGAAGAGTCCCTAATGGTACTGTAAGCTCCTTTATTCTTCCGTCAGAAATGCCTCCGCTCAAAAGTTCAACAACAATATTAGATCCGGAATATCCTTGGAGGCACCGTCTTCAGGGAGCCGATTATCCTCTCCCAGATCCCCAAGCCTATCCCTGGTTGGGTAAAGCCTATTGTTATTGGGAGGCACGCGTTCGGTGACCAGGTAAATTGGTCAATTGTCGTCCCCACTTGCATAATGTTCACTGTCTATGTGCACAGTATCGGTCGACCGATTTCGTGGCTCCTGGACCAGGCAAGCTACAGCTTGTCTACAAGCCTGAGACCTGGTGAAGATAAGGTCATGGATGTTTATACTTTCAAGGGTCCAGGAGTTGCCATGTCAATGTACAATACGGATGAGGAATGTCCTGCTCGTTCTGAGGTTACTGAATACTGACATCCCCCTAGTCCATTACTGGATTTGCACATTCCTCTTTCAAGATGGCGCTGGCGAAGAAAATGCCTCTAGTAGATTCTCTTGTCTTGAGCTTATGCAGCGAGACTCACCAGGACGCTTTAGTTCATGTCCACCAAGAATACGATTATGAAGGCATATGACGGTCGCTTCAAGGCAAGCAGTCCTATTTTTCATAATCATTTTACTCAAATTCCTCACATCACTATTCAGGATATCTTCCAGGAAATTTACGACAAGTATAGTTATCGTACTGCGCGTCACATCAACCTTGCTAACGCGTCTTAGTGAATACAAACCTCTCTTTGACCAAGCCGGAATCTACTATGAGCACAGACTTATTGATGACATGGTTGCTCAAGCAGTCAAGTCATCTGGTGGTTTCGTTTGGGCGTGCAAGAACTATGATGGTGATGTGTGTAAAAGTCATGCAGTGAACTTGCCTTCCAAACTAATTTGTTTACAGGTTCAAAGTGATATTCTGGCCCAAGGTTTTGGAAGTCTTGGTAAGCCACTTATGTTATTGAAGCGAAACTATGTGTTCACATGTGTTGCCAGGCATGATGACTAGTGAACTCATTACCCCTGACGGCAAGACCATCGAAAGTGAAGCTGCTCATGGTACGTAGCGGCCATGTCTCAGACGCTTTCAAGTCATATGGATTCAATTCAGGGACTGTAACCCGTCACTATCGTGAACACCAAAAGGGAAATGAAACATCGACAAACCCTGTAGCTTCCATCTTCGCATGGACTCGTGGCTTGCTGCACCGCGCCAAGCTTGATGGCAACACTGAACTCCGCCAGTTTGCACAGAAACTTGAGGAATCCTGCATTGAGGTTATTGACAAGGATGGTATTATGACCAAAGATCTTGCTTTGGCCATTCATGGCAGGAACATGAAGAGGGAACATTGGGTGATCACGAACGTCTATATGGATGCTGTCAATGTGAGTTCTCCTAGAGGTGGGGTCTCTGTGTCTTATCTGACAATTAAATACTCCTCAGGCCAAATTACAAGGGAAGCTTAAGCAGTAGAAAAATTACCCTCAATATTCAAACAGGAGATTTTTTTTGAATTTCCGTGACATGCGCTGAGAACCGTACGTTAAGCCCGAATTGAAAAGAACAAATGACGTCAGGTACGTTTTAGCTAAGCGATCAAAGCGCAAAAGAATCGGGACTATTCAGACGAGCTGGCTCAGGGGTTGGTACGCGGTTCTCTTCGTTCCCTCATCTAGCTCGTTCTCGTCCCTATCACTTCAGCATATCTGCGACAGTGACACCACTATTGTCTGTCCCTTTTCTAACTTTCATCAGGCGGGCCTCCCTTGTAGGGACGGCACATTTCCCATTCCCTCACCGCTCCCTTGTTCACCCTCGACACTGACATTGTAACCACCATGTTGATCCGATTCATCCCGGCGTTGCCTATGCAGAGTACTATCGTCTTCTCCCTCTCATTCACTCAGCACAATGTCCCGACCCCACTTGCCATAGCCCAACAAATCGGCCAACTCCTCGAGGATGGCCTCGATCTCCCTCAGGACTGGCACGTCCTAGACAAATCAGTAGGGCCTGGTTTCTTTAATCGACGAAATCACCTTTTCTACACTGCGAAAAGACAGTACAGTGTCGCATGATAGACGGAGTTGTTGTGGACTGGTCCCTGCCTCAGGGTTGTTCTGATATGCTGGAGCTTGTCCTTTCAGACGTTAACGATGCTACTCTTGCTGACAGAGAAAAGCATCGTCTTGCTCTTGAGCAGGTGACTGACAATGATAAACCAGCATTGTCATTGAACAGTCTGAAGAATAGGCATAAGAAGCAACGATCGCTTGTTAATGACGCTTGTAACGTATGTCCTATTCATCCTGCCGTATATTGTTTTCATTGTAGTTTAGAGCCTTTATTCCGACTGCACAGACGGTCCATGTAGGAGACAGTTGCTCAATAGCGGACATTAACGTTGTCCCTGCTCTTCCACACGCTGTTCAGCTGACCGCTCGAGGTCTCCGCCAAAGAGCTCGCTCCACATTAGTGAATGCTTTTAGGATCTACGCCCTACCTGAACTGAGGCATCGGATACCAAGATCTGGGTATTATCCCTGGATCATCGAGAGCACTTTACGGCATGCATCTCGAAAGCTGGAAGAGCTTGCAGATAACATGCTTTTGTCGCCTCTCACTTCCAGCTTCAGTCGCTGAATCATCTTATTCCTCTTCCTCAGATGCCTATTCTGAAGACGACCAAACGGACTGGTCTGATTACGACACGGATAGTAGTTCGCTCCACACTCCCTCCACCTACCATTCCATCAACCATTCTGACCCATATCCCAATCCTTTTGAGATCGAAGACAAACATCGATCCCGACAACCTCCAATGCAAGCTCAGTATACAGTATACAGCGAACTGACATACCGCCTCGAGCAACTTCTCCATCTCCACAGAGTCCAAGAACGGCACAGAGAGCGGGAAGAAGAAGACGCTCTTGCATTACTCGAAGTGAGGAGCAAACGAAGAGCATGGCTTAACAAGCAACTCTCAAGTTCGCGTCAGGAATGGGGGCTTGCTTCTCCCTTTCGTTCTTCTCCACTTGCGAATGACCCCTGGACTTTTGAAGACATTAAGTCTGCGGAGCGCGGAAAGGATAACGAGATGTCTGCTGTTCTCCAAGAGGTGGCCCCTGAGATCGATTCGCTATTCCATGTGCTAAATTTCCATCCCCATCCTCCTTCTCCTAGTGATAGCTGCGAGACTCCTACACCTACGATTTTCGTATCATCACTAGCATCACCTAAGGTACTTTTCCCTGCGAGCGTCGTCCGTGATGATAGTAGACAGGACCTCAATCTTGCGACGGCGTCCTCTGCGGCTTTTCCAAGTTTTCCAATCACGACTGTGGGCGTGATTGACTGTCATTGACAGAATGTGGTTATATATTCAGCCACCCTTGTTTCTTCTCATTCTGATTTGCTCCGTCTCGAGTTGTGGCTCATTTTACCCTCTGCATCCAGCTTCTGTCCAAACACTGTATACCTTTCCCTCTGTAAATCTAACACATTCGCATATACACAAGTTTAGCGTACATTCATCTGTCCAACTCATTCTGTCTCGTCCTAGCCATCCCTTTCCTCTGCTGTTTGATCCCACAATCCATTTCGTAGTGCATCCTAGCTTATGCGTTCTCGATAATTATTTTTATGTACTGATCTTTATTCTAAATGCTCATATTGTTCCTGTTGAGAATGGGAGTCGTTGACGAAGGTGGAAGTACGCTGCATATGCTAAAGCTGCGGCAATGGTGATCCAGAGGACTAGTTTAGCGTTGAATACAGACACTTCATGTTCTACCTGTTGTGTTTATTATTACAGGAGGGTGCGTTTAATAAATTGGAGTAAAGGTAACGAACCACAGACGTGAACGGAGAGAGAATGGAAAGACTGAAGTGATGGGGTAGAACCAGTTTGAAGTCTCTCGATGATTTCCCTTGAGAAGAGCAGGATGAAGAACCATAAAGGAGGACTGAGACCAAGAGGACAAGGAGGAGAATGCATGTTGCGAAGAGTGTTGCCTGTTCGAGTTTGCGTATGAGTATGGGAAGATTGAAAGATTGAAATAAATAACTGACAGTAGTAATCAACAACCATTTAAATTGCCTCTTGTCCATCCATATTATATCCACAGGTGGTTCGTTCTGATGAGGGCGTGAAAGTATGGGATCGTATGTTTGATGCTGTCCTTGTCGTTCGAAGAAATGTGGACTTCCTCGACGTGGCGAAGAGTTTATCTGTTGGTTATTTGAACGTGGTGAGATTGACAGGGCATGGCTCATAGTTCTGCTCAGTGCGCTGGCCGAGTTAGTTGAGGAAGTAGAAAAGTAGGTGGATTGTTGGGCTTTGGAGAGTTTCATAGTAACAAGATTCAGCACAGAGGGAAAAAAATACAGGGAGAAGCACGCGAAGAGGGTGAGGGTGTACTCTTACCACGAACGCTGAAACGAACGTCTTTGGTTAGAGTCACACGTGACCGAGGGGTGTACAATTTTGTGAAGTTCAGGTCAAGTGCACAGCAAGTCCGTTAAATTTGTACAGGCGTATCCAAAAAAGAGTATGATTAACGTAAGAGTCCAAGAGGGTCCAAGAGATATACAGATAAGCAAGTAAACGGGCTAGCTAGGACAAATAAATAAAACGAAAATCAAGTCGTGCTTGACTGTGTGGTTGGAGTCGTTAGAGGCTTAAACGGTGTGAAAACTTTTGTCGAAGCACTTCCGTATCGTTCATATATAGGCAAAGATGGAGCAGGTGAAGGTTTTGACGGGGTTTTCGGGGGAGGAGAAACAGGTGTGTGAGTGGATGAAGGGGTCGAGGCGGACGATGGCGACACCTTCTGACTGTTCGAGCGAGCATGGCGCCGTCTAGACGGTGACTCCGGGAGTGCCTTTGGGCTTGCTTCAACTGATTTTGTTTTGGCATGATGTCTCGACTTAGGCGGAGTGGCGGTGGTGGTCTCCACAACCGTGCCTTCTCGTCCTCCGGATCGTGTCCTTGAACGAGCGCTGCTGTTGGTTGAAGGACTTTCCTCTGTGGGCTTTTTCGTCAGACGATGACGAGATGTCGCAGAACTAGAACTCCTAGAAGTCTTTTCCTCAGAAGTTGGCGAGGATGGGAGAGGTGGGATGGGTTTAGAAGCCCGAGCTTCGGGATACGACGAAGTCATTGACCTGTTGAGTGTGCTTGGCCATACCATTGGATCCCTAGCACTCAATGCCCTTGTGGCTTTCCTCCCATTCTCGTGAGATTTGGTTACCTTTGGAAGTGTAGGTAAGGTATTTGAGCGTGCTAAGCTCGAACCGGATTCGTATGAGGTTCTGCCGTCTGCACTTGACCGTGTAGACTGTTTGGATTTGGATGACCGCGCAGATGATCTGGGCGACGAAACCGACTCGTCCGTGATAGTTCTTTGATCAGCATGGGATTTAGAAACGGTGAAAGCGCGTTTCACTCCTCGAAATACAGGCGCTATTTTCTCACGAAGAGAAGTTGCGACCTGGTCCAAGCTTGACGAAGAAAGGGAGCGAAGGCGGTGGCTGGCGCGAGATGTGGATCGGGGAGGCGTTTCAGCAGCCAAAGCTTCCGGGTCAAATGTGCTCACAGACGGAGCAGGTTGTGTGGCTGACCGCACATGCTGACTTGAGGACGCTCTAGGAAGCACATCTAGAGTAGAGTAAGTCATTCGCCCCAAAAAATAGGGAGATACTGTGAGCGAACGAACTTGAACGGTCTCGTCTAGTCTCTTGGTGGCGCGAGGGTGGAGAGTGATAGACACGGTTCAATGTCCCATACTGTGCCCTGGGTTCTCCTTGCCAAGCCTGGCCAGCAGAATCTTTGTATGTGTATTGCTGTGTATCTAAGGGGTGGGGTAGAAAATACGGAGATCAGGGAAAACAAGTGTCTTGTACTTACCCGCGTCGTATCCCACACGCTTCATTCCTTAGGAAAATCGAGTTGAATGCCATGCAAAAACGATATAATCAAGAGTAGTACCCTCAGGGAGCCTATAATCATCCTCATCATACTGTGTCCATCGACCCATAGGTGGTAGAAGTGTTGGTAAGTTGCAAGAGTGTGGTGGGGGTTAGAAGCAAGGTGCAGTGCATGACATTATACTCCTTCGACATCATAATGACAAGCCAAGACAAGGTCATTTTTGACTATATGATACAGTGGTTCTAGGTTGTGCAGTAAAATGGTAGCATGCATATGATACGGTAGCATTTTCGGAGCGTCTTTTTTACGCATATTCCTCGTCGTCTATTTCATCCTCTGGAGTTCTTGCAGCCTCGCCGCCTCCTTGCGGTTTGCGCAATGCACGACGGACATTAACGCGTTCGCCCGCTTGAGAGAGTTGCTAAACCACAGGAAAAAAGGGAACCGTCAACCGGTAAGTTGACTAAAGGACGATATGAGCGGACGAACTAGAGTGAGGGGCGTGGATGGCACGAGGCCGGGAAAAAGGTTTGCTGTGTAGACACGGAAGGCACCCCCAAAACACGCGGCGAGGACTGGGTAATGGCCTTGAGGTGTGGTACCAGCGAGGATATCAAATATCCTATAGCGAAGGTAGAAGTCGCCTTCAATTGCAACCGAAAGGTTCTTTGAGATGGACGGTGAGACGGATGGCCATTGGCAGATAAGAGACTGTCCGCACGGAGAAGAGAAAAACAAGACATCTTGCGCCAGTTTCGGGATGGTCCGTCAGAATAGGTTGAACAAAAGTGGAACCGGACAAATGTTTCGCGACATGGGATGCTTTATAGCAAAGGTGGTTAGACAGCATTCAAGGAAAAAAAGAGAAATGGCGGGACTACAAGGAGTGGAAGGATGTGGCGGCGTTGGATCCTCTTCTGGTAAGGGTACTGGGAAGAGATCAACTGCACAAACAAGGCCAGCCGTGTCAATAGCGCTATGTAGCACAGGTAAACGAGAAAACAGAGTTTGGCTTGAGAGAGAACGTACGAGTAGTCCTGAATTGGAGATTCCGATTCTGTCGGCAGGCCTTGGTCCACAACATGAAAGAAACGGAGAAGAGCCTTAAAACAAAGGGCAAAGGAGGAGGGGCACTAAATCAAAATGGGCCGTTTTGGACAGGACTTAAGCACTTACTACTGGCGGAGGATCGAGGGGACGCTTGTCAACGGAAGCACATCTTTGGAGAGGTTAAACAAACGATCCAGGAACGCGTCGGAAAAGATCACTTTCGACCTCTGTCTGCTTTTTGTAGTTCAGAGAGCTCAGTGCGCATCGTGAAGCCTGCAAATTGGCCAGTGTCGAAGTGCCGAGGCATTCCGGGCAGCTGCGCCATCGAAGCGAGCGCCAAGCAGAGGGCTGGATACAAACAAAGACCGGAAGTAGGCGGGAGCTGAGAAGTCGATGCTGAAGGCGCTGAAATTGGAAGAAGCAGTGTCGTCAGAGGTCACACAGGATGTCACAGCCAGAGTTGAACCAACACTGACGTCGTGACTACCACTGTGTTTTCTCTTTCTGCCGCCATCTTCTGGCATTATGTCCCAGCCGTACGGGCCTCCGCCTACTCAGGCCTACTACGACGATACATCTAACGACGACCACCGCCTCAGCGATTCATCGCTGCCCAACCAGCAATATTACGATAACCACTGTACGTGTTCAGCCGCAGCACCGTTCTCATTCACTTGCTCACCCTTCATACAGATCCTTCAGATACGGACCAAGACCACAATACTCACGATGTCTATGCTCGCGGCTACCAACCATCCTCAGATTCTCTGGGTCAAAGACAGGGTTATGCTGAACCAAGTCCACACCCTCAGACAGACTATCCACCTGCCAGTGGTCCCGGCGGCGCACCTGTAGAATCATACCCTGCTTGGACTGCCGAGCGTCAGATTCCCCTCTCGAAGGAAGAGATTGACGACATTTTTCTCGATCTCTCCCAGAAGTTCGGCTTCCAACGTGACTCCATGCGCAACATGGTTGGTCACCTCATCCCCTTCCCTGTTTGTTTGAGCTCATTGCCCCTCTAGTTCGACTTTCTAATGCAGCTCCTCGACAGTAGAGCATCTCGCATGTCCCCCAACCAGGCCCTCTTGACCCTGCATGCTGACTACATCGGCGGCATCAACGCGAATTACCGCAAATGGTATTTCGCGGCCCAGCTGGATCTCGATGATGCTGTAGGTCACACACAGAACCCCGGTCTCAATAGGCTGAAGTCAACCACTCGGCGCAACAATTCAAAGCGACCCACTCACGAGAAAAATCTTAACACTGCTCTTGAACGATGGCGTCATGCGATGAATAGCATGAGCCAGTATGACCGTCTCCGCCAGATAGCCCTCTATCTTCTCTGTTGGGGAGAGGCTGCCCAAGTTCGCTACTGTCCAGAGGCTCTCTGTTTCATCTTTAAGTGTGCAGATGACTACTACCGTTCGCCAGAGTGCCAAAGTCGCACAGAGCGTGTGCCTGAAGGCTTGTATTTGCGCTCGGTCATCAAGCCTCTATATCGTTTCATTCGTGACCAGGGCTATGAAGTTGTTGACGGGGCTTTCGTTCGTCGAGAACGCGATCACAATGAGATCATCGGGTACGATGATATCAACCAGCTCTTTTGGTATCCTGAAGGTATTGCCCGAATTGTGCTCAACGACAAGGTATGATCAAACTCCCTTTGATACTCCACATTTCGCTCACTCGTTACTCCACAGACGCGCCTTGTGGATCTCGCTCCTTCCAACCGATTTATGAAGTTTGACCGCATCGACTGGAACCGTGTCTTCTTCAAGACCTATTTCGAAAAACGTTCCTTCGGTCATCTTCTCGTCAATTTCAATCGCATCTGGGTCATCCACATCTCTCTCTACTACTTTTACACTTCATACAACTCTCCCACTGTGTATGCGGTGAAAAACAAGTCTGTCCCTGCTCTTACATGGAGTGCCACAGCCCTTGGTGGCGCAGTAGCCTCTTTGATCATGATTGGTGCTACGTTGGCCGAATTTTCATATATTCCCACAACCTGGAACAACACTTCCCATCTCACACGGCGACTTATCTTCCTGCTCATTACTCTTGCTCTCACATGCGCTCCCACAATATACATTGCAATCGCAGAGAACAACGGGGGTGGAGGGCAGCTAACGTACATATTGGGCATTGTCCAATTCTGTATCGCGGTCTGTGCTACGCTTCTCTTTGCCATTATGCCCTCTGGTCGTATGTTTGGTGACCGTGTCGCTGGAAAATCTAGGAAATATCTGGCCAGCCAGACTTTTACGGCCAGCTACCACAGCCTAAGCGGGAAGAAGCGCTTTGCGTCTGTCTCTCTATGGATCCTCATCTTCTCCTGCAAGTTCGTTGAATCGTACTTCTATCTAACGCTCTCATTCCGTGACCCGATTCGTGTCATGGTTGGCATGAAGGTCCAGGGTTGTAATGACCGGTTCTTTGGTAGCGGCCTTTGCTCTAACCATGCAGCCTTCACTCTCGCAATCATGTATGTGATGGATCTGGTCCTTTTCTTCCTCGACACTTTCCTCTGGTATATTATTTGGAATACGGTGTTAGTATTGGTCGCTCTTTCTTCCTTGGTCTTTCCGTCTGGACACCTTGGAGGGATATCTATACGCGGCTGCCGAAGCGGATTTATGCCAAACTTTTGGCCACCACCGACATGGAAGTGAAATACAAGCCCAAAGTATGTTGTTGTATATTGCTTATGGGTTAACTTTTACTTACCTATTGCAGGTTCTTGTCTCACAAATTTGGAATGCCATCATCATTTCCATGTATCGCGAGCACCTGCTTTCCATTGACCACGTACAAAAGCTTCTCTACCATCAAGTAGACAGCGGCTCTGGTGGACGTAGGAGCTTGCGAGCTCCACCTTTCTTCATTTCGCAGAACGACAAGGGCTTTAAGGGCGAATTCTTCCCGCCTGACAGCGAGGCTGAACGCCGCATCTCCTTCTTTGCTCAATCACTTACAGTCAATGTACCCCCTCCTCTCCCAGTCGATGCTATGCCAACATTTACTGTTTTGACACCACACTACAGCGAGAAAGTCAGTGTCTTCGTATTTCAATTTTAGACAAGCTCACACTTTCCCGCAGATTCTACTATCTCTCCGTGAAATTATTCGAGAGGAAGATCAGAATACTCGTGTGACCCTCTTGGAGTACCTAAAACAGCTTCACCCTGTCGAGTGGCAGAACTTCGTCAAGGACACCAAGATCTTGGCCGAAGAGTCTGCTATGTTCGGTGGCCCCAACCCTTTCACTGGTGACGAGAAGGCCGATTCGAAAACCGATGACCTGCCGTTCTATTGTATTGGTTTCAAGAGTGCTGCTCCTGAATACACCCTTCGGACCCGTATTTGGGCATCTCTCCGTGCTCAAACGCTGTACCGCACCGTCTCAGGCATGATGAACTACTCCAAGGCCATCAAGCTTCTGTATCGTGTTGAGAATCCAGAGGTCGTACAACTTTTCGGTGGTAATACGGACAGGCTTGAGCGAGAGCTGGAACGGATGGCTCGTAGGAAGTTCAAATTCCTCGTCTCAATGCAACGGTACACAAAGTTCAACAAAGAAGAGCACGAGAATGCAGAGTTCCTGCTCCGTGCCTACCCCGATCTTCAGATTGCATATCTCGAGCAGGAGCCTCCTCGCAAGGAGGGCGGTGAACCACGCATCTTTTCTGCTCTCATCGACGGTCACAGCGAGTTCATTAACGATACTGGGCGTCGTCGTCCAAAGTTCCGCATCGAGCTACCAGGCAATCCCATCCTTGGTGACGGCAAGTCGGACAACCAGAACCATGCTATCATCTTCTATCGTGGGGAATATCTTCAACTCATCGATGCTAACCAGGACAACTACCTCGAGGAATGCCTGAAAATCCGGAACGTCCTTGGCGAGTTTGAAGAATATGCCGTTTTGAGCCAGAGTCCGTACGCGGCTTGGGGCAAGAAAGATGTGAAGAAATCACCTGTTGCCATCGTCGGCGCTCGGGAATACATATTCTCGGAGCACATTGGTATTCTTGGTGATGTTGCAGCTGGTCAGGAGCAAACGTTCGGCACTTTGTCCGCACGCGCGATGGCATGGATCGGGGGCAAATTGCATTATGGTCATCCTGATTTCCTTGAACGCACTATACATGAATACCCGCGGTGGTGTTTCGAAGGCTCAGAAAGGTCTCCACTTGAACGAAGATATCTACGCAGGCATGAACGCAATTGGTCGCGGTGCTCGCATCAAGCATACCGAGTACTATCAGTGCGGCAAAGGGTCGTGACCTTGGCTTTGGGACCATCTTGAACTTCCAGACCAAGATCGGCACTGGTATGGGAGAGCAGATGCTCAGTCGCGAGTACTACTATCTTGGCACTCAGCTCCCTATCGATCGGTTCCTCACTTTCTACTATGGCCACCCCGGCTTCCATATCAACAACATGCTAGTCATTTTGTCTGTACAGACCTTCGTTGTGACTCGTACGTTTCACTCATCTCTTCACTGGCTTAAGGTTTACGTTGTCTTTTAGTGGTCTTCTTAGGCACCCTCAATTCGACTCTGACCATCTGTCGGTACACGAACAGTGGTCAGTTCGTTGGTGGTCAAGGCGGTTGCTACAACTTGGTGCCTGTATTCCAATGGATTGAACGCTGTATCTTCTCGATCTTCTTAGTCTTCATGATTGCTTTCCTGCCGCTGTTCCTACAAGGTTAGCTAACTAGTTCTTTGCCTCTCAATTTCTAACATGCTATCTAGAATTGACGGAACGAGGCACTTGGAAAGCGATCCTGCGATTGGCCAGGCAGTTCGCGTCTTTGTCGCCCGTCTTTCAGGTCTTTTCAACACAGATTCAAACCCACTCAATCCTCAGCAATTTGACATTTGGTGGAGCTCGGTACATTGCCACTGGACGTGGTTTCGCCACCACGAGGATCAACTTCAATATCCTATTTTCTCGATTCGCTGGACCTAGTATCTATCTCGGAATGAGAACTCTCATCCTTCTGCTTTACGTCACGTTGACGTTGTGGACGCCGTACCTCATTTACTTTTGGATTTCGATCTTGGCTCTTTGTATCGCACCGTTTGTGTTCAACCCTCACCAGTTTGTTCTGTCTGATTTCATCATTGATTATCGGTATGTTTATCCTTGTCTCGTCCTTTTGACGCCCAGCTTCTCACGCTTGATTAGGGAATATCTACGATGGATGTCTAGGGGTAATTCGAGGTCGCATAATAACTCTTGGATTGGCTACTGCCGGCTCTCAAGAACCATGATTACGGGCTACAAGAAGAAACGTCTCGGACATCCGTCTGAGAAGCTTTCTGGAGACGTGCCACGGGCTCGTTGGCGCGCCGTGCTCTTCCCTGAAATCATTTTCCCCATTTTCATGGCGGTTTTATTCACCATTGCGTACTTGTTTGTCAAATCTTTCCCCGTAGATGGCAAGACTCCCCCTCCACCATTACTCCGCATCGCCGTGATTGCCATCGGTCCCATCGTTTGGAATGCGGCGGTCCTTTTGGTTCAATTCTTGCTGTCATTGTTCTTGGGACCCATGCTGGATTCGGTCGCTCCCAAATTTGGTTCCACGATGGCATTCATGGCACACGCCCTCGGTGTCGTCGGCACTGTAGGATTCTTTGAATTTCTGGTAGGTCTTGTTTGCGACCTTTGTCTGATTTATACCTCGAAGGTTAACCCATTCTTTAGTGGTATCTCGAAAGGTGGACAGCGAAGAACGCTGTTCTTGGCTTGATCGCTGTGATTGCTATTCAACGAGCAGTTCATAAGATCCTCATCGCCGTGTTTTTATCGCGTGAATTCAAGCATGACGAAACGAATCGGGCATGGTGGACTGGTCGGTGGTACGGACGTGGACTCGGTGCTCATGCCATGTCCCAACCTGCACGTGAATTTGTGGTGAAAATAATCGAACTTTCGCTTTGGAGCTCAGATCTTCTCCTTGGACATTTCCTGTTGTTCATGCTGACCCCTGCCGTCCTCGTCCCTTGGATGGATAGGCTTCACGCGACTTTGCTTTGTAAGTGTTGCATTATTTGCTTTCATTGTCTTTTTTTTTGTTGATCCATTTTTTTCCTAGTCTGGCTACGTCCATCAAAGCAGATTCGAGCCCCACTCTTTTCTGTGAAACAGAAACGTCCAACGGAGATGGATTGTGAGGTTTCCCGTCTGTCCAGACAGTAAATCCTACTAATCATTCTCCCTCTAGATGATCAAGTATGGGGTGGTATATGTTGTCTCCATCGGTATCTTCGTAGCCCTGATTGCCCTCCGTGAGCATACTTTTGTTTTGTCATCTTCACGCAGCTGATTGGTTTCTGCAGCTGCGATCTTTGGGTCTGTAAACATGAAATGTGCGCTATGCGACACGTTGTAACGGACTTAGCGCAAGAGCGACGTATCTATAGACGAGAATTGTATACCTAATGCTATCTTCCGTTCCGGAAGCACTCTCACTTGGACCTGCATCTGAACCCTTCACGTATCGCACGCACATATACTTACTATTACGGACGTTTATTATTTCGTTTATGACAGTCGGCCTTTGAATTACGAGATTTTCATGCATCTAGAAAGGGGTTAAAGAACAGTTGAAGTTTCGCTCGGAGCAGAACATGGATGATGCTCGCAAATGTCAGCATGGAGTGGTCGGCGAGTTGAATTAGCACCGGCCGAGTTTGGCTTGAACCACGACGATCTTAGCCCTCGTTGACGGAGCTTGAAGTTATTCACCCATTATGCCACCGGGCGCAACTGCCCTGGATAAGGAGGAAAAGAGGAAGCGCAACGCTCTTTCGTACGTCCCACCCTCCATCAAACACTCACCACGAGTTTTGAGCTACTTCTGATCGAGCGGCTGGGCCCTTTAGGTGCGCGGAATGCAGAAGGCAATCAAATCTCTTTTTCGACACTGCGACCTTCCTAACCCATTTCTTTCAATCGATACAGACTCAAACTCAAGTGTTCCAAGACGAGCTGGCCCTGTGAGAGCTGCGTCAGAAGGGGATGCAGGTACGCAGCTTGGTTGCCCCCTACATAGTCCACACAGAGCAATCTCTATCTAACCACGTCTCTCTTTGCTCATTAGCGCTATTTGTCCGAATGGTATGGCATATTTCTTTTAGTAAGGCGAACTTGATACAAAAACTGAAGCGCTTAAAGGATCCCTCGTCACTGGCCAGGGAACACGCTTTGTCCTAGCAGACACTGACAAACTTCACTCCAAAATCGCACACATGTCCGACCGAATACGGCAACTCGAAGATGCACTTGCTCTGTTGCAATCTACTCAATCGGAAGAGACGCATCCGCTGCTAGCGACTCGAGAGCTTCTCATGATCAAGTCTTCCTTAGAGCTTCATTCCGCTGTGGAAGGCATGGAGGATCCGAACTCCTTTCCGTCATTAGTCAAATCCGAACCGCCTGAAGAAACTCATACCTTGGATTCGTTTGGGACGTTAGCGATTCATGACGATGGAGCTTCGACTTTTTATGGGCGTTCTGCTGGCTCAGAAGTGCGTCGTTTTTTATACTTACCCTGACTCTTTTCGCCCTTACTCATTGAAACTTATGCAGAGTTTGCTCATTGTAAGACTTTCAATAAGATCAAGTTGATGTCTCCTGTATTCATTTTGCTCCCAGACTGAGAGCTCTGGTCCACTTACGACAGCAACTAGGCTTCAGCGCTAGCGTCAGTCAACTTCCCCACGCCGTACTGGAACTCGCAAATGTATTTCCCTTCGCTGGAAGTCGTTCTGCTGGTGGGATTGATGTGGAATTTCTCGTACGCCATTGTCTTCCCACATTCGCTGTAAGTAAACTTGATTCCCTCAAGCCGCTCTACCTTGTCTCACTCCCGTGAAGGAAGCTAAGCGGCTATGCTGGTTGTACCACTCTCAAGCCCAATTCTACTTTGGCCCTGTCAATCGACGTCAACTCGATGAAGAGCTTCTTCCCCTCATTTATCCTGAAGCTCGATCCCAACCCGGAGATTACCCTCAACCTGGCCCTCACGACCTGGCGTTGTTGTATATTATCTTTTGCTTCGGAAGCCTCATGGATGTTGAACTGCCATTCGCACCTGATAATGATCTTGCGGATCGGTATTCTATTCTCTGCAAAGCAACTCTAAACTTGGAACCCATTATTTCTCGCCCTCCCACATGCAGGTGAGTTTGAGTCATAGTCCACACTCACTTTACTTCACCTCATTTCTGATATCAGTACTGTCCAAACCTTGTCGCTCATGGCAATTTATGAGGGACTCTGCAGCGGGGATAACTCAATAGAAAGCACTTGGGCATTGTTCGGCTTGTCGACGAAGCTGGCCCAAAGCATCGGATTACGTGAGAATTTATCCTGAAGTAGTCTGGTGCTTGACCTTACTTTCTCAGATCGTGACCCTGAGAGATGGAAACTTAGTGTCTTTGAGGTTCAAAAACGTAGAGCTTTTCTTTGGGAATTGTTTACAACGGGTATGTGACACTAGTATTATCGATATCAGTAGCATCTCACTTTGTCTAGATTGCTGGCAAAGTCTCGGTTAGTCATTTATTCATGTAGCTGCCAACAGTCTTGGCTTATTCACACGCGAAAAGCTACTGGACGACTACCAACATTCGCTTTGCCATTCGTGGTATGATGGCTCTCGTATCACAGACTCCCTTTCTAATCGAGCCGTTAGGACACTGAGATTCCTTTTGACAATGATTCCACACTCGGAACGGATAACACTGTTGAACCATCTTTCGTTGCTTGGAAGGCTTGCTTCGGACGTGATGTTCTATCACAAGTCGTTCAAGGGACATTGACGTCTCACGCACCAAAATATTCGATGATCCTCAAGCTTGACCGTCTGATTAGGTGTGTTTTGTTGCCAGACCATTATGCTCATATTTCTTTCTCACACCACACAAATACAGAGACTTCAGCATTCCACAATATGCTCAAGGCTCTCCGCCCCAAGGAAAGGACCTTGCAGGGACCATGCGATTCTTCATGATTCACAACTACGTGCAACTAACGTTGGTATACATCCACCGCGTATATTTCGCACAAGCCATCTCAACGCACTCTCATGACCCCATCAAGTCACCTTATGCCCCTTCCTTCCTAGCCGGCTATCGCAGCGCTTGTAACCTTCTTGGATACCTTAATATGCAATTCCAGATGTTTCCCGCTCAGATTTCCCGTCTTTGGGTTCTCTGGTCTGTGTCTTATTGCTGATAGGTCCGACTCCTTGCTAAACGTTTCATAGGACCCATGGCTTTTCTGCTAGTGTCATGCTCTCATCTGTAGTCACTCATGCCACAGCTTCTAAGGTTGCTTTCGCTGCACTCCTGGAGCTTCGTAAAGCGTGCGAACTGTTTACGCGAGCCTCTTCCCATGGTGGCCGGAGCGTCAAATTCTTACCCATAATCAAACGACTTCTGGACAAAGCAAACCAAAGCTACATGGCAGCTGCACGAGGTTCAGGATCTCAGACACGCCAGGAGAATGATGAGCTCTCCGTTTTTTCTGGAAAGACGACACTCAAACGGATGCCGCGGATGCCGTCTGAACCTCCTGGATCTCTCAGCCCGTCCGCTAGCACAGACTCTAATAGTTCAGGTGGAAGCCAGGTCAACAAAGCGTTCACTGAAGCCCATCCATCACTGGTGAACGAACTCCAAGGATTTGATAGCCAGCTAAATGCCCAGATTCAAGGCTCGCACCAGCAGTGGCAATACAGTGAACAACAACCTCAGCATCACGATACAAGCCACTATTCGCCGCCATCTACGCATCAGCACCACCCACATGAGATGGCTCCTCCGTTACAGCATCAGGTTACCCAATATCAATCCAACTCAACTGCTCATGCGCACGCACCTGCACCAAATTTCCAAGCTGGATCTTCGAGACAGTTCTATCATCAACCTCCCTCACACCATCCCTCAAGTTCTTCTGGTAGACCGCGCTCAGGATCTAATCGAATCCCTCCTGATTATGGACCGCCGCCACCATTAGAGAGAGCTCAACCCGTATCTGGATATCCTCCTCAGTCTCATCCAATGTATCAAGGCAGTGGAAACAGTCCAGTAGACGGGCGATTCCACTACCCAAACTTTCCACCCCAGCCTCAGCCACCTCCATCTCAACAATCACCACCGACCGATGCTAGGGCTTGGAATAACCACAATCCTAACATTCTCTATCCACACGAACAACCTCGAGCGGACGATCGTCAGCTGCAGGAGACGTGGCAGCATTACATGACGAACAACGTGAGTCTTGTGCTATATACCGAAAACTCCAACGAGTGACTTTTTGCCATCTAGTTTGTGCTTCCAGGCCGCGGACAATAATTTTCGTTTCCTATAGCCGTGTTTTATCTTTCTTGTCGTGCTATACCACTCACTGCTATCATCTGATCAAACTTTTCTGCTTTCTTGGCTCTGTTCTTTGTATATTCGACCTTCGTTCTCCCTTTCCATCTGTTGCATTACCAAATCAAATGGTCTTTTTACTGTACAATATGCAAATTGTGAGGGCTTTGTCTGTGTGTATTCAGTGTAAATGTACGTAAAATATTTAGATTTGCTTGCATAGATTCTTTCCTCTACCAACTTGTAGGTTGCATAGCGATATCTAGGGAGAATCAAAATCCGGGTGAGGAGATGTTAAATGTTGGAAAGGGGAGAGACTTAGTACCTCAGTTGGTATGGAAATCAGGGAGGCCGTTAGGATGCCCAGCGAGTCTGAGAAGCCCATAGAACCGATCCTGAACTCTCGTTCCTGTTGTGTTCGAATGAGATCGTGGGTGTTTGGTTCGGGTATCTGGTTGATATGGTAAAAGACATTTACGCTGGCGAGATCGGGAAGTGATGAGAATCAAAACATAACACAGTCTTGAGACGTACTATGCCAGACCACCACACAATCCTTCTACTAGAACTAGGATAAATACGAGCAGGACAGGGAGGGTAATAGCGTCGTCAGGGAATAATCCATGTCCGGATTCGAATGCCAGTATAGCGAGAACAACGGCTGAAAAGACTGTTAAAAGAAAATAGACCTCTAAAGAACGAACGAACCTTGAATGTAAGCTGGAACAGGCAATAGGGTGGCCTTTATTGGAGGCATGCCAAGCGAAATAGCTGACCGAGAAACAAAAACCGCAGCTTGATATGTGAGCTGCCAAGTGGGATAGTAGTCTCTCAATCCCTTGAAAATCTTACTGAGAATAGGGTGTTCAGTTTGCGGTAGGAAGTGGATAGATGAGCGTTGGGCATATCCCAGAGTTGATGGTATATTCCAGCTAGGAACAAATGAGACGACAAGCAGAAAAGATGGCGGCGTTGGCCTACCGTGTATACCACAACTTGCATAAAAATTAGACCAGAAAGAATAACAGTAATAAGGGAACTCACATAGAGGAAGCATGTATCGAAAGAGGAGCGGGCGGACCAAGTTCCATTTGTCATTCAATGTAAGCGACACAGACTTGTGAGGAGTTTGTGCAGCTTCTTCTTCCCCAGGTTCTTCCAACGTAGCGATTGGAGAGTATGGAACCTCGGAATAGTCTCCACTGCCTTCAATGAGGACATTGGAGGGGGGGAGTAAGTAGAAGAAAGTAGCAGGGATGATAATCGGGAGGACCTGGGACAGGTTTAGGAGAAGAAACAAACGGAGAACGAAGTTATAAACCGATGACATTCCGACACCCAAGCGGATACCCAAATTACGTAGCATCCACCAGAGAAATGCTCCGACGAGACCAGCCGCGCCTAAGAGTTTGTCAGTACAGTATTAACGCAGCAAACGTGAGAAGGGAAACCTGTTCCTGATGCGAAGTAGCCAACAGCATGCCCTCCAAGAGTGGACGGATAAGTTGTGCTCAATTGCAAGAAACTCAACTCTCCCAAGCCTACTAATAGTCAGAACATGTGGACAACGAATGAAGCATGCTCTTCTTATACCGGAACTAAAGGATGCAAGACTTATTCCAAGTAAT
The DNA here is from genome assembly GCA_021399455.1 of Flagelloscypha sp. PMI_526. Classification (NCBI taxonomy): domain Eukaryota; kingdom Fungi; phylum Basidiomycota; class Agaricomycetes; order Agaricales; family Niaceae; genus Flagelloscypha; species Flagelloscypha sp. PMI_526. The sequence goes on from JAJTUO010000002.1 coordinate 780,405, forward strand.
CGTGGCCCTAAGAGATCCGCTGAATGCAACAACCTAAAGAACGTAAGAAAGCCAGAAGGACAGAACATATGAACAAGCTGCGGACCAGCATCCCGATTGAGGATAGAACTGAGCAGGCGATGAATCGACGTGCATAGCGAATTTCTCCCTTTAAAAGGTATGGCCAAACCAGCTTTGCTATCAAAGCCGGGAATATATTGCAAAATGCAATAATTCCCTCATGACCAATTCGAGATGAGTCCTTGAACACAACTTGTAGGGGGAAGATAGACAAGCACACCTTGGGAGCAGATACCGCCAGGTCAACTGCAGCTGAGAGAATTATCACATACAACACATTGTTTGTGAGGCCAAATAGGAAAAATGACTGCTGCGATTCGTTTAAGGTCAGACGTGAACATGAGTGTTTGAAGCGAGCGCCAATTAAGAATGCTGTCTGCCTCTTCTTCTCGTGTAGTCGATACACTCTCGACCGAAATCGCTCATTTTGTAACCTCTTGTTTTCCATTTATCTTTCTACATGCTGTTAAATAATACCCATTTTCAGGACCCTGCCCAACATGTTTCTCGCGCATTCTCAGACCTGCCTATCGTATCGACAAACACCAAAAAAGGTTCAGCCACATTGACTTCTTCTCCCGTATCTCTCTCACACACATTTGTAATCAAGGCCTTAAGAAATCTTTTTTCGTTGATATGACTGACATTCAAGCCAAGAGCATCCCATATTCTATCAAAGGTCAAGATGTCCTAGCTTCTGCAAAAACTGGAAGTGGCAAAACGTTAGCTTTCCTTGTGCCTGTCCTTGAAGCCCTTTATCGGTCCAAGTGGAGTCCTACAGATGGTCTCGGTGCTCTTATAATCTCGCCTACGCGTGAACTGGTCTGCTTCACTTGACATTGTAAAAAAGTACCCGCTTCTCACTGTTTTTGTAGGCAGTCCAAATCTTCCAAGTGTTACGCTCCATCGGTGGACACCACTCCTTTTCTGCTGGTCTTGTGATAGGCGGCAAGAATCTCAAGGATGAAAAGGACAGGCTTTCACGAATGAACATCCTTGTTGCTACTCCAGGTCGATTGCTTCAGCACATGGACCAGACGATTGGGTTCGAGTGCGGTAATCTTCAAATGCTCGGTATGTTGTTGGCTACCTGTGATATCGTCCGTCTTGACCCCCATATCTGGTGACGTAGTTCTTGATGAAGCAGATCGAATTCTCGACATGGGCTTCTTCAAAACACTTTCTGCGTTGCTCGGTCATCTTCCCAAGTCACGGCAGACCTTGCTCTTTTCTGCAACACAGACACGATCTGTGACGGACCTGGCAAGGTTAAGTTTACGAGACCCAGTTCGAATTGGTGTCGGGAAAACAGACGAAGGCGATTCCGTCATCCCAGAGAATTTAGAACAACATTATACAGTCTGTCCACTGGACAAGAAGCTAGATGTGTTATGGGGATTTATCCGAACCCATGTTAAGTCAAAGGTTCTTGTCTTCCTCTCAAGCGGTAAGCAAGTTCGCTTCGTGTACGAAACGTTTTGCAAGATGCAAGCCTGGTATCTCTCTGCTCCACTTGCATGGCAAGCAGAAGCAATCAGCTCGTCTTGCGACTTACGACCGCTTCACCTCATCCTCTCACGCCGTCCTCTTTGCGACGGACATTGCTGCTCGCGGCTTGGATTTCCCTTCGGTTGATTGGGTGGTTCAAGTGGACGCCCCAGAGGATGTTGATACATACATCCATCGAGTTGGCCGCACTGCTCGTCACGAACAATCCGGTAAAAGTCTTCTTCTTCTCATGCCAAGCGAAGAAGAAGGTTTGAAGGTTCAACTGGCAAAGAAACACATCGAGGTCAACAAGATCAAAGTCAAAGCGAGCAAGAGCCAGTCCATCCAGAATCAACTACAGAAATTATCATTTGAAGATCCAGAGATAAAATATCTAGGCCAAAAGGTGGGGTTACCTGAATTATAGCAAGATTCACTCATGCCTCAAACCACACAGGCATTCATTTCCTACCTTCGCTCCGTTCACCTTCAAAAAGATAAATCAGTGTTCAAAGTTGAAGGACTTGCTCATCGAGGCTTTCGCTGACTCTCTCGGTCTTCCAGGCGCCCCAAATGTTAAATTTCTAGGAAATGGAAGCGTCGAGAAGAAGAAAAAGAATGCGGTCAAAGATCGAGAAGCGCGAGCAGAAGGCTAGCTCTTCCTCAGAACCAAATAGAACCTCAGTAAACTTCTTCCCGTTTCTTTTCTGTTATTTCCCTTCTCAGAATTTACCTAGATTATTGGAGTCCGAACAAAGTACGATCGCATGTTTGAGCGAAAAAACCAAGACATTCTATCCGAACATTATTCTAAAGTCATTGAACGGTCTTCAGATGTAAGCGAAGATGACGAAGGAGACTTTCTTACAGTCAAACGAACCGACCATGCTCTCGCATCAGACACGGAAGATTATGAGGAAATACAAAAGGAAAACCTCTCCAAACGTCAACAACGCCTGGGTAGGGCAAAACGCACTGTAAAAGAGGGAGGAACAAATCACAAGCTCGTGTTCGATGATGAAGGAAATCCACATGAGATCTACGAGCTTGAGGATCATGTTGTGTTCGTGGAAGGGAAAGGAGGCGTGGAGGGTGTAAAGAAAGCCGGCAAAGAGTTTGCGGAAGGAGAGAGAGGGAAGATGAATGCGACGGATAAGATTGACAAACAGCAGGCAAAGGAGAAGAAGATGGAGAAAAAGAGAAAGAGGAAAGATCGGGAGAGGGAGGAACAAATGGTAATTTTTTTTTTCAATCCAAACTTTCGCTCTGTTATTAACTTGGCTGGTTAAGGCTGTTGGGTATACCCGCAGGATTGACACTCCCAACAGTTGCACCAATACCTATGGACTTCGACGATCTGGATCTACCAGAGAGCTCGGAAGACTGAACGACCACCAAAACGAAGCAGGCCTGCAAGGAGCCTTCCGCTCAATGACCTCACAGAAGATGAGGAACTTGCACTTCAGCTTCTTCGACGCTAAAGACATTTAAGATGCTTGATGCTGTGTGTACTTATTTCCAGATACTTAGGTACATAGAACAAAAAAATGATTCGCATATGATCACTACATGACTAAAATATTGTACAAGCTCAAACGCAAAGAACTCTGGACAAGAGATAAATGGTATGCAAGAGAAAAAAATATGAATGGAGAGATAGACTGCGCACTGATCCAGCAGCGACCGTGAATGTGAGCACCAAATCCCAGTCTCATGCGGATGGAGCAATAGTGACTCTAGGACCGCGCCGAGAAGCTATTTCACTCTGCCTCGCACGCTTTTTGGCCGCAGCAGGGCTCATCGGACCACCGCTGGCACTCGCACGAGCTTTAGCTAGCAAGACCCGCGCGCTGCTTGGTGCCAAGACTCGACCGTACCTTCCCTGGTGTGCCAATATGTCCCGACTTCCCCGACATTGCTCGCTGTGAAGCAAGCTTGGCAATCACTTTGCCGCGAGAGATGCGAGGTCGCCTGTTACTCAAAGACCTCTGGACGACAACAGGTGGCGCTTTAGGTATGGAAACAGATGGCTTCTTGGCCCTTTCCTCAACGGGTTCGTCCATCTCAGCATCTTTCCCTTTAGCCGAGTTCGTAATGGGACCCAAAATATCCTCCGCAGGAGCCGGCGAAGTAACAGCTCGAGACCCGCGCACCACGAACCGATCCCGCGGCAGCGGTTTTGGCCAGAGATGATGCGGTGGGGGCAAGCAATCGAGATGATGTCTGTGTTGTGCGGGTTCCGGTGCTGTCTCTTGAGGGGGCGGTCCGTGCTCCAAGAGACGACACCGTTGATGAAGCAGTCCGTGCGCCCGAGCCGTTTACTGATCCTTGGCGAAGCGAAGACGATGCCGATATACGAGCTACTCGAAGAGAGGACTTCTCAACTTGAGCAGCAGGGGGTCACGGAGTTTGCTTTCGAGGCACGCCTGCTCGTCGATGCAGCTGGCGGAACGCGACTGGACCGCAGTTTTTGGGGCGGCAGGAGGGGCAGGCGTGTGAGACACGGCACTCGGCTTTTGCAAGTTTCGTCGGTAGGGCAGATTGGTTGGCTTTCCCTTGACTCCAGAACGTCGAAACAATAGATTTCGCTGCCGAAGAAATGAAGCCAAAGCGGCTAGCCTTTGGTGCGGGTTTGACTTCAAAATGGAGTGAGCAAATCATCATCTGATATAATGCAGAGAAAATCTTACTGGAGGGCCTACCTGTGCTAGGCTCGACCATTATTGCTCCTCCTTCTAGTCTTGCTCTGTTCAAGCCTCCTCTTGGCGGCTTGTTTCATTACGTCGTCAGGATTAACCTCAACTTTAGAAGGTTCCATGGAAATCCGCGGTCGCTTGCTAGTCCTACGTTCCGCCGTCGGCTCAGGAACATGGAACGACGTTGTAGGAGGTGCACGAGAGGAAGCGGCTAGTGGAGGGTCTTCCATCAGCGCTGCCGTACGTTTCTTGCCGGCTCTGATACTCGGAGCATCCGCAATGCTCTGCATCTGGGAGAATTGGGCTTCATGAGCTTGATCAAACTTCTTGGTCACTTCACTCGGTTTTCGCGTACGAGCTTCGGGAATCTTAAAGATGCTTGAGCTCGCAGCGGGTGCCGCCGTCAGGTCGAAGGCCAGCAAGGATGTCAGAACTGATAGTGCTGACACCTTGAGCCTGGAGACGTTGGTTCATCTGCTCGAGCACATTTTGAGCAGCACTCTTGAACTGAGCATCAGAAACTTGATGCTGAGGCAGAGGTGAGCCAAACACGAATGGCTCCGTACGCATTGTCGTCGGAGTTTGGAGACAAAGCAGCCTGTAGGAGTGCTGAATGGAGGATTCTGGAAGTTCATGACATGTCGAAGATTTAGTACCTTCTGGACTGGCGAGAACAAGGTCAAAGCTCGTTGGGAAAGGTTTCAACTTGGGAGTTGCGAAAATATTTGAACCAGCGTTATTGAGAACAAGCCTGAGAGTGGTACTGGGTCCCTTAGGTCTCGAAGGCGTTGAAGGCGTAAGTCCTAGCGACAGGCGAGCGTTCGGAGGCGCTGGGTTCCCGGCACGTGTAGCGTGACCAGGAATTGGCTCAGTGTCCAATGTGAGAGTCGAGGGATCAAAAAGAAGAGTAGGGTCAACCGTAAAATGATCTGTTTGGGGTCGCGAGCCTGGAGAAGACTCCGGAATAGAAGAATATGGGCGTGAGGCCCCAAGTAACGCTTCTGCGGGAAGGGGCGGCACGGGGGGGAATGAGGAGACCTAGTTTCGATGATTTCTTCAGTCCAAAAGATGATGCAAGAGACTTTAAAGAGCCCATGGTGGAAGAGGCTAATGCTACATTAACTTTAATTTACAAAAACAGAATGGAAAACGCACACTTTGAAGTCCCAAACTCACTGGCAAGAGTTGAGCCTGTCATAGACGACTTAAAAGTTCGCTTCGAGGTTTTAGAGACGAGCGTATTCCCGGCACTCGAAGCAGCTTCATCCTCCTCAGCAATACTATCCATGAAAACATCATATTGTTCGCTTGGAGGCGTGGCAGGCCTCGCCCGTGGTTCTTCGGTAGATGAAAAAGGGTCATCATGGTCAAAAATACCTGATGAAGTTTCTGCAGTGGGCTCGACAAGGTCTTCTGTGCGTGTAGCGAAATGCAAAGGGCTGTCGCGAGGGAGAGAGTCTGCGTGGGCTTGAGGCGATCAATGAGGTCCACATTCTTGCCATTAGCCTTGATTGAATGCATCTTGCATAGCTTGACGAGCTGATCTCTTTTCAAGGCGTGAAGAGCCGGAGAGTTGAACTGTTGGATATGACAATGTTTTCAGTCAGTTCCCACGCCTAAACAAACATGTTGCGATGCTCACCAGAATGGCGTTAGCTGCCGCAGACATGATACCAAACGAAGGGACTGAATAGGTCACCACTACCAAGACTCAATGTTACTTGGCTGCGAGTCGTGGATGCAAGAAGAAGGACGGTTGCACCGGCGCCAATGTATTTCGAACACGAAAGCACGTGAGCGCGCGCACCTGAAGGTCGTCCACTGAATGAACATTGAAATAACTACAATACAGTTACTATCGTAACACAGTCTGAACCAAGTAACTGACGCTATATAAAACGACTAGGGCTCAACCGTGATAGGTTAGCGCAGGAAATCTTGCCATCCAATACCAATTGAGAAATAGCCAAACCTGTTCCAGGACCATTTGAAATACCCCAGCACGTATGCCCTGCAGCTACATACAGATTTTGAATCGTTGATGGTTTCCCAATGAATGGCCCCTCCCCCCGGGAGGCCACTGGGAGAAAACAGGCTTGTCGCTTGTCCACTCGACCATCTCGAAGCTCGTTTGAGATGCTGCTAACGTGTTGGATGATGCTCTCGCATCGAGACTCATCGATTTCGACGTCATCCACATTATCAGGCAACGGTGGAGAGTCTCCTGGTCCACAAGCGTACACTTCGTTTCCTGGACGGGCATAGATTTCAGGATGTGCGGGACCATCATGCCCACTGATTTCAGTGAAGAGAACATATGGTGAGATTGTGACACCCTCTTGAGCTTGAATAGTAACGCTGTGCGCTCGAAGGCCATCGATGGGAAGATTTTTCAGGATGCGTGGAGACCATGCACCGGCACAGACCACTACGTCCGTTGCCTCAAGGATTTGCTCCACGGAGGCGATATCATCGTAAACCACACCCGACACTTTACGTCCGTCTTGTTCAACACGCTTGACTGTACCCTGAATGTACTTAACACCATTCGCCTTGGCAAGGTCAAGCATCGATGTGGTGAACAGGTAGGGATGAACTTGAGCCGTATCCCCTGACCATTAGATGTCTGTCGTGCGATCGATAAAAGCAAATGTGAGATTCACGAACCTTCAGCCTGCCATTGGCACGTACTGAGGCTGTTGATGCACCATCCACCCAATCGAGGTCAGCAGGGAGTACCTGTAAGCCTTTGCTCCAGTGGCTCTAAGCCCCAAGGTCTTTTTAAGGCTTTTGCGTTCTTCCAGCTCAATTGATTTAGCGGAAGAGACCTTGCCTGTGCCTTCCCATTGGCCACAGCTCACGAACCTGAGTAGTATGAGCTAAGACGAACTTTTAACGGTTAACAAAGCATACCTGAAGCCCCAACGTTCAGCGCCATTGTATTTTTCTGCCAAACGTACGTGTTCCTGGAATAATATGAGGCCGGAAAAGTTAGCCATAAAAAGGAAGGGGGAGCATACCTGAAACGAGATGCCGACAATCTCAGTCGGGTATGCCCATTTGGCCACCTTTTAAAAAGAAAAGAAGAGCCTCAGAAAAGACAGCGGCCAGAAAGAAAGCTGGAGTATTACGAACCAAACCCCCAGCCTTACCTGACTGCTCCCTGAGCAACACCATGCTTACTTGCCTCGATTAGGGTGACTGAGATTCCGGATTTGGGTGTCACAGACGATGAAAGATAATAAGCAGTTGTACAGCCTACGTAACCAGTGTTAGTTTCCCTTGAGTGCCCAACAAACAGTTCTCTGTGCCTATAATGCCACCACCAACGATGACAATATGCCTCGACGTCATGCTTTCGCCCCAGTCTGTTGAGAAACTGCAGGGATCGAGGGCGATCCTGGTGGATTTTTTTCTCTCTCTATCTGTCCGTCTCAATACAATGCAGAAGAATCATCTGATCAAAATTAAATCGTTTTGAGAGGAGTTCAGAGACGAGGACAAAGATCGCTCGGCGAACCGGAACCATCGGAGTCGCCACCTCTTGCTTCGAACCGTCACGTTGTGTGCAGACCCTTTCTCAGGCAGGCCTGTGTCTCGGTCTACTTTCACTTTTTATTGCTCTTTTACTATCACTTCATGTCTCGTCGTGCCCCTGGCGGAGGTCTGCCCAGTGGGCCAGGCCGTTCACGGTCGCATGCTCGTGGTGGTTATGATGATCCACCCCGCCAAGTGCGACCTCAGAAGTCGATGCAGTCCGTTGCATCTCGTGACCAGCCCCGAGGGCGCGTTCAAAGACAACACGCACCTTCAGTATCTAGCTCATCTTCAAGCAACCGTACGGACGATGATTCTTCCCTTTTCTCTTCCACATCTTCTTTCATGGACCGCATCCGCGCTGGCACTGGCTACTCTTCATCTCGCACAAGTATTGACGATGACAGAAACGATTCTCCTTCAAGCAAACGCCGTAAGAATCCCCATCTATTTGACTGTTCGTATGACACCCTATTGATGACTTGGAACAGAATCAGTCCACTCGGGGGCAAATGCTCCTGATGGCCACTCCATCTGGAATACGGTTGCATCCGCAGCGAGCTCTTTAACAGTTAACGTATCTAAAGCTTGGGCTACTAATGTCACTGTCCTAGCGGGTGAAGGTATATCTTAAATCCTATAAAAACCACAGCTAAGTGACCTCCCTCTCTCCACAGAAACTCCAGACGGTGCCGAATCTCGTCTAACTCGGGCGATGAAAGCTTACCATCGTGAGAAAGCTAGGACACCAGCAGACCTACCTGCATTCCTTTTCACAGAAGAGGAGAGGCGGGTTCGGGAGCCAGTTCGGGAGGACCGAAGTCGAAGAAACAGATATGACGAGGAGGAATATGACGATGCTCCAAGGGACTATCAGCCTTCTCGAGGCTTACGAGATGTGTATGCTTCTGCCTCTGGCTCTGGCTCATCGTCAGGTGCTTCCGAGCGACGTTCTGCCGAAACATCGAGACGTCCGTTTGGCGATTCAAACAACAACAGTACCCCGTCCAAAGCGAACTGATCGTTTACGAGCGATGCGTGATGCCAAAAAGGCGGCAGCTCAAGTGGGCTCGGGACAAGAGGACAGAAGAGACAGATATGATAACCGAGCTGCCCAACCTGAGCCAGCCAAACCGGCTCCGCGAGTTGGACTTCCTGGGGGCCCTCGGCGGCGCTTCTAACTAACTCCCGAATGTGGCATATTTCCTTTCCTTTTTTCATTCCTTTTTTTTAGGGTTCTGTACAGCTTTTGGTTTGGTCACGATCAATGTGCATTATTGTTGTCTTTTTGCTTATGGTGTTGTATGTACTCAGCGCCAGAGTGATATCGGGTTTTTGGTTTCTTGGAGACGCTCTTCCCCGAGAGCTCCGAAATAAGCATGCAGCCGGAATCAGTTCCTGTATTGTGTTTTGGCTGAACAAAAAAAAAGGATAAATTCCGCGCGAGAACATGGTCCTTAGGATGGGCAGACGTTGACATAGCGTTTGACCTCGAGTGTGCTTTTGCTACATCGGAGACGTTTTGTCATTGATTTGGGACACGAGTGGTGCAAAATGCTCAGCCATGTTGATGGCTGATGTTGGGACAATTAAGGGTCTGTTTCAGCTTGTTCTGCGGTCTTTTCCCCCGTTATATTATGAATATACCACTGAGGATGGTGGGGATGTTGGGCAGTTGTAAATCTCATTTAAACAGCTTGAGAGGAGTTACCCAAAGGACGGTGTGAGCGTGAGAGTCTCGACCGTGTCTGATGTTGATGCGGGCCTATAAACGGGAATTGATGAACCCAAAGTGCGGGTACAGCTTGACGGCCTGTTATAAGAACGGGGCTCAACGTAACGACCGCATTCCCCCTTCCTTCCCCGTTTTTCGTTTTCCCCCTTCTCTTTGTTCTTCTGCCACTTTTTTGTTGTCCCAGAGACAGCGCTTCCTTTCGTTCATTCCAGATCACCGCTTCTCTTCGACAGAGCAGCTTCTGCAAAAAAACCCCTCCAGGGAGGTTCTTGTTTCCCTATACAGTCTTTTCCACGTTCTTCAAGTTTAATCCTTTTCTACGATGGTTCACTTCCGCACTTTCCTTGCTGTTCTCTCCGCTGCTGCAGCTGTCAGCGCTGTGCCCGTAAGGCGCTCGGATGGATATGATCAGTCCATGGACAAGTCGTCCGTGAGTGGCATCTGATATTGGTCACGTTTACCCGAGGTACTTACTACTTGGATAGTACGACAGCTCGAAATCCTATGATAGCTCGAAGTCCTATGACAGTTCCAAGTCCTATGATAGCTCTAAGGACAACTCATACGATAGCTCTAAGTCCTATGACAACTCCAAGGACAACTCGTACGACAAGTCTTACGATAACTCAAAGTCCTACGACAACTCGTATGACAAGACTACCGAGAAGGCTATGGAGACTTCCACTTCCATGTACGAGTCCACTACTTCTTCCATGATGAAGGAGGAATCTACTTCCACCTCCATGTACGAGACCTCGGCTCCTGCGTACACTTCATCCACCGAGTCTGCCAAGGCTACTGAAGTCAAGACCTACGGCTCTGGATCTTGGGACAAGTCCGGATACAACGACTGTGTCTCGAGTGAGTTTTTTTAAGCTTAAATTACCTTTTTTTGGATTCCATATTGAACTCATTCTAGAGTGCATGGCTCAATTTGGTGGAGGATCCGCTGGCATGTATCAGGGTGGCGGTGAAGCTGCTGGCAGTGCCGGCAGCGTTGGTGAAGGTGCTACAATCACCGTCGTCGTCGCCCCCACTCAGGGCAAGCTCCGCTTCGTTCCCCCCTTCACCCAGGCCAACGTTGGTGACACAATCATGTTCAAGTGGGGCGCCAACAACCACACCGTTACCAAGGGCTCCGCTCTCCTTCCCTGCAACAAGACCTCAGATGCTCTCTTCGCTTCCGGTGTCCAGAACAAGGACTTCGTCTTCACCCAGCGTGTCAACGATACCAACCCTACCTACTTCTACTGTGCCACCCCAGGCCATTGCCAGAAGGGCATGTTCGGTATCATTAACCCTCCCATGGCTAACGGCTCCAACTCTTCTGCCAGCAGCTGGATGAACAGCCAGTACGGTTCCTCAAACGTGAGTTTTGTTGATCTACTTCGGCTCCATTTGTGTTTAATACAATTATACAGTCTTCGTCGAACTCTACTGAGTCTTCTTCCAACTCTACAAGCTCTGGCAACTCGACTGACATGAGCTCGTACTACTCTTACACTCAGACCATGACTCAGAACAACGCCGCTGCTGCTGCCTGGGGTAACGACTATGACATGTCTGCTCTCCCCGACTGGGCCAAGGAGCCGATGGCTGCCAACATCATGTACATGAAGAACCTCATCGCCGCCAACCCTGACATGGTCGGTGCCGACGGCAAGGTTTCGGTGTCTGATGCTCCTCTCGTTCTCCCCAACGATCCCGATGCCGTCAACAATGCTGCTGCTTCGACCCCTTCTACCGACAGCAGTGCCGCCGCTGCCGCTACCACGAGCTCCACTCCTGAGCCTGCTGGTGCCGCCGCCTCCCCTAACGGCGCTGGTTCTCTGACGTCGTCTAAGTTCGCCATGGGTGCCGCTGTCATCTTCGCCACCTTCTTCCTCTTGTAAGCCCGTCTAAGCTAGCTTGACGACTTGCTAGAGATGCAGAGACTGGTCGCGGAAGTGCAGCATGGCATTTTTTTTAATTGCGGCTTGCGGGCGGAGGACACGCCTTCGTGTCGGTTTTATCGTAGATTTTTTTACTTATACCAAAGGACTTGGACAATTTCGTTACTCTCTTGGACTGTTTACCTTACCTGATTTGTGCCTTTTTGCAACCCGATCTGGTCTTACCCACACTTTTTGCATTTCTTCTGACTTGTTGTTTTAACCAAGTAGTCGTCAGCTCGTTTGTACTTTGCTACATACTCACCTGAATCGAAAAACGGGGAAACCACGAAAACAACCTTTGTCTGATTTCGGAATACAGATGAGCACAACTTTGCCCCATGACGTTGGAATTTGGCCCACTTGATTCTTGAAGCGGCTCTCTTGTTATCTAGACTTTTGTCTTGCTTGAAATACTCTAGCACGTTTGCTGCATGCATTTCTGTGTCAGGAGGTCCTGTCGCTTGGAGACCAAAGGACTTGCATGCTGGCAACAATTGTCCCCGGGCAAGTTTCAGGACTTCTTCCTCCTCAACACGAGATAGACGTTAATCTTGTCGACGTGTTGACGCGCTTGAGCCAGAAGAATTTTCCCTACCTCAACTTCGTACACAGGTGTAGCTGACAACATCAAAGACGAGATCGAATCCTCCAACTCTCAGGGTGCTACAAATAATTCTGAATCGTCTAGCTTACATTTTAGTACCATTCAGAACCATAAAGAACTCCACCCCTGCGTTGACTTCGAGGAATGTACAGCTTGTGTGAGAAGATGCTCTCTTACCCAGCAAGTGTATCTTGAACAAAGCGCAAATTGATACTTCGTACTCGCAACCAGGCAGTGCCATTTTCAACGACAAGAATTGCTGGTACTCCCTGAACGTATGGCTCTTGATACCTCTCCGCCTTGATCCAGTGAGTTGGAAGCGATTTACCTGTCAGGTCTTTCAAACACCCAAGTCTGAAAATCGTGCAGAAATGTTGGTTCTTAATATTCTCATCGTAGCCGTCCCAAGACGGTCTGGGAAACGTTTGAAACGCCGTGAAGGCGCAATTTGCCCTTTCAATATTGTCAATAAAAACGTCCTGGTCATGGGCTGCAAACCATTGTAATCATCGTGATGAGAACCATTCATAGAGACGACTGGTACTAGTGGCCCTGTACAGGGCTGTGATCTGGACCAGTTGGATACAATATCCTTCCGTGCTTATTTCAAAATGTTGTTGATAGACTTGCACAAATATTCCACTCTAACTTGACTGGGATTATTGATCCGACACTTAGGTGGCCCTCTCGCTCTGACAGTGTCAATCACCCTTTGTTTCAGACCTTTCCTGCCTCTAGTGTTCCTACGTCGACGACCCTCTCCCTTCCCACTGATCCAGCGAATATCATTTCTGCTTCACAAGCGACGCGATAACTCTGAGCCAATGCCTCCTCCTTTCGGCAATCATACGTGAGGGTGAATCACGGATCTTTAAGTTGAATCCATCCTTTGAACGAGAGTGCTCGTCGTGCTTTGGTCACTTGGCCCGAAAGTGACAAACGTAATAACTCATTCAAGTACTAAAGAGTCCCTGTTTATGCTTGCCTTCTGATCCCGAACTCGATGAAGAGCGGATTTCGGTTGTGGAAGACGGCGATGCAGTTGGAACCTATGTGGGTCGTACATTGGATCAAGGAGAATGCCGACTGGGCTGCCGTGGACTTCCGAGAGAATGATGACTGGGCATATTTCGTTGAATAATCTCTATATAACACCTGATTAAAGATTTGTAGGTCCGTTTCAAGTACCAGGTCCGAGGTCCGAACCGTTTGTTCCTTTTTCTGACGTGTGGTAAGGATATTAAGATTCCCGCTAGAACCACTGAACGTGTGACGAAATGCGAGCCGGAAACTCCATTGGCGTAGATACAGTATTGTAAGTGAGGTAATGTCCGGTTGAATGCTCTTAGTACATGATAGTATCACGAACTTCTAGTTTGTTGTCCTGTAGCCGGGACTGCGCCAGCGCAAAGTAGGTAGAAAGAATGGAAGCAATCCAGTGTCTAAATGTCCGAAATGCAAGCGCATGCCTTTGAATCGTTCCAGATATGGGTTAGAATTGTCCCTCTTTTCGTTTCCACACATTTAAAAAGACGAAGCGTGAAGTCACAAATGGGCCGGGCTAAGACGGTGACCGAATGCAATCAGGGCGACCGCCACGGCACAACCTCGACGACCATACTGTAACATGCCCCCATTTGAAAGGAATGTTGTCGATTCTTTTTTTTCTTCAAGTTTCTCCTACATCGGGGACTAGAGATGAGTAAACTATGAATGTTTCACAACAGAAACGGACTTACGGTACCGGGCACCGAAGGTACAATTCCATTTTACATTCGGTCCGAGATGGCATTCCACCGAGTTTGTTGAGCATTCAACGTTTTGAGTAGCCGGGAAAGAACCTGGCGAATTTGCGGCATACGAAAAGGAAGAGTGGCAAGGGGCTCGGGACTTGTCATCCAAGGCTCAAGAACCGAACGAAGGTCTCGAGGAACCGTGCGGACCTCGCTGGTGGTTACAGCGTCGGTAAAAGCCGAAAACAAAAAGTTTATTTTAAAAAGCCACTCACCTAATATCCAGTTGATGATGCTGAAATGCGGAGATTGTGGTGTTGAGGTCCATGCCGAGCTGTATGTACAACTCGTTGACTTCACGACTGCTTGTACAACCGCGAGCCCATTGCTCAATAGAGCTTTGTAGGTCTTTCACGGTAAGCAGGAGGTCACGAACAGCAGTCGGAACATCTCCTGGTGTCCCCTTTGAACAAGAGTTAAGATGGATGGATGATATGCAGGTCGGGGAAAATACTCACCGAAGCCTTAGTGACGCGTTCAAGAAGTGAGATGTTAGAGTTGACGCCGTCAGCGCGCGAGACAGGGGGGCGAAGAACAGAAGTCATCTTGGAGAAACGAAGGCGCTCGGGTTCCGGTTTAAGTAGTTTCTGGGTAGCATCCTGATCTTTTCTAAAGGATGGATCAGATACCCGAATCATAAACAGAATACGGTAGATTCGGCGAGTCCGTAATTGTCGAACAGTTTGACAGAAGACCTAGAGACTCCGTACCTGCCTGCCATCGGGTACACTCTAGAAGGAGTTTGGCCACACGCAATACAACATATGCTACACAAAATTAAAGGCTTTTGGAGGCCAATAGACTGGTGGGTGTTATTTAGGTAAAAATGATCACCTGCGCCGTCAGAGCGTTGCGAAAGAGGCCAGAACAAGTGAAGGATAAACAGAGAGCTTTCTTCGGACTGAAAACGTTTGAACGCCAACGCCATTCACCAAGACTCATATGCCTCGAGAGATGTCTTCTTCAAGTTGATTAGTTCCCAGCAAGACCGTCTGTAAGCCGCCACTGCAGACCGACGGCGGGAGTTTGCCCACAGCGTTGGCTGGAATACCGGAGAGATGACTCCAGTTAACAATTTCTGGCCAAATGTGCTGGTCATGATGCTTCGGAGGTGTCAGGATAGAGCAAGACGATTACAGAAGCGGAACACACAAGAAAGCATGGAGCAACAGGATGAACGATGAAAACCAACTTGCGGAGAGCAAATAATAAACGCAAAGTGACGATGGAGCTCGGTTGATGTGCAATAGGAATAGGGATCGCTTGAATGAGGCTCAGTTTATTATATTTCCACGGCACATGTTTTAAGCCGTATGCGGGGATGTGACAATGTTGAATCGACATGCAAAAAATAGGCATGTGGACGATTTATCGCGAGTAATAAACGCAAAATCGAGCATCCATATACGTCGTTGAGACGAAAGAGGTCCAACTGATGAGGAGAAAAGACTAAGACCTTGCATGCGAACCATGCTACAACCTAAAGATGTCATCAATTTCGTCACGTTGTTTCCGCTTTGGTTTGACTTTGGGGGTATTGATAGGGTTGGTTAGTTGTGTAACTTGTGTTGCTGATTTTCGGGTGACAGATACAAGCTTCGGTTTCACATCTATGGAGCTCATCAACACCGGCCAATATTTGGAAGGAGCTAAGAAGCGTACTTTTCTTTAGTGATGGCTCCAAAGCGGGCAACTTGGGTCCAGATTCAAGTGATGGTTGTGTTGAAGTTCTTGCCTCCGAGGATTGTGGTTGTGATGTGTTGACAGAGGGTTCAAGGTAACAGTCCTTGCTCAAAATCAAAGATTCCAGCGAATCAATGACAAGAGCAATCGAATTCATGAACTTCTGGAGAAGAAAATGTAATCGGGCGCAAGAAGCTGTGAGCATGAGGATGAGAGGTGCAAAAGCAGGTGATTGCATCATCAGCTTGAGGGATCTAGAGGAATTTTAGAAATTTTATAAAGGACTCCGACTCATGCACACCTATAGAAGTTTTCAAGAGAGTTTTGAAACTATGAAAAGGTCAAAATATTGAATGAGGACATAGCGAAACAATGAACCTGCCTGGGTCAAGGAACGCTGAAGAGAAGAAAGGTGTGATTTGAAATGAAGTAGTTTAGTTTCCCCAGGGTAAGTATTCCATGGACTTTTGAAAGATGTATCCCTGCAATTAGGTGAGACGGCCATCGGCGGAAGATGCCTATTGAGAACTGCTCACGCTGTGTCCCAGAATGATGCACGAATGGTATGAAGGACAGAGCAAAATGTGATGCAATGTTCGCGTTTAGACCAGCGCAATATTTCTGAGAATCTGTGCCAAAATTGAGCGGCCCGGTGTTGGTTTTTGTTTTTGTAGAAAACACGAGAAAGGACGCGTATTTCGTGCTGATATAACCGTAAAGAGAGGCGACATTCTCGAGATGTGGTTCGGAGAGCTTTGAGATTGATATCTATAGTCGAGTGGCAGGAAGGGTCAAGAGAGCTGCGAGCGGTAGAGTCCATGAAAGCCAGAGGAGAGAAGTAAATCTGATTTTGGAACGTGCCGCCATGTCGGCGGGGCAGGATGCAAAGTTCTTCACTCGCGGCAAGATTGAAGTAAATGATCCAACTTGTCCAATGGAAGTACTTTTTGAACAAGCGTCTATTTAGGAGTTCCGTGCGGAGCTGCAGGCCGCTGAGACCAAGGACAAGAAGTATGTCAAGCGCAAGACTGTGCTTAAGAAGATCGTGGCCAACATTACCATGGGAAGCGACAGTGAGTGTCACAATACGTCCGCATACATCCCATTCGAATACTAAGACTTTGATAGTGTCTCCTTTGTTCACAGACGTTGTCCAATGTCTTGGCACTCCGCTGCTGGAAATCAAGAAAAGTGACGTTCTACCCCTTGCTTGACCCCTTCCGAAGTTTCTGACTTCTGCTCACAGTGGTCTACCTCTTTCTAATAAGTTATGGTCGTTCAAAACCGGATCTTATTCATCTTGTCATCCCGAATTTCCTCCAAGTAGGTCGCTTGTCTTCTGTTGGCTTTCCCCATTCACTCTCAAGGTAAGGATTGTAGTGATAGGAACCCCCTCGTTCGCGCTCTTGCCATTCGAACTATGTCTTATATTCCTATCCCCGTTGTTACCGATGCTCTCAGCGACAATTTACGCCATGCCTTGAAGGATCGAGACCCATACGTGCGCAAGACAGCTGCCATATGTGTGGCAAAGCTCTATGTTGCAGATTCAAAACGGGTAGAACGCGCCGGATTTGTGGATTTGTTAAGGAATCTTTTGCAGGACACAAATGCGACCGTGATAGCAAACGCGGTTGCTGCTTTGACAGAAATCGGTGACCGGCCAGATGGTGTCGTCTTCCGTTTAGATCTACCGACAACGAACAAGCTGCTAGCAGCTTTGGGTGAAAGCTCTGAGTACGTCTACCGTTTTCTACTACTACCGATGCGGAAACTCAAACCAAAAACCTTTTTCAGGTGGGGCCAAATATATATCCTTGACGCATTACTTCGCTTTGTGCCGTCCGAAACTGCTGATGCCGAGGTCATAGCAGAGCGAATCATCGTCCAACTTCAACATGCCAACTCTGCTGTAGTCCTAACAACCATTAAGGCTCTTCTCTACTACATGAATTACATGGACAATCGACGCTTGATGGATTATATTTGCAAGAAGATGGGACCTCCACTCGGTCTGGCAGTTACTTCTTCCTCCTACGTTTAATGCTCACTTTCGCCTTCTATAGTCGCACTTCTTTCATCCGGACCCGAGGTTCAATACGTGGCATTGCGAAACATTCTGTTAATCATTCAACGAAGACCGACAGTCCTGAAGAATGACGTGAAAGTATTCTTCTGCAAATACAACGACCCAATTTATGTCAAGCTTGCTAAGCTAGAGATCATGTATCGTCTTGCGCGGTCTGAGAATGCCAATGAGGTGCTTGCAGAGTTGCAAGAGTATGTATGCCACTTTCATTTTTTCTGCTCCCCTCTAACAGGAATTTGACAGGTATGCGTCGGAAGTCGATGTTGATTTTGTTCGGAAAGCAGTCAGGTCGATTGGAAGACTGGCGATTAAAGTCGAATCAGCGGCAGACCAATGCATCAAAGTTCTGCTAGAGCTACTCGAGACCAAAGTCTCCTATGTCGTTCAGGAAACCGTCATCGTGGCGAAAGATATCTTCCGAAGGTACCCTGGTGTCTACGAGGGCATCATTCCGAAGTTATGTGAAAATCTTGACTCTCTTGACGAAGCAGAAGCGAAAGCGGCCATGGTTTGGATTCTTGGGCAGTTTGCTGACAAGATTGACAATGCTGACGACCTACTGGATGATTTATTCCATGCCTTCCTTGAGGAAACCGTTGAAGTAAGCTCATTATCTCAAAACGTCCGTGCTCATGTAATAATCTTTATCAGGTCCAACTGGCTCTTCTTACAGCTGCCGTCAAGCTTTTTGTGTACAAACCCAAGTCTGAGCCTGCGAAGAAACTCGTCGCAAAGGTCTTGAAATGGGCGACGGAAGAAGTCGACAATCCTGATCTCCGCGACAGAGGGTTTATGTATTGGAGGCTCTTAGCTGCTAATCCAACAGCTGCTACAGAAATCGTCTTGGCAGAAAAACCTCCAATCACGACTGATTCGGATCGCATGGATCGTGGGGCATTGGACCAACTTTTGTTGCATACTGGGACGTTAGGCAGTATTTATCACAAAAATCCCGAGGTATGTTTAAGCTCCTTATACTGAAGTTTATACTTAAACCATCCTCTAGACCTTTATTCGTAATGCTGTTGGCAAAGCCCTAACAGACAGTCCCGCTCTCAACACCAACTCACGAGCGACTCTAGTTCATGTCGCTGTCAAGCACCCTTCACATGTACCTCCACCTGTTCAGATTGCCGGTCCTGGGCCTGTCGAACTTGATGCAAATGCTCAGGCTACCGAGGAAACAGAGGCAACAGAAGGGGATGAAGATCCTCTGTCCCCCGCGAATGCGCAAAAAGACCACCCCCCTCTCCCTCGACCGTCCATCTCTAGCGAGGGTCCTCCACCTCCGCCTCCCAGAGACGACAGCGTAGACCCTGAAGCCGACGAGGAAGCCACTTCACCCATTTCGATGACCTCATCTTCACCTCCTGCGAACGACCCGTATTCCAACCTTGCTGGGGCATTCGGGAATTACTTGGCAGATGAACCGCGACCGATGGGGGGTGCGGGACAGAAAGGAGATTATGACGATTCATTAATCTAAGTAGTACTTGGGAGATCTTGTATATATACCAAATAAATGCGTAATATCGCCATGTATCCATTTGTGGGAGTTTGTTAAATACTGCTCACGCTCTGAACCATATTCGACAGGGCACTCTTCAGAGCTGATTTTGGTCTAAGGGAGTTGTAATGCTTCAAAACATGTCTGGTCAGCAATAATAGCTATGGAGTTGAACAAGATTTTGCTTTTACCTCGCCAAGACCATAGGAGAAGCGATGGTAGCTGATCCTGATCACTTTTTTAAGGTTCGATGCGTCAGAGGTCGGGTTATGAACGACAACCTGGGGATCTGGGGCTTGGATGACATGAATGGGGGTATTGAATGCTCTTGCAAGAGCAAGAATCTCGTGTTCGCCTCCCCAGATACCTGTATTTTGAATGCTGGCGCAATATGCTGTGAACTCAGGCTCTGTCATGACATCACCACCGCGTTGTGAGGGTAGGAACGGAAGGAATTCTTCTGGGTGAGTGAGCATGTACGAGGCTGCTGATGCTCGGGTTGCAGGATACGCGGCTTTGGTGGACGGAAGGAGATTTAGAAGCAACAGTTGGTCTGCTACAGCCGAAAACAGGCAATGTCCGTCTGGCTCGATCTAGGAATACTAGGGTGAATAATAAAAAGGGCTCTCGCAGGTGAGAGACAAACTTCATAAATTTCAACATCTAGATCTTTGCAAGTCTTGGCTATACTCGTTTCCTCGTTCTTGATGGCTGCTTGGCGACGTGCCTCAGCTTGAGGATCGTCTTGTCCATAGCTTTCTACCAAGGCTGCGGCCTTCTTAGCCTAAGATGCATCAATGAGACAAGGATGTAACGCTAGGTTAAGTAGATAGATCAAGACCTGACGAGCAATGAAACGAGATTTGGAGTCTTTTTTGGGTGGGGAGGTGGCGTTAGAGTTGATTTCCTGAATCACAGAGGCGGATTCTCCTCGAACCGTCGAGTCCTCCGAGTCCAGCTGAGCAAACAGGTCGTCCATGAGATCATTCTCGTCCAGAGCAGTATCAGATTGGACAGTGCTAGAATCTGGAGAAAGTGCTTTTCTGAGCTTCGATTTCTTCTTAGGCATGATGATGGTGATCAAAGGCAACCTATGTATGTACAGCAAAGTACAAACAACGCTTGCTTTTGAACCACCATGGCGGATACCGGAACAGATGCCGCTACCCTTGCTAAAACCCTCGCAGGGCTCGTAGAACCACTCAGAGCTTCTGCCTCAGATGATCTTAAATGGGAACAGGTTGGAGCTACTGCTCAAAAGATTGCCAACATCTTGCGCGTCAGGGACGGAGAAGGCACGCGCCCCTCGACGATACACAACTACCTTGCCTGACTTTCCATTCAGTTGACGTCCATTCTCTACTTGGGACAGCCGATCTTGCCAAAACCCTTACTCAATTGACCTCTCTTGCCCTTGGCGACTCTACTACTCCACCACCATCTCGTGTTGCTCCTGTTCTCGAACTTTTTAGAGTGTAAGGCCCTCTCTCTCTATATCTCTCGAACTCACCAACATTTACCCGTTTACGGCTAGTTCAGCTAATTTTTGTATGGACCATGACGAGAACCGCGGACGTCTGCTTAACGATGGAATGCTCAAGACCATTCTCACCGTCCTTAATGGCTATGCCTCCAAAGGCTCGGATATGCTGAAACAACAGCCTTTATCTCTGTCTGATGATGAACTCAAGACCATTCGCACAGCTGTTGGTGTCATTCTGAACGCCACCATCGGCTTTGGTACATCCATGTTTTACCGCTCCTCTTTTGTCTCTTATTTTTTTCTCTAGACCCTGTCCGTGACTTTATCCTGACAAACCAAGCAGAAGTTACTCTTCTCAAAGTTGCTGCTTCTGTTTATCCTCCAGGTTCCTGGGTTTCTGGGGAGGGCTCACCTGATGCATGGGCAATACGCAGCGACATTGTGAACTGGGCGTGGAGAGTCATTGACGAGATCAAAGAAGAAGGTATTTGTTTACCCTTTCTCTTTGGTTACAGTCATCCCAAAAACTCCTTTCTCCAGAAAACAATGTGTTCAACACAGACATTCTTCCAGCCCTTGCCACACCTCTCGCCTGCTTTACATCGCCATATCCACCCTTACCGACACCATTACCTTTTGATCAGAAAACACGAGAAAAATTGGTCCAGACAGACTTCGATTTCCTCGAGGAGGCATGTACCCTCATTGAAGCGCTATCGTTAGATATGGAAGATTTTAGACTAGCACTCGCTCGTGGCTTGAATTTCCCAGATGAACAGGGTGGCAGGGCTTGTTTAGCTATCCTTCTCGATTTCATCGACCGAGGTGACTACCATCCCGTATGGTCGGCATCAGAACGCAACCAACATTCGAAGCCATTTGACGTATGCAAAGCTGCTGTGGTCAAAGCCGTTGTAGAGGTGGCAGGAGAACCCAAGAGCGAGGATGTTTTATGGGACGATTCCGATGCAGAGAAGCCAGGTGGAGAGTTTGTGGCGAGAATGGTGGAATGGGTGAGCCGGTATGTTCAAGAAGCTGGAGCATCGACACAGACGACACCCCGGGATGACCTTGCCATTTGTGCCTGTCTGTCATTAGGCAATCTCTCACGAAGAGGTATCTTGATATCGAATTGGTGATTCTATTGCCCCGCTTACAGTTTTCTTGTAGAACACCACGCCTCCGTTCTCCTTTCCCCTCCTCACTCCCTTTCTAGAGTTGTCGCATCAGAACATCTTTTAGGTGCTTCTGCAGATATCCGTCTCAAGCATGCCGCTCTTGGTTTCCTTAAGAATCTCGTTCAATCTTCCAGTCGGACTGCTCACTCTGCGTTGTACAAAGCCGGTGTGATACTCCGTATATGTGGCAGCGGCGTATGGGATGAAAATGCGGATGCAATGACAGATATTGTTCAGCTTGGAGCGATTGGCGTGGTCAAACACTTGTGCAATGGGAGTGGTTCGTTCTCTCTTTTCTCTTCATCAGACACCATTTCACTCATTATGTCTCGTAGTGGATTGCTCCCTACAGCTCCTTCAAGCAATACCTGATTCACAGAAGAGCTCTGGATTAAAACAAATCCTCGCACTTGTAAAACGATCTGACGCTGTTCCCATTAAGAGCGAAGGAGCACGAGTCTTGGTCAATGTTGTCAAATCTTTGTTTTCCTCGTCAGCTACCTCTGGATATGCAGTCCCCATTTCCCTGGATCAGGCAGAAGGAGAGAAGCAGAAGCTCAGAGAAAGCGGTGTCAAAGCCGTTCTCACTGCTGATGCAGCTTCAGCATTAGGGAAGATGGTGGGTAGGAGCGGAAAATACCCTGTACTCATCAACGAAGGATTAGTTGCATTGAGCCTAATGAGCACACAACCATCTGGAGGTAAGTCTACTATTTTCTTAGCCCGAGCTCCTCAAGACACGTCATTGACTTGCGTTTCACCACAGCATCCCTCGTGCTTGCCGCTATCTATACACCGCTCAGTGCTGAAGTTATTGATCCTCCCCCTCCTGCTGAATCATCCAGAAGTAGTGATGCATCTTCACCTGTTATCGCTACTCCCACCTCTCAAACACTACGACCAGGTCAACCCAGCACTCCTTTCGACATGATCCTCTCTGTAATGAAGAATACCGAGTTCCCACTGGAAATTAGGATCAACGCTTGTTCTCTGTTCGTTCAGCTCTCCAAGAATCTTTCTGGAGACGAGCTTGTCAATGTGAAAGAAGCAGCGTTGCCTGTTGTCACCGATATTTACGAGGAATATCAAGATGGAGAAGGGGGGAACGACAAGACTGAGCTGTTTGCCAGGGTGGCAAAGAAGTTGGTGGATACTTGGAAATCGGCTTAGTTTGTCATTGGGTTGTATATTCATGTACATGGTTAGAGTGTTTTGCATCAATCTGCTTGGTTCTCGTGGTCTCTTCGGGTTGCGTCACAGCCTGTGTTTGACTCGTCCGGTGGCAATGGCGACAAAGCGTTCTAAAGGCTTGCCAGAGGCAAACCGACCAGCTTGGGCTGTATCAAAAGTGAGAAACATTACCCTTTAACAAAGTAAAACCTGCTCCTACCATAAGCTTCTCGGATGTTGACTGCATCTGGATTGTTTTTCTCCTGGACTCCAGCTTGAATAAGTCTCTTGATTTCTAATAGGGCATCTGGATCGAGACGGGTAACTTGGTCCAAGACATAAGCTCGAACTGCAGATTGGAATGACTCGCAAGATTGTGTTGGAAAGATTTTGCTGAGAGAAAAACACTTCACTTCTATGTTAGAAGGAACTAAGGCAACACTTACTTAACAAAACCACATGCCAAGAGTGATTCGGCATCTTGTGTTTTTCCAAATAACAGTGTTTCATTCGCCTTACCCAAACCCACTGTCATGGATGTGAAGCAGGATGTACGCGGACAGACTGGAGAGAGAGTACGTACTCTTATTCACGAAAGACACACTGCTCCCACCTTCCGCTACAACACTCAAGAAACCAAAGGGAATACTCAAAAAGGCTTCAGGCATGCTACCCAGAAAGTTATTTCGACCAATACGATTACGAGGTATTGAAACATACCAGTAAACGAAGTCAAAGTGGCCAAGGAAAGCTAGAGATTTGGGTGTGCAAACTAATTACCAGATTTGCATGTGCATAATTACCTGCTGCAATTCCCTATGAGAAAGCGGTTTAGAACAATCGTCTGGATGATTCTTGGAACATTACCATTGCCGGACCATTCATTGCAGCCACGAGGATCTTACTATGACTGTAAACTAGAAAGAGCTAGAGAAGAACATTCGATGAAGGAATGTATTCAAAAAGACATACGTGCTTGTCCACAGTCTATGGATGTCCTTGCAACTGTGCCTAACAGAGCATCCCGGACGGTGTCTGGTGCTGCACCACTCGGGTCCCCATCGCCACGGTCCCGTACATTTGTTCCTCTGACAAGATGTAAGAATCTGGAGCAACAACAATAACAATGTCTCACGAGGAGAACCATTTTCCATTGCCTTGAACGATAGTCATAAGAACATCCGGATTTTTGTCAACCTCGCGTAAGAAATTCGCAAGTGAGTTGTAGTCATCTCGACTAAGAGCGTTATAAGAATTTGGACGATTCAAGGTAATCGTAGCAATAGGGAGAGATATGTCCAAGAGTATAGCCGACATGAAGGGAGAAAGTAAATGAGGCGTTACCGATTGGATGTCCCAGCCAAAACAACCCAAACCCGAAATAATGCCAGAGGACTGCTTGAATTCGGGTTTGGATTGTTTTGGCTGGGAGGACCCGTAACCGTCGGGACCTCCAATCGAAGCCCATTTCCAACCGGTCACTTGCAGAAATTGACCCACTTATTTCCGTTGGGTAGTAGGAATCTAAGCTCACCAACGATGAACTAGCTGCATTGAGTATGGTGAACGCGCAATAATCTGGACGTCAAGTCTACCATTTCGTTGCCCGAGGTCCTAGACAAGTCTTTGACATTTGTTTCGTCCCAGCCTCTCCAGTACTAGCCGCCTCTACATACCACTCAGCGCTGAAGTTAGTGGATATTTGGAAACCGGCTTAGTTTGTCATTGGGTTGTATATTCATGTACACGGTTAGAATTTTTTGTGTCTATCTGCTTGGTTCTCGTGCTCTCTTCGGGATGTGTCACAATCTGTGTTTGACTTGACCAGTGGCAATGGCGACAAAGCGTTCTAAAGGCTTGCCAGAGGCAAACCGACTCGCTTGAGCTATATCGAAAGTAAGAAACGTCATCTTTTAACAAGGTAAAATGTGCTCCTACCATAAGCTTCTCGGAGGTTGACTGCATCTGGGTTGTTTTTCTCCTGGACTCCAGCTTGAATGAGTCTCTTGATTTCTAATAGGGCATCTGGATCGAGACGAGTAACTTGGTCCAGGACGTAAGCTCGAACTGCAGATTGGAATGACTCGCAAGATTGTGTCGGAAATATTTTGCTGAGGGAGTAACAGTTTACTGCCATAATAGAAGGAACTAAGGCAACACTTACTTGACAAAACCACATGCCAAGAGTGATTCGGCGTCCTGGGTCTGCCCAAATAACAGTGTTTCATTCGCCTTACCCAAACCCACTGTTATGCATGTAAAACGGAACGTACAGGGATAGGAGGGAATGCGCACTCTTGTTCACGAAAGAAACACTGCTACCAGCTTCCGCCACAATGCCTAAGAAGCTAAAGGGGATACTCAAAAAGGCTTCAGGCATGCTACCAGAAGGTTATTTTGACCAGTATGTTTATAGGACACTGAAACGTACCAATATACAAAGTCGAAGTGCCCAAGGAAAGCTAGATGTTTGGGTAGGTAAGCTAGTCACCATATTTGTATGCGCATATTACCTGCTGCAATCCCCTACGAGAAAAAAAAAAGGTTAGACCGATTTTCGCGATGATTCTTGGAGCTTACCATCACTGGGCCATTCATTGCGGCCACGAGGATCTTACTATGACTGTAGACTGGAAAGAGCTGGAGAAGCGTATCCAATGGGGATGTATTCAAAGGACATACGCGCTTGTCCGCAATCTATAGATGTCCTTGCAACCCCGCCCAGCAGAGCACCTCGCACGCTGTATTTTGCAAGACCACCGTCCCCATCATCGCCACGGTCCCGTACATTTGTTCCTCTGATCAAAATGTAAAGAATTGGAATTACAACAAAAACAAGGTCTCACGAGCAGAACCATTTCCCATTGCCTTGAACGATAGTCACAAGAACGTCGGGATTTTTGTCAACCTCACGCAAGAAATTCGCAAGTGCATCGTAGTCATCTCGAGTAAGAGCGTTATAGGATTTTGGGCGGTTCAAGGTAATCGTAGCAATAGGGAGAGATATGTCCAAAAGTACAGCCGACATGAAGGGAGAAAGGAATGAGGCACTTACCGGTTGAACTTGCCTCAAGTTAACCGGCCAGAAATTGACCCACTTATTCCCGCCACATATTCTTGACCTCCATGGCTGCATTCTTGATTTCGGATGAATTGGGAGGCATCAAGAGACTTTCTAGCACAAATTATTCTCTTCAAACACTTCTTCAAGCTCCGGTTAACCCTTATCCGGTCCAGGCTCTTGCATTGAACGGAGCCCATGTTCGTTGATCACTTCCGGAGAAAAAAGTTTTGTTCAATCCCACAAACAGGTCGCTACTGGTTCCGCCAATGGATCTCTATCTGTGTACAATCTTCCCGATAATGATGAGCTTATCGTTTCGCCTGTTTGTGGATTGACCCCTCGCCCTTTCAAATCTACGCATCGTTTTGTTGGAATGGCCGTAACAGAATCGTCGGTTCTCCGTGCCTCTGTCCTAAGTTCTCTCATAACACAACACATAGCTCTGTTCTTTCATGTTCCAATGCGGGAGTTCTCTCTCACTCCAACATCGATTCATCCCCAGATGCTCCCATACAACCTAACATTGGTCATGTTCCAATTCGTCTAACTGACTGGAAGCTCTCAACCGATGGCCAATTCTTTATATGTGGTGGAGATGAAGTATCTCCCTCTGTATGGAGTGTAGAAGACGTTCTTGCTTCTCAAGGACCTTCTACTACAGGAAAGCGAAAACGAAAGGACGATCTCGAGGCCGGAGAAGTTTGGCGTGCTAAAAATGTGAGTGGTACAGGTACCTATGTTGCTTATTGATTTAATAGACTTTCAAGGTTCCTAACGACAGCCTTGGTTTACGCCAACCTATTCGAATCAACTCGTTGGATTTTGTCTCACCTTCCGTTAGCAACAGACATAACATTGTCGTTGGAACTCAACTTGGTGATGTCAGGAGATACGACACCAGAACTTCCAAAAAGGAAGTATCACGGTGGCAGAATGTTTGCGCAAATGGAGTAAAGCTAGTCAAGACAGGCGTGGCTGAAAAGTTAGTTCTGACTTTTATGTTCTCTAACTCGGTCTTCATCCTTTCTCTAGCCAATTATTTGTTGCAGATGCGACTAATGGTCTTTCGTCCATAGACATGCGGACAGGACGCGTTATGTATACCTACAGAGGTGGGCAACATGTGCATCCTTGGGTTTCCCGTTTGATTCGGTGCCCAGGTATCGCAGGAGCAGTCACTTCAATGGCAACATCGTCTGACCCTAACTCTTCCCTGGCAACTACATGTCTAGATCGATACGCTCGCATTCATTCCGCACCTCCGCCTCCAGAAAGGGCGAGTGATCAGCAACCTGCAAGAGGCGACACCAAAGAGAAGGTATACACAAAGGCCTTACCAACTTGTATCATTTTTGAAAGAATTATTCATACGGAGCCTCAAGCAGAAGCAGAGAACGATATTTGGGATGAGTTGCAAGCTGTGGAGGACAACAACAAACAGCGAAGCCAGAAAAAATAGAGATTCTAGGCTACATGATATTACTCCTACCTATCATAAATGTACATACAACAGATATTATATGGCCTTCAATGTTGGAATAGTTTAGACCTAAATGGACAGTAATGTTCAAACTCTACGATCCAATTCTTGGGAGCCCTGACTCTTACACATTTCCAATTTCGCTTGTCCAGCTATGAGCTTCTTCGAAGCCATTGCGACCGTAGTTGTAGTCCATTAGCGCTTGCTGGATTTCAGCTCTTGAGGTCATGACGAAGGGGCCATATTGAACGACGTCTTGCTCGAGAGGCATCCCGGCTACAACGATATAATCCGTATTATCGCTTACAGCAGAGATTTTGATTCCATTTTGCTCTTTATCGCCGGTGAGGACCAGAGTGTGAAATTCAGGATATACCGTTGGGTCGTCTCCGACTTTGATGGAGCCGGCCATGGCTGAAGAAGCGATCAGAACAAAAGTCAAGAAAAAAAAAACATATGGAACTTACTATAAATGAATGTTGTCCATCCAACAGCTGCGACGCATGTTAGTTTATAGTTGGGGGTTGCATTTTCAGACAAAGGCTTACGGATTTCTTGGAAGATTGCCTCTTCGGGGTTAGCCTTATCCACTTGGATATGGAGATACCAGCAGCCACCTTGTGGAACAACAGGTGACTCTTCTCCATAGCTTTTCCCAGAAAGAACCTTGATCGTAGTGCTTGGGAAGGGCCGTGCGACTGGAAGTCTGTAAATACAGTTGGCTGTTAGAGGTGTCATGGGAAATCGGAACGGAGTGGAGGGCGTACTGGTCGGCAGAATACTCTTGGTAATCAGGTTCCATCATCTTTTTATCCTTGGGAATGTCTATATCGAGGAGAGACTTGTTAGAAAAAAGAAAACAGGGGGCTTAATGAGTTTAGGACCAATCCACTCACCAATCCAGAGCTGCATCCCGACTGGGTCTGGCGCGTCGGGTGTTGGCCAGAAAGGCATTTCAGCGTGGATGACACCCTTTCCCTTTGTTATATATTAGTATATATGTATATTTTTTCTCGATGGAACTGAAGCTTACGGCTGTCATGAGCTGGATGCCACCTTCAGTGAGGGTGCCTTTGTGACCCTTCGAGTCTTCGTGTTTAGTATTCCCTTTGATGACATAGGTGAACGTCGCTTGTCCACGATGCGGGTGGTCTGGAAAACCAGCACCCCTGGGAATTGTGAAATGGTCAAGCATCAGGAAGGGCGTGTAGTTGCGCAGAGCTGGTGTTCCTATGGATCGTCGGACGCGGGCTCCTGCACCTTCAGGCGTTTCGATGGCAAGAACCTGAAGCAATTTATTATTATTACCGGAATCAAAGCCAGAGCAATAAAGAACAGAGCGCACCTTTTTGATAACACTACGGGAGATCTGTGAGGCCATGGTAGTACAAGTGGGGATTTTGTTGGCAGAAGATGGACAAGGGGCCGACTTAAATAGTGAAAGATATGGCCAACTGAGTAAGATTGACAAATGTTGTACGACGAGGAAAATGGAAGGCTGACTCAGCAGCCTGTGAAGACTATTTCCCTTTTGGGACTTGGTTGAGTGATGAGAGCAACGGACATCCCCGGACCACCGGCCAATGCGCCGAGGAATGCTCTGAACAGTCATGGTTTCTTTCTCAGCCCTTCTGAATCTATGTCAGTGCATGGTACTGTGTCTTGGACAGTGTGTAAACTGGCTTACATTTAGTTTGCGATGGAAGGTGATCAGCAAGGTCACTCAGGTTAATTAAATGTCGAAGTATTGGGCGAGTCAAGGTGTAGTTGAAAGTACAAGTTTTCGTGAATTCACGTAATGCCCAAATGCCATTCAGGCAGTGGCATTGGTTGGTCTCAAAGTATGGAAGTAGTCTCCCAGAGTCACTGAAGAGCATGCAACTTGCACCGAACAGTCATGGCGTCTTTCCGTGCTCTAGACCTTGAGCTGCAGCGTCTTGAAGATCTTGTGACTGGCCTACCATCGAAAGAGAAAAGCAAGTCCGCCCCAATAAACGACTCCTTAGATTCTCTGCTGGCCAGTCTTCAGAGTTTGAAGGACACTTGTGATACCCCCGACTCGGATCTTCCTACGCTCCCTCTCCTTCAGCTTGCAAACACCCTTGAAACAACCAAGAAGAATGTAGATTCTAGGCAAAAAGAAATATATGCTTCAATGGCACGTGTTGGAAAAACTATCGACAAGGTATGGTAAGCCAGATATCCCACAATTTCAAAGGCTCACGGAGAGAGAGCAGACCTTCGCTTCACCATTACCATCCTATCCGCACATATTTTCGTCTAAAGAGTCTTCATCTGCTCTCGATAGAACAGTTGCGTTACACTTTCTCCGGACAGGCGAATTCGACCTTGCCCAAACATTCCTCGAAGTACGACTTTCACGTCCTCTCAAATAAATTTCTGGTATTTAATAGACATTAGGAATCTGGAACGCATGTATCACCCCATCTCCGTGCTAAGTTTCTTCAGCTGCACGAAATCCTGCAAGCTCTACGGCATGAGGACACCGCTCCGGCGCTCCAGTCTGTACCTTACACTCCCTGCCAGTGTGCCTGCTGATTTTTGTTTGAATAGATGGGTTGCTGAAAATAGAGAATTCTTAGATTCCCGATCTTCGTGCCTCGAGTTCTCCCTTCATCGCTCCCAGTATCTTCGAACCCTCCTTTCTCCAACCTCTTCTGGTCCCGGAGAAGCGATTCTATACGCCAAGACTCATTTGAGCCGATTCATGCAGCAATATCCAACTGACGTGCAACGCCTTATGGCATGCATTATCCACTTACCTCTCGAGAGGATGCAGAATTCACGATACAAGGACTTGGCATCGCCCGCTTTGCACGAAGATTTACAACCTCTCTTCGCAAAAGTGTACTGCGCAAGTCTTGGCCTGGGTAGGCAGGTCCCTCTGCAGGTAGTAAGCGAGATTGGCGGAGGTGGTGCTCTTTCGCGAATCGAAAAGGGTAAGAAAGTTCTCCGTGATTCGAAGAGTGATTGGAGTCGACGAGAAGAACTCCCGGTTCGTTTCGCCAGTGCTTATCTCCCCTACGTATCTGATTCTTATGCTTTAGATCGAAATCCAACTGCGTCCGGAGAACCGATATCATTCTATTTTTTCTTGCCCAGTTTCGAAAGAACAGTCCACTGTTCACAACCCTCCCAAGATTCTCCCGTGTGGGCATGTTATTTCCTCAGATAGTCTCAAGAACCTAAGCAAGACTGGGGGGTGAGTCGCTCTTCCAAATGAATACCGACGTCGAATAACACACTTCAACCAGCCGGGCAAAGTGCCCTTACTGTCCGACAGAATTTCAAGCGGTACAGGCTTTTCAGCTGTATTTCTAACACTCCGATGGAGTAGGAATGACGCGGGACCGTGTTCATCCTTCACGTGCGGGAGAAGTC
Source organism: Flagelloscypha sp. PMI_526 (assembly GCA_021399455.1). NCBI lineage: Eukaryota > Fungi > Basidiomycota > Agaricomycetes > Agaricales > Niaceae > Flagelloscypha > Flagelloscypha sp. PMI_526. The sequence goes on from JAJTUO010000002.1 coordinate 811,308, forward strand.
GGCTGGCACCGGAATGTATATAAGAGCCACTTGTAAATTACCACCATGAACTCCATATTTTTCTCGATCCATTTATGCTGTCTGTATTCGCCTCAGCTCGGAAGCCTGTAATTTTGAAGAATTATCTTCGATATTCCTTTTCAACTGTTGGTACTACACGACATCGTCCAAAGCTCGTTTTGCTTGGTGGAGGTTGGGGCGGGTATGAGATTCTACGTAAGGTTGACAAAAAACTTTGGGACGTGACAATTGTGTCTCCCTCAAGTCATTTCAATTTCACGCCATTGCTCGCTGGGTAGGCTCTGTTCACCAAGTGTTTCAATTCTTTAATAGAAGCTAACGTTTAGCATTCTGAAGGTGTTCAGTTGGAACACTGGAGTTTAGATGTGCAATAGAACCTGTGCGTGTTATTGTTTTCTATTCTCTTCGACTTGTCAATTTAATTCTGAATAGATTAGACGTTATACTCCCGATGCGGTACGCCTGAAGTCTCGCTAATCAGACGTGGTTAGCGTACCTACTATTGAACTTGCCAGACAGCTTACCAGGCTTGGTGCGATAACATAGGTTTGCTAACTCCTCTATTGAAGATGTGCCATAAAGCTGAACCTTTCCTCTAGATTTCCAACGGAAGACGATAGAATGCGTGGGTCTTTCCGCTCCTCATTCTATTGACACATCCCCAACATCTTCCACAATAGATGCCCGTGTCGCCTCCACCAGGTGATCATCCTTCAAAATTTAAACTGGAGTATGATAAACTGGTCATTGCTGTCGGTGCATACTCCCAAACATTTGGAGTTCCCGGGGTAAAAGAGCATGGGTTCTTCTTGAAGGATATTGCAGACGCTCGAAAGATTCGCTCTAGGATTCTTGAATGTATATACCCCTCCTTTCCCATACCCTTCACCCCGTTTGATATTCAAAGAAAATTTTAGGTTTCGAGCAGGCAAACTCGCCGCTTCTTTCAGACGTGGAAAGGCGAAATTTGCTTCATTTCTGCATTGTTGGTGCGTTTCCAAGGTTGTGTTTATGCTTTTTCTATATCTAAAATATTTCGTTGAAGGTGGTGGACCAACTGGGACAGAGTTTGCCGCTGAGCTGCACGACTTGTTGCATGAAGAGATCAAGAAGCATTATCCTAGCCTCGCGCGGATGGCACGAATATCTCTTTTCGACGTCGCACCGAGCATTCTGGGTAGTTTCGATAAGAACCTTGTCCAGTGAGTTGTTTTTTTTTTCCTCCTGTAATGAATATAAGAAAAGCTGACAAATGTTGGCAAGATATGCTGAGAAGACTTTCGCTCGAGAAGGCATTCACGTTCTTACTTCACATCATGTGGAAAAGGTAGAACATGTGAGTGCATTGAGAGTAACCTTTGACGGAGCCCCGTCTCATTTGATCCTACAGGGAAAGTTGTTTGTGAGAGAATCGGGAGAAGGTAAGAGGAAACACATGTTCTATCCGGTTGACCTCATATGATCTCGCCCAGTTCCGTTCGGTCTTCTCGTTTGGAATACAGGGCTCGCACCCAATCCTCTGATTCAATCTATCTCTCAGCTGAAGAAAGACGAGAGAGGTGGAAGGTCCTTTTCTATTTAGTCAAGGATGGTGAAGGCAGATATGCTAACTTCTACGTTTCTAGATCAATCGCTGTTGACAAACACCTGAATGCTCTCCGACACGATGGCACTCCAAACGAGGACGTATTTGTTATCGGTGATGCGTCCATTGACACCACCCAGATTTTACCAGCGACAGCTCAAGGTACGATCCATCGCAATTTTCCTATTCTTCATCAGACTCACATAGGAGGCATGTAGTGGCCAATCAGCAAGCCAAATACCTCACCAAGAAGCTAAACAAGTTGGTCAAGGGCAAACCTTCCCCAAATGAATTTGAGTTTCATTCACAGGGATCTCTGGCGTATATCGGAAATTGGTACGTATTCCGTCTTCTTCGATCCGATCTAATTCGTATAGTTTAAACGCTGACCCTGTTTCCAGGAAAGCGATCTACGATGGCCCAAGCTCCAATAACACGAGGGTAAGTCAAGAGACCGGTAGACTTGCGTGGCTGCTCTGGAGGAGTGCATATTTCACAATGACGTTGAGTGCGAGGAATAAGATTCTTGTTCCAGTATATTGGTGAGTTTTAACTCGTTTACCACCCCTGAGGATGTGAGGTTTCATATCTCGTGTCTAGGTTTTTGAACTGTAAGTTGACGAGGCGTTTTTCTGCGTGGAATCTTGGCTGATTAAAAGCAGGGATATTTGGAAGGGACTTGACTCGGTTCTGATAGAATACGAATGGCATTCTCTTCACTGCTTATGCAGTGATTTAATAATACAAATAAATGCAAGTTAGAGTCCGGGAATTGCTGTGGAATGTAGTAGGTCTGGCCGTTTACGAGTTCCGGTAATAGTACAATTGGATGTGGTTTGCGTGCGGGAAAAGTACATTGTAAGAAAAGCAGAAAATGATGAGGGAAACAGCATGATAAATCCATGTGGCGGAAAGAGCATGAGCATAGTAATAAATTCATAAGAGTCAGTGACTCAGTTAAAGCGAGTCATACTCGCACCCTCCAAGACTGGAAGGGATGTTTAAGAGCAGTAAAGGCTCGAGAAATTCGGGAGGTTTTGGGAGATTCTGGATTAAAGTCAGCATGGCCGGTCTTAATTAGAAACAAAAGAAATTATGTACCTTTCGCACCCCAGGCAGGCGAACTTTTAACGGAGAGAGAAGATCCAGGTCCAGACCTGGCAGAATGAGACCTGCTCAATTCGGAGGAGGAAGCCCTAGAAGACATCTGTTCGTGGTAGCTTTCTCTTCCTCGTTTCATGTCGAACAGGATCTGGCGCCAGATGGGATCCATGTCGGTGGAAACTTCGACTTTACCACGATTAACGCCGACATGGGACTTGTGTACGAAGGAGCTGGGATCAGGTGTTGAGATGAGCGACCGTAGGCTGCTTGCGCCAGAGTTAGAACGTTGGCGGGTCGCTAGGGGGATGAGTTATGTCAGCCAGAGAGGCGGCGAGTGAATGAGGTGAACGTACGTGGAATAGAACCCAGGCTGGTTTTAACCACATGTGCAAATTTAGTTGCGTCTGCGTCGCTTTCGAAGAGGAGTCCAAAGCGACGGCTCTAACAATAGAGAGTAAGATAAAGTTACATTTAGAGTAAAAAAGGATTTGGACATACCCTACCCTCGAAGGTCTGGAAGAAGGGCTTATCCTCGCGGTAAGCCATGTCTGCCGGTGCTTTGAAAATCCAAAGTAGACGATTGTCTGACTGGTCGAAGAGACGGAACCAGTATTCTGGTTTTGCGTCTGGATTGCTCAGGGGGACTGTGGTCCCAAAGCAAGCAATGCCCTTGAGCTGGGAATAGGTCCAGTCATCCTCTGATGTTGAGTTGAGAGGGGAGTGGTAAAGTCGTGCCACGGCCAGGACGCTCTGCGCTGGAGTAGCCATTGGTGTCGTTGAGGTAGGAATGAAATGGGTATCTAAGAAGGGAGTTAGAGGCTAGAGCCTGGCAGCTCTAAGCGAAGGGCTTAGAGAATATAACTGTCCCGAGAGAGAGATCCTGAAGCCACATGCAGACAATGAGGCAATGACGGTCTTCTACGATCAGAGGGTTGACATTTGACTCTCTTCCTCGATGGATAGCAAGAGGTCATGCCACTAAAACACCTTCCGATCTTTCATCGAGGAGGGCCAGTCTTGCTCCGGTGAGTGGTCTGACTCGCACAGAAGTGCGTCCTGGGATGAGACGACATAAACATGCCCATTCGTCCAATGCGGTACGAAAATGCATTGCGTACTGGCCTCGTAAGGAAACGTGTAAAACATCGGCGGTCTTCAAAGAATGTGTGGTAAGTCGCAGGTCAGGGCCGGAGAAGTGAAGTTCGGAGTCTAAATGTGGAGGGAGACCTGGACGGTAGGAGATACCGATTGGTCCAAAAGTGTGTTTATCGCGCAGGAAAATAAGAAAACGCCACAATTGGATTACGCAGGTCAGATTCCACCTAATTTCTGAATCGGAAACGCTAGGATGAAGAGGAAGAGGGATCATGTAAATGTCAGCGGAAGAAGCTTGCCAGGGTGCTGGTAGCTTGCCTCTGAGCGGAATTATCCATGCTCGTCTGGACTGCGGTGGAATGGGTGATATAGTGGCCGGAAAAATGGGCGCATACACGGGAAATTGCGAACCGGTTGGAGATGGAAGCAAAGGAATGTACGGCGAAGTGTGAATATGCGGCTGCCGAGATGTGAGCGCACAGGCAGGAAGAGTCGTGAAAAAGGCTCACTAACGGAATGGAAGAGATGAGGTTTAGATCATGTCGAGGCAGTGACTGTCTCTTGTTTCGTAGGGATACGGATGTTTGATGAGCGAATATGGAAGGGATAAGGGAGGCAAAATCTGAGGATGGGAACGCGTCAAGACTAGGCGAAAGTTCCTCATCTAGGGGAGGTGTTCCCCATGGCAAGATAACATTGTTTTCTGACTCTACAACAACTTCACACCGGGGTGGTTGATGAAACGCGTAGACAATTGCTTGGGTTTGGCCGAGAAGCTCGTTCGACGCGGCTGATGGTGTGTTCCAAAGAGACTGATTCTGACCAAGGACAAGGTTACTTGCTAAAGAAATGTCTTGGCTCCTGGATGATTTGCGATCTGAAGGATTGTACGAGTGAACGGTGATAGCTGCACCGTCTGCGCGAGGCATGGATGCCGTCAAAGAACAATGGAACCCACGTATCCCCGACGCAGTCACACTTTTTTGTCTGTTGAACCCGCACTACGATGATCGCGTGGGATGGATTTGAGTAGTTCACTCATTGGAACCGATATCCTTCCTGCTCAGCTATGCAATCTCTCCGCGAATGATGTTGCTCTTCTCGACGCTGTCATTGCACGTGCTGGCCCTGCTGCCACCACGTTCCTCTCCATTTTCAAGCCGTACTCTGAAGTGCTTACGGAACATGGACTGGACCCGCAAGAGACTTATTATTATGACAAATTGCTCAAACTTGGTCTTATCAAGGAGTCTACGTGGCAGCAGCGATGGCTTCGCGTCAAGTCGCGTCAAAAACCGCTCACTTCTCAGCCAAAGAAGCATATACCCTCCCGCCCTTCACCTCCGGTATATTCTCACGCAGAAGAGACAGATGATCTTTTTTCGGAAGCTACTACGAGTCGCGTCCCTCAATATCATGCGACTTCCAAATTCGATGACACTTCCATCGACGATTCGGAACTGTTACCTTCTGCACCTATCGTTCAACACACTCCTCTCTTCCCTCCAGCTCATCGCACCCAACGAAGGATTGGACGCTATGCTGCGTCTGACCAGACGGACGACGATGTGCTCCGTACCAAACCGCCCTCGTATCAGTCCAACGACCGAGGTACTGAGACTGCCTCTAGCTCACCCTCTCTCCATGTAAAAAAGCTTCCTGTCAGCCGCCCCACGAGACTCTTCCTTGCCCCTCCAGATCCTTCCCGTATTCCGCCTTCTAATCAGGAGCGGCGTGGGAGCATACTTAATGAGGAAGATGCATGGAATAAAGTCAAAATTGTACGCGACGAGCAGATAGCGGTACAATTCTATGAGGATCGCTTGACAGAAAGGTGTTGGGATGTTTGGAAACAAGGGGCCCTTTGGATTCAGGTGAGTAAATGGGCCCAAAAATTTAGTGGTACTGAACGTTGTTTAGCGGACTGTTATGCAAGTCGCGGCTGCAAGAGATAACCTGCTCTTGCGAGCCGCCTTCCAGAAATGGCGAGAAAACACCCTCGAGCGCTTGGCTCTCTATGAACGAGTCGCCCACATTCACAATCGCAGACTTCTTAGACAGGCATTTGCACGATGGAAACAAACTAAGAAAACACGTTATCAGGCTCTTATTCGTCAAAACTACCGTATATTCAAAGCCAACAGAGATAACCGTATTATAGTCTCTGCTTGGCAATCCTGGCGAAGGGTGAACCAGCTCTGGCAGGCTGATCGTCATTATACTATCCAGCTTGCGGCTTCGGCGCTGCACCAATGGCTGAAACGTGCACAGAAAGTGCGAACGATGAAGATCCAAGCAGACCAGTTCTACACATCCGGTTCTGGGGAGCGGGCACTCCGCGTCTGGGACCATTGGCAGAAGATGACAAGTCTTCGACATCGTTTCCAACAGATCCGTTATCAGGTCGACTCCCGTATTCTGCAAAATGCACTACTCGTGTGGCGAAATCGAAGGTCAGTCTCTTGTCTGTGTTCTTTGTGTGGTGAAATGAACGTATGTTAGTCACAACTATCGTGTCGCCGACGCTTCTGCGGATGATCTGGCTCGTAAACATGCGTTCCGACGATGGCAAGGTGCTCTCCAACGTCTTGAGGTGGCATCCCTTCGTATTTACATCTTTCTCCATATTGATTGCTATTACAGTCATTGGATGAACGCCTCCAAGAACACTTGGCTGCACAAGATCGGAATCGCCTCGTTGCTGTTGTACGCGTGTGGAAAGCAAAAGAAGGAGGTCGTCTCCTCGAACGGGTTAAGAAGAGACGTCTGCTGAAGTTGGCATTCAATCTGTGGCGGCTGAGAATGGATAGAATGCGACAAATGCAAGGTAAGATTCAACATGCCTCTCTTCCTCCAACAGTTTTGTTAATTCCTTTTTCTCTAAAGCCCAAGCAACCGATTTTGCCCTCCGAACCAATTCTCAACTCTCCGTTGCTGCTTACAGAGCATGGAAAGATAGACACGCATCGCATAAAAATGCTTTTGCATGTGCTACCCAACATTATAATATCTATTTACGTTATCGGTTCCTGATGCAATGGCGTATCTCCCTTCGGAACCGATTGCGTGCCTACAAGAAGGCGAGGCAATTGTCCACCACATTAGCCAAGAGGAGAGCATTTGAAATGTGGAAGGAGATGTGCAGGCAGAAGAAATTGGAGCGAAATTTGATGTTGTTCCAAACGTTGCAGAAGCGGAGGATTATGAACTGTACGTTGGTGGCCTTTGTATGTGTTGCTCTGGACTAACCTTTTATGCTTGTAGATTGGCGAGACCAAACGAGGCAGCAGATTGTGTACAGATATGCAGAGGAGAGAGTGGTCGCGATGAGTCAAGATGTTTGTTCACCGCGCTGCCCCTTTTTTTGTGAAAGTTTTGGCTAATATTCTTTGTTCAGCGAATCGTAATGCGAGCTCTAAGGCGTTGGACTGAGCGCGTTATCGAAGGTGAAGCTCCGCGAGTTAGAAGTTGGTCAACAAGCCGATGCTTTCTTGATGAAGTGTGTCTCAAACGATATCAATCGAGAACGTCCCCTTATTGTTAATCCACTCTCCCTCACAGACGCGCCTTTCGTAAATGGAATGCATTGCAACAAAGGCATGTTGAAGAATTCCGGCTTATGGAAAGCTATCAAATTATTAAGCAGAATGGTAAGCCTTGTTTTTCACAAGCAAGATATTTTGCTGATTTATGACCGTCATGATAGAACATGTCCGAAAATCATTCCAGCGGTGGCTTGCTGCCACTCGAGCAGCTCGATATCGACGGGTCACTGCTGAACGGCAAGAAAAGGAAAAGAGGCTCAAATTGCTTCACTGGGCTTGGGACAAGTGGAGGGATCAATATTTAGATGAGAAGCTACGACCGTTGGTTAGTTTACTTTCCCCGTTTATCTACCATATACGTTTGATTAACTCATGATTCGTTTACAGGAAGTGGAAGTGTTGCTACAGACGCAGAAGAACATGCTTTTCCGGGCGTATGGCATTTGGTATCGACAAACCAAGGCAAGCCCACGATCATTTAATTTTCTTTTGGGGATATTTATTCGTATCATAGGCCATTCCTATTTTGACGTTGCGCAACCAGAACCTGAAAGAAAGAGTATGGGCAAAATGGAAGAGTGTGATACCAAGAGCATTGCAAATGCGAGATGCCAAGGAGCAATATCGACAGTATTTGCTTCGTGAGTCCCCCATTCAAGGACTACCTGGACTCCATTTATTGTGTGGATCAGGTGTTTTTCTTCGTGCGTGGCTACAGCATTATAGAACGAGATTAGCTCGACGAGCGATTGCGTACGTTGCTGTTTGGCATGCTTTGATACATGTATTCTAACAATGCCTGTCACATAGACGTGCCCGCCATCTTCGTCTTCCAGCATCTACTAAACTCCGAGAAAGAGCGACGAGTGTTCCTCGTTCGAACGGGTCGAAACGACCAGGATCTAGCACCTCAATCGTTCTCGAGTATCTCAATGGCCTCGTACAAGTCGAGAGATCAGACCAAGCCCTGGCAGGTGGCCTATTCAACGGAACTCCAGTCCAGTAAGAGAGTGGAGATCGTCTGCTGTTCCTTCTCTGCGGAGCATAAGTCCAGCACGGTCGATGGCGAGCGCACCAGCTCAAGCAACAACCTTTTCTCGTGATAGAGTCGACCCAAATCGAGATGATGAGACTCTCGCTGAGGATAGTACTGCTGGGAGGAGTCGACTGTGGAGAGAGCTACAAGAAGTAAGAAGGAGAGAGGCGCCCAAGGTCGTTGCACTCACGCGACAAAGGTTTCTGATTTTGGCATTGTGTTTGCTTTCATCCCGGCTTTGTACAACTTGCTTTGAGAGTATATCCTTATTAATTAAATTATTCATGATGAGACGAAATATTGCCAGCCTGTCCAACGCGCAATGACAAAGTAGGCTGTTGTTGGGACGAGGAAGAGGATAAAGTACTTGTAGTGAGTGTCATTGGTGAGCATGTCAAGAATCTGGATACGCGTCTAGCAAGGTAGCAAATTGAGGTAAATCTACTTACAGCAATATCAGTGGGTTTTATAAAGAGTCCCCCGAAAAGCGCATAAGTCGAGAGGAGAAAGAAGCCTGCGGTTCCCGCAAAGATGGAGGTTGCAAGGAGAGAAGCCATGCTTACATCACCCGACGCCCCCTAGCTTCGCGACCATGAACTCTACACCTCCTGAAGACCCACGACAGCATGAAGTAGAGACTGCTGAACCAGAGCGCGCTGCGTGTGTCGCGTTTTCTATGTTGATTTATCTGGATGATCGTCTCATCCTTTCAGCGAGCAGGAATATGAACCTTCATCCCAATTGGAAGCTGAGGAACCTGAAGAACCTGAACCAGAGATGAATTTGGATCTCCCCGAAATCTCGTCTGGACCTGATCTGAGCTTTTCAAGTATTTTTGCATCTGCTTCTAGGTGAGATCTCTCTCGACGCGTTAGTAACTATGGGCTCAAGAGAACGAACGTATGAAGTGCTAGCCCAACAACGACATCGATGCGTGAGAAACGCGCGTCCTAATGTACAGAAGTTAGCTGAGGAGAGTGCGAAACTGAATGAGGAACTGAGGGCGATGACTGAAAGAATAGAAGCTGCTGAGCGGCGACGAGCTGAGATTGAGGCAGCAAAGAAGGCAAGACTGGCACCAAAGGAGCAGTCCATTCTTGAGCCCCCATCATCGTGATTGAGCAGATTTTGTGACCAAGAGCGGATGGTAGCGCCAGGACATGTATCATTATAATTCGATTTTGAGAAGGAAAGAAGAAATATTTGATTATGTAAATGATTATAAGCGTTCCGTATGAGACTGTAAAAAGTTGGAGTGACGGAGTTGTTGGCAGGCGTCTCTCCCTCGACCTTCTTTCGTCCCACCACCTTCTACACAGACTCACACCAGACCACTATGGCTGCTCGTCGTCCATCTGACCGCAGGGGCTCAGTCTTTCTCGCGACGAGGGTCTATTGACCCACAGAAGCTTATCCGTATGGACCAGTAAGTTTCTCCCCGCGTGGGGCGGAGTGCTGGCGTCCTAACACACACTTACTCTGCACCCCCGCAGTACGGATCAGCTCGCTGGGTCGACGGACTTCAATGTTGTCTTTGTTGGTGCGGGCAATATCATGTTTGGTAAGGCGTTGTAGCTCCCAGAGTGTTCCACATTTCAACTTTTCCGTGACGCCAAGGTTCTCCTGAGGGCCCGTGGAACCACTCTTTCCGCCTCGAGCAGTATGTAGTGTTCTCATCTCAGAGGTCTCTTTCCGTGTTCTGATCATATATATTTTGCTTTCCCCAGTAAACTTGGTCCTCGACTCAAAGTCGTGGCGCTGATTGACCCCGCGATTGAACGTGCTGCGAATGTCCTGCAGAAGAAATGCGATTCTTTCGTCAAGTCTGCATACGAAAACACGCGTGTCTTTAAGACCATCCAGGACTTTATTAAGAACATGTCCCCCAAGGACATGCCCAAAGCCATCATCGTTGGCAGTCCTCCCATGTTCCGTGGAACTCTCAAGTCTGGCCGTGACATTGAAATGCAGATTCTTAAACACTTCCCAGGCGTAGCCTTGTTCATTGAAAAGCCAATTGCCACCGGGCCCCAGGAAGAAATTCAGGATGGATTCAAGATCGCGAAGATGATCGAGGATACCAACACGGTATGCTCTGTCGGGTAAGTGGTTTTTGAGGCGCTCAACCGGATGAATATATTCTGATTATAAATCAGATACATGCTGCGGTACCTCCGTGCTGTCCAGCAAATGAAACAAATTCTGATTGAGAATAACTTGACCGTCATGGCCACCATCGCTCGCTACGCTTGTGCTTACGAAGCGATTGCAAAGATTGATTGGTGGGACAAGTCCAAGAGGTTTGTTTGTTTAACCCTATAATTTTTGTCGTTACTCAAAGGGCTCCGCTTTAGCGCTGGTCCCGTCATTGAACAGGGTACCCACTTTTGTGACCTTTCCCGTTATTTTGGTGGAGAAGTTGACATCTCAAGTGTTGTGGCCCATTCTTTGGAGCACAATGAGAACGCTGGTTCCCTCAGCAAGTTGTCTGTCGATGAGAGCAAAATCCCTCCAGAGAATAGGATTCCTCGTGTCACTTCAGCTTCATGGAAGTACGAGAGCGGCGCCGTCGGCAATTTCATCCATGTCGTCGCTCTCCAAGGAACCAATTACAGTTGTGAACTTGAAGTTTATGCTGATGGCTACTGCTTGAGGTATGTCTGCTTAGCTCGTTTTCCTCCATCCGTCCCTCTTATCCCGGTTCTCCAGGCTCGTCGACCCTTACTCTCAGCCTGTGCTGTACGTTCGCAAACCAGGCGATGATCACGACCAAGTCTACCGTTTCCCCAACGATGATCCCTTCTTCTCTGAGGTGTCCAATCTCATCGACATTATCGAAGACATTGAAGAGAACCCCGATGGTGCTCAGATTTTGAGCAGTTACGAAGGTAGGATTATTCAGACACTACTGTGCAATAGAAATGCTCACTCTTCTCTTTCTAGATGCAGTCAAATCTTATGAACTTACTTGGGCCATTCGTGTGGCCAGTGAAAAGTCGCGTGCTGAAAAGCTTGCGCGCTCCGCCAAGTAAAAGCGTTCCCGGTCGATTCATTACATGGCACATCGAGTAATCATATAGATACTAGACTTATGGGTTTCGTTTACGAATCTGCATCGACTGTTTCGCTCTTTGCTCGCTTTGCTTCTGATAAATCCTGAGTTTCAGAGTCTGCTTTCCGCTTCTTCTCAGCTCGAGCTTTTGCCCTTTTAGTAGATGTGTCAAAATGCTCTTTAAGATGTACTTTGAGAGTCGGCATGTTTTTTTGTGTTTCATCACATCGCCAGCAAACAAGGTCCGATTTCAGGAGTGGCTCGTATGTTTTGGGTTCTAGAGTAGCCATCTACACATAAAGTTTTGAGTTAGAGAACAAGAAAGATCCGCTTTGAGAACTACCTTTTGATAATAAGTGGAATGTGCATCAAACCATCCAAGAACATCATTGACATCAAGGAAGAAACCGAGTTTAGGATGGAATGAGTTATAGTGTTTCTTGTGCTTTAATTTGTCAGAAACATAGTCGTCTGAGATGATATGGAGGTGGATGTGACTGAGGATTAGGTTATCAGGATCTGAACGAGTATAGGGAATAGTAGATAGAAACACACTCCATGGATGGGACTATTTTCAGAGCCAAAATGCATTAGGCAAGCGGCTACATAGAGAACAAGAGTGAGATAGAACAAACCAGCATGAAAACCCTTTCGTATCGGCCAAATCCATCCATACAATCTTTGCATTTCCTTCTCAATTTCTTCACATACTAGAGATTACAAGTAGAGATTGAACTTTCCCAAAAGCGCCAAAGAAATATCATCAGGCCACACTACCTTCGTTTCCTGAATCTCTCAGAGCCTCAATAACTTTCTTCGCGTGTTCTTTGTCACCTTTCAACAGATTTCGTAAACTTGAAAGGTCTTTTGCGTCCGCGCCGAAGTCAAGGCGAGGTAGTACGAGAAAATGAAAGTGCGCTTTAGGAAACGCGTCAAAAATAACAATGTTGGACGCGTTGTGTGAGAACAAAACGCTAGATGGCAGCTTCGATGGGTCTGTTTGCGCGTATTTGCGGAGGATTGTTAGGTTGGAAGACATGCTAGCTCGTGTTGATGGCGGGAGGAACGGAGTCAGAGATATGATGGCTCAAACATTGTTCAATGAAGTCACGCACTCTGCTCGTCGGTTTTTGGGCCTAGCCCCTCCTTGTAGAAAGTCAAGCTGGCAGGATCGCTGTGTTTGAGCAACCGCAAGTACCACCAGCGACCGAGTACCCACCTTACATTCGAACTTAAGGCGCAATTCGTCCACAATTGAGTATTTTGAACCTCAAAGTGATTGCCATACTGCATACATTACATAGATCAGTTAGATTATTAGTGTTGAACCCTCATGTCTTTACGGCTCTCGACCGTGTAACTCTCGTCCTAGTCTGAGCTTTGGGTACCTCAGGCTCGCTCTGCACCTCTTCCTTCACTTTCCTTGTTCTTGATACCCTGACCTTCACACCCTCACTCTCACCATTCTCTTTCTCTCCACCTTCTATTTTCTTTCGCCCTTTCGTCGTACGAGCAGGTGCTGGTTGTTCGTCGGGAACTATTATCTCGTCTTTGGGTTTTGCTTTGCGACTGGTCCGAGTTGTTTTGACGGGTTCAATAGGCGAAGTGTCAATAACGTCAAGTTCATCCTCATCCTCATCTACAGTGGGGGAAACAGCAGTTTTCTTCGAAGAGCTTGCAAGTTTCCCAGAAGGGTCTAGTTTCTTGCTCCTTGTTGAACGCGGAGCCAGGTCCGGCTCAATTTTTTCTTCCCTCGACGGGTAGTGGCTGCAACTGAAAAAAAATCAGTCATTTTGCCAGTAGATCGTCAGTTCAAGTAAGGTACCGGATTCATTTTGCGCGGAAGTTGTGGGTTGGGGTGTTTTAGACCGTCCTCTCGTCGGTCGTGATGGAGCCAAGGAAGTCTAGCGAAGTGAGGCATTGCAAGAGCAAGTCAAAACATATACATACCGAAGGGGGTTTATTGGATGCTGGTCGAGCCCTGAGAATACGGCCTTTCTTCTGAGCTGTTTCCTCCTCATTCTCTTCCTCATTGTCAGGGATGTGTTCTCCCACCACCGGCGAAGCTTCGTCATCGGCCAATGAAGGCGTGTCTGTAGCTGTCGCTCGCAACACCCTCGACTTCTTTCCCGCATTCCTCGCCTCTGCCTTTGGTACTTCATCCTTCACATCTTCACTTTGTAGGAATTCCCCAGCGCGCTCCATCATGGGACTATGCAGCCCAGTGCGATTATTCTGCGGTTCTGGCCGAAATAAGCTACGCATGCTCTTCATGGCGGGGGTATTCATCCCAGCTGGCACCTTAGAGGTATTAAAAAGTTCTCGCATGCCTTGAAACGAGGGCTTAGCAGTCACCGGAACAGTATCCAAAAATGGGTTTGTGTGGTTCGAGGACGAAGAGGCTTCGGATGTTTCTCTGTCCTCGCGAACATCGACATCCATATCCATAGACGAAATCTTCCTCGACCGTTCAAGCAAGGGCGTACTGGGTTGTAAGCTCTCTCGTCGTTTCACACCTGCCATCGTCTCCTTCATCTTGGCCAGAATGGCACGAGAATCGGGTACGATTGCGTTTGATTCATCGTCATTTTCCTCCTTGATATCAATAATCGAAGGTTTTGTAGGACTGACAGAACCTGGGCGCCGTCGAACGGGAGACATGCCAGGTATCCCAGCAGGTCCAAAGTAATCGTCCTGCTCCATTAATGCACTGCGTCGACGCTGAGATATCGCCTTTCAGGAAAATGAATTTGAAGCAACGGGCAATATTTGGAGGAATACAAACCTTTCGCTCTTCCTTGGAAATACTTTCTCTTTTACGAATAGGGGATTGCAATGGACGGGGTTGATCACGTTTCTCGGGTACAACAATGTCACCTACTTTCCAGTTCTGGGAGGCTTGAGCAAAGATTCGTCGTGGACCTTGAGGGTTTGTACCCAGACTTAGTCGACCACCAGTACCTGAACTTTGGGTACGGGGGAATTGAGGCGTCATGAAGTCTTTACTAAGAGGAGGTGCTCGTTGTGCTTGAGATGGAAGGCTTGCAAGCTCATCCAACTCCTCTTCGTCCTTAGCTATTGGGGTTGTCGTCATCTCGTCTTCGTTCATCGCCTCATCGGTGTTAGTGGCAGCATTATCGACGAAAGGGGCCGTAGGCTGAGGGTTGATAAGAGGCTGAAATATGGGATCTTGGGAAACATACCTCAGCTGAAGCTCTACTGAATGGCCATATCATTCCAAGGCTTTGCCTCCAAGTTCCTCGGCTCCGTTGAGAAGCTTGACCATTCTCTCTCTCATGTTCATGCTCGCCTTTTATGGTATCACCGGAGTTGTCGTCAACAAGCATCCTCACATCCTCGTCATCTTCTAAACTGCGGTCACCACTAGTTGTTGAGCTCCCATCACTTTCACTTTCGGAGGACAAGTTAGTCGTCACAGCGCCCAAGACCTCTTCCATTTCTTCTTCTTCTTCCTGTAGCAGGACTGCACGTTGAGCGCTCTTGAGAAGCACATGCCGGTGTAGAGAAGGTCTCCCAGTTCGACGAGGCGGGGTTTGAGCCACTTGCTGCTTGCTCGGACTGAAAGGAAAAACGATCCTTGACTTGGATGGAGAGATGAGAGGTGGTGGTAAATGGTCCACTTCTTCAACGATGACGAGGTCGCTCTCTTCCTGAACGACGCGTGGGGTATGGCCTTCTACTAGAATGACCTGGTCCTCGTTCTCGTCATTATCCTCTTCGAAAGACGGAGTAGTGACTTGAGAGAGATAGGATTTGGTGGGAGAGCGTCGCATTGGAGACCGAAGAATGTGGAGGTTCTCCTGAGGATGAGGGGATGGTTTGGGCGAGAACACTTGAGCACTCTCAACCAATGACAGTCGAAGTTTCCGGCGGGCGTTAGCTAGAATATAACGCGTGAATAAATCAAATTGTAGTCTGGATCAAAAAGGAATGACATACGCGCAGGCGAGTTATACAGCACCGGCCGCATTTCTTTGGGCGGATAAGAGAATCTAAACCGTTTGTGGTGAATTTCAATTTCGGAATTATTTGCGACAGGAACTGTGATATTTCCAGAACTCGAGCCCAGATCGGGGACTAAAGTTTCACCATCGAGGCAAACGCCACTGCTTCCGATGACAACCAGGAAGGCCTTTCAGGTGTGTGAGTCCCAGTACCTACAACCCAGCTGCTGGCATATCGCACCTTGTGGTCCTCCGAGAAAGTAATCTTGCAATGAATGGGTTCAATGTCCGGATAGAGCAGACGGACGTCACAGCTCTTGTCGGTACCAAACGTAAGTTCGTCTCGATCGACTCCAAATGCGGTGACCACAACACCCCCAACCTTCATGAATGATAGTGTGCCATATTTCCCTAGAATTCTGTTGAGCAAAGAGCAAAAAAGCCACCTCTATGGGCGCGCACCAATTTGGTTTAGTTCCGTCGACATGGTGGTCAAAACAAAAACGGGCGGCAAGGCCAGCTGGCTGTTGATCACAACCTCGTGACCGTGGCTTGAGCGTGTCACCTTATGTCAGCTTATTTGATATCTTGGACAAACTGCTCCCCTAGTTTTGATAGTCGTGTTCGTATATTACAGTGTCTACTTAATACCAGGCCATTAATGGATAAGAGCAAATAGCCCATCGGCTCACTTCCTTTCTATCCTCAATAAATTTCTCAAATCTTCAGATAATGCCTCAGCTGTTGCAGCTAGTCGTGAACTCCCCTGACTCTCCTCCCTCTGTTTCCCTCGATTACGAAGGCCACCCTTCGAGGAGGTTGTTGCCGAAGCACTCGCTTCTTCCGCTTGACGTCGATCAACGTCCGCAACGAGTTGGGCGAAAGAAAGGAAGAGCACTTCAGCTTGGGCCAGAGTAGAGTCAAGCTCTATCGTATTTGAGAGCTCGTTACTGCAAGAAAAAAATGAGGCAGAGTTTGATACGTTGATAGGAAAGAGGACATACCAATACTTGAGAATTTCATCAAACTAGGTAAAACACATTATCAGTTCTAATTCACAGAATCGAAAAACACGATCGTTACCTCGACCAAGTACCGCATAATCATATCTCTATGTGATTCAAGAACGGCTAATGCCACAAACAAGACAAAGTCAATGCTATAATAGTCTGTCCAAAGAACCTCCCATCTAGTGTTGCGCTCAATGAGCGTGTCATGCGGAAAAAGAAGAGAAATCTTACAAACGAAGGATGTCGTCGAAAGGAAATTCACGTTTGAACCAGATCAAAATCCAGCGATAGCAGAAGAAGAGATTAAGCCCATCAACTTTCTCTGTTTGGCGCTTCAGTGACTTGAGCATGGCGACCACAGAGACACGACTTACCTAGGTGTCGATACAGCTCAGGATCCATCAAACCAATGAGTTGTTGCAAGGTTGAAAGTTGTTGTTTCATCCCACTCTGATCACGAAGGAAATTTCGTGTCTATAAAACGAGAGATTTCAGGAACGTATAGCTCAGCCTCTAAAAGCCTCATACCATCCGTTCCATGATCTTGACAAAACACCAAAAAGTCATTTCCTCGTCCGCATTCATCACAACATATAAAGGCGCGCAAAGGTCCGACATTCCTTGTACGTACCCTTGATAAAAATTAGCCAAGCACTTGCAACAGAAATAAAGACATACCAAGCTCTTTGTCGTAGAAATTATATGTGAGAAGTACTCCGCCCACTCTAGAGATATGCTCGTTTGTCGGTGCCTGCGAGCCAATGTCCTCATAGTTAGGAGAGATAGTCGTATATCGAGGTTGGTCTTCCGCCATAGGAGTTGATTCAGGAGTAAGAAATAGTGCTTGTGTTCTATCCGTTCTTCGACAATCAACATCTATCCGATGACGTTCCTGGATTGCAGTCACCGATTAGTCAACGAGTTTAAATGTAAACGCGTGTTAAGAAAATATACCTCGATGACATCCTGCCTCTCAAAAACGTCAGGGACGCCACACCATTCGCTCTTCGTAACGTGATACTCTTGCTTCATTTTCTCCCACTTAGCATCCCTTTGAGCTTGGGTAGTGTCCCACTCAAAAACACCCAATACCATAGGCCAAACAATAGGTCTGAGATCGGCCGTGACGCCTCGTCGGAAAACTTCGCGCTTCATTTCTTCTAGACGGATTTCAGGTTTGCCATGAACATCAAACCAGGAGTCCCACGTCGAACGGTCTAGAGGATGAGAAGGGTCACGGGAAGATTTTGGGGTAGGGAGGTTTGTTGTTGCGTGGAGAAGCTCAAAGACACCCAAGGAAGAAGTCTCCTCTGCCACCTCGCCAGTGGAAGGGATAGTTTCTGCTTCCCGTCGACGTGCTCGTTCGCCCTAATATTCAAAGTGAGTAATTTATGTATAACATTTTAGGAATCGAAAATACCTCTTCAGCAACAATTCTTGACCATTTTGCAAGATATATTCTTGCACTGTCAAACTCACCCACACCACCTTTCTCAACCCATGAACCCCACTGCAAGTCACCATTTACGTTCACAAATGTCTTCACCGGATCGGGCAAATGGGGTACAATGGGTTTTGCCAATGGATGAGATAAAATGTTGTGAGCAGCATGACGCGTTGCCCTCGTCAGATTCGAGAAGGACTGTAAAAGTGCAGTCTTGGATGCTGGTTGATTTGACATGGAACCTAATGAGCTATGAAGAACGGAAGTACGATGAGAATATGGGTTGGGAGGGGAAATAGGAGGTGAGGAAAGAGGTCTAGGTCGTCGATGGGCTGGGACAGGTGAGAATGAGTTTGTGTATGATGATTGCCCCAGGATGTCATCAACAGCATCATCATCAAAAAGTTGAGTTGAATGTGCTTCAATATCTGCGCGTGAAGGGTCGACGAGGAAAAGTGTTGGTTGGAGGGTCGAGCGCAGTAAGTGTGCGTAGTTACGCAGTCTTGCCAGAAGGTCTTCGCCTCCCCATGTCTTTGGGGCAGGGGGAGCAACAGGAGCAGGAGGATAAGCATTGACACCTTGTCCTTGAGGTGGTGAAGAATCTGATGAGGATGCTGTGAATGACCGGGATTCGTCGTCGTGGAAATGAAGTGAAGGAAGGGTGTCGCCGTTATTGAGGTTTATAGCAATTGATCCATCTGGATAATAGAGTCAGAAGGCCGATATCATGAAGAGAAGACATCATACACCAAGATGACAAACTAGGTGGGTGAACAATGAGGGAGTATATGGACGTAATGGGGACAGAGAACGCATAAGACTCGGGTCTTTGAAGAGGAAGATCGATGATAACAACGTCTAATACAGGTAAATGCAACGCCCAAGGGACAAATGATTGAGACAGACCGTCTTCTTCTTCGTTGTTATAAGAAACCTTGTCCTCGACTTTGTGGAACTTATCCCATTCGTCTGTGCCTTTCTCGTTCAGCAGAGTCTCCGGAATCCAAGCGAGGAGATACGCTGGGCGAGCGGCTTCCTATTCCATAAAAGTTATTATCCTGAATATTTACAATATCGAAAGACTAACTCTCTTGACAAGGGCGACGAATCCAGCTGCGGATGGAGTCAGCAATCCTGTACAGGAGTGGATGGTGTGGACATACGAATATTGTCTCGAGCGTACGCTGTTGGTTGGACGTACACTTTGGATTTTGCGTAAATCAAAACATGTTTCGAGTCTTCATCATGTCCGTCAGCAGAAGTGGAAGAGCTGGGGATCGGCAGTTGGGTCATCCCCGAATTAGCGTGGGTAATCCAATAGCTTGAGAGTTGTCCAATAACCTGGAGCAACGATACAGCAGAAGGATGGTTTGGAAGAGGCTTGAGAAGCTATCGACGAATGTCAGAACAGAGTATGAACACGTTAGTGTTGGTAGTTCGGAGCAAGCGTACAGCTTCCGCTGACGTTTGGTACTATCACTCACTCTCGCCACCATGTTGTCTTCGACTGCGCGCGGGTCTTCGTCATACTCAAAAGACATCAAACCTAACACGAACTACGTGACACGATACCAGCATCTTCAGGAATTTCCCCATCGACTTAATTTGTACAATTCTTTTCACTAGCGACCGCGACACGCGCTCACATATCTCAAAGCTATGATACACCGCCCATCTACGACGTGACTCTCGAAGAGTTTGAAGTCTCTGCACTCAACCGGTTACGCGTTCTTGCGGAAATTGAGTCCTCCTCCGCGCGAAACCGAACGTGGGATGAGATCAAACAGGTCACCAACGTCCAGTGCGACAAATACCTACCACTCTCGATCAATGCCGCAATACCGGACAAGAATCCCAGTGCGAAGATTTCAGAGCTAGATGTCCAAAGGAAAACGGATGTGCTCGGCCATTTCGTGCTGAGGCTCGCATTCTGCCGATCGTGCGTTTCGTTGACGCGTTTATCCATTCATCTGGCTAAAATTCATCTCAGAGAGGAGTTGAGGAGACGATTTATCAATGCTGAAATGACTTTATTCAAGTTGCGCTATGACTCTGACGAAGTGAAAGAACGGGAGGCATTCTTAAACTCGAGGAACTTCAAGTGGATTCCTGTCTGTTATTCAAGTTACGAGTCTTATGAGACACTGATTTTCGTTTGGTACAGGTTGATGAAAAAGAGAAACAATCTTTCAAAGAGCCACTTATGTCTCTCTATCCTCAAAAACACGATCGAGAGGCTATCTTCAACGCCGACAAATACTTTAAGGTTCATCTACCTTTCTAATCCTCCCCTTCCCGTCCCATTTAACCATTCTGTCTCCAGGTCCCATGGAGGAGAGTCCTTGATCTTGTGGAGAAGAGAAAAGTGTATCTACGAAAAGGTTGGGCGTACGTTCCAAGTCGCGAACACTCAAGTCTGGTGTTCCAAGAATTCAGAGGACTTCTCGAAGCCGAACTTGAGGTATAGATTTCTTTTTATAATATTTCATTTAAACTCCTTTCACTTAGCTATACCTTCTTCCAGAAAACAGCCAAAGCCTTACCGACACTGGATGAAGACAATCGAATTGTCCCCATTCTTGACAACTTGTCTCAAGGGTTCCTTGCTGGTGTACCTAGCCAATGGAACTCGAACCCGGATGAAGATATGGAAGGTATCAGCGCAGAAATGGTGAACGACCTTGCCAAGAAACACTGGCCTGCATGCATGCGATCTCTACACAACAGCCTACGGAAAGACCACCATCTGAAGCACTTTGGTCGTCTAACTTACGGTTTGTTCTTGAAGGTAAGGTCGTATATATCTCCCTAATTTTTCTCATCTCATGACTTGTAGGGGATGGGACTTTCATTGGACGAGGCCATCATATTCTGGCGAAAATCCTTTGAAGGCAGAGTTGACGGAGATAAATTTAATAAAGAATACAAATACAATATTCGGCATAGCTATGGTCAAGAGGGAAGAAAGATGAACTACCCTCCCAAAACGTAAGGTTCCCTTCTCGAAATTTCACGCGTTCCAGCCTTACCCATCCTTCAGCTGCCAGCAGCTCATAATGGGCGACCCGACCCAGCCTGGTTGTCCATACCGTCAACTAACAAACGAAGAAAACCTAAAAACATTCCTCAACATCAATTATGGTCTCAAACCATCCGAGATGGGTGAAATCGTCACCTTGGTCCGGTTCGACCACTATCATGTCGCTTGCACCCGAGTTTTCGAGATAACGCATGGGAGGAAGAAGGGTGACGGTGTTGGAGATGGGGAGAGTGTGACGCATCCGAATCGGTATGCTCAGTTGAGTATCGAGATTGAGAAAGACAAGCTGAGTGCAGCTGAGGCTATGGTTGTTGATTGAACGTTTTGCTACTGTCGTATAAGCGTTTTGTATGATCATTGGGCAGATATATCTCCTTGTTGAGAGAATGGGCGGAAGCCTTTTGGGAAGACTTGTCGGACGTTCACATTAATTCTTGTGGAAGCAAGATATTCCGCATAAGGGGTCCATCCTGAGTCATTATTGTCGGGCTGGAGTGGGCAAGTTCCATCCAGAATTCGTGGTACGCCTATTTGCAATGTCAATTATATCTCTGTGCACGAAGACAGGGGAGGGGAGATAGGCACTTGCCGTGATACGCTCGTCTGCATGGACCAGACATGATTACTACATCCCCACTCCGCAGGAGAATAGGTATAGGCTCTGTATCTCGACTGTTATCGCCGATGAGGAATATGGCTGCTTGTCCTAGTCTACACTATCCTTAAAAAAGTCGACTTGCGGCTAATAGATGAAAACGTACGAAATGGATACTAGGGGTTCAGTTTCACAAACCTCCGAACGATCAACATGGGCCATGAGAGTGTCCTGTCACCAAGTCTGTCAAAACATTCTTTACTGGAAAGAGGTATAAAAACCTTCGTATGATAAAAGTTCACAATCCCAGCATCTGGTTCTGTACAAGTCAAGTCAGCCGCCATTTCATGCCCCGAAGCCGAAACTACGCACCATATTCTGTTTTCCACTCATCCCATTTTGGACTTTCATCTTCGGATGAATTAGAATAAACCTCCCCCCAATTTACATCCGCTACGGCGCGCTGGCACACATCTCGAATTAAGTGATGAATCGGAGCTTTGCCTCTTGCAAAGTCGTATTGTTTTGTGCCCCAGTGATAGAACCAACCAATGTTTGCCCATCGGAGCTTCTTTATCAGGGATGTCACTGGTGTGGGTTGAAGAGTAGGTGAGGGGGCTGCAGGAGGTTTTGGCGGGGATTCAAGAGAAATGGACGATACAGAAGCTGGCTCGTTATTGATAAGTTGTCTCGGGCCGGAGTCTAGTACCGGTGGAGAGACTGGAGAAGAGCTAGCTCTGGGACAAACTACAACATCCTTAGCAGGGTCTTGGAGACCTTGGAGGTATGCCTGCCAGAGACCGGATTCAGGCATTATGTAGTGAGTGTGCAGATTCGTCTCGTTCAATTTGACCTGATATTCGAGTGCCCAGACAGATACTTCCTTTTGTTTTGTTTCATCTAGAAAGCGTGGGAGGACGACGAGACCTAGGCGTCTCATCGTTGAGTCACATTGTTGTGGCGCTGCACGAGAGGGATACAGACCAGGTATTGCAGGAAGGATATAAACAGGTGGATTCTCAGATATTTTCACAGACGCTACAGCATCTGAACTCCCGGTCCATCCACCTTGAGAGATTTCAGAGGTCCGGTGGGGTCCAGGAGAGCAAGATCAAGGACAGCATCGAGATTTGGTGGTGGGAATTTAGCTTTGTATTTCTTCTCTGCGGCACGAAAGGGTGTCCAGTCTGCTTCTACATTAGAATCGCGGGCCTTTATAGAGTTGAAGTGTTGTTTCTTAGCCTTTTTGAAGGCGGTACTCTTGTGATCGTGGAGGTCAAGGAAAGACATTGTCGCCAAAAATAAAATTCAGACTTTCCTTTCCCTCTCTTCCACCACGAGACCATTTTGCTATGTCCTTATGGCTCCCTAGGTCGAAACACGCTGTGAGATGTTATAGCAAGAACGTCCTTCCTTTATTTGCATCCTCTCAACGCCCTCGTATTATTCTCGCTCGACCGGTCTCATCCAGTCCGCCGAGACGCCGTGAAAGCACGAAACCATCGGTTCCCACTCCTTCCCAACCTCCTTCGGATCCAAATTCCGTCAAACCATCCCCTCCGGCACCCAAAGAACCGCAGCTACCTCTTTCAACACGTGTCTGGAAAAAGGTCAAGCACGAAGCTCAGCATTATTGGCATGGTTCCAAGCTGCTCGTATCTGAGGTCAGGATTTCTGCGCGTTTGCAGTGGAAAATATTACATGGAGAAGCCCTGACAAGACGAGAACGACGTCAGGTATGAGTTGGTTTGTTAAAATCGTAACTGGCTGACTGAGCATTCTCCTAGCTGAAACGCACGACACAAGACTTGCTTCGTCTTGTCCCGTTCGCGGTCTTTATCGTGGTTCCCTTCATGGAACTTTTACTTCCAGTTGCATTGAAGCTTTTCCCGAACATGCTTCCCTCAACAGTTTGAGGATAAGTTTGCCGCGGTACGTACTACCTCGGCAAGTCACTGTTACCCCTGTTCTGGCTTGTTTACGCGCTCGATATTAGGAAGAAAAACAACGCAAATTACTTCGTGTTAGACTTGACATGGCGAAGTTCCTTCAAGAAACTTTGCGCGAGTCTGGTCTGAAGGCGAATGCTCATATCATTGGCAGTCAAGCGTTCAAGGATTTCTTTAGCAAAGTTCGTCTCACACATTTTATATCCTGACATTTTCTGATTTTTTTGGGCAGGTCCGTTCCACCGGAGAAAGTCCTTCTGCTGTCGAAATCATCAACGTTGCCAAACTTTTCGATGATGATCTTACTCTCGACAATCTCTCTCGTCCTCAGCTTGTGTCTATGTGCCGGTATATGGGAATCAATGCATTCGGAACTGATAATTTCCTCCGCGGTGCTATTCGTGGTCGGCTTCTTCATCTACGACGAGATGACCAGGCTATTGATTACGAAGGTGTCGATGAGCTCTCACCCAGCGAAGTCGTTGCTGCTTGCCAATCAAGGGGTATTAGAACCACTGGTGCATCTCCTGCACGTCTTCGTGAGGAACTGTCGCAGTGGATTAGCCTTCATCTGCACAACAGAGTATCTGGTGTTCTTCTCATCCTCGGAAAGGCATTCTTCTTTGATCGCAAGCCCGGTGAGGACGAAGAGGGAAGGACCGCGGTCATCAGGAGCTTGGAAGCAGTTCTAAGCGGTCTACCGGATACTCTGGTCTCTCTTTTTCTTCATTGTGGATAATCATCTGTTGGCTGACTGGTTAAATAGCTGAGCGAAGCTGAATTAGAAGTCGACTCCGACAAGGCCAGTTACAAACAGAAACTCGAAGTTCTTCAGCAGCAAGAAGAGCTTATTGAAGACGAAGAGGAGCAAGAGCAAAAGGAGGAGGATGCTCGTCGTGCTCGGAAAGAAGCAGAAGAACTGGAGGCTCGCACTGCGCAAACTCTTCTTCCTGATTCCGAGGTGCGTATTCCTGCTTACTCCATGTCATACTGGTATTCTAATCCATTTACAGCTTGTTCCCGAAAAGGCTGAGGAAGAAAACGCCCGAATGACCACTGAACAACTCAAAGAACTTGCAGAAGCTCTGACTATCCTTTCCGCCAAATCTAGTGTCCTCAAGGAACGTTCTGAGCTAAGAGCACTTATGCAAGAGAACTTGATGGCCGAAGAGGTTAGACTCCCCTGCCAAGCGTCTTGACTCTCCGCCTAATTCTCACGTTCTTCTCTAGGACCCGAAATCACCTTCAGGCGCTCTTACTAAACGTATTCGCACTATGTTGACCAAGATTGACCAGCAGCTTGAGGCTTACGAGTCTCGTGTCGGCAACTCGCTCCAACTCATTCAACAAGACGCTCATGGACGTATCTCCGTTGCGGACCTGAAGAAGTCTCTGGGCGTAATTAAACACAAGGTTGACGAGAACATCGGAGATTATATTGTGGAGAAGCTGGATGTGGACAAAGATGGGTTTATTCCTTTAGACCATGTCGTGGACTTGGTCAGGGAGGAAGGTCTTGGTGAGTATTCGTTTCGCGACCAAGCCGAGCCTACCCTTATCATGTCTTTGTAGGAGTTGTTATTGATGACGATGCGCAAACTCTCATTGGACAAGGCAAGGAAATAAAAAACTCCAAGCCTCGCAAAGAGGACATTGTCTCCGAGGATTAGAGAAGACTTGTCGAGACTGGTTTGTAACAGTTGTACACCATTACAATTATAATAATACAGATAGACAGATAGTATTCCCATTGAATGAGCCTAGTCCGGTGCGTTTTTAGAAAGAGTAGACGAATGTAGCCACAGAACATGTTAAGACGACAATTCCGGTGACTTTGCTCGACTAAACCGCACTAAGTCGGTATCGTTGATGAGGTCAAAGTCCTCTGCTTCCGCGCTCTCCGTCCAGAAACGCCCCGCTTGCAGGACAAGCACCCCTGTAAGGGCAACACTGCAATACAAATTATTCGCAGCCAGGTCGATGGTGTCTGCTCGTAGCGTCCAAGGAAAAGGATCCTTGAGCTAGAATATATTAACAAAAGGAAATAATGTTAAAAATGCTTGGAACTAACTTGATGTGAAGGAAGGGAGGCAAACTTGGAGAAGACAACTGTGGGAACGGTGGAGAGTTGAGCATGCCGGCATCACTCCGACAACTCGTACGACGTACCTGGGAGGACAGAGTATACATATAGTAGTATGCTTCCCATGAACAGGACTAAATTACTTCAGCAAGCTGCTAAAAAATAAAAACAAGTAAGGGAATATACGCACAAATGGAGCCACCGTCGAACATTAGATTCACCGCTTGACCGTCAAAAATGCTACTGAAAAAGGTAGCAAGTCCAAGGGCAATGACTGCAGACTGGAAGTATAGGAAGATAATGGGACCATTTGCGAGGATGGAGTAGTATGCTGCTGCCGTCCAGAGGTGCTCGTCCGTTACAGGAGACTTCCAAAGAGTCAACGAGTCCGCTATCCAGTGCGTAAATACGAATCCTGTTTGAATGTTTTAAGAGTCAGAGCAAAGTTTGATGTAACAGAAAATACGAACCTAAGAGGAAGGATGTCACGCAAATGGTTAGCAAGGACCGGAGCATCGTGGAGGGAGATGACAGAAGGGATCTGCGGTGCTTGTATCGATCATGTGAATTTCGCTCCAAAATGTCTCGGCGCTTCTCACATTCCTCTGAACCACGACTATGCGCCTCACGCGACCTCTTTTGAGTGCTACACGACTCCCATGGTTCGTTGAGCCGGCTGCTCAGACTCTTCATGTACCATTGAAGAGAACCATTTCTGCCCCACCGCTCCCTGATGGCGTCCCATTTGCGCTCAAAACACTCCATGCTCAACTTCTTGAATCTCCACACCTCGATTCAGCGTATACAGCTGTGTCAGACCAAGTACTTCTGCCTTCTGCACCGCCACTACCCCTCGAATATAGTCATGGCCGTAGAAGGAAGCGTGGAGGTAATTTTTCAGGGCATGAGGATGGTCTAACAATGCCCTCCACTATTTGGGATTGGGTTCTATTTGCTCAGGTACGGGATTGAATTTGTTGTTCATATTATTTTAGCTAAGTGTTTTGCAGGTGAAAGAGGGAACGGAAAGTCGTGGTGCTATTGAGAGTGTTGTTCGCGTCATTCGTAAAACCGTTCGTCGAACCTACGCGTTTCTTTTATATATATTGGTGCCAGTGCTTAATCATGGCTTTGCAGCTCCTCGGAATGCAACCACCGGTACTTCTTCCCACCAATTCAAAGCAGCGAATGCAAAATGGGTGGGCGATGGTTGACGCCGGCCAGTTTGCTGTCCATATCCTCAGTCGAGAAGCCAGGCTCAAATATTTCGGGGACCACGAAATCCTTCCAAATGAGAGACAGCTTTGACACTCCCTTCCCTTCGTTTTCTTGTCAAAGTGGCTGGCATTATTTCACTCTTGACGTCACTCTGCTTCCGCTCTCGGTTCTCCTTTAGATCATCTCACCTTCTACCCCTCCACTCTTACCTGACAATGAAGTCATGACACCAACTTATATGACTTAAAAGCCTCCCGCACCCCTAACTTTTCCTCATTTACACTCTAACAATGTCTTTGAACGATTTCAATCTCAATACTGCTCGCGGCGTAGACCAACATCCCGGTGTCGCCAACGCCACTTCTTCAAGCAATACTTCGAATCCCATGGCCAGCAACTTTGTCGAAGTCCGCAATATTCCCTTCTCATTGGTATATGATTGTCCAGTGCTGATGAAACTTGGTAGGATCCCACCACAGATAACATGGGTGCTGGTGCAGGACCTCGGTTCGACGGTCATAACCAAGCTCGCCGTAATTTCGCCCAGACTGCTGGTGTAGTCGAAGGTCGCCCGGGTATCATTGAATCGACTAATATTGATCCTTTGCATGAGAATTCAAATAAAAGTACGTTTCTCGCCCTTTTCTTAGATTTCCTTCGTCTCATCGTCTCTAGTGGACGGCTGGGGTCATACC
The DNA here is from genome assembly GCA_021399455.1 of Flagelloscypha sp. PMI_526. Classification (NCBI taxonomy): domain Eukaryota; kingdom Fungi; phylum Basidiomycota; class Agaricomycetes; order Agaricales; family Niaceae; genus Flagelloscypha; species Flagelloscypha sp. PMI_526. Next base: position 838,745 of record JAJTUO010000002.1, read on the forward strand.
CAGAGTGGATCTACTGCAACTACTGAGAAAGTTGAGAAAGCTCAGGGAATTGCAAGCCAAGCCGCCACCATGGCTACGGGTGCTGGTCAGTTTGCTTATGGTACGGTCGTTGGGGATGAGAAGTCGAAACAGGCTGGTCGAGACGCGATGTTTGGCCAGTGAGCTTGAGTAGAAGTTGCCCCCCCAAAAAACTGTATTTTTAGCCGATACAACTTCACTTCTTAAATTCTGTTTGTGTTAACAATCTGGTCAAACGACCCCAATTCTAACGTTATCAGGTCTACCACAAGACTCGGTCTAAGCAGAAGTCGCTGTGAGACCTCAGGTTTCAGGAATCGAACGCTTTTGCCTTGAGACAACTTGTTACATGCTTTGTGTACCTACTCTCTCTTGTATAACCTATCAATCGTAGCCAAAGGATCGAAAGAAGCCATTGTCAACAGAGAAAGGCCCACACCTGTATAGTGTGACGGCGTCACGATCTCGGCAGCTTTCGAAACTCTTTCCCGACTCTCAACTCAAAATGGAGAACGACCAAGTAGGTTCTTCTCTATTACATATTTAACAACCTTTTATCAGAGATTGTTAACGGTGTTCAAAATAGGGAGTCCTTGTTGATCTTTACGTTCCTAGAAAATGCTCGGCAACCAGTCCGTTTTAACTTGAACGCCCCTTCTGCTCTTTACCTTATTTATCAACAAAATAGACCGCCTCATCATTGCCAAGGACCATGCTTCAGTACAAATTGCCATCGCTGATGTCGATGAAAATGGACGCGCTCTTCCCACCAGCACCACTTTTGCGCTTTCAGGTCCAGTCAGGTCTCAAGGCGAGGCTGACGACAGTATAAACAGATTGGCAACTAAGTCTGGATGTGAGTATTTTTCATACTTTGATCTGGTATAGATGCTCATATGTGTGATAGTACTGAGAAGCGTCTGGTCTTATTCGAAGTAATTAATGCACTCTCTGTTATCCCTAGTTCCACTCGCATTTCCGTTCTTGCTTTTTGATTCTAAGTTTCGTAACATGTCGATCCAAGACTTCAAGATAAATGGTTCAAACAGCGTATCTCTAAATTCACTCGCCGCGGAGAATCGTGTTCATATTTCTCAATCAGGTTCTCCAGCCTCACATCAACCCTCTAGCGAAGAGTTCAGCATTTTCCACGTTATCTTGTCTCGTTGTGTACCTCAGCTGCCATATCGGGCTCTCTCACAGGAGCTTGGAAATGTCGTATCAACTGTTGCCATGTGGTCTCATCATGACGGTCGACTATAAGACTATTTGCTAGGAATTCACACGTACCTAGTTGAGAATATGGATGTGAAGATCCAGAACTGCGAAGACACCTCACGGATAGGGCTGGCCAGACAATCAAATTAACACCCCATGGCTTTGAAGACTCGCGATCATCCATGAGCACACTTATTAAGCTCGAGCTCGCGCGAGTGACAGGATACTCTCCCTTTTGGTTGTTCTGTCTTCCATTTATCATGCAGGTGGTTTTACGAAAGCAGACCAGAAAGGGATTGTGTATTTGGCCACGAAGAACTACCTCCATCAACCAAAGTCTACACTTACGGACAGAATAAAATCTGCTTGCTATGTGTCATAAGACAAGTTGGCTATTTTTGAAACTCAATGACAAGCTACAGTGGAATAGAAGAAAATAATGTACATGAGAGGGACCGCTTAACATCATTCTTTATGAGTTAGATTGGGGCAAGAAAGACGCAAGAAAATAATCTTAGCCACCCAAGACAAAATCTTCATCGACTTTAGCAAACAGTACGACATATAATCTGATTGTGCTGGATTGCTTGGACGTTATTCAGTTGGAATTGGCAACTACTATATACGACATCGCGAAATGTATTCCATTAGAATTACATGTGAGAGCAATAATACGAGCACTAACATTCCAAATAGACAGCAAATGCAGAGAGAGAGAGAGAGAGGAAAGAATTGAGAAGTGCAGGAATTACCAAAGCATATGTACAATGTAGGTGGATGGCTGGAAGGTGCAATCCGTACAAACCGGAAATGAAATAAAATATAAACAAAACTCTCAAGAAGTCATCACCCTGTCATCTAAGACCTGAGTCTTATTATTCGGAGGAGGGGGCATAGGGGGAGGGGGTGTCCTTAGTCTCCCTCTTGGAACTCTGGTATGCTTGTCCTCGTGAATTTCTTGAGGAACGTCAAATACTACACCAGGTCTAAAGCGTCCCTTGCGAAGATCGTGGCGGGCAAGTGCATCTGCTTCGCCTCTGTCCCGCCACTCCCACGTCGCTTGCTGGGGATCTCTCAAAGGTGGGGGTTGAGGAGGATTCTGTGTGCTGTGCATCGATGCGGTAGGAGAGCCAACGGTATTGTTCTGTTATTTGTTAGGTTAAAGGGTAAAGATTATATTCCACGAAGAAGACGTACTGCAGTCCCATCTACAGCTTCAACGGAAGCTGCAGACATCGTTCGGTTCCGTTTGGTCGTGAGATACTTGAACGGAGTAAACACTTTGTTATTTGGACTCCTTCCTCTTCCATTCCCACCGCCAGTGGCATGGATGGGAATAGGAATGGGGATAGGAGCAGGTGGGGGTGCTCGTCTTCCATTTGCAAGGGCAGTTGCAATTTGTACCAACCCCTCTTCTCCAGAACTTGAGAGGTCCCCTTCTTCAAATCGAGTTCTCGGTTTCGTTGACCTTCTCCTGGCATGGTCTTTTTCTCCGCTATCGTCCTTGGAGGGAGGATGCCAAATTTCGTAGGGTGATCCTGATGGTGATTCGGCAGCCTTGGACGACTTGAATATCCCTAAAATGCCCTTTTTCTTCCCCTCGGCTTGGGATGATAATGACGCAGGGATGGACGTGCGGGAAGGATTGTTTACTGGCAATAATGATTTTGCAAGGGAAGAAGGCGTCTTCAGCAGCGACTCGTCGGAAACCTGACGTTTCATCACGGAAATTGGGACAGTCTGAGAGTCTGTATAGTTTGTCGGATAAACGGGCAATGATGAAGAATGTTGGTGTCGAGGTGACGGAGGAGCTGCACCACGGCCGTTAGACTGATTCCGTGAACGGTCACGGTCGCTGAGATACTCTTGACGGGTGTCTGGGATGGCGCTTGGAATTGGCAACCTCGACGACGATGGAGCAGGAAGTTGGGGTGTAGCGTTGGAGCGGGAGGAACTGGCTATCTGGGGAACAGAGGTTATGGTAGAGCCATATGGCTGTTGGGAAGGCTGATTCAGACCAGGGCCATAGGATGGATGAAGAAGACCATTTGAACGAGGGGTGGGGGTCATCTGGGTGGTAGAGGTGGAGGTTGAGGGATAGAGCTGTTGGGATGGAGGATTCAAACCTGGCCCATAAGAAGGGGCAGGCATAGTGGTAGACCGCGAGGTAGAAGCGACCGGTTGCGAGTTGGACGAGACGTTCACATAAGGTTGTTGCGAAGGCTGATGGTTCTGTCCTGGATATCCTTGATTCGATCTCGAAGCAGAAACATGTATCGGTGCATGATCCTCCGGCCAGTTTTGTTTGGAAGAAGGGCCAGCTTGCTGTGATGCAAGGTATGCAGGGTCTCGCGGAGGAGAGGCTCTAGGAGGGGTACCTGTCGAGGGAGTGGAAGATTCCAAATCTTTTGAGGATACATGCTGCGTTGGAGGAGAGTGGCGTGAGCCCGATGGGGCAGAAGCGTATCCGGAAGTGTAGCCCTTCGATCGGTAATCTGTCATGGAAGGGTCTTGGTACCGTCCATTTCCCTCACCACTCGATTCATAATTGGGCATGGATGGCTTGGAACTAGTAGCAGGCGCTGGAACAGACATCTCCGTAAGTCGAGGATGTTGGACTCCTTGTGGAGCCGACGGTTGCTGGCGAGAGGACGTAGAAGGATATGACCCAGATCCTTGAGCTCGCTCATCACGCTCTCGTCGAGAAGGATTTCCTTCCCATGATGGCCTACTTGCCTCTGCTGGCTGACTTGCAATTGCCTGTGCCATGGCTGCAACCTGCTCTCTCGCAGACTTAGAACTAATCTGTCGTTCGTGCCGGCTCCTTTCAGGCTTATTTGTCTGGTTGGTAGGATAAGCAGAAGACGGCAACGTAGAGTCTGTTACCGCTCCCATAGCATACTGGTATGCTGCTGAATGAGAAGGTGGCTGGCCGCTCTGACTAGAGTGCTTATCCCTGGTATTCGTAGAGGGCCGGGAAGCCTATGGATTAGGGTGTTTAGAATTTTAAGTGGAGTTCATTAAAACTCAAGAACATACGGAGGGTCGTGAAGGATCGAACATCATATGAGGCTGAGTGGTTTGAGGACGAGCAATCTTGTCAAAAGAAGCACGGCCCCCATTTGTTCCCGCAAGAGAGTCGTATAGCTGAGGCTGGGTAGACGGCGGTCTGGCGGGATGCTGTCGCTCCAATGACGGACGAGCTGAATCCAATTGAACTGGCTGGACTGGGGTTGGCATGGCCACGAGTGCTGGAGCGCCAGAAGAGGGAGAAGCTTTGTCGGTTACTGGACTCTGCTTGGCAGGGATTTTCGGAGCGCTCTAGAACAAAACGCAAGGTCGATTACTAAGTTTAAGGCTAACTTTAGGGAAACGTACGGTTTGAGAAGCATTGCTGGCATTGCGAATCCTTTGATATAACTCAACCATAGTCCCAGCGGAAGATGGTTTGACAGTATCATCTTTATTGAAATCAGACGAACGAGACCGTGAAAACGGCCAACGGTAATGCATGCCTTTGGACTTGAAAGCATTGATCAGAGGAGCGCCTCAAGTGCACAAACAAAATTCTTACTTCCTTGGTTCGTGGATCCGCGGTGGCATCTCCCTGCTTCACCTTGTCTCTCAGCTTTCTGCCCTGTCTCTTGCGGAATCCAATTGACAAATGAGCAAATCCACAAAATGAATAAAACTTACCTTGGAAGGCTCATTCTCACTATCAGACTGACCTTGAGGCTTATCATTAGGGAGGGAAGCTTTCCGATCGTGTTGTGGTGGTGGGGAGGGCTTTCCTGGAAGAAATACTGGCATGGCGTTAGGTGTGGGGGCATTGCCGCTGTGACTAGATGGAACAGTCGGAACTGGAAAGGGATAAGCTCCGGGTGGCACTACAAGTGTGGGTTCCTAGGGTTTCAGTGAGTTGGCATGACCTTGTTCGATCATTGACAAGACTTACTGCAGGTAGGCGATGGTCATCCGTCCGTCGCAGCTTCCGCTTGGGTTGGTTCTGGCCAGACTGCTTGAGGAGACTGCTGTCGGAGCTGTCCCCTTCTTCGGGACGCGGTTCGGGTACGGAAACGGAAACGAGGAGGCCGCTTGCTGAGGGTCGGGCCACAGATGGCTCCCTGGCGCGGTGTTCGTCAACACGTATAGGATCTCGACCCCGGTCATCATAACGGGAGGGCTTATCTGATGAAAGCTGCCGGTTGCGGTCCTCTCGACGAAGCTCCCTAGCCTTGTCCTTGTCGCGTTCTTTGCGCTCTTTCTCCTTCCGCTTCTCTCGATCGCGTTCTCTTTCAGACTTATCTCTTTCTCTGTCCTTCGATGATCGCGGTTCACGGTCTCTGTCGCGATCTCTGTCTATTTTCCCGTCGCGTTCTCGTGGAGGCCGGTCTCTCTCGCGTTCTCGGTCGCGCGAAGGTTCTCGAGACCGATATCTGTCTTTCTCGCGAGATGGGCGGGATGAGGATGTGGGAAGTTGATTTGATGGTGTGGGTTGCTGAGGATAGTAGGTTTGCTGACCCACAGCCGGGTAACCTGAATTGGGTTGTTGGGGATACCCACCGTAAGCATAGGGCTGAGTCGGTGTACTAGGCTGCTGGACGTAACCAGGCTGAGGGACAGTGTGCGAGCGCTGATGCTTGGAGGTCGAAGGAGGGGGGACGTTCATAATGGAGGCTGGCTTGGCCGGGCGCCGTGAACTTGTAGCCTCGTGGACCACTCGAGCTCGTGCATCCTGGGCAGCTTGGGCCTGAGGGTTAGACGGTCTCTTTGTGAGGACCTTCCTGCCCGAAGCAGGAACTGTAGCGTAACGGTCAAGCGCAAGGGTGCCAGAACCAGTTTTGGAGGAAGATGTGTGCCGATTCGAGGTTGAATTGTCGCTAAAACGAGCCAAGAAACTCTTCATTCAGTCTTAGACAATGCTAGAGCTGAATGTAGATGGCCGTTCTGAAGGAACAGCAGCAGAGGATGCAACAACGACTTGACGATCTAAGAATTGAACTGGCATGAGGCAAGCCGCACCTCACGCTTATGTTCTGTGTTTGGGTTTTCCAGTCAAGATCACAACGTGGTCCTCGAAAGTTCTCATGAATCATATTCTGTATTTCGAGGCAAAAATCATTATAATTGAGAAATATAATAAAGATTAGGAAAATATGTATGAAAAAAAAACGAAATTTCCGCCAAACGCGACGAGAGGGAAGGCGTCAAAAAAAGTCTTCCCCATTGGACGTGTAGACGAAGACCACACTGCATAACTGCTATATCAACACAAAACGTGCTGATAAAGCAAACAGAGCGATCAGGTAGATATTCGACGGTTTTGACTCATCCGGGACAGTAGACAGCGGAAAGGCTGGTAGAGCTGGACTCTCTGTTCTCGGGATCTAAGGACTGTCGGCAAAGTGAATAGGCTCAGACCAAGAAAATTGGAAAAGAAATAGAATAGAGAGAAAAGAACAAGGAAAAGTAAATTTGAGGATGGTGGTTTGAAAGCAAGCGGTGAAAGACGGGTGCTTTCTCAGCTGCACTCGCTCTCAAACAGAACAACCATGTCTGACGCCCCTGCTCAGACGCCTGCGATGGAGGTCCAAGAAGAGGCTCAGATCTCCGTCAAGGATCGTGAGTATCTATTCATCTGAATCCTCTTAGCTGCTCACCGGTGCGTCCAGCCGAGGCTTTCGCGGCGAAGTACATGCCAGACTTAGGTCACGATGTGAAGGTGAGATACTTTCCTGGCCCTGTTTAATTCGTGCTCACAGACTTGCAGGATTTCAAAGTATTCTCTTGGCCGATAAATGGCTGGAAGAAGCTGGAAAAGAAGCTGACATCGCCGGACTTTGAATGCGGAGGCCACAAGTGGTTGGTCGCTGCCTTATCCCCTCTCTAGTTTAGCGTACTGACCGCCCTCTTCAGGCGTATCCTGCTCTTCCCCTTCGGCAACTCAAATGCTCCCCCAAATGACACCGTCTCGGTTTATCTTGATTACGCAGACCCCAAGAAATCTCCCGAAGGTTGGCACGCTTGTGCACAATTTGCCCTCGTCATCTCCAACCCTCATGATCCCACCATCTATACCGTCAGCCGTAAGTTCATGCATCCTTTACTGTACTATCAGACCCTCACCCATCTTCGTAGATGCGCACCATCGCTTCATCGCCGAAGAATGCGACTGGGGTTTCACCCGGTTCAGCGAACTTCGCAAGCTTTTCAGCGTCCAGGAACCCCATACCCGCCCCACGGTTGAAAACGAATCTGCTGAAATTACCGTCTTTGTCCGTGTTCTTGAAGATCCCACTGGCGTTTTGTGGCACAATTTTGTAAAGTATGACATTCCTCACCTTACCTCATGAAATCCTCTAACACGCGTCCAGCTACGATTCCAAGAAAGAAACAGGATGTGTCGGCCTCAAGAACCAGGGTGCCACCTGTTACATGAACTCTTTGCTCCAGTCTCTGTACTGTACTCACTACTTCAGAAAGGTACTCATCATATCGCTCCCGACGCGTCATATTCTTAACTTAAGCTTTCTAACACAGGCTGTATATCAAATTCCCACAGAGGATGACCACCCTTCTGAGAGTGTTTCCCTCGCTCTCCAACGTGTCTTCTACCATCTCCAGACATCTGATCGTTCTGTTGGTCAGTCAACCCGCCTCTGAGTTGCCACCTGCACTGACCGTCCTTTCAGGTACTACTGAACTTACCAGATCATTCGGCTGGACTTCTCTGGATTCTTTTCTCCAACACGATGTTCAAGAGTTCAGCAGGGTCCTACTCGATAAACTCGAATCCAAGATGAAGGCAGGCTTGCTCTACGTGTCCTTCCGCAGCAGCTAACACAGCCTCCCTTAGGGTACCAAAGCAGAAGGCGCAATTAATAAGCTGTTCGTAGGCAAAATGAAGAGCTACATCCGTTGTATCGATGTGAACTTCGAGTCGTCTCGAGTCGAAGAATTTAACGGTATGTTCTGCCTTCCAGGTTGTGCAGGACAATTGATCTCAAAGTCTCTAGATCTGCAACTGAATGTTAAAGGCATGAAGAACCTTTACGAGTCCTTTAAAGACTACGTTGCAGTCGAGACTTTGGATGGCGAAAACAAATACCAGGCCGAAGGTCATGGACTGCAAGACGCGAAGAAGGGAATTATTTTCGAGTCATTCCCTCCTGTTCTCCATCTTCAGCTCAAGCGCTTTGAATACGACGTTCAGCGTGACGCCATGGTCAAGATTAACGACCGTCACGAGTTTCCCTTTGAGATAGATTTGGATGAATTCCTGGACGAGAGTGCCGATCGCAGCAGTCCCTGGGTTTACAAGCTTCACGGCGTTCTCGTGCACTCCGGAGATCTTCACGGTGGTCACTACTTTGCGTTGATTAAGCCAGACAAAGACAAGCGGTGGCTCAAGTTCGACGATGACCGGGTTACTCCCGTGACGGACAAGGAGGTGTTGGAGGAGAACTTTGGTGGCGAGCCCCTCAATGGAGTGCCAACTGCATACCAAAGGACGCAAGTGCGGGCGATGAAGCGGTTCACTAACGCGTACATGCTGGTGTATATCCGCGAGTCGGCGATTGACGAGGTGTTACCCCCGTTTTCGGAAGAAGACACGCCCGCCCATTTGAGTGGGTTTATTCTTTCTTCACATTATCGGTGTTCTAACTCAATTCCCGCGTAGAACGACGGTTGGATGAAGAGAGGATGCAAATTGAGGCTAAGAAACGCGAGCGGGAAGAACAGCACCTTTTCCTCACTGCTAAAGTGATCACCGATGAGACTTTCAGTCAACATGAAGGCTTCGATCTGGCATCGTTCGACGACAAGAACTGGCCTGCATCAGAAGTTCCTTCGTTCCGCGTGCTCAAACAAGAGACTTATCACGTCTTCAAAGGCCGTGTTGCTGAGCATTTTGGTCTTCCCGCGAATCAGATCCGGCTTTGGGTGCTTGTGAACCGCCAAAACAAGACTGTTCGACCTGATACACCGATTCCTGAAAACGAGCCGACATTAAGTGAGTTGCTTGTGTTTCTTCAAGTTTAACGGCCTCTTGTGCTTATAGCCTTCTTAGCGGTCGAAGTCATCCGAAACAACATGGGTGTTCGACAAACAGATCTACGTCTCTATCTCGACATCATCCCTGATCCTGCGAAGGTTTGTACCTGACCATTTGCAGCTCCCTATCCGCTTATTCATTTCTACCTACTTTCCCAGCCAGAGCTCCCTTCACAGTCTGTTATGATCTTCCTAAAGTGCTTTGATGCTAGTCAACAGAAGCTTTTCGGTGCTGGTAAGCTTTACATGACTCGCAACAGCAAGCTTGGAGATTTGGTTCCTCTCATCAATGAGCGAATGCGTTGGGCGCCGAATACACCATTGAAACTATGGGAGGTGTGTTACTATTATCGCGGATAACGTCCTTTTGTTAATGTTCTTGGCAGGAAATCAAGCCTGGGATGATCGAGATTCTGAAACAGAAACTCTCCTTTGCACAGTGCGAGATTCAGGACGGTGATATTGTCTGTTTCCAGGTTGATATTTCTGAGAGCCAGTCAGTTTGATCCATCTGTTTCTACTGAACGCTTTACTCACTTGCTGAACATAGAGCACAAGAACTAGAGGCCTCCGGAATGGATTCCAACCCTGTGAAATATTACGACTTCCTCCAGAACCGAGTTATGATTACTTTCCGGCCGAAACTCGAGGAGCCGAGTGACACTCACCCCGAGTTCCCTCTCGTTCTGAGTAAAAAGCAGAACTATGATGCTGTATGTGTCGTGTCCTTCTCATTTGCTCTAATGGCTAATATATTACCCTCAGATGTCAATGAAAGTCGCTGACTATCTTCACCATGACTCGATCAAGCTCAGATTCACAACAACCAACCACCAAAACTATCAACCCAAACACATCCTCAAACGCTCACTAAACCAATCTATCTCTGATATTATCCAACCGACGTACATCAACGCTGGAACGACTGTGATTCTCTATGAAAAGCTCGATGTGAGCATCGTCGAGCTTGAGACGAAACGGAGCCTCAGGGTCGTGTGGACGGGTATTCATAACAAGGAAGAGGGAACATTTCCCTTCTTGTTGCCCAAAACGAGCATGGTACATGACTTGACTGAACACCTGGCGAAGCAGGTGACGCTTTCGTCGGGGGGCACGGGGAGGATCCGGGTATTCGAGATTTCAAAGGATGGCAAGTCGCAGAAAGAGTTCACTGGGTCAGAAATGATTGGCAATATTCCAGATCCAGTTGAGCTTTATGCTGAAGTACGTTTGCTTTTATTTTGTCCATCGATTAGTCCGCCTTGTTAAAGTACCATTATAGGAAATTCCTCACGAGGAAGCAGAAGCGGATGACTCGGACAAGGTCATCAGCGTGTTCCACTTTTCCCGAGAACTTTCACGGACACACGGGGTTCCTTTCAAATTTGTACTAAAGAGGGTGAGTGGTAGCATCGACCGCATATGGTTCAGATGAAGCAGATATTCATATTTGTTTCCAGGGCGAAAAGTTTGCGGACACTAAGAAACGATTATCTGCGCGACTGGGAGCCCCGAAAGACTTTGGCAAATACCGCTTCGCTCTCATCCAAGTCTCCACTTTCAAACAGCCATCGTACATAGAAGATGGTAAGACAACTCCAGTCTCCTTTTCCCCATGCTGATTTACTTGTTTTTCTCTTTATAGAGGACGCAATATATGAACATCAATTCGCGCCAGAAGACGTACTAGGATTAGACCACGTGGATAAATCCGGGAAGGCGAGAGGTGGTGAGAAGGCAATCGTCATCCGCGGATGAATTATTCCTCTGTATATCTTTTTCTTTCATCTGTTGTTTCGCTTCGTCCATCCCTGATCGTCACTCCCACTCGCGTACTGTATTTTTGGTGTTAAATCTCTCAATTAAAACGACTGTATGGAGAAATGTAACGGCCAGACATTCAAGCTCAGAGGGAACATAGTAGTAACACAGACGAAACTATGAAACAGCTACTTCCGCTTCTTACCCTTTTTTCCCTGAAAAATATGTTTAGATCAACATTAAGCTGAGATTCAACCGAGCACATACGGATTTCTTCGATGGGGAAGTTGGGGAGCCTACGCTTTCCCCGTCGCTAGCAATACCAGCAGTAGAAGGAGGCGTAAGACTGTTTGAAGGATTGGCAGGGGAAGCAACGGGTAAGTTTGGTGGTGCAGGTGCAGATTGAGTCTGGTTCACGGCACTCGCGATCTTCTGCGCACCTGGCGGTGGTTGGGCAGTGATTTGAAGAGTAGGGCCAGTTTCGGTCGGAAATTTAGCTGCTACGCCATATTGTATTGCTGGAGGGGGAAAAAAGGCAGCATGTGAGTAAGAAATTTCTGGGAGTGAATTGTTGCTTACATAGCTCGAGTTTTGTATCTGCTGTCCTTTCATAAACAGACCGCATCTTCTCGTTCGCCAGCATTTCTTGGGCGGTTTGAAAGATGAGCTGGCCCCAACCTTCCACAAAGGAGTTTGCTTCATGGATAACTTCGACAATTTCTGCCTCAATTTCTTTTTCTGCAGCTTGGAAACTTGTCCAGAGATCGTCACCAACAGAACCCTTCTGAAGGAGCGCTTGCAAAGCTGGCCTATCCTCACGGAGACGCGTTAACCGCTGCACGTCAGTCATTGCTCGACGAACGAGCGCTGATTTGAGGAGTGCATCAGAAGCAGGTGGGTCGGACATTGAAAGGAGAGTAATATAGGTATTGCGTTCGGGGTGAGAGGGAAAGTAAGGTTGGAGCATTTTGGCTAGTAAGAGACGTGAGTATAAGAAAAATTGGTTAATAACAAGAGGCTTACTAGCAGTCCGTTTGCGATATATATTTAAGAAGATAAGAAGACTGCCAAAGACAACAACAAGATATCCAACTGGCACAAGAACAGACGCCATTGATGGGGGTGTGAAAGAAACCTGCGTGTCGTTCTCCAGACGTGGCAAAAGCTGCCGACTTGCACTTATCGGAGTTAAGGAGTTAAACCTTTCAGGAAAACATCAAGCTCCGGTATTTCGAACCGGGTCACTCCCTCTCACCTACCATGCTCACCCGTCGTACTGTTACTCGCTATGCCAGCCCGCGCGCTTTCGGATCATCTGGACTGCGATACGCTTCGACCAAGGCATGTTTCAAACAGCTTCTAATTTATGTTCAAACTAAATTCCGGTTAGACGTTGCGAGAAACTCTTCAGGAAATTATCCCCGTGAAACAAGAACAACTCAAGAAATTGGTTCGTATGTATCTGCTTTGCCACTAGCTGACTCTAAACAATGTCTAGAAAGCGGAGCATGCTCAAACTGTCGTTGGCGAAGTCAAGGTAAAATTATACTGGCTACAGTTTACCAACGACTTACCAAATGCGTTAGGTTGAAAACATCATCGGTGGCATGCGTGGATTAAAAGCAATGCTTTGGGATGCCTCTGTACTTGATCCGAATGAGGTATGACAATGCTTTCCCTAGGTTATAAGTGAATTACAATTGAAAAAATGTTTCAAGGGCATTCGGTTCCATGGTCTCTCCATTCCGGATACTCAAAAGGTCCTTCCTCCCGCTCAAGGCGGAAAAGAAATCATTGCCGAGAGCATGCTCTGGCTCTTGCTCACTGGTCAAGTCCCCACTGTGGAACAAACTCGTCAGCTGTCTAGAGAACTCGCCGAGAAAGGTAAACTCTCCCCTCGCATCGAGAACCTCGTCGACTCGTTCGTGTTTTACAGTCTATATGTCTTTTGATTAAACTTAAGACTCATATCTAGCTTCCCTCCTACCCTTCATCCCATGACCCAGCTGGGCATGGGTGTCGCTGCCCTCAACCACGACAGTGCTTTCCAAGCCGCTTATGAGAAGGGTATAAAAAAGACAGAATACTGGACATATACTCTGGAAGACTCTCTGAACTTAATTGCCCAGCTTCCCGCTCTAGCTGCAAGGATTTACCGAAATGTTTACAAGAACGGCACACAGGTCGCAGAAATCAACAAGGACCTGGATCTCGTTGGTATGAATCTCGTTTAATAATTGAAAAATATTGACTTACCGACATCCAGGAAACTACACTGCTCTGCTTGGATATGGAGATAATCATGACATGACTGAATACCTTCGTCTATACATTGCTCTTCATGGTGATCATGAGGGTGGCAATGCTTCCGCTCACACTGCTCGTAAATATTCTAATTCATGTTTTATCTGTTATTAACAAGTCATAGACCTTGTGGGATCTACCCTCGCCGACCCCTATCTATCCTACTCCGCTGCTCTCTTTGCTCTTGCGGGCCCTCTCCACGGGTAACGACAATTTCAGTATCCGCTTCACACACGACTCACTCTTAAGCAGTTTGGCTAACCAAGAGGTCTTGCGCTGGCAGCTTGCTATGCAAGATAAAATTGGCAAGAATTTCACCAAAGACGACATCCGGGATTATTTGTGGGCCACTCTCAAGAGTGGACAAGTTGTTCCAGGGTTACTTTGATTTCATGGTCATATTCAAATCTAGGTGACTGACTTCATCTAGTTATGGTCACGGTGTCCTCCGCAAACCCGACCCTCGGTTCATTGCCCTCCAAGAATTCACGGATGCTCGGCCAGATTTGGCGAACAACCCCATCATTCGATTAGTGAAAGAGGTAGGCGATATGTCTCATTCGATCGTTATGGGGCATCATAATTTTTTTAGACCTCTGAAGTCGCTCCCGGTGTCCTAAAGGAGCACGGGAAGACGAAGAACCCTTATCCCAACGTTGATGCTACCTCTGGTATGAAACATTGGTACCCCCCACTATTTTTTGAATCTTATTTACTTTCAGGTTGCGTCCTGTACCACTATGGTTTAAGTGAATTCAAGGTAAACCTTTTGTTGCTGATTTGTAACTTTGCCATTAATATATTAAACTTTAAAAACAGTATTATACGGTCATATTTGGTGTCTCTCGAGCACTCGGGGCATTGACACAACTGGTGTGGGCTCGTGGTACGACTTAACATTTTTGCTTTTTGCCGGTATACGATTTGACCCTGTTTCAGCCCTCGGTCTTCCCATCGAACGTCCGAAATGTTCGTGTTTCTGTTTGCTTTGTTGTAAAATTTTGCTCATTGAATTTTTAGCGTTTTCTTTGGATGCTCTGGAAGGGATGGTTAAGAACACTTAGTTTGTCGCTGAAGATGCAGGTGCTACAATGGGAATAGCTGACGAACCACGGTACACGCGAGTTGAGGATAAAATTTGGAAGGAAATACGTAATCCACATCCAATCGAAGTTTATAATGCATCTTGCATGTGGAACACCCGATACCCTTTTTTTGATGCTACTCACATAAGGTGAGAAATCAGAGTGCATTATGATGAAAACATCTAAATATCATGACATCATTCTTCAACCTTTCCAACAAAATTTCACTCTTCCCGCTTTTTCTGCTCCTGTCTTGCCAACTCCCTCTCATACAAATCCACGCCAACTAATGTCTTTGAAGCCTTCCACAATTGGACGATATTGATGATGTTTTTGAGAAAACAAATCGGGAAGCAGACAGCTGCTGCGACCTCTGGCCAAGTATACTTGGCAAGGAATGGTATTACGGCTGCCACTGAACCTCCAATTGGTGTCGATACCCATTTCATGAGATATAACGCGACAAAGAAGAGCTCGTTTGCAAAGCAGATAATAAAGAGAATATGCTAAATCGAGGAAGAGAATTTGTCAGCAAGGTGAGGCGAATGACGCGGAGGAAGTAGGCGGACTCGGTTATGGTAGTAAAATCGCAGGATTCGGCTAAAATCGTTTGTTACTGTCTTGTGGCTCTTGGAGCCGGTTACGAGAGAGCTTTAGATACGAAGAATAAGAGGGTGGAGGAGTAAAGAAAAGACAAATAAACTGACCTATACATGTGCATATAATGGCTGCTGAAGTCGAGTGTGATAAGGAATTGGAATAAGAGAGCAAAGCGGGGATATGCAGAGGAGAGATAGCAAAGTAAGCACGACGTTGTACATCTGGAGAGGAGAAAATGAGCTTTGAGGACAGGGAACGAGAAGCTGTGTACCGGTCTGTGACCATGTCGAGAACTGCTCCGAACTTGGAGGTTTCATTGCGCGCCCTTGCTACCGGCCCGTCTACAGCGTCGAGTAGGCATGAAATTCCATAGGCAATAGTGCAATATTTTGGATGGTAGTTCATGTAGTGCAAGGAAAGACCGGCGAGAACTATGCGCACATAGCCTGGCAAACTGTTGAAGAATACGCGTGTATCAAGTAAAAGAGAAGAACATACCAATAATATTAGGGAGAAAAAGAAATACGTTTTCAGAATATGTTTGAGCGGTGGCAAGGTCAAGAGCAACGACGGCTTGAACGGGTTCTTGAACAGGCATGGCTGCGTAAAGCCAAGGATGTAAGGATGCAAGCGCCGGACCGAAGTGCTTCGATCAAACCAATTCCATTTCAGTACCTTTTATTCGAAATTACAAAAAAAGCTTAAACTTGACTCAACTTGTTTTCTCCCTTCATGTGTGGAATATTCGCCGTTCATGGGATTGATAAGGCTTCCGTCGTGCGGGCCCATTTTATTTCTCTCTCCAAACGACAACGGCACCGTGGCCCTGACTGGTCGGGCTGTTTCGTTGGCAAAGAATGCACCCTTGTCCATGAACGTCTAGCCATCGTCGGTGTCGGTAGGAACACTCCCTCCTTACTCCATTTATTGATTTGAACCATCCGCTTCGATCAGAATCTGGAGCTCAACCTCTTGTTAGTGAAGATGGCCAGATTATCCTCGCCGTCAACGGTGAAATCTACAACCACCTCACTCTTCGTGCCTCCGTTGGCCCGGACGTGAAATTCAAGACCCACTCCGATTGTGAAGTGATCATTCCCTTAGTGAGTTGATGGTTTGTCCAATGAACTTTTCTTTATCTCAGCACCACTTCAGTACAAGAAACATGACAAGGACCTATGCAACCTTCTCGACGGAATGTTCTCTTTTGTTCTCCTGGACGAATCTGTCTCCCCCTCGAGGATTATTGCAGCAAGAGATCCTGTTGGCATTACAACACTCTATCAGGGCTGGAGTTCGAAGCGTCCTGGAGCTGTCTACTTCGCGTCAGAACTAAAAGCCCTCATCGACGATTGCGACCGTATTATTTCATTCCCTCCAGGCCACGTCTATGACAGTCGCGACCAATCTACAACACGATATTATCGACCTAGTTGGTGGGATGGAGACATTGATGGAGGTGTTATCCCGACTACTTCGGCCGACTTGGCCCTCGTCCGAGAAACCCTCGAAGCTGCTGTACGGAAACGACTCATGTCAGAGGTTCCTTACGGCGTTCTCCTTAGCGGAGGATTAGATAGTAGCTTGATTGCGGCCATTGCCGCTCGAGAAACCGAAAAGATTGCTCAAGCACAGTGGGAGGTCAGAAAGCGTAAACTTCAAGAAATTTCGAGTGGCCCTTCCACTCCCGCACCAGGACAAAAGGATGACATGTGTAAATTTCTTCTTCTTTATACACTCTACTTTGAGTTTAGCTCTTGACAGCTCTCTTGGCTGCCTGGCCGCAGCTCCATTCCTTTGCTATTGGATTAGAGAATTCACCAGACCTTCTCGCTGCACGAAAGGTCGCTCACTATCTTGGTACTTCTCACCACGAATATGTCTTTACCGTGCAAGAAGGTCTAGACGCGATACCCGAAGTTATCTACCATCTTGAGACCTACGATGTAACGACAGTCCGAGCTAGCACCCCGATGTATCTCCTGAGCCGAAAAATCAAAGCGATGGGCGTCAAAATGGTTTTGAGTGGCGAAGGCAGCGACGAAATATTTGGAGGTCTGTATAAAAATGTAGGGAAAACTAATAACGTGCTTAACAGAATCATAGGTTACTTGTACTTCCACGCCGCTCCTGACGCGCCGTCCTTCCATCAAGAATGTGTTAGACGAGTCAAGAATCTACACACCGCTGATTGTCTTCGGGCCAACAAGTTTGGTTCTATCCTTTCATCCTTTTTTCCGCCTAACCCCCTCTCTCATTCGAAGGTCCACCATGGCATGGGGCCTCGAAGCTCGCGTCCCCTTCCTTGACAAGAAATTCCTCGAAGTAACAATGAACATTAATGCCAAAGAAAAAATGTTTAGCAAAGGTTCGCTCCAGGAGCGGGACGAAGACGGAAAGCCAAAAATGGAAAAGGTTCAACACTAATCTCTATCTCCCTTCCCTTTACTAAACTAGTTTTTAGTATATTCTTCGAAAGGCATTTGATTGTTCTCCAGATGGAAAAGTTCGTTCCCCTGCTTCATGCCTTACTTTACACATTTCGGTGACCATTATCATCATAGCCGTATCTGCCTAGTTCTATCCTTTGGCGCCAGAAAGAGCAGTTCTCTGATGGTGTTGGCTACTCGTGGATTGACAGGCGAGTATTCCACCGGCTGCTATGTTATATTCTGACCTTGTTTTGGTGTGTAGTATGAAAGATCATGCCAACGCGGTTGTCTCAGATGAAGATTTTGCTGACCGCCAGAATAAATGGTCTTTTGATGTTCCTGATACTAAAGAAGGCTATTACATTCGACAAGTGTTCGATGGTGAGATTTTCACTCTGGAATCGTTCTTCAGCTAATCCGGGTTTATGTCAGGCCTCTTCCCTTCAGAAGCAGCAGCATCGACTGCTGTTCGGTAAGTTGTTTCTTGTCCTTTGCAACGCCATTTGAACGCTTTCTCTCGATGTAGCTGGATACCAAGAGGAGACTGGGGTTGCGCCTCGGATCCCAGTGGGCGAAGCGTCAACATTCACGAATCAGCGTATGAGGCTTAGACGATAGACAAGAGATATATACCCCACAAAGCTAGATGTGAGAGGGCACATAACTGAATATAACAAATATTTCGAATTATTTCCATTGATTGGGGAAGAAAGAGGGAACGACTGAAAGGGAGAGAATCGTCCTCCTGTGAGTCTGCAAGTACAAAATAAGGGAGAGAATCATCTATATACGTAGAAGAGGGAAAGCGGAAGGGGGAATGAGAACTCACACATTTGTGGCAGCCTCGAAAGAGAGTGGAAGATAAAAAGAGATGCAAGAAAAAGTAAAGGAGTGAGCGTCGGCCAAGGTATGCTAAGGTCGTGGAGGTATGGTTAGGTGATATTGATTAAAAAGGCTCCAATCATTGAGTGCAAGAACGTAATAAACATAGAAAGGAAGAATAAAATCCGCATAGCATGGGTAACAAAGAGGAGCAAAATCGTAGGCTAATCATCTTCATGGGTTCAAGCAATCTATCGGATGATCAGCAGGAATTTCTATGCAATAGAACGGAGGAAATGTACCCCAGAGTCATGCGAAGGTGCTGGCGAAGACACCACCTTATTTACAGGCACAGGCCGTGTTGTAGGAGGACTTGTTTGCGAGATATTCCTTACTCGCTTTGCGTTGCTTGTCACAGGCGTCCTCGTACTCGAATTCCAGCCTGGCTTGGTCACCGTAGACTTGACGGACTCCTCAGTCTCCCCATGAGGTGTTACTGTCCGTCTCGTCGAAGGTGCAACAGGTGTGGTCTTCCTTTGTCCAGGTCGAGCCGACCCGTTGGTGGTGGAATCTGTAGACACAAGTCTCGTTCCAAACTTGGCATTGGCACTCGACTCTCGCCCATAAGATGATGCTCCTCCACCTCTCCTGGCAACAGGCACCACTCGTCCCTTGACAACTGGCTTCTGAACAGTCACTTTGTCTGCTCCCCAATAAGAGAACGACATTTTGGACTTCTTGTCTGAGTCGTCTGATTCTAGACCATCGTCCTCTTCGTCATCGTCAGGCATGGGTACGATACGAGGTTGAACGCCAGAGCCAGGTACTGTGAGGCGAGAGCGGGCAACGCTATAAGGGAAAAATATAAATGAGTATTTAAGGTTCTAAAGCAACGCCCAAAAAATGATCGTACTCATCCATTGAAACGACTCCTTCAGCTGGCTTCATAACATCACCAATCGCCCAAGTCTCAATCTACAGACCACCTTCGTGAGAAAACAATTTAACAGGTTGGTGCTATATTAGGGAAACGGACCTTGATAAACTTGTATAAATTCCTTGGCCTAGTCTGAGAGTTCCTTCGGCCAGTCGTGGCATATTTGGGCTTGCCTTGGAATTCGGGTGTCGACATTGCTCGAGAATTGGTGTGCGAGACCAAAGGTAGGCTTGTCGTTCCCGTCCGTTGACATTGAAGTACAACGTCATTGAAAATAACAAGCCAAAGGTCCTTCTTCGAAGAGCCGGGATTTAAGACGTCATTGAGGCGCCTGAAAGTTGATTTCCCTTTGGTGGCAGAAGGGGGGGATCGACCATTATTAGGGGACAACGAGCTAGACTTGCCATTCGCAGAGCCTGCAGGTGTTTGTTGTCGCTCGTCCACAAGCATCCTTGAAGGTTTTGGAAGGGCAAGCTGTCGAACCTTTTCCAATCCTTCTATCCTCGCAAAAACGTCTCTGGTCCGGTCTCTCTCCTCCTTCTGAATCTTCTCATCCTCAATACTTCGCACGATCGTCTCAACTTCCGCCACCATCTGCAGTGTGCTCTCATACTCGAAAGTGCTGGGATCGGTATGGAAGAGAAGGTTTTGGAAAAGTAGAGGATATTTGAGTAATCGTTGGAAAGGCTTTGACAGGGTAATGGCAAGGCCTGTCTCGCCTTTTTCGGCGGCCGACTCTTCAAGTTTCCTGAGAAAAGCACACATCTTTTGGTATTCTGCAGCATCTTGCTTTTTCGGTTTCTTTGTGGAAACAGCGGACAGGGCATCATCAACTTGTTCTAGAGCACGTTCGAGATGAAGGACATAGGTGGCATATCCTTGGAAAATGTCGGACTGCGGAACACGGAGGTCAGGTACAGTCGAAACTGAAGTAAAGGAGAAACGAAGGTCCTTACATTTGAAACGAAAACATCAGCTAGACTGCGAACCAGTGGGAACTGGTCATCATAACGCTTCTTGAGGGCTTCACATAGACGCTTGTGTCCATCCAAGACACCATTGTCGATGACTTCAAGACAAATTTTGAGGTCCTCAGGTAGCAGGTGTGGAGGAATTGCTCCAATCCCAAAGACGCTATCTCTGGACGTAGTGCTCTTTTTGAACTTTCGCAGTACACCGCTTTGTTTCGTAGGAGTGCTGCTTTTGATAGTCGCGGCACCTTGGCTATAGTTTCGCTCTCGGTCGCCGCGGTCTATGCTGGCCTGACGACCAAGAGAATGGGTGCTTCCGTTCATGGGCCGTGGTGGAGGCGGAAGGGAGTGATGTGATCTTGAGGGGAAAGGAACGGATTTGGAAGGTTGTGCTTTGGTCGCACTGGACCTGTAAGGTGAACGAGGGTGGTTCATTTTCGATTGCTGTGCACTCGCGGCTGTCCCCGCCTGTCGTTGGGAAGTACCATAAGATTGACCCAAAGTATCGATGCCCTCTTCATCGTCATCAGTCATGAGGATAGAATCTGCGTCGATGGGCGATATTCTCCCTGGCTGGGGAGTAGACAGAGAGAGGGCAGGTGACGGGGACATGAAACGCGCAGCAATGGGTGGCAGGTTGTCGGCGCTTTGAAATTGGGGCTGTGGTGATTCTGAGCGATAGTAGTCATAATCGAGATTGGGAGTAGATGCGAGAGGGGAGACAGGGGTGGAGGTGGAGAAGGGATGAAGAAGTGGGTCAATGAATGTGTCTTTCATCTTGATAAGTTCCTGGACATAACTGAAGAAGACTGTTAGTTATGGTTATAGGAAAAAAAGATGGTGAGTAGCTGTACTAACCGATCCTCGCTGGAAATGATCTCGAAAAGAACCTCCTGGCGCGTTCGTTCCCGAGAGCCGAGGTTGGAGACGAGATCGTCTTCAGTGACTTCGCTCCAACTCTGAGCAGATAGGATGCGTGAACCAGAACCTTGGGATATTTGAGAGTAGGGGGTGCCGGAACGAAGGGATTGGGAAGAAGGACCAGTGGCATCCTTAAGGTAAGGTGACTGAGTATTTCGCGCGGTTGAGCCACCCTTCAGCGAGGATTTAGAGGCAGAAGCAAGCTCTACACGAGAGGTGCTTGCCGCTGAACTTGAGGACGCACGGCCCTCTTTGGCAGCTACACCATGAACTGCCTGGAAACGGGAGACAGTGGTCTTGGTAGGTGGTGAATCTGGACGAGATGAAGGTTGGGGAACGGGTGTGGGTGTAGGTGGAGGACTCTTGAAAGCAACTTGCTTCTTGTTGTCTGAATAATTAGTTTTGCGTGCGTTTCGAGGCGATTCTGCGCGAGCAGGAACTGGCTCAGACGTTTCCGGGAAAGGTTCAGCTTCAGGTTCTTTGGGTGATTCCTCCTCTTCCTTAGGTTTAGTGTCGCGCGATGCAGTGAGCTCTTCGCGCAGCTGAACGGGAGCAATTTCTGGGAGGGGCTTGAAGGCATGAGAGAGACGGTTTGAACTGGGCACGGGGCTTGCTGGCGGCGGACTCGAGGCAGGGCGGGATGCCTGAGACGATGGCGGAGGCCATGAAAACTTTTCACGGATACTGGAAGGCTCCTTGTCCTTGCCTCCAAGCGCCAGCCGCTGGAAGAAGGCTTTCATCGTGAGCGCGAGGTTCAACCTGTCTGTCCCTTGATCAAAAGTCTACCTTGCATTCAAGCGCTCGCACCGCCACAAAGCATGGCTTTGTCCTGAAAGCCAATTTAATATAAATGTAGGAAAATAACAAGAGGCCATTGAAAGCTGTTTCATTGGTTGCGTGAGAGCACTCAAGAAAATCACCTATCAAAGTTGACACTCCTCTCTCTTTCCGTCAACCACCATCATCACCGTCATCGAATGTCCCATCTCCGCCCCGCCCATGAAACAAAACACTTGTCCTCACTAGACATCTCCTTCGCAAACAGCCGGTTTATTATAGAACAGACCGACAATGGAATATCCAATGGCTCGGCTCTCTGGCTCTCTGGCCAGGTCATGGCGTGCTACTTGACCCAACACCTGTCCCTCTGGCTCTTTGCGTCTAACAAACCACAATGTATGCGAACTAGGTAGTGGGATCGGTTTCACTGCGTGCGCTTTGATGCCCTTTCCTGTTTCGTCGTCTCGTTTATGCCGGTTTTTCTTACATAAAGCCTCGCGGTTGCGTCCTTGGGATACAAGGTTCTTGCAACTGACCTACCTCTTATCGCGAACACCCTCTTAGTATCCAACACTGCTCGAAACTATCTCTCTGGGTCTATTCGAGTTGTCCCTGTAGATTGGACCGAACCATTTCCGTGGCATGACCAGCGTGTTGAGCCGCCATTCTCGCTCATCGTGACCACTGATACGGTATACTCTCCGTCTCTCGTCACTCCACTTCTTCAAACGTTGCACAATATATGCACTGTTTCTGCATCTGCTAAACCGATTGTACTGCTTGGTCTTGAGCGTCGAGATCCTCAACTCGTCGACCAGTTCTTTTCTCAGGCTGTTGATGTGTGGAGCTTTAAATGTGATCGAATTCGGCATAAACATGTAGTCCAGGCAATGGAGAGAGTATTGGGAAAGGTTCACATGTGGAAAAACGAAGATTATGAATCCGTTGAGTTGTGGAAACTGAAGCTTTCTTTGCCCAAGGCACAGCGGTCGTAAACAATAATACATTCAACACAATGATTCGAGAGCCTTTTGAATGATCGAAAGGCCTTCCTCCAGCTCTTGCTCAGTGACTGTTAATGGGGGAGCCATCCTGAAACAGCTTGCCATCCCGGCCATTCGAACAACGTTGGCACTCAGCCCCAGTTCAAGCATACGGTCTGCGAGTTTATCCCCAAGCTCCTCGTCCGGTTCTCTGGCTTTTCCTGATTCCGGTTTCACGATTTCCATCCCCACCATCAAGCCTTGGCCTCGAACGTCTCCAATACAAGGATACTTCTCTTGCAAGCGTCGAAGGCCCGCTTGGAATTTGTCGCCCATCCTTTGGGCATGAGCTGCTAGATTCTCGCGCTCTAAGATGGTTAGGACCTGCACGCCAACAGCTGCTGGAAGTGGGTCGGAAACATGGGTTGTGAGGAACGAGAAGCCTCGTTCGTAAACCTTTTGCTCGATTTCGATTTCTGTGGATGTAACGACAGCAGAGAGCGGTAAGCCTGCACCAAGGGTCTTTGAGAGCGTAAGAATATCAGGTACGACACCATGATGTTCGAATGCCCAGTTCTTGCCCGTTCTACCTACGCCTGTGAAGTGCTCAGACGCTGTGAAAAAGTAATCATTGGAGAAGCTACCTGTCTGGGCCTCATCTAGAATGAGGAGCATACCTCTTTTCACGCAATGTTCTTTCATCTTCTTCAAATATCCATCAGGGAGAACGATAACGCCTCCAGAACTCAAAATGGGCTCTATGATGACCGCCGCGAGCGACCTACACCGGTCGCGCAAGTCAGTTGGTAATGGGTCTGATGGAGTGGCTGATTTTTACCCAATGCTCTGCGAATCGAGTAAATCCCAAGCATAATTAAGTTCAGTTTCCCAATCGTAAGATCCATCTTTATTTCTGAACGGTGATCTAAATGCGTTGGGAGCAGGGAGGATGAGAGTTCCTGGCATTGCAGGTCCATAATTTTTTCTAGTGCTTTGATAAGTCAAAGATGCTGCCGCTGCCGTGACACCGTGCCACGATTTTGAAATTCCGACGATCTCGAATTTACCGGTATAAAGTTTAGCAATTCGAATTGCACACTCGTTGCTTTCCGCTCCTGTGCTCAACAGCTGAACTTTGTCGAGACCAGCAGGAAGCATTGAGGTCAACTTTTCTGCCATATGAATTACAGGAGGGGAGAGCATGCCGGAGAAGAGATGGTCGAGTGTTGCCGCGTATTTCGAGATAACCTGAACAATTTCAGGGTGACTATGTCCCAGAATCGCGCTCATTTGACCAGAGGTGAAGTCGAGGATGCGTTTACCATCTTGAGTATATACATAAGAGCCTTTTGCCGATGTAGCAATAATTGGGAGAAACGTTGGACTATATCGAATAAGAGATTGCTGGGCGGAGGCGAGATCCATGGAGGCTGCAATTCAAAGTTATCCGGGCGCCTAACAAGCAGCTCGCGTCGACTTTTGTCGAACAACCACCAAGAACCGAATGCTGGTGAGGGCATGCCGCCCTGTGTGCAGACTTGCTGCGACCGGCGCACCACACTTAAAATGTGCTGCTAGGCCAGTCGTAATACGTGTTCGCCTTTTAACCACAGAGCCCGAGTTGCCTCCAGTTGGTCAACCTGTAGAACCTATAGTAGCTGCTCCAGATGCCCCTCCTCCCGAAACAGACAAAACTACTACTGGTAGAACTCCCCGAGCACGAACAACTCGGACAACTCGAAGCTCTTCAGACCCTGTCATCCTTCCTGAGAACGTGGACATTCTTTGGTCTACTTACGAATCAGACATCCCCTCCGAGATTCTCCCTCCTCCTGCCATCCTTTCAGATGCGCTCGACAAATTAAATCTCAGTCTTCATCCCCACAATCAACGAAAAGCGACTCCTCCCAATGCCAATCCAGCTTTTGAGCCTACCCTGTGTCTTTACTGCCCCATGGAGGGTCAGTCCGTTTTCTTGTGTTTTCATTCTACTGCCTTATTCTCTTCTAACTCTTTTTACAGGTGGAGGGTATATTCTAGATGCAACGGTGAAAGAGTTGGCACGCTCTACAGGCGCTGATGTCGTACTTCTCGATTGCGCTCATTTAGCAGCGTCTGAGTGGGGACATTTTGGATCTGGTCTGTTGTTTCTTTCCATAACTTGCATATTTTTTTGACGTACTCAAACTCGTTATGTTCATAGCAAATCCTCTCCAACTTCCCGTCAATCCACTCCATGTTCCTTCCCTCTCAACTTTACGCGAAGCGAATGAGCCTCAAACAGTCAACGAGCCTGAACCTGCCGTAGACGATGGCTCCGAAGATTCCGATTTATCCGACCCGAGCAGAATGTTTCGTGAACAAATCTCCATGATTATCACGTCTTCGGGAGGAGGTCCGGTTCAGGTCAAGAGTCGAGCGGCGAAGCCTCCTCCAAAAAGTCCCTTGCAGCGTTTTTTCGATGCTGTTGTGAATATCTCTGCTGATGGTGTAGAACCTGTTCCAGGCCGGCCGCGAATCATCTATGTTCAAGACTTCACCCTTGGTGCAGATTCTGCTCCTTTATGGTACCCTGCCCTCCTTCAGAGCGTCCAGGAGCGTCGGCGTGGTTCAGGACCATTAACACGCAATATAGTCCAAAACCCGGTGACTATTATCTTTGGTTCTACACCCCTCATTCAGCCTGCCTCTTTTCGACCATCTTCCTCTGCATCACCTCAAAGTCTATTGCATCTTCTTGCTCGTCGTTCGACACCTTCGCCTCAGCCAATGCCTGCGATTAGTTCAGGTTCCGCGCCAAAATTCCCGACAGCTGCAGATTACAATGAGAGTGAGGCAGCTGAAAAAGCGCGTGAGAAACGACTACACAGTCGTCTACGGAAATGGGATAGAGATGACGGGTCACTTAACAGATCCGAGATTCCTTCCATACCCACAGCTCCATCCGATTCCCACAATGCAGGGAGTGACCGTGTTGTCTTGAACTTTCCTCAAATTCTTCGTCCACCACCAGCCATCACAGACCTTGCCATGGTTCAAAACAGGCGTCATTGTTCCTAGCGTCAGATCACCGTCCGCTGAGAAGGCCGAGCGAATTCGAAGGAGGCAGGAGATCAACGAACTGTGCTTCAGAATGGCAATTGGAAGTATGGGTGGGAGGCTGGAGTCGTCTTCTTTAGTAGATCTTGCAGCTTTCCACTCATCCTACTGCCCCCGTGATTCTGGCGGAGGAATCTGGGTCATCTTCCTCGGAAAGCGACTCTTCCCCCCTCTGCCTCACCAGATTCAGCGTTGGCGTTGGCTGCAGATGCATCCTTGCTTTCCGAACAGACAGCCTCCGTCGATAATCCTTCCGACGATAACTCCTTGCCTCCCTCCAATGAAGCTTCAAAGGATCCGACACTGATACTCTATCTAATGCACTTTCAGAATGGGAGACGCAAATCGAGGAATGGCAGGCTGTTCGCAAGATTGCAGATCGTGCTCTTGGTTCCGTCCTTACTCAATCCTTTCGGACGCCCGCATTTACAATGGACTACTTCACTACCTCTACTCTTGTACCTTGGGAGGCGGTTGTTGACTCATGGGCTTCTTTCAAGTCTGGAAAGGACGTGCGCAAGTCATGGATTAAAGAAACTGTCTCGCAACTTCGTAGCCAATACAATACCAAGGAGTTTGAGGACGACGACGCTGAAGAAGATGAAGAAGAGGAGGAGGGTGATCCTGTTGTTGAAAAAATCAAAAATGACCCTGATCTGGATGCACATGAGCAAAGGCTTCTCGGCTGTATCGTGAATACAGGTATGTGTGAGCGGAGACTAATGCAAATCTACCTTACTGATCCAGATTTCCAGAATTGATGCCAACATCGTTTAGCCAAGTGCATCTACCTTCTCATACTATCGACTCCATTAGGACCGTTGTTTCGCTTCCGCTTCTCCATCCCCAAGCTTTCCAACAAGGCATTCTCAAGGAATATGGTATTAGCGGCTGCCTGTTATTTGGACCTCCTGGTTTGTCATTTCTTCTACTTGAATACACTTTTTTGACACCTACTTTCAAAGGAACGGGGAAGACTCTCCTAGTCCGCGCATTGGCACGAGAGGCAGGGTGTCGAATGCTGGTGGTCAGCCCCGCAGATATTATGGATATGTATGTCGGTGAAGGTAGGCTTTTTCTTTTGACTCTAATGAGCATCTAACAAGAATGCACCTTAGGCGAAAAATTGGTCAAGGCCGTTTTCAATCTCGCACGGAAACTTTCTCCCTGTGTTGTCTTCTTGGACTGAAATTGATGCACTCTTTGGCTCTAGAGTCAGCCGGGACATGAGTGGTAGTGCTTCTGCTCATCGCGGAATCATCACCGAGTTCATGCAAGAGATGGATGGACTTAACTCTTCCAGAGAGGATGCTGTCATCATCATAGGTGCAACCAACCGACCTGGAGATTTAGACGATGGTGAGCTTTTCTCTAATATGTCAAAATAAAAATTTCAGCTTAAATTTTTACTTAGCAATTCTCCGTCGTCTTCCCCGTCGCTTGCTCGTTGATCTGCCTGGGGAGAAGGAGCGTGAGGCCATTCTCCGAATCCATCTCCGAGACGAGGAGCTTGCACCAGACGTTGATATTGCACTTCTTTCCCGGATGACTGATGGATTTTCTGGTTCAGATCTGAAACGTACGTTCTTTTTTATGTTTCGTATGTTTCTCATCCTTATTTGTTCAAATCATAAGATTTATGCGTATCTGCTGCACTTGCTGCTGTGAAGGATACACATCCCGTCCCTTGGCTCGAGTCATCTCGATCAGCAGCAAAAACTGAGGCTACTGAGGGAACGAAGGAACCTGCTGAAACTTCGACTCCCATTTCTGAAGAGACGGAAGCGTCGGATGAGTGCAAGTCAAGATCCACCTCTTCACCATCAAAGCAACCTTCTTCCGAATTTGAATCGCCGACAGTGACGCCAGGAGCTACATCGAGCATAGACACAGACCTCAACGCTTCTCCCACGTCAAGTCAACAGGCTGCCCAAGACATGCCTTCAACCAACCCCACTCTAGCTCCTGAACCGGCCACACCGATCGAGAAAAATGAGGGGGTATCTCCAACCTCTTTGGAGGGAAGTTCCGCCGATGCCCAACCTTCGACGTCGATTGATCCAGTTGAGGAAGAACCGCGAGCCGAATCCACCGATGACACACCACCACCCAAACGGGTTCTCACCGTTCTGCACTTCAACCAGGCTCTTCAAGAAATCACCCCCTCGAGCTCAGAAAATCTGGGTAGTTTAGCTGAACTCCGAAAGTGGAATGCTGAGTTTGGTGAAGGAAAGAAGGACCGGAAGCGCAAACAAGTGTGGGGAAAAGACAGGTCAGTATCCCATAGCTTATGAAAGCCAAGCTCGCAACTAACCACTTTGCTGTGCCCAGATTTGGTTTCACTCGCGAGGAAATTGGTAGACCCGATGCACGAGTTGTGGTTCCCTCCCCAACTACCTCATCCTCCCCACCAACAATGCCGCCACAATAAATGGCTGGACCGCACGACGAACTTTGAACGCAAAACATTACATATAGTGGTACTTTCTATAATTTAGACATCAACATGTAGAAAGTTGAGCCGTAGTCTATGACACTATCAATTGCGCGGCGAACATTGCAAACACAAGTACCATTGCAGTAAAATGATGACTAGTCGGATACCATAGTCTTTATTCTCACCTGAGGTAACGTATAGCACATAATAGATTACTGAGAACTAAATTGCTAGATGAATGCCTACCCAAATGGATTATATGTTAAGTCTAAACACGCAAAAACAGTTACGGAAGGGGTTCCCTGCTTTAATTCTAGTTGGAATATAACCAACAGGAAACTGAGTTGATCTCAACTTCATCTCGGGAAACCACCAGTACTTCCCCGCGACCTACTGTTTTTGGTCTCAACTCTAACATATTCACTATCATCCCCAAGCCCGCTCCCCTCCTTCTTAGTCGCCATAAATGCCTCTCCGATAATCTGTAAAGCAACAGCTCTCAATTGGGCCTTCTCCCTCGGTACAGTCGGATCTTCGAGAACACGATCACATGTATCTCTTAGGACTGACTTCGATTTCGAGCTTCGCGCCTTTGAAGAGCGCTTGTAGACCCTTTTCTGCAGCTTGCTCTTCGAGTTTGCGCTTTTCTTCAGGGGGAGAGGTTGCCCGCTTGTTCAGCGGCTTGAATTTGATCAAAGACGCCTTTGAGTTCAATAGCGGAGCGGAGAGTCGAAACGCTGGAAGGGCGTATGAATAGAAGGAGTAATAGAGACGCAGGTGACGCACGTTTCGCTGAAGACATGATATTTTCCTTGAACATTGTGTAACCAACCTCCTACACCCATGAAAGACTGGTTCGTAGCCAAGAACTGCTTGGCTTTGGAGGCATATACAAAGCCAATGGCTTGTAGCAGATCATACCCGTACGATTCTCGCTTGAGCTCTCTGGAAAAAAGTTTAGTGGGCAGTGAAAAAAGGAAACCAGTGGGCTGGAGACGCACTCAGCTTCAAGCTCACAGATCGTTCTAAAGCTCTGAGTAACATCACGATCGTCAACACCAGTCGCCGACTCGGCAAATATTGCCACCTTGCGGCTCAAATTTTCGACCAGCTGTTTTACCCGGACCTCTCGTGCAGCAGCCCGTTCTTCTTGAGCCTTTCTCTTTTTCTCTTCCTTCCTCCTCCTTTCATCTTCACTTAAAACGGGTCGCCCCTTTGCGTCTAGGATCTTGTTCGAATTATCGTCGTCGTCATCTTCGGTGGCTTGGAGTGCTTCCTTCATATCTCGTGCGAGCGAAATCTCTCCAATAATTGGATTAAACCGTTCTCCTCCGAATAGAGATGAAAAGACAGCTTCGGGATCAACAAAGCTTTCGTTCTCCGTCTCCTTTGAGCCAAACTCATTGTACTTCTTTCGAAGTGCAGGGTCAGAAAGAGTTTGGTAAGCTATGGCAATCTCTTTGAAACGCTCCTCAGCATGAGGATCGTCTGGATTCTTGTCACTGATTTACACAACATTACATCTCAATAATGTCTAAACCACCAAAGAGAAGGGATACTCACGGGTGGTGCTTGATAGCTAACCGACGATACGCCTTCTTAACCTCATCGGTAGTTGCAGTCACGGGAACTCCCAAAAGATCGTAATATCCAGTCTCTAAAGGTCGTTCCTGTGTACCTATCTTTCTTCCCTTGGACTTAGGAAGACTGGCAGACGAGTTCGATTTGTTGTTCCCTGCGGAACTACTACTTGCACCAGCAGAAGTGGCGTAATTAGATCCAGATGTAGATGGTATTTGTGACGGATAAAATGCATGCGTGAAGATAGTTGAGCAGGAGTAGCATTGGATCTGTAACATGGTTCTAGGCGGAGGCTGGGGTGTCGGCAAGGGGAACTCCATTTGTCGCGTGCACTGACTACACATTGTAGTTGATGAAAATGGGACCCTGAAGGATAGGCCGGGTTGGTAGGGTTGGATACTTTGAAGCCATGATGATGAACGCGCGGAGTAAGGGTGTGTTGAAGAGCGGGTGCTGTGTTCATGAGTGACTTGGTCCCCCGGCATCCTATGTTCAGTGTTCACACCCAATTAGTAGACGAGCTTATCATTTCTGTATGGAGTCAGTATAATTGGGCTTTCTTCTTGGCAGACTTGCAAGACATACACGCGACAAGCCATGTTAATATTGACGCGTCTGCTCACATAGTGTACAGCCAACTCAATAGATAGGAATAACATCTAACTGATACAAGCTTAATCCGAATCGGAATGTTCACTCATACTAGCCTCGACCTCAGAGTCCTCGGCGGTCTTGGTCTTCCTGCCCTTTCCTTTGCCTTTCCTGACCTTTAACTTGCTTTGCTTGTCTTTCTTCATTTTCCCCTTACCCTTGCCCTTTTCTACACCCTCCATGTCATCGTCAACATCAGGTTCAGCGCCGTCTTCTTCTTCTTCGCGTACAACGCGATTAAAGGCTTCATTGTCCTTGACCGCGTCTTCTCCAATCGGAATGAGAGGATTCTTGGCCTTACTGACATCTGAAGACTTAGGCCACTCTTCCTTGCACTCTGTGCATTTTCCCCGCGCAACATTGAGGCAGTGGAGATGTGTCCGACCTTTACAGCCGACAGTCGTGCACGCGTAGCCTTTCGTTAACATCTACAGGTGTAGGGTAATTAGCTTGGTCGATAGGACAAGAGGGAAGGAATAGGGACGAACATCTCGACAGACTGTACAGTTGATGACTTCATCAGGGAACTCTGTTTTGAGATACGATTCCAATTCCAGGACCGTTCGCGCAGAGAGGCTGTATCTGCCGCGTCTATCCGACAGAAGATTGATCAATAAACCTACTAAGCAATTCAGAGGTAACATGCCGACTCCTATTAAGCCATCTATTGGCAACGAAATGGTCGAGGACGTTCTCGGCTTGAAGCTTTGTGAGACCCTTCACAAAATTAACTTCGCGTAAAGCAGCAGTGCTTGAGATAGAATACGCTTTTCGCGGGGCAAGCATTATTTGAGTAACCTAAAAATGGATGAATTGAAGAATTAAGGGCTTGTTAAAAGGGGAGAAAATAAACACATACGAGAGCTTTAAAGTACGCGATTTCAGCGGCGGAGTAGTTAGTAGCCGCTTGAGCAATGTCATCTCCTTTTCGATTTACCTATATGCCGGATTGAACAACTGATGCTGGCACGGGAAAAGAAGATGAAGACGGACAATGCCAAACCAGGCCCGTCCTTCCTCTTCGTCGCGGAATTGTCGAAATTCGAGATCGAGATCATTCAAGGAGTCATTCACGTCTCTCAAAAACTCGACCCATGATTTATCGTTGTCCGGAATGTCTATATCAGTTTCTGAAGCCTCTGTTCCAATCACAGCCGGTCAGTGGCAAGAAAGGATGGCGTAAAGTTGGAAGCTCGGACTTGCCCTGGATGGTTTCAATGGATTTTCGCCAGATAATGCGAGCAAGATCGGACGACAGAACGCGTCGCGAGAGAACAGCTTGGAGAAAAAGACGCGGGACATCTTGAGGAGTAGCCATGAGCGTGAGACGAGAGCGTGAAACAAGAGTGAGCGCGTCTAATTTAAATTAGCAGAAAGCGTGCAGATCAAAAGCGTGGCTCTAGTTCAGGGCCGGCCAACCAAGGCAACGGTATAGTCTTCAATTCACCATGCGTTGAACCGGTCGTGGTGTGATTTTTTTCAGATGTTCAGAGCAGAAACATTCTCCTCCCTAATAGTAAAGACGTGTATACTGAAAAGCGTACGTTACAAACAAAAGCCGTCCATGGATATAGATCATCGTGTTCCCCTCGCCCAGACGCGATCAGATTTTAGGAATACGAAGAGTTTTGCTGACCATAGCGGCAGCCCAGCATCCAAACAAAACACTGACGACATGTACATCTCCAGATCCACCTGGAGAACCCCAGAGAGTCCAAATGCCACCAGGAAGGTCCTCTCCAATCCAACCTTGTCGTGTCCAAATTGACATGACGCCAACGAGGCATAGGGATGACGGAATAGGGAGTCCCTCGAAATACTTCGCCTTTTCCTGTAGCGTCTTTTGGTACGCTTGCGACAGTGGCATTAAAACGTGCGAGCCGAGCTAGGCCGCAGCAAACGAAGACAGCCAAAACAATCGTGTCAAGCGTGGTCTGCAAGCCAACGGTGAAAGCAATAAGAGATGGTGCTACACCGAACTGAAATCTGAAGAAATAATGGTGAGAATTATCCAGCCCAAAAAAATGACGACGACCAGGAAGATGACGCACAAGGTCTGCAAGACTGTCTAGCTCCTGGCCAAGAAGACTACTGGAGTTTCTCCATCTCGCAACCTTGCCGTCCAAGAAATCAAATATAAGACCCGCCAAAGGAAACGTAAGAGCAAGCCAGAGATAGTCGGTGTCTTTCGTGAGGAGATATCGTCCCGAGGAGAATATGGAGAAAGAGCCACAAAATCCGTTCATTATGGTGACCAAGTCCGCAAGCCGGAAGTTCCTATGAAGAGTTAAATGGCATGAAGTAAGCGAAATAATATGAAATTCGGTACCGGACAAGAGAGAAATGGCCATCTGAATCGTTATAAGGCGCAGAGGTCATGGTAGGTGTGAAGTTGGCGAGTCACATGTGACATTCTCATCTTCGAACTCCCATGTCTCTGTACGGCGGACTTCACCTAGCCTTCGGGCGCTGCCGTCCGCTCCGGTCAACCAGAAGCTCGCCCAGCTGAGCCATTGCCCTTCACCCGCAGCAACATCATCTACGCCTGAAGCTCCTGCTCAAGCTTCTTCAGCGCCTGCCGGTAGACTTCATTACTCGGCCTTCTGCCATCGCTCCGTCCTGATCATTTCAAGCCTCATGGTCTTCGAGCCTTGCATTTGCGCCAAGTTCGTAGATCTGCTAAGCCGAAACCGGCTCAAACAAGGCTTCCAGCGGGCGCAACCGCCATTCCAGCACCCTATTGCGACTCTCTCCGCCTCTGCCACTGTCTTTGCCCCGCCAGTACTGGTTGCTCTAAAAACTGACGAACCTGCTCAAGATAAAAACGAGGATAATTCACAGGGATGGAGTAAGAAAATCAAGCCACCACCCATGATCCTCGACGAGGACGTCAATGGATTCAAGGGCAAGCCAAATAATAAAAGGAAGGGAGGTGCTGGAAAGAAGAATCGAAAGGTCCGTCTTGGCATCATCCTTTTCTTGTTAGTGTATTTCGTCAACTCGTTTTTTGCAGAACAAGCGTCAAGACCCAGTGAACATTTGGGATCCCTACGAACAGTACGACCCTAAACGGCCGAACGACTACAATGAGTACAAGATTTGGCAAGCAAAGGAACGAATGGAAAGAATGGAGCGCTCTCGCAAGCGTGGACGTGCATCTGGGAGTCAGTATACAAATAGTGATTATTCAGATGACGACCGGCCCAAGAAAACTGGCAAGTTTCACATCTCTGCCTCTCTTTTCTCATGTAATCTTTTTTCCTGGATAGGTCGTTATGATGACGATGATGATCACTATTACGATCGCCCTGCTCCCGTTTCGCAGGACATGAACGGAGAGGAAGCATACCAGCGACGCCTGGCAATGTCGCAAGGTTTAGCTGCTCCGAGGCGAACACCTCCACCGTTAAATGAAACCGGGGAAGAGGCATACCAAAGAAGGCTTGCCTTGTCGATGGCTTCCGATCCACCACCACCTCCCCCCACTGTTCCACCCCCTGAACCCACCAGGCAACCTTCTCCTCCTGAGCTAGCTTACAATCCCTTTGCACCACGGTCTGCTCCTCCGCCACCGCCTCCCGGTGGCCCTCCTGACCTTGCGAGCGAGGCGGCAAAACGAGCAGCTGCCATCCAAGCCAAACTTAACAACGCCTTGCGCCAGTCTACGGCAGAAGGCTCTCCTGCCGCTCCTTCCGAGGAATCTCCCAAGTATTTTTGTTCCTTTCCCTTCTTGGTATCTGCTACTTAACAAATTCCGGCAGGGTGGAGAGTGGTACGTTCGCGGAACGCTACATGCAAAAGTTTGGCCATAAAGAAGGACATGGTCTTGGGACAGACGGGCGTGGTATCGTTAACGCACTCAGTGTTGAACAGACAGTGAATCCAGGCACTAAGGCCAAAGGTATTAAAACTGGTCGCATTGTGAACGACAACGAAGACCATCGGGCCAAAGAAGATCGAGAACGCTATGGCGACCAATCTCGTGTCGTCGTTCTCACAAACATTATTGATCCTTCTGAAGCCGGTGACGATGAGCTGCGTCAGGACATTGGAGAAGAGTGCGGAAAAACTGGAGCTGTTGAGAGGGTTGTTGTCCATCTTGTCCAGCCCACACCAAGGGAAGAAGGGGAAGCTGTGAGGGTATTTGTTGCGTTTGTTAGCGTTCCTGGAGCTTGGGAGACTGTGAAGAAGATGGATGGTCGGTTTTTCGGTGGGAGGACTGTAAGGGCACGATACTTCCCGTTGAATCTTTGGAATAAGGGAGCCCTTGATGCTCCCATTTATACGCGTGCTTAAGATAGGAGAATTGATCTGGTTTTGGTTTGCACTTTTGACGATTACCTTGTCCAGTCGATGAAAGCTCTTGATCCAGGATAGTGCTTGTCAATCCAAATTTTGCCCCTCTCGTGGCTTCTTTGACCAAACGCGCTTCCCGCATCGCATATTCATGGAATTTGGACACTTTCCAGCACCCGAACATCTCACATGTATTGATCTTATCGAAGAAATTCTTGATATACTTTTTAACACGTCGATTCAAACTCGAACCGTTATGAGACTTCGTTGCCTCCCATTTACATGGTTCGACCTCCAACGAGCTCGGTGGTTTCAAAGTCACCGTAAACTGGCGACACTCTCATAGATGCCAAAGTTTCTCAAGTTAACCTTGTGGATTGGAAACGATAATGCGGGAAGAATAACGCGAATTCTTATCTCTCTCAGTTTTGTAAGATAGTTAGAGTGCATATCGGAAAGGAAACCACGAATTCCTCATAGGCTTTGTGTGGCCAGACGTCTCATGAGTTGCTTGTTTGCTCACAAATATGAAGCTGAGATGGAATGGTAAACGTCAAGACGTCTTTGTTACTGCAGAAATTCCGCAAAACCTCTCAGGACCTTCAGCGTATAAATTGACTGACTTCTACTCCACAGCCCAAAATGGAGAAATGCTTTGATATTATACATTGGTAATGCAGTTTCTCACAGCTATATATTGCGATACAGTTATCAACGAGTACGGGGAACGCTACTTTTTGGTGACAACGACTGACATATCTAGTACACACGCTTGAAGGGTGGTACAGGCTTGCATTCGTTCTCGTCCAAGGTGTTTGCAATCACTCCACGGTAGCTCAACTTTACGTCCGGCTTGCTAACGTCAGGTTGAATACTGAGAGTATGCTTCATCCAAGTCTCATCGTCACGCTAGGATAGAAATTGTGAAGTCAGCTAAAAAAAAATTAATCACAGGAAATCGAGGGACGAACGTCAGGGAAATCTTCACGGGCGTGAGCGCCACGAGACTCCTTACGGGCAGCAGCGGAGACGATAGTCTGAGTAGCACAAGAGAGCAGATTCCTCAGCTCAAGAGTTTCCACGAGATCACTGTCCAAAGTTGTTGTTAGAAGCAAAAAAAATTGTAATACAAAGAATCACAACGAACCTGTTCCAGATCATACTCCTGTCCTTAATACCGACCTGATCAAAGGTCTTGTAGATCTCTGCAACTTTGGTAACACCCTCATCCAAACTCTCCTGAGTCCTGAAGACGGCTGCGTCCGTCTGCATGGCCTTTTGGAGATTAAGGCGAATCTCAGCAGTGGACAGAGGTCCGTCAGAGCGTCTACAAAAATTGTGAGCTAAAAGCAAAACAAGATTAACAAGGTGTGTGACGAACCTGATCTTGTCCAAATGTTCGATGCTCTCAACACCAGCGTTTTCAGGAATGGTCTTGTGAGGTTTTCCAGGTGTAAGATTGTCGCGGATATGGTGGGCGCAAGCACGACCAAAGACGACAATATCCAAGAGGGAGTTGGCACCAAGACGGTTAGCACCATGTACGGAAACACAGGCGGCTTCACCAGCAGCGTAAAGTACCAGGGACAACCTTGTCTTTGCCATTCTCATCCACTGTCAACACTTCACCGGTGTACTTGGTCGGGATACCACCCACTGGTTACCAGGTAAGATGAGAGAAAAACTTACGGTGAAAAAAGAGACGTACTGTTGTAGTGAACGGTAGGCAAAACGGGAATGGGCTCCTTTGTAACATCGACGCCAGCAAAGATAGCAGCAGTTTCGGAGATACCGGGAAGTCGCTCGTGAAGGATCTCAGGAGGGAGATGACTGAGCTGGAGGTAAATATGGTCCTTCTCGGGACCAACACCACGACCTTCACGGATCTCAATGGTCATACTTCGAGAAACGACGTCACGGGATGCAAGGTCCTTAGCGGTGGGCGCGTAAACTTCCATGAAGCGTTGTCCTTCAGAATTAAGCAGGTATCCACCTTCGCCACGAGAACCTACGAATAAATAATCATTAAACAGCGATAAGGGAATATACACAAGAACAAACCTTCAGTGATAAGACAGCCTGCACCGTAGATACCAGTTGGATGGAACTGAACAAACTCTAGATCCTGCAGGGGAAGACCGGCACGCGCGACCATAGCGTTACCATCTCCAGAGCATGTATGCGCACTTGTGCAACTGAAGTATGCTCGTCCATAACCACCAGTTGCCAAAACAGTTTTGTGAGCACGGAAGCGGTGAAGGGTTCCATCCTCCATGTTCAAAGCGATAACACCGACACATTCGCCGTCTTGCATGATGAGATCAATAGCAAAGAACTCAATGAAGAAGTTAGTGTTATGTCGGAGGGATTGACCATAAAGAGAGTGAAGGAGTGCATGGCCAGTACGATCCGCGGCAGCAGCGCAGCGGTACGCTTGCCCACCCTTGCCATAGTTGAGAGACTGACCACCAAATGCACGTTGGTATATCTTGCCCTCTTTTGTCCGCGAGAATGGGACACCATAATGTTCGAGCTAGAGTCTGTAGTAAGGTTTACCGCTCAAGACTGTTAACGCGGAACCATACCTCAATGACGGTGTTGGGAGCTTCTCGGCACATGTAGTGAATAGCGTCTTGATCACCTAACCAATCCTGAACCTTTCACCTAGGGGGCAGATGGTGTGGGCGAAGGGTAGAATGTAGAAAAGAGAAAAAGCCACGCACAGTGTCATACATATGCCACCTCCAATCGTCTTCTGTCATATTTCCTAGTGCAGCATTGATACCACCCTACAGGAGTTCAATTTCAAGTACATATGAAGAAAATATCAACGGACTTGGGCAGCAACGGTGTGACTTCTCGTCGGGAAAAGTTTAGTTATGCATGCAGTATTGAATCCAGCCTCTGCAAGTCCGAAAGCCGCTCGAAGGCCAGCACCCCCGGCACCGCTGTCTCACGTACTTCAACAACGAAGGAAAATACAAATTAGAAATGAAACTTACACGACGATAGCATCGTATTCGTGTTCAATCAACGGATATTTTCCCGAAGACCAAGAAGAAGAATCGACCTCCTGGGCTTTGAGGGACCCAGACGGCGAAATAATCCGCTGGACGGCACGAGAAGAGTGGAAAGAGCGTCGAGAATGAGCACCAAGGCGCGACGACAACACCTTTCGCAACATGTTTTGCGGGGCCCAGTTACCAGTCAGTGGTCGTCGGGAGAAAGTGGAAAGAAAACAGATCACACTAGCCAATTGACCTTTGCGAATTAGTTCACCCGTCACGCACCCTTGTGATTTCGGTTCACACTTGCCGGTCTTGCTCCGTTCCTTCGACTTCTCTCTCACAAGGACGCAAAGGCCTACAATACAAACTCTCATACACTAATTAATACAACCAATATATATATAGCACAGTTTCCTTTTCGAGCTTCACAAGGCTCCGAGTGGATCTCGCTTCACCTCATCTCTCGGTCCTGCCCGCGATGCCGCTGGCGGCATTCTTGGTAATGTTGCAGAAGGAAGAGATGGCGTGGTAGGACTGAAGGCTGATTGCGTATAGTTCCAAGGAGCTTGACGAGGCACCGCTGCAGGCTTTGAAAGTTTGGCAGAAGGTGGAGAGGAGGCAACTTCAGACACACTTCGCGAAGATCGATGTCCGCTATTATCCACAACAGAAACAGGACGAGGGCTTGCTGGCTTTTGTGGTTGGGGTAGCGCTAGTGGTTGTGGGCGTGGTGCATATGCTTTCCGAGCAGATGCCTGTTTTTCGCCAATGAGCCTCTCTTTGTCCAATCGTGTTGTTCCGTTTAAAACGTCTCGAATGTGTGAGAGAGATTCAAGTGCCTCTGCACGCTGAGATAGGAGGAGCTCCTTATCCGAGACCGCAGTTTCATCCTGCAGAAGAACGTCAACAATCCAGCCTGTGGTCTGGCCCAACTGACGATTGGTGCGTATGAGGAGATCCATTTCATTGGCCATATCCGATGAACTTCTCGGAGATGCAGAGCGCTGGGGTTGCGCATAAGAGGGAAGGGGAGCGGCATTGGGTGATAACGGCGGTCGGAAGGAATTGAAGTCAGGGATATTTTTCTAGTAGAGTCAGCCTATTTATGGTAGATGTAGAAACTAGAAACAAACCTTCAGCTCATTGAATGTATTGAGGAACGAAGTCTTGTTGATCCCAAAGCTCTCTCCTCTCTCCAGGATACCGCGAGTAAACATCTCGGGAAGGCCAGCAGTCGGCGTTTGGCGTGGTGGAACTCCAGTATATGAACTCTGCACACCAAGTGAAGGACGAGGCCCTGAGCTTCCTCGCCTTCTTACAGGCGGGACT
The DNA here is from genome assembly GCA_021399455.1 of Flagelloscypha sp. PMI_526. Taxonomy (NCBI): domain Eukaryota; kingdom Fungi; phylum Basidiomycota; class Agaricomycetes; order Agaricales; family Niaceae; genus Flagelloscypha; species Flagelloscypha sp. PMI_526. The sequence continues at coordinate 878,033 of JAJTUO010000002.1, forward strand.
CGTAGTGGAACGTCTACATCGATGTCGAGCCGATTCCGATTCTCCAGGACTAATGAGTGGCCTGTAGTTGGATTTGGTGCCATCTGTAGGGCCACAGCTTGCGTGATTAGAAGTGTAGTATGAGTGTCTTCGATATCTGCGAATGTCGGATAGCGAAGCAGCACACTAAGCTGCTCACTGTAATCTCCAGGAATGACTAAAATAAATAGTAGGTTCAATCAAGCACCTATGAAAGTAAGACAACGTACGCTCATTTCGAACACGAATTAGCATCGCGACACATATCCAAGGGATGATTTCCATGGTTGGGTCACAGGCAAATATGGCATCCCAAAGCCGTAACTAATTAGGACTTAAGTGTTTGTTTTCGGTGAGCAGGTGGAAAGAGACACACTGCCTCTGGCATAGAAATTCTCTAGTGAACAAGAGACGTAACCATCGTCTATGAAAAGTGAAGTCAGGATGTTGAAAGTCACAGCTAACAGGAGAAGATATCGTACATGCCATATATTTGGGGTTCAATCCCTGTGGCCTGAAGGGCCTTCCACAAGGCAGGATCAACGGAGCGCAGCAACGTATTTTGAATTTTGGTACACGTCTCAATAATAGGAGGTGTGTATTGTTGGAGCTGGAGAGGGCCAGAAGGTACATCGATGTTGACATGGTTAGGCAAAACGGACGGCTTATTTGATGGGCTGATAGTGGGTTCTCGCCACTCATACCACTTTGACATAGTTTGCATAATACGATCAAACAAAGCCCACGAGTCCGCCGTAACCCAATTCCGAGAGCATAGGTCAGAGAGCAGCGGATCCCAGTCGTCTTCAGTATTGATAACGGAGTCATAGTGAACTGCAAGATACATCGGGGCAAGGAGCTCGTGCATTCCTTCAGAGACATTATTAGAGTCTTTTATCAATTTAAGTTGAGTAGACCGACCTTGTCGATAACCAATGTCGGGATGGGTCACCGAGTACAGGAAGAGAATATGGGTAAGCTGAGTCTGAACCTCAATATCACGAAAAAAAGGGATATCTGGAAACCTAGTATAAATCAAGTTGCGCCAAGCCGTTCACATCGAAAGAGGATAAGACGTACGTTCGCTCGACATCTTGCAGAATGGTTTTACGTAGTTCCACAGCGTCAAACCAGTCCTTCCAGGGATTCTAGTTCCGTATTAGTGAAGGGTATAAGAGTAGACGAGCATTAAAACCACATTTTGATCTAAACTAAGAGGATTGTTTCGTTCTAAGTCGTCACCTTTCCTTGTACCAGTCTTTGCAAGGTCAGACGATCCAGGGACTTGCAAACCTTCTTCGTAGGTACCATCTGGCGCTCGGAAATTATCGAGGATGAGCTTAGTCCATCTTTCTCTAGATTCTTTGACAGTGGCAATAAATAAGGACGATTGGGTGGCGATGTTTTCGGTGCCTGCCTGTAATGGTTCTTGCGGCGCGAGAAATAGCTGAAGAGAACAGAAATCTCAGGGGCAGTACTTGTGTGAGATGATCGAGAAATTAATATATACCTTCCAGACAATACTACGACCGGAGACGCAGAAGGAATTGGAAGATGAAGGGAGCAGCCGATTTCCGAGGGCAGAGTCGCGGAGTTTGGTTAAGGATTGTCCGAAATGGAGAACCCGGTCGAAAGCAAATCTGGGAGCCGAGCTGAGGGATAAACCACATAGAACAAGAAAGCGCAGTACTTGAGATTCTCAGGTGAAGGAGGCGGGAGAGTCGTCTCGTCCATGGTGGTTGAAATCAAACCTTGTCTACCACGTTCCCTACTCACTGGGACCTTGTACAGGCTCGAGGATCTAGGGCGCGTTGCATGGTGATGAAAAATGCATCTGTGAAGCAAATACGGAATAATGATGTTTTATAAGATTAAGGCAAGCCAATGCTTGGCAGTGAAGGCTCGCTTCCGCATGCTAAGAGCTATCTAAATGGAAATAAGAAAAGAAACAATAATAATATTAAACGCCCGCGTGAGGTCGTGTGTCAGGAATCCATCACGGTGGTTGTTGGGAGACCAGCCGGTTCAGAACTTGCTCTTGACTTCCACCTCGCAGTGCCCCATGGCTGCCATCTATACCGGTCTGCTGTTCTTGCCTCTTTCTCGATGCAATTTGTCCGCTCATACTTGTTATTCCTCTCAGTTTACACTTCTAATAACGCACCTATACCCAATCATCTCCCGTACGTCTGTCTCCTCGTGGGCTTCACTCAAGGCTTGGCGCTCACTATTAACATGTTTAGTACGCTTGTCGTTACTCCCCATGGTCTATCTGTTTCTTGTTCTTGCCAACACCTTGTACTGATACTAACCTACCAGGCCAACCGTCCAACATTCTATACTCCTATCTGCACACCAACTTCAACACTGAGAACTACCTTCTGACTCCCTCGCCTCAAGGCGATCTATGTGTCGCGAAGCTCTTCCCTCCTCGTCCTCAGGGTAATACCAAGTCGGCTGCATCAGATCCTGGCCACTCTGCTGCCTCATCAAAGGTCGTTCGCTGCGAAGCCTCCCGGAACCTCAAGTGGACCATCGCAAACACGGGCGTTATCGCTCCCATTTACAAGCTCTCTCTTCCTTCTCCTGACTCGCCCGATCTGCCCCTCTTTCAAATTTCAAAGCCCAACCCCAATGCTGTATTTTGGAGCATGTTCTATTTTGCGTACGCGGGCCATAATATCCCACCGAAACGCATAGAATTTGGCAAGATCCAAAAGAACCCTCCTGGTCCTAATGGCGGTGGTACTCGAATCAGTATCACTGGCAAGACTCCTGAGGAAAAGGCTGTATGGCAGACCCTCGGTGAAGGGAATGAAGATTGTGTTGAATGGGTAGTGCTTTGCGCCGCACTCAACCTTCTTGAGTAAGTCTTGTCGATCACACTATTTTGTGTCTCACCCTGAGCGCCCATTGCTAGTGACGAAATTATGAAGGCTGCTGAGAAGAACTGGTGGTCCTAACAGCGCTCCACGGGCGCCTGTATCTCTCTCCTGACAATGGTCCTATGGCGCCTCCTCCTCGAGGCGGAACACCTCAAGGACCGCCTGCCGGCCAGCGCCCACCAATGGGTCAGCAGCATAGCATGCCTGGACCCGGGCGAGGCGGTCCCCCACCACAAGGATTCCCCCCACATGGCGGTCCTCCACCTGGCCCAGGACGCGGGTATCCTCCTGGTGGCCCTGGATTTGGTCCTGGTGGTCCGCCACCACCGCAAGGCTTTCCTCCAGGTCGGGGCCCTCCTCCCCCACATATGGGTGGCCCTCCACCACCCGGAGGATATCGTGGTCCCCCAGGAGGCATGCCTCCGCCTCAAGGCGGTATGCCTCCTCCCATGCAACAGCAAGCTCGCAGGTTCTAATCGAGAGACATTTCTGGATTCTTTCGGATCTTTTACGTTGGCCATGTCTGTACTTTTGACCTTCTCTCCTTTTTTGTACACTCCCCTCTCTTGTTTTTTTTTTTTCCCTTTTATTTCTGGTATTTGGTCTCCTTTTGGGCGCATATCTCTTACCCGTTTGCTTCCTTTCTTCTTTTCCTTTCTACTCGTCAATCCAAACTGTATTTTTGGTCGAATTTACATCTGGTGAATCTCATGTACATATCTGTCTACGGCGCCCAAGTTTCACTCCACGTCTTCGGCTTCACGTTTGCGCTTCATATCTCTTGTCACCTTGTGTTGGGCAGCTTCATGACGAGCGAGTTCGGGAGGTACCTTGGATGCGGGCGACTTGCTGATCTCTGGAAAAACATTTTATGAGTACAACGGCTGATTCGATGGAAGAAGTAGAAATGAATCTGGCAGACCTTGTTTGAGATCATACATAACTTCGTCGTCGTCGTTAGTCAAGAACGTGATCGCAGTGCCTTGCTTTCCGGCACGTCCAGTTCTTCCGATTCGATGAACATACGCTTCAATGTTGTTTGCCATCTGGTAGTTAATAACCAAAGACACGTCTTGGACATCTATACCACGACCGGCAAGGTCTGTAGCAACGAGAATATCTGCATGTCCATCTCGGAGGGATTGGAGAGAGGCTTCTCGCTGTTCTTGATTCTTGCCAGAATGCAATGTTGCTGCCGACCAGCCTGCACGGGAGAGATCTTTGGCAACCATGTCTGCTGTCTTTTTCTGGTTGACAAAGACAATCATGGGCGGTGCGAACTCGTTACTGTTGAGGATTTCAAGCATGCGTATTCTGGATGTCAAAAATCCGTCAGTCAAACTCTATGAGTAAAAAGAAAAAAAAGACGATACAAACTTTTTCTTCTCGTCACCAGTCACGAATTCGACTCTTTGTTCGACTGTATCAACAGCACGACCTGCTTCACCAATCGTAATTGTGGCCGGTTTCTTAAGATATTTTCTCGCGAGTCGTTCAACAGGCGGAGGCATAGTCGCGCTGAAGAGTGTTGTCACTCTGTTACGCCCTTTCTTAATGAAGGTCACTCCACCGTCTTCATCTACATCCATTTTTTCTCCTTGGTCTTCGCCCTCCATGGTATCAGATGGCAATGAGTCCAAGATGAACAACAAATCCACTTCAAAACCAAGGTTCACCATCCGGTCGGCTTCGTCCATAACAACGTAGCGACACTGTGACAAGACCAGTACATGTCGTTCAATGACATCCTTCAGTCGACCCGGTGTTGCGATGATAATCTCGGCACCTTCACGAAGGTTGAATTGCTGTTCTTCAACGGCTCTCTAGATAAGACAGATATCAGTGAGAAAGGATAATGCGGAAGCTTAAAGAGATATTAGGACGTACGCCACCAACGATTGATACACATTTGAAACCAAGTGGACTCGCAAATTTCCTCGCTTCGTTTTCGATCTGTTGGGCCAATTCACGAGTTGGTGCAAGAATGAGGGCGTAAGGTCCCAAATGTCGATTGTCGTCAGTAAACGGAGGCAAGAGCGATATAAATGCGAGCATAGGAATGACAAACGCGGCAGTCTTGCCTGATCCTGTCTCTGCAATACCAATAATGTCCCGGTTTAGCATGCCAATAGGTATAGCCTGTCGTTGAATTGGAGATGGCTCTTTGTAGCCAACTTCGTCGATAACTTCGAGAATCGACTCGGGTATGTTAGATTCCCTCCAGGATCGCAAAGGGTGAGGAAGTCCACCACCTACCAAGTGAAGTCAATAAAGGGACAGTCAGAAGAAAAAAGAAACGGAATCATACCACGGGCGGAAATACTAAAGTCCTCTCTGAAAATACGCCAATCACGCTCCTTCATCTCTTCGAGTGGCTTCTCAGTCCAATGCCTCTCGTCGAATCCAACTCTGGCAGCCTTCCTTCTCTCCATAGCATCCGCAAGATGAGCAGGGACGTTTGGACTTTTATGATGACCAACTGCACCATCGTCCATCCCAGCAAGATGACCGCGACCAAACATAACCTGCGCACCCTGCCTTTCACTTCCAAAGGCAGAGGGACTGTCTCCAGAAAGGGTGTCATCCTGAGCATCCCAATCGAAAACGAATTTGCGATCGTTCATTTTTCGCATTTTGCGTTTCTTTTTATCAACTCCCAAATACCGAGAGCGAATTGCAGAGAGGTCAGAATCTGTCATTGACGGTGTGAACGTGTCTCCGTCTGGTTTCAACGCGTCATTAGCAATAGCACGCGACGGGACTGCAGGAGGAGGAGGAGGCATAGAAGTTGAAGACGATGAAGGAGGGGGAGCCGGTGAGTCCACTTTCATTCGATCCGCTTTTGGTCCCGTTGGTACGTTCGCATACTGTTTCCCTTGCTGTTGTTGAGCATGATGTCGCCGGTCATGACCACGTGAAGATCCAAGACCATGTCTGTTCTTTTCAGGATGGCTGTATCGTTCCTCTTCTGGAAAACAAAACTTCGAGTCAGCCGCGTTGTATCCACACCAGTGCTTCAGTAACTCACGTTGAGGCCTTGGAACACCAGCACCTTCTTTCCTCCTCATCTCTTCAACTTCATGCTCAAGAGTTTCACGATCTCTTTTAGCTTGCTCTGCTTTCACCTTCTCATTTCGAATCTCCTCAGCTCGCTTCGCGATGGCAATCCTAGCGCGTTCTTCTTTGGACAAGAATTTAGGCTGTGAGTCCCGTTGACTATTCGGGATATGAAAGAAGGCTTGAGTACTAACCTTGGACGCAGCTTCCTTCTCCGCCTTTTGCTTTTGAAGGAGCAGTTCGATCGAGAGAGGTTCTGACTTGCCCGACATGATGGCAACAAGCAAACAAGGTGAGCGCTTGTCGTAATTATCACAATACATCTTTAAAGGACCTATTTAATTATATATTAGGGAAAACGCTGCTTCTATTGCGAAAAGAGAAACAAATCGATGTTAACGGTACTGTACAAATTTAACGAACGTACAAAAATGTCCTTTCCTATGTATTTAATGACACGTACAACGTTATACAGCCAGTCGTAAGAGAAGGTGCAAAAAGGCATCGAAAAGAAGGCAAACGCGGAGGAAAATGAGCAATTAAAGGAAGATAAAAACAGGTAAACAAATGAGTATACGTCTAAAAGAAAATAGAGACAAAGGTCCTATATAGTCAAGAGGGTTTTTGGTGTAAATGTGTCAACTCTGTGGAACAAAGGGAAGAGAAACTACACATCTCGGAAAGAAGACCAAATGAGTATGCAATCGTGAAATCCGGACTTGGCGGTCCAAAAGCGTACGTAAGTGCTCGACCCCTCGAAGGGGGAGAGAGAAGGAGGGCGTGGCATGTGATGGAGAGTGAAGGATGGAGTACAACGTCGCCCACGGACAAAAATGAATGCAAATCGATAAATAATGAGATGAATAAAATAGATCAGAGAGAAGACGAGAGAGTGGGAGACCAGACACATTTGGAAGTTAGAAGAACTTGCGTTTCGCTTTAGGATCTTCAACAGCCACTTGATATGGACATGCGTTTGAGTTGTTGCCGTGCTGCAAGCTGAAATGCCTTTGAGCCAGGCGTCACCGTCGTCTTCGTCGTCAGGAGCACAGTCATGATCAGAGCAGTAGACGTTTGGAGGAGTGTCAATGCCAGACCCTGAAGAATCTGAGTCCCCGTGGTGGGAGTGTATTTTGCATCCACAGAGAAGGTCACTTCCACGACCACGACCTTTGAGCAGATCAGTCAGCGTACACCGAGCGGTAGGTTCAACATGTAACATCCGACGAAGGGCTGGTCGAGTCTCACGAGGCAAAAGTCGGAAGATGGATTCTGCTCCTCCACCATGGAAAGTGGCTACGCTATCGCTGCGTTGGCGCTTCTTGGGAGCTGATGACGTGACTGCAGGTTGTTGCACGGGCTCAGGAGGTGTGGCGGGTTGCGATGCAGGTTGCGAACCGGGCTTTGAACCAGGTTGAGAACCAGGATTTGACCCCGACTCTGGCGTAGTAGCGCCAAAAGCGTTGGCAGCGGACAGCAATGTTGGATCTTGTAGGACGTCTGGAGGGGCTTGCATGACGACGGGAGCAGCACCAAATGCTTCAAGGGGGCTGCCAAGCGCAGGAAGACTCTCGGTAGAATTCCCTGGCCTAGGATAGGTCAGGACGGAAGCATCCATCTCAACTTCAGTCGGACTCTCAGCAAACCATTCCCCTTTTAGCTCAGTTTTGGGAGAAGCTGCAGGAGTACCACTGCCAACTCCAATAGGCAGTGTAGCAGTGCTGCGAACCCTACTCTGTCGCAGAGAGGCTTTAAACCTTTCCTGTTCTGGTGTAAATGGCTCATCACCCTGTGAACCGGTAGAAGAATCAGCGACACTGGGAGCAAAGGAGCTAACGATGCTGGCGGCATCGCTTGAGGTGATGATGCTTGCAGCATCACTAGAAGACATGCTGTCAGAAGTGGAAGCCTTATCGCTACCATTGACGACAACGGGAATCATCAGGGAAGCCTTTGGAGATGACTTTTCCTTCGGTTTCGGTTTTACAGTTAAGTCGGGATGCGCGTTTACAAAGGCCTTGAAGCTGGGATCTGTCTTGGCGTCCGGGATCTTCCAAGGGAAACGACGGAGAATCATACACATGAAGATGACGGCAACGCTCCAAACATCCGTCTTCCGAGGATCATACTCCTTTTCGCTGAGGACCTCGGGAGCGAGATATGGGTCACTACCAACTATACCAGTGGCCATTGTGACGGCCTTGCCCGGGTAGTGGAAGACAGTAGCAGTGCCAAAGTCAATGAGCTTGACCACGTTTGTAGTGGTCATGACGCAATTATCGAGTTTCAGATCCCTGTGGGCTAGACCCATTTCATGGAGATACTCGACACCATCACAAATTTGTCGGAAAACGCAGTAAATCTCGGGCCGACACATCTTGCCGGACATCACGACACTAAAGAGATCGTAGGGAGCATATTCCATGACCTAACCGCCACAATAGGTCAGTGGGGGTTTAAGGATGAAGTGGGAAGAAAGTGTGAATATACCTCGTAATAGTGACCATGATCTGAGACGATGTCGACGGTTTCGATAATATTTTGGTGCTTAAGGGTAGAACCAACACAGAACTCTGCGGTTACTTTCTTTGGTATTCCTTCTCAGACTCGCCGCTGCGTTTAGGACGGAATTCCTTTACGGCGAAAATGTTACCACCGTTCTTGCTGCTGGCCTTAATGAGGCGTACGGTGCCACCTGCACCTGAGCCCAAAACTCGACCCCATTTTCCATACTTCTTACCGAGATGGGCGTGAGTGGCCTCTTCGAGTGAGAGAATGGGGGTGGATTGGCCGGAGGCTCGAGCAGAATGATTTCCAGCGTGTGACGGCTTGAGCGACGAAACGGTGGACGTGTGACTGTCATGCGAGGGAAGAGCCAGGGTGGATTGAGGAGAAGGAGTCCGGTCTTTAGATTGTTTGATGGAATTCTCTGTATCTTTGTCCTTACGATGCATGAAAGAACCGAGGCGGCTATTGCGACGGTGCTCAGCGGACTGTTTGGTCGCCGGGGTCGCGCCGCCACTTGCCGCAGGGGTGGCAGCTGAGGGCGTTCCGCCAGTCGAGGGAGGGAAAACGACAGGCTCAAAATATGAAACCTTGGCAGAGTCTTTCTTATTGGGGGACGGCTCGACAGATTGGACTTGGCTCGGGGGATTGTGGGGAATGTGGTTGTTCAGAAAGCGCTTAAGATCAGAGAGCGCGCCATGCTTGTGGTTCGCGGCCGCCTCGGGCGACGGTGAAGTAGGAGAGCTCACGGAAGGAGACCTGCCAGACACAGAATTCTTCCTGGAGCCCAAGTGAAATCGGGAGGTTCGGTCAGTCTGCGCGCGGGGAAATAAGCATAGCCCTGACGCATTGCAGTTGAGGTCGAGTGTGCTTACTTGGACTTCGAGCTTGCTCGGCGTCGTAGGATGAGAGCTTTCTAGCATGAGTGACTCGCAGAGACAGATGCTTGAAGAGGTATGATAGTCGTGGTCGGGAAACAACGAGGGAAAGATCACACCGGTTCGATGTCATCAATAAGTCCCTCAAAGCAAATCCGCGGCTACAATTCGTTCAACTCCGAAACGGCTCCTCAGTTGTCCTGTTGTCTGGGTTGGCCCGAGTGTGCTTGCTATGTAATGCTTTTGCTTACAGGTCGCGGAGTTTCCCTGTGAAAGGACCCTCCCACGGCTATCCCTGAGTTCAACTACAAAGTTCCCTGACCCATGTGCCATTTGTGGATTCCGACGATAGGCGCAAGAGATGACGATTTCCGCTTGAACTGCGTCGCATCTACCAAAAGCCCTATTGGGTGCCTGTATTCCCTTTCGGCTTCACCTTGGGACCACAAGGTCTCTGATCTCCGGCTCTCGTCTATCCAATATCCTCCCCACGTTTCTCAAGTGTCCATGCGCCTCCTCAATGCGCTCAATTTCAACCCCCTCTGCTTGCCCCGCACTTGCCAAATCCATGTTCAGTGCTTTCCCGACGATCTTAAGTTCCGGCAATTTTATTTGGCATCAGTCCTGACGAAACTGTATTTGGTCAAGGACCCGCTTGTTGGGATAAATGTATATGCAAATCCTCGTCATCCACCTGGTTCCCGCTCCCGCAAAGACGAGACATAGATTACACATGATCTTGTGCTGCGAGGGCGACGAGCGGGAAGAAATGTCCGAAAAGAAATCAAGGCCGCCCAACCACAATTCGCTTTAACAAGTGCCCACTCTTTAGCCATGTTCCTGGTCCTTTGTATGGTCTTGTGATGATTAAAAGATAAGAAAGAAGGTGGATCCGGGATAGGATCACCCAACAGTGTCCCAACCCAGTTCAAGCAGATGCAGGTGATGTAGCCACATTCGGAAAGAGAGCCACCAAAAAAAACAACTAGCCATTTTTCTGGGAATTAAATTCTAATTAAGCTCACAGCTCGTCGTGGTCAAAGTCTTCAGTGTCGAGGAGATAGTCCCCTTCTTCATCGTACAGGGACTGTTCATGGATCTCACCGGCCTCTTCCTCGCCCTCTTCCGGTGTGCCACCATCACCCGTCCTTTTCTGTCCAGAAACAGTAATACCAGCCGCTCTCAAAGCCTCCGCAATCCGCTCATCTTGAATCTCTCCGACTACTTCGAATTCGCCGTCTTCGCCACTACCAATGGGGATAATGTCAAAAACAACGTCTTCTTCAGCATCCAAGCCTTGCACCATGAGATCACCGCCGGTAAGACGACCGCTCTTAAGCATCTCCTGGAGAGCTTTCGCAATTGACCCAAACTCAATCGGTTTCCCGCCACCTAAGGTTTTCTTGGCTCCAGCTGCGAGAGTAGGAAGCGTCGGCTTTAGTTGTACCCGCTTGTCAGGCATGTCACCCTGAGGTAGTTTCCCGGCAGACTCCTGAGGCGGTGGTGGGATTCCTTCAGCCAAAATCTCGCGACATTTAATGACTGCTTCCTGACCAAGCTCGCGCCGGGACATGAACCCAGGTTCATCGCAGAGGCGTGAAGTTTGGATGACGACAATGTACGAGCAGGTTTTCGTTTCTTTACATAGAGAATCGAGTCTGGCACTGTCATCGAACAATGGAACTATGAAACTCAAATGTTAGAACATATTATACACCGCATGTGAGAAAAAGTAATACCTGAATCTCGACCTCACGAGGTCTGCCTGCCTTCTCGCAATATGTCCCATTAGACCAGCGCTGCACTAAATATTGTGTCACTCCGTTGTTTGCAATTTCAAGGGCCCCGACCGAAGCATAGCGTTCGGCAAGAGCAAGCTCAACTCCGGCATCGTCGGCTGGTTCTGGCGCAGTCCCCAAGGTGTACGCTTTCCACTAAATGAAACTGTCAATGTTCAAGCGTGAGGAATTCATAAGATAAAATCATACGTCAGGATCTTCTTCGATTTTTAAATTGCCTGCGGAACAAATGTGCTTCAGATATATAGAGTCCAAAGTAATAAATAAATAAAAAATGCCTTTCTTACCTGACAGAGGATTGCGGGGCTTCTCCTTGAATTGACGAATATCCTTGCCGTGACAGTACGAGTACGTAAACCAGCCATGACGATGCTTGTCAATTAAAGTCAGAAGGGTGCTATGACAGGCGAAGGGACCTACATACGTAGAGGCACTTCCCCCAAAGGGAGTTCAACAAAGCTAGACTTTGTGCTGGAGTATGAGGCTCTTGTTCTTTGGTTGATTCGCCCTTTCGTGGTGTTTCTGGAAGGGGATCTGGAATAAAACAAAGATAACGCTCCTTCGGGCCAAGCTTCATCAACTCGAGGCTGAAGCCTTTAGGGACTGAAGAAGTCTAAAAAGAATAATATAATTTAGTTTCGAACTAAAGAAAAGTTGGACATACAGATCCTTCTTGATTAGTTTGGTCGACAGCGAATGTTTCCTGTCCTTCAATTCCTTGTAGAGGAGGCGGAACGGGCCATTCATCCCAAGGGACATTCGTGAACTCGAGTTCGCCACCTCGTAAACCGTCTTGGAGCCACCGTTGCGCCGTTTCATGAAGGAGTGGCTGTCCATTCAGAAAAGATACCCGGAATTTTGGGTTTGCATGGATATCTTCCGGAAGAGTGTGCAGTTGCCTGGATTGAAATATGCTAGGTTTTATTATCCCCGACTTCGTGCAGATTGAGAGGACGGACCGGAAGGCACGAACAACCGTGGATGAGTGAACACAGAGCCAGAGAAAGGATATTGGAGCGAATATTCGCATCGAAGAAGTCGCAGAGAAATGACAACACCAAAACGAGGGCTAGACGAGATGCATGCGAGAGGACACGTTACAGAAGGGCCTTTATTGAAAGCTCCCGTCTCTCCTGCATCTTGTGCTTTGCCATCGCCCCTTGGCTTGTCCCAGGGCAATTTTCATCTACCACTTTTCTCCGCGACAGGCAGGACTATTTTCCTCGGCGGCAACGACGCTGTACTCTGCTGCTCCCCGACCAGGTTCGCAAAAATGTGTGCATGTGCGTCGCATCCGTATCGCCGTTCTAAGCGCAGCCCAGTGAGAAGGAGTCTTGCTCGGTGAACCCTCGAAATGTCCCTGTGGAGGCATAATTTTGCCAGGGCAACATTTTCAGCACCGAATATTTACCTATAAAGAGTTACACGAGACCTTGAGCCAGTCAAATACATGAAATTCGACACTGGCGGAAATTGGGGTTCATTTTGGAACTTTTTAGTGACGTGAGTCCGAAACGGCGACGGAAGTATTTTTTATTTGTAACTCTGTTGACTTGAATTCAAACCATCACGCCCCCCCACCCCTCTTACTCGACGCTCGTTTCCCCTTCTTTTTCTCTCAGCCCGTTAACTCTTACGATCCCCATCGTGATGTCGTCCCCCGCTGCTGCTGAGGCCCAAGAGCCTACTATCGAAGCTATCACCGAACCTCAGCCAGCCGAGGCTACAGAGACAGGTAAGCGTACAACCGTTTCTCCTCCCCTCTCTGGTCCACGTAGCGGTCTGCCTCTACCAACCAACTCTTGCTTTCCTCGCCCAAAGCAACATCAATATGGACTGCAATTTCTGAGATAGACCTGCTACATTGTCCTGTATCTTCGGGCTTGCCCATGTTCTTGTCTCTCTGTTCCCAACCTAGGGTCCTCTCCAGGCACTCTCTTGTTGGCCATTGTCGGCGCCTGATTCCACTGAGACGTGTCACGCAATCTCCCTCGTCTTCAGCAGCGCGTTTATCGTCAAAGTTGTTTGATTTTCTCCCATATGGTCTCCCGCGACTTAGGATCACTGTTGCTAACGTCCTCTCCGTAGGCGAACCAACCACGCCTGTAAAGCGCGGTCGCGGTCGTCCCAAAGGTAGCAAGGCGAGTGTCTCGGTTTGTTCTGTGTCCTCTCCAGCTAACATTTAGTCGCGTCTTTAGAACAAGAAGACACTTGAGGCCCCTCCTGCCCCTCCTACGATCCCGAAAAAGAGAGGCCGTCCTAGGAAGGTGTATACAGCACCATCTAGTTCAATTTCTGATAATTAAAACTAACGCGTTCCTAGGAACGTCCGCCCGAGGAAGAGGGTGAAAAGCCGCCCCCGAAGAAGAGAGGGAGGCCATCGAAAGCAGCGAAGGCAGCTGCAGAGGCTGCAAAAGCTGAGGCTGAGGCGGCCAAAGCTGCTGCTGCGGAAGGTCCCAATAGCAACGCTGTCGCTGAAAGCTCTTCTGGAGCCGCTGCAGAAGGCTCTCCTTGAATCGCAGGGCGAAACATTCGTCCGTCCTTCAAACCAGTTACCCCGTCGAAACGACTCCCATTTTACCTCCAGCCGTTTGACAGGTCAAACATTTTCTCCCTCTTTCCGAATTTTCTTCTCTTCTCTTTTCCCCATTTTCCTTTCCCTTCCTCCTCCCACACTCCGGCTATCTGCTCTCGTGGTTTTCGATACCTCGTTACTACGGACATTTTGTATTACTGCCTCCAACTTGCTTTGCCTGTTACCGCCTTATTTATGTTGTACAAATTAAGCATAGCTACTAGATAGGCCACACTGTAACACAGTCCCCAAACAATGAGAACAACCTATTCACGTATGGAAAGGCACTCATGAGAGCTTAAAATATCTAGATGGATTCTTCAACAATCCAGTGGCATGCCAACCCAAGGTCAATAAGACGGCAATATTTGTCCAAGCTAGAACAGTTAAGATAGTTGACTGTCGGTGCGCCCGTCGTTTGGCAGTCGCGTAGCTGATATCCGGCCTGAAAGTTACCATTGTATACAGCGGCAGCCAGGCCGATGGTGGGCGTGCTGCGAAAGGCGATTTGGAAAGGATTAGGATTTAGAGCTTCCAAAGACATCGTCTTTCGCGAAGTAAGGGCGTGCAGGGCATTATCGATGGCGCGCTTGACAAGATACACTGGAGAGAGGACGTTATGTCGCATTTCGACGCTGTATGAGTAAAACGATCGATCAGCATTTTGTAGTTAATATGAAAAATAAATAAATAACCCACTAATTGTTCATTGCCAAATCAGCAAATTGCCACAAGATCTTCATGACGGTTCGTAGAATAAAATTCCAGGGCTGCCGATAATGCATGGTCTTCCTGACCGTTCAATCGGAAAGGACTCACACCCCGCTCGGCGAGAAGGGCGTCGAGGATTCTAACGTCTTCTAAACCGCAGTTAAGTCCCTGACCATAAAACGGCACCTTGACGTATCGTAAGAGTCTAGTTTGTTCGAGCTTAATAACCATCCTACCATAGAATGCGCGGCATCTCCAAGAAGAATTCCCCGGTCTCGGTAGTGGTATGGGTTTGACTGCAAACGAATGAGAAATTTAATCAGATCCAGGAAAGTGAGGTCCACCTTTGTACAGATCAAGGGATTCCGAGGATTATTCATAATATCAGCGACGACCGCCTCTCGCCCGATAAGAGGTAGGACATCTGGAAAATGACGTTCAAACCATGCTAAAATTGAGGGACCCGTCGGTTAACGACGATAATTCAGAACGTGGTGCAAATAGGGTGCAGGTAAAAGATTTATCCTAAGGTAACGTTCGGCTTGTGAGCCGGTAGCTGAACTCAGATATTTGCTGATGCAGCATTGACCATACCTTGTTAGGAAGGGCAATAAGCATAAATGAATGTCGTGGCCATATGTGTAGATGATTCGGATCTAGAAGATAGGTTGGTTGATTTTTAACGTCCATGCCAGCGGGGATTCGTGTTTCCACATATTCGTCCGAAATGTATTCTTGTTGGTAGTTCATCCTAATCCAAGGTTCAGAGGGAAGGGTAACACGACGCCGGAAAATAAAATACTTGCCTGACAACCTTCATCATCGCTCTTCTAACGATAGAATAGCTGCCATCTGCGCCAACGCAAAAGTCGAAGGGGAACAGACTGAGATTCATTCGTTGTCAGGTCAAGGACAGTCATTAAGCCGCAGTCAAAGTCTACCAATTGAACTTTTTGCTTGAATAAAATAGTGATGTTGCCGTGGGCCTCGGCTTGATCCAGAAGAAACTTGTTTAGTAATGCTCTGTCGATAGAGTTGATGCACTATGTCGATTGAGTAAAAGTTTCGAGGCGAAATGTCGACAGACACACCTGGCCGTCCTTGTCATAAATCTGGCTATCCAAAGCTCCGTTCTTGAGGTGGATCATCCGCCCTTTCATAGGAATAGCGCATTCAAGAAATCCTTCGAGTGCTTTCCTGTCAATAGCTTGCAGAGCTGCAATGCCTCGATGCGATATCGCCAAGTTAATTGACCTTTGTGACAGAGTTACCGAAGTCGGAGCGCGCAAATCTCATCATAACGAGTGTCAGCGGCTTTGGATGACAATGGAGCGCAAGAGTGCCAACCAGGGCGTGCTTCAAGTAACCGAACCGTCCAACCCCGTTTGGCAAAGGCTATTGCTGCAAGACAACCGACAGGACCTGCACCAACAAGGACTACAGTCCGAGGAGGAGGAGAACCCATGACTAAAGAGACTCAAAGCGCGAGTCAGACGTTGGGAGAGCTGACCAAGAAAAATAATTTTTTCTTTCCTCCCCAGGAAGTTAGGAACGGAGATCCGGTTCATCACAGGAAGAATTGCAAAGTTAGACGTGATCACCCATGGAACGACCCAGACAGCGAACATAGCGACTCGGATTATAGTAACAGGCATTGAGGAAGGTGATGGTCAAGAAGAAAGGTGTCTGAAGCCGGAAGGAGCTGACCCTGAAAGGAACGGAGGGAAAACTTGACGTTCCCTGAGCTCCGTCCTCGGATCTGAAGCGCACTCAAGCTGCCCGAGTACATAATATGGGTCCTCTGGCTTGACCTGCAGGTTTTCACCACCATGAGCGATCTCTACACTCCCCTTTCTTCCGAGTATCTTGTGCCAAAAAACAAAGATATTGGTGCAACCCTACGCGAAGATCAGGATGAGCCTTGCACATATCTCTGCGGAAATTCACTTGGTCTTGCATCCCATCGTTCCAATGCACGTGTTCAGGATGAAATGTCTGCCTGGACTACAAGGTAACTCTATTCATGCCTATATTTTATATACCCACCTCTATCTTGTCCCTCTCAGAGGCGTCGTTGGCCACTTTCACCATCCTCTTCAGCGTCCATGGACAGCATACCAGAACAATCTACACCCGTTCCTCGCTGAACTCGTTGGAGCATCGGAGAGTGAAGTCGCTTGCATGAGCACACTAACAACCAACCTCCATCTTATGATGAAGTCATTTTACAAGCCGACCCAGACGCGTTTTAAAATTCTCTGTGAAGCTCGAGCTTTCCCATCTGATCAGGTTAGTCTCACAACTGAGTCTTCTTTGTTCTGCCTCATCAAGTTTTGATCAACTCGGTAGTACGCGTTCGCCTCTCAAGCAAAAGCCCATGGCTTCAACCCAGCCGACGCTGTCCTCGAAGTTTGGCCACGAGAAGGTGAATACACGCTGCGCGAGGAAGATATCCTCGGCATCCTCGAGAAGGAAGGTTCCAAGATTGCACTTGTCCTCTTTAGCGGGATCCAGTATTACACTGGGCAACATTTTCCAATGCAAACCATAACTCGTCGAGCCAAAGAGCTCGGTGGTATGTGTGGCTGGGACCTTGCGCACGCTGTTGGCAATGTCCCGCTTTCTCTACACGACTGGAACGTCGATTTTGCCGTCTTCTGCACGTACAAGTACTTAAATTCCTCGCCTGGAGGCATCGGCGGTCTCTTCATTCACAGCAAGTGGCATGAAGAAGAGAAACCGAGGTAAGTAATTCTTCCCTCTTTGTTTGATTATTCTAGGCTCCATTTATGCCCTTTTAGGCTTGCAGGATGGTGGGGCCACGAACTTGCTACGCGGTTTGACATGCCTTCAGACTTTCGCCCTTCACCTGGAGCTTCTGGTTTCCAGCAATCAACGCCTTGTATCCTTGCTATGGCATGTCTTCTTGGATCACTAGAAACCTTCAAGGAAGCTGGGATGATCCCTGCTATACGTGAACGTTCATTACAACTCACGGGTAACTTTGAGACCCTTTTGAAGAAATCCAAGTTCTTTGTACCATTCTCAGAAGCGACAAAGGTCACGAAACCCTCGTTTACTATCATTACCCCAGAGGATCCTGCGTCCCGAGGAGCACAGCTGTCACTTCTTTTCCTTCCTACAAGCGACACTCAACTCATGCAGAGAGTGTTTGATGGTCTTGTTACCTATGGTGTCATCGGAGACGAACGTGAACCTGGTGTCATTCGACTTGCACCTGCCCCGTTGTACAACACGATGCATGATGTGGAAAATGCAGTCAAATATTTGGATCTAGTCATGGAGACAATGTAGATTTGAGAGTTATTTATTTGTTCTAGGGATTCTATTTGTTCTTGACAAACTGTGTGACGAGTGAAATGTATTCTTCCGTAGGCCAGAATCGGCGTCGTGGTCCGCATTGAGAGTTGAAATATCTTGGTGGATGAGCTCTGGGTATTATGATAGAGAGTTTGAAGATGTGCATGCATAGTTGTTGTTTGAGGAACGTCAATTAGGGAATCGTCTGAGATCATCTTGAGGTGGAAACTATTGCACAGACAGACAGAACGTACTGGGCGATTGCAGAAGAAGCCATGACAAGGGGATACCACGTTAGATCGGAGGGCGAAAGTGTTGACGTCGTATTGTTTGACGTTAGATCCAAATGCTGCTTCAATGAACCACTCATTGTATTTCGGGAATCGAACAAGCAACTGGGTCAAGGAATATATGCCTTCGGACAATCTAGCCGAGATTTGAGTGCTGTACAAGATCAGCAGAGAGAACGAAGTACATGAGTCCTTGCACAGCATCCAAGACATTTTGAGGTGGGGTAAGGCTTGGGTCGACATGAGAAGAATCGAGGACAATCGAAGCTAGCATATGTGCGCTACAGCTATGTCCGATGAGAAACAATTTGGATGGGTCGTATAACCCAGCGGAATTAGCTACTGCATAAACGAGATACTGAAGAATATCTGCTGCGTGCACTGGATGGCGAATGGTGTCTTCTCCAGAGCCCGTGAGGCGGTAGTTGGGGACAGTTACGCAGCACCCCTGTGGCAATGGCTAGTTTTCGGGCTAGATCGGCATGTTGCGATTTGTCTTCGCTGAGTGGGAATTAGGATGACAAGATATTTAATACGAAACCAGGTACCTCCGCCAAGCGCCGCCGTGAACAAAACAAAGGAGAGGGCGTTGATTAGAACTAGGAGGAGCGTAAAGATCGAATTGTTTGAACAAGTTTCCGGGTTGGGTGGGATCATAAGGTACACTCAATGATTCAACAGTCGTCATGAGTGAAGAAAGTTAAAGCTAAGGCTGTTCATAGCTCAGCGCTCGGGTGCTGAGCTAAAGGCGGTGACAAAATCCGATATGACGTAGTGGAACGCGCCTGTGGCTTTATAAAGTCGCGGAGCGTACGGCTCCCACACTCGCTTTATTCCTTTCACTTCATCATCATGGCCTGGACAACTTCAGACATCTGCAAACTTCTTGGTGAGTTAGCCTGCCATCATGCAAGTAGCGAGCGCGTCTAACCTTCCACCCTCTACAGTTGCCATCTTCATCCCGCCCCTCGGCGTGTTCTTGGAGCGTGGTTGTGGTGCTGGTTCGTTCTCGCCCTAATCTGTAATTCCGCTCGCTCAATATAAATCGTAAGATTTCTGCATCAACATTCTCCTCACCATCCTTGGTTATATCCCAGGCATCATCCATGCCGTATACATCATGTGAGCGCCCATTCTGCCTTTCTCAAAATGCTTCCGGCTTACATATCATGCTTTCAGAGGGAAATATTAATGAACAAACGCTCGTCATGACCCCTCAAGGACTTTCTATGATTACGCATTATATACCCTCCCTGTATAACCGATTTCCCAATAATGTCTCGCTTTAATAGCATTATTTCTTCGGACCCTGAACTACATAAGTATCTTGGCGTGGTTAAGTTTGGACAGGTTCCAGGACTGCTTCGACTTTCTAATCTCGTCTGCTCCGAGAAGGGACTAGACAGGTCTTTGGTGAATTTTAAATGAGCCGTGCATGATTCGCCGATGGGGCAGTATCGTAATCATACTGCGGAAATCTAGCACAAGGTGATTGCAGGGGGGCGCTGCATGAGGAAACACCAGTAAGGTCAAAAAAAAAGAAGAATAAGGATTCGTTGGTGGCGCACTCACAATGGACCACCAGCAGTAACTTCCAGGAATTATTTCGTTTCTTGTTTCTTGGTGTAACTATTTGCTTCAAAAAGCCCTCGGCTTCCAATCGCCGGAGTTTGTACTCTATTGATCTCTTGAAAGGCCCAAAACAGGTTGACCCGCGTGAGCACATGGAGCAAGTCTGGTAACTTATCATCTGGCATCCAGTCGTTCCTTGCTCCTGCCGTCATCTTCATGTCTTCCCCAGAAGTGCTGAATGCTACTGAGAATGGACATCCTCTTGGCCAAACCGAAAAAGGGACCCCGGAGGACCCTCCACCCCCTGCCGAACCGCCTGCAGAAGAATCTGCACCTGAGTATGAAGAAATTGCTGCAGTAATCCCCATTATGGGATTGGGTGACGACAGCCAAACTGGAACGTTTACAAGTTCGAGCAAGGAGATTGCCTTGAAACTGTTCAAGCAAAGGTCCAATGACGAAACGGACGTGCCAGCTTACGGACGAGGAGCCACAATATCCGGCGAAGCGTCTCTGCTCTTTGGTATACGGAAAGGTATCAAAGAGGGATCCGTTCGACAAGTTACTATAAAGGTCTCTACTTTTCATTTGGATGGACCTACAGACCTTCCAACTTATCTCATCTCCACCAGCTTGTCGCATTCCTCAACTTGGAGTTATTCGATGGCTTCCCGTCCAGAAAGACCTTCATCGAAAAGGAAACCGTTCTGTGGACTAAGACAAAGGAAGACAGACGCCCTCCAGATACTATTGCTTTTGAAATGCCATTCCCCACCGATGAAAGTGAAGGGATGGCGCTCCCACCGTCATGTATGGTTTCTCCGCTTAGTTTAGGCAGACTTACCTCATTGAACAATATCGTGTAGACATCACTCCTTTCGGCGATGTCTCTAGTCTTCAGGCCAAAATTATTTATCGCCTTGAAGTTGTCGTCAAGACGAAAGTCCTTGGAGTTACATCAAGCGCTTCGTAAGGCACGATTTTCTTGCCTGCTTCTTCCTGCTCATTTGTTCTAGATTCTCACAAGACATTAACTACTATCCCCGCTCAGCTCCTCCAGAAGCTCTTGAAACCGACTACAGGAAATTCGATCCCTCCGGCAACTGGACACAAACCAAGCGGATTATCAATATTAAGGTGGGCGCAGACCCTGGTGTTGGACCCCTCGAATGCCATGTATGTCTCAGTCTTTACTTGAACTGTATCCCCACGATTCTAAACACGTCTTGCCGGCAGTTCTGGATTCCGGCATCAAGGGTATTCGGAATCACTCAAACCATTCCCTTCCATGTTCAGCTCGTGGGGAAACAGCCCGCGATAGACGAGTTCCTAGCCGTATTCAAGCAAGAAGAAGAAGTGAAGGAAGGCAAACGAATTGGGACAAAAGAAAAACTATGGAAGCTCAAAGTTGAAATCATTCGCAAGATTACCGTTCGACCTCAACCGGACAACCCAGATGCAGATGAAGTCTCACGTGAAGCGCCATTAGCTGGTGGACTCGTTCTCCCCATGAAGTGCGTGGAAGGCGCGAATGGAGTTTGGACACTCGATATGGGCGGAGAGTTGAAGGTTCAGAAAGGTTTCAAAACCCCGGCGATTCAGATGGGTGGATTAACTGAGAAAGTGAGGAATATTTCTTGATTTCAAGGCTCTTCCGACCATTGAACTCGCCTTCTTTGTTCCCCAGGACTTCATGATCCTTCAGATTCAACCCGAGAACACAAACCTCATTGGTAGACGTGTTGCATTCCCCATCCAGCTCGTCACAGATGCTAACACTGACGAAACGACTGTGCTTGTTGTATATCCCTTCAAAGACAGACTGAAGGGTGCACTTATTTCCGGTTTCTGCTATGGATGCGTAGTCTCTTAAGTTTATAATCTGTCTAGATTAATTCTTCTCTATGCTCACTTTCCGTGGAGTTTCACACCATCTTTACATATCCATTTCACATTGTTGTCAAAATAATACATGACCAACTCCCTCCTTTCGACTATATTTCTATAGGGTTCTACACGAACAATTTATTCAGTAGTGTCCGTATCTGCATCGCTGTCTTCGTCTGAATCCTCCTCCGAGCTATCTGATTCTACCGTCGCCTGTGTTGAATGCGCTGTCCCTGTTGGAGGTTCTATAGCCTTTGACGGAGCCCCCGACGGAGAGGCCACAACCTTGGCTGCCCCGCCCACATTGGCATTGGACACAGCAGTGGCACTCTCTCTCACTACCGAGGGTCGTATACCCGGCTGACCAGCAGCGGTGGCACCTTTGCCTAGGTTCGCACTCATACCAGCAGTGGTAGGCGGGATTACTCCCATTACTGAAGGGGTAGAGGTAGAAGTAGAGGGAGGTGCGCCTGACTTGTTAACTTCTGGCGAGCTGGCAATCGAGCTGTCTGTAGAAGCGTCATCATCAGAACCATCTTCGTCTTCTGAACCGGAGTCGCTTTCTTCTTCAGCGGGGATGGAAGGAGGTGTTGATTTCGATGTGGCCGAAGTGTTGAGTGGGGGAGGGGACGTTCTGGGGAGAGGTTTTGTCTGCTCACTCGCCGACGGTGCAACAGTGAGCGGACTCGAGGCAACAGAAGATAGTGGTACTGTTTTTGCTACAGCCTGTCTAACCTCAGCCGAGCTAGCAGTTAGGCTACCTGCTGAAACCTCAATCTCACCGTCATCATCATCGTCATCAGACCCACTGTCACTGTCTGGTACGGTGGGTGGTGGAGCAGATTTGGTAGTAGATGTAGATGTAGAAGGGAGGGATGATGTTGACGCAGGAGGCTGGCCAGCCGAGGAGGAACTAGCGATTGAACTCAGTGTCGAAAGGTCGTCGTCTTCACCATCATCTTCGTCCCCCAAGTCGGATTCGCTATCCTCGTCTGAAGCGGTAACCTCGGGAGGCGCTTTCGAGGTTGAAGATACTGGCTGCGAATTTGCCGCCGATGAACTAGCGACGGAGCTTACGGTGGAGGCACCATCTTCATCCTCCGATTCCGATTCGCTTTCCTGGTCGTCGAAAGCTTGGATCAGCTTGGCGGCAATCAGCCAGCATTTCCCCATGTCCTCGAAATGGGTTTCGTTCTCCATTCCCTTTCCTTTCGCAGCTGGAGTCTTGTGCCACTGTCGAATGTCGTCCTCATCAAGGATGTCCCTTTGATAAAGACAACGCAAGGCGAGTCCAAAGACGGAAAGCTGGCTAATCCTCGCGCAATGTTCCTTTGACAATTTTCAGAGTGGTATCTAAAACGGCAAGGTAAGCCATACCTGTAGATTCTGGATCGTATCAACAGCATCCCAACCTCCAATCGCTCTCAACAGTTGACCCCATCGATCAAGGACCGTCATGACTTCTTTCAACTGGGCAGTAGAATCTCCGTCGACAATCTTGATCTGGCCAACAATACCTTTTACGACGCTCGTTCGTACTCGTTCAAGTGCGACGTTACTAGCCATTCGAAGGGTCTTCAATTCTACCGCTGCGTTGTCCACAGAGTGCCCCTCCCTAAATGCGCGGTCTAGAGAAAGGGAAACTTCGATGTCGAACTCGTCAGCACCAGCACTAGTTGGGCTACTGGGAGCTGTATCAGTGTCGAAGTCGGAGATCGTCTCGTCGTCTGAGCCGAAGGAAGACTCTGAGCCATAATCTGAGATATCAAGATCCGAAAGAGTATCGCCTAGATATACGAAGATTAGACTATTGTGTAAGTAAAGATGAAAAAAAAGACCTATTCGTAAAAAGCGTTGGTTTCGGAAGTTTTCAGGATCGTCTTCGTCGTCTGAGTTGTCTTCACCCGATGGCCATACAAATGCATTGGAAGCCTTGCCCAGCAGTGCTGTAAAATCTTTCAGGGTGAATTAGTCTCGAGATCCTGCAAACGACAAAAAGGGCTGATACCATCCGAAATATTCAGGTCTTCCAAATCTGAATCTTCATCCTCTTCCAGGGAATCTTCATCTTCCGTCTTTCGTTTATGCAGCCTCGAGAAAGGTGGGATCTCTACATTCGGACCAAGCACAACTCCATCACCTACAATGCATCCCTGCCCGTATCCGTGTGTTCTCTTTTACAGATACATCTGCACCAATGATACTGTGCTCAATAACGCAGTTTACTCCGACCTGGACACCATCAAACAGATATGCGTCACGGATGACGGCTCCGGGGCCGATGGTAACGTCTCTTCCAAGGACAGACGAGACGACTTCAGCATTTTCGGAAACTTGGGTGTTAGGTCCTACGATGCTGTTGTTTCCAACTTTGGATGTGCGCGCCAGAATGACGGAGTTATCCTTGGGAAAGTATTTGTTGCCGCGGATATGTTCGTATACTTCTCCTCCTGGATGGTTATCGTCTGGAACGAGAGGAAATGTCCATCGTCCAAGGATGTCTTTGCTAAATAGGTCGTAAGGTTCTGTGTTGAGTTGTTGGCGGAGCAAACAGACCTGATTGAGGCATAAGTCCGGGTATCTTTCACTCTGGCAGCGTAACCTTCTTTGACAACATAGCAGTGTATATTCTTCATCAAAAGATCTGAAGTAAGGACGCCATGAACAAAGTCCGCCCGAATGTCCGAGTAATCGAAGTTGTCTTGAAAGAGAGACGGAACCTGAGAAAAGCGTAAGAGGTGTGAACGGTTAGAAAGTGCATGCCCAAAACAATAACTTCAACAGAGCAAACATCAATTGAACAGTCAATCAAATCATTCCGAATCTCAAGCTCAGAAGCCTTGGTAAGCAATTCCCTCGGAATTTCGATGGTCGTCGTAGCTGGATGGCCGCGCACAGGTTCGTAATGCAGACACTCAGACGTGTCCGAGTCAATTACATAAACGGAAGACTCCCCTCGAGTTCTATAACATTATTTTAACCTGTGGAGGCAGAGGGAGGAAGGACTGGGCATACCTTGTTCTATGATCAACACCACTCTCTTTTACCACCATAGTCATAATAGCATCTTTATTCTCTTTTCTCCTTTCCTTGTGTACCTTTACCACTTCATCTATACGGATGTTGCTCACAAGATCTCCATACACAAGCACGAAATCAGTCGTGACAAGCCCCCTTGTGTAAATGTCTCGCATAGCATCGCCAGGTGAGAACGTCTCTTTCGCAGTAAGAATGGGAACTATTTTCATTCCAGAGCCTGGTTTAGACCACTTCGATTCCCTGGTAAAAACCAAGTAAATGTACTGGACACCAAGGAGCAGAGAGAAGGACGAACTTGATTGCCTCGCGAATTTGTTCGGCATGAGATCGACACACGACAAATACTTCTTGGACACCAGCCAAAGCGAGGCTTTCGAACGTCCAATCCAGTAGAGGGGCATTGCAGATCGGAAGGAGACACTAGAGCAATTCACCAGATTCGAGTCAACTTCAATAGATAGGTATTGTTATTTACCCTTGGTTTGCGAGTGGTTAATGGGCGAAATCGTTTGTTAAAGCTTTCTGCCAGAATAACTGCCTGCAGCACGTCATCTTCATCGCTGATTAGCTTTTCTTTGAGGGCTGAGCTTTTTGGAGGCATTGAAGATGGAAGGGATAGCGAAGTGACGGAAGTGAGTGGGTCGCCACTCTCCCCGAAAATGACAGGAATTAAATCTTAGAGGAAAGAGCGATCAAGATTTTCGGACAAAAAAGAAGAATAGAGAGTGATTTGAATGCTTCAAAAGCGGACAGGAGAGCATTATTGGCGAAAGAAAGGAGTAAGTAATGGCTACAGTAAGTATGTTTCTAACATGTATATCGTGGAGGAGTCGTATGCGAAAAAAAACTAGTAATACAATTGCCCTGACACATGTTTCAGGTGCTTGTTTGATCCATAACTATTTGATGGAGTATGAGTGAAATTCGATTGTCTTTTGCTTGCGGTTGTGGCCCAGCTATCATGGGGTGAACGTCCAACTGTTTGACGAACTGCATGTGACTGATAGGATTCTCTATATGGAAGCTGGGCTTGAGGATGCTGAGAATGCCATGATTGGTGGTGGGACGAGTGTCGACCAGGTGGGACAGAATAACGAGATTTCTGGGAGTAATGGTGTCCTAGAGATGCTCGAGGAAATACGCTGTCTAGTGGCGTGATGGGGCTCATGGTAGGGATAGTTGGCGAGAATGGAGAGAAGATGGTGCTTTGAGTCTCGGAGTAGGCACTGAACGCGTCTTCCGTGTATATGCGTTTGGACCGGACAGCATAGACCAGGCCAACAAAGTAAATGAAGAGTGCGATGGGGTTAATCCAACTGATTCCCACGGTGACCTCAGCGATAACTCGGCATGAATTGGTTTCGTTTATAGAGGTCCCTGCTGAAGATAAGCATTTGATAAAGTTCGCAATATTGAACATACCCAATTCTAGGCAGCGCTGCTGTCCATTTGCGAATTTTGAGGCAAAAAGCACCGCAAGGCCAACATCGAGAGTAAACACGCAGATCGACCGTGCCCCATCCAGGTACGGCCGAAATGACAGGATAGCGCTAGAAATGTTTGTGAGTATTTGCTGAAGAGAGTAAGCAAAACTAATCACAGAATTGGGAACATGATGATGGAGAATGTATTGGAAATGATCATGGCAAGCATGATGAGCCCTAGGGGAACAGGTCAAGGGATGGCCCTGCGGGAGGAAAACTACAATCACGTACTCTGGGCTTCAAGCACATCCCACAGCAAGAAGAGAGCAACTGAATAAAACACAATCCAGCAAAGAGCAAGCAAGCATAGAAGTCCTGACACCCGGATATTAGTCTCTCTGCAAAACATGAGGCATTGTCAAGGGTGGGGCGCACCAAAAGCAACCTGGCGGATCTTGAGAAAAGCAGGCGAGTATCCAGCACTCTGAGTCATCAAGGGCGTAACAAGAAGGAGAAGGAGAAATAAAAGAAGAAAAGGTCGTGAGAGTGCTGGGTCAACCAGAAGCAAGGAAGCGCCAGGGCGATAGCGCTCTTTTTAATAAGACAGCATTGTAAGTCGAGTACAATAGCCCTTCAATAGGGATGACTATTTCTGGTCTATAGACAGCCCTGCACTAAGGCTTGATCATTGACAGACGCTGTCTAGTGGTCCTTGATATGACAATTCGCGGGCCCGGACGGACCACTTGGCATGCATAGAGCGAAAACGAGGATGGGAGAGGTTGATGAAAATGTTACGTTCACGTTAGGTCACACATGTCACACGATCACCTTCTTTGGACGCGTCTCCCAACATCTAATTTCCAGTTGTTCGCCTTACCATGGTCCATCCTCGTGTAAACTCTGCCAAAATTCCACAGTTTATGGGAAAGCCTGTTCTTGTTGCATGCACAGTGGTACAGGTAAGTCCAATCATGCTTGCTATTTCATGTGGTTCATCTGCTAGGAAAGAGAACACCTGATTCCGCTACCGTAGTCACGTCCGATGGAGGACAAATTACTGTCCAGTTTAACAGTGTAATGTTCTTTTGTTCGTTACCAAGGCCATGCTGACTATGACTCAGGCACTACCCGAGAACGAGCGTCCGCAAGACAAGACCGTTGTCGAAATCATTGGTAGCGTGATAAACTCAAGCACAATTAAGTTGATGAAGTGTTCAAGAATTGGAGCGCCTGGGGCGACATTAGGTGCGCGATTTCATTTGTGGATCGTTTAGCTTCAAGGACTCAGTGGGGCTCTTCTCAGACAATACACTTTTTAACGATGTTGTCGAAATGATTCACGATGCTAAATATCGTGATATCTTCTTCCCGCGCGAAGGCGATGGCGAAGCCATGCAATTTGCATGAACTGACGCACAACCACACATTTCTCATACCTTACTGCCCACATATGCCATTCGCACCAAATGCGACTTATCCATATCTATCTGCCCATGTTTGATACTGGTACAAGCATAAAAACTACAGCCATTGTCAAAAACAAGCTTTAGGATCACAGAGACTACCACGATTTCCTGCCCGACTGACAGCAGCGTGTCACATTTCGTGGACCATCAGCGCATCCCAATAGCTTTTACTTGTGCTCCAGCTTTTATTGTACTAGCAAATGGATGACTCGGTTCTAGTAGCATTACCATTCGAAAGTTAATACACGAAGGTCTCTACACTTAGATTTCGTCTTGACCGTCATGACGCATTCCACGGCTAGAACAGTATTGGCCTGTTTCTCTGCAGGTCTCAATGCGTACACATTTCCGAATATCTTGTGTTTATTCCCACTTACTTTAGATATCTAGAGTTCTTGGAGGCAGCGTCTTTATGTTTGGTATTCTTGCGAAACCTATTGGGACGTCCTTTCATTTCTCTCAAGCGCAACTTTCCTCGATAGCTCTGGCGTGCGTTGTTATCTCATTTTCCTCTATCCTTTATTCTCACATGCATGGATTCAGGGGCGTTGCTGGTCAATATCCTCTTGCCCTCGTCGTTGGCAAGTTTCTCGATACCCGTGGCCCACGTCCTTGTTCTGCAATCGCTGCTCTTCTGTTTGGTTTCGCTTTTGCGTGGTGCTCATGGGAGGTTCATGTTGCTGGAAGCCTTGATCATCATTCAAACGGAATCGTTTTTGTACGGATGGTCCTCGCTTTCCTTATAGCAGGGATAGCCACTGTGTTTTCGTGAGTGTTGGTTACTTGATAAGATTCTTTATCCCACGTTGACCAGCAAATAGCTGTTTCTCTGCAATATTCTCTGCTTCTATCGCTCTACCCTCTATCCCAGGTTTCGCGTTTGGACTTTATATGAGCCTCTTTGGCTTATCTCCTTTATTCCTTTCACTCTTTCCTCCTCTCTTTACCAAAAGAGACGAGCTTCAGCTTTCGCCTTTCTTCGCTTTCCTAGCCATTCTACTTGCGTGCTCTCATGCTATAGGCGCCTTCCTTCTACCTTCATTGCCCTCGGCAAAAATAGAGGCTCAGGAAGAAATACGAGACGTGGAACATGACTGAGACATCACCACTCTTGCCTGCGACGGAAGGATCTAATTCCCCAGAGACATTGCACCAACCTGTATCTGTTCTTCTGAAAGATCACGCCTTCTGGATTCTGTTTGTATTCAGCTTCCTTACAGCTCGGCGGGGTAAGTTTTTCTCTTGATATCCTCTTGTGAAGACTCATTTCTTTGGGCCTCTAATCAAGTGTGAAATGGTCATGGCAAACATTGGCTCAATTGTCTATTCTCTCTCCTCAACGCCCTCCTTTACTATGCAACCAGACGTTGCTTCTAGACAGGTTGGTATCATCTCCGTATCCAACACCGCATCACGCGTTATAATGGGAGTTTTAATCGATCTTTTCTTCCGTCGACGGCATCTCTCTGGTCGGGTACTCTTTCTTACCTTTGCTGCAACCATTTCCGCTGTTGTATCTCTCCTGATGGTTGTCGGAGAGAAACCAGAGAGCAGCGAGGAGGTGTGGCCATTGTCTTTGGCTATTGGTGTAGCATATGGCACAATATTCACGACTCTGTGAGTTCACAGCCCTCTTTGCTGCCTGAACCGTAATCCAAACATTTCTGCAGACCAGTCCTACTCCGCAACCAATATTCAAAACACGATCTCGGAAGAAACTTTGGACTGCTGACCAGTCTCACCGTTCTTCGGCACACCCGTCTTCTCGTTTGTCTACTGCGTACGTTTCAGATCGGCATAACCGCGCTGAGAATGAAAAGGATGGGCAGCAATCATTGTGCCATGGGAAAGCGTGTTGGATAGACACATTCGTATTTATGGCGGTAACTAGTTTAATATCCGTAACTCTCAGCGTAGCTCTATGGATGAAATGGAGGAGGTCGTCAACTTGACTTAAATGATGTAGTTAAGAATGTAGTGCATTGATGCCCTGTAGTGAGATGAATGCGAAGAGAGCGGCACCAGCATAAATTGTGAATCTAATCGGCAGGCTGTCTTCGGGAAGGAATGGGTATGGGACTAAAGCAAATAGCGTATTAGGATCTCATAAAGCGGAAGCGGGAAGAAAAAGAAATTAAACTTACATTTATTATTATTATAGCTTGCGCACCATTCCACCCACGGTCCATACCATAAAGCAAATGCAAGAATAGAAACAGCAGCGGTTTGCCTCACCTCCTTCAAACTAAACTTCTTCTCAAAAAGGAAGAAGTGGAGAAGGAGGATGATTCCTGGTGCTGCGTGCATAGCTAGGTCCATTGGAAGCGGGATATAGAAGAGCTTAGGAGAAGACACTTCTGGGGAATCGGACACTCCAGCTTCAGCAAAGTGGTCAGTGCTGGGAAGGATGAGGTGGGGGATGAAAAGGCGGAGGGACCAGTAGATGGTTGCGATGACGGATTCAAGCTCGGGAGAGGGTTACAAACTGAGAGAAAGTAATTGTATAGAACGTACAGGGAGGGATACGAGGAGGAAGAATTTCTTGAGGGACGGTATTAGCGGGACACCTGACGAAATACATTCATCGTAAACTTCGGCTGAAGGAAAAATTGTGCATACCCGGAGCAACATCATTTATAGCAGCTAAAAAGACAGTTATAAGAGAAATAACAAGACTGAGCTCGTTCTAGTTATTCCATTCCGCACAAAATAACGAGAAAGAACGCGTACCCTTGGATGGTCAAGTACTGGGCGTGACCACCATACTGTTTGCTCACAAATTCGTTCATGTCGAGTTGGTCAAGACTATGAAGTCCGTAATACAT
Organism: Flagelloscypha sp. PMI_526; assembly: GCA_021399455.1. Classification (NCBI taxonomy): domain Eukaryota; kingdom Fungi; phylum Basidiomycota; class Agaricomycetes; order Agaricales; family Niaceae; genus Flagelloscypha; species Flagelloscypha sp. PMI_526. Next base: position 908,288 of record JAJTUO010000002.1, read on the forward strand.
CCAAGCGAACCCAGCCGCGTGAAAAGCAGCTAGGAAAAGGTTGGACTTGCTTTGAGACATCGCCGTTTATAGCAAAAGCAGAGAATCCTCGGAACCAGAAGCCGGTTTGACATGACATCATTCTGATCAGATTCAATCTTTCTTTTTTTGTGGTAGATCAAAGAAAAACTAACTTGACTCAACGCGTTGATCTTCAGAAAGACATCATGGCGCAAGACCAGGCAACAAAGCAAGGACTCTGGGGTGGTCGCTTCACGGGGACCATGGATCCCCTCATGCACGCTTTCAATCAGTCGTTCAAGTACGACCAGAGGATGTATGATGCAGATATACGCGGGTCGATCGCCTATTCTGAAGCTCTAAAACGCGTTGGGATTTTAACTGACGATGAGCAAAAGACAATTGCGGATGGATTAACTCAGGTATTACAAGAGTGGAAGCAAGGGACTGTATGTTTCCTCTTCGATTTTTGCCCTTCTGTGGGAGCTGAAGAGGCAATCGCTTTAGTTTGTTGCCAAAGAAGACGACGAAGACATTCACACCGCGAACGAGAGGCGGCTAAGTGAGCTCATCGGAGCTCTTGGTGGAAAACTACACACTGGACGGTCAAGGAATGACCAGGTTGCTACCGATATGCGTCTCTGGCTTCTTGACCAGCTTCAGGATGTCGAGGCATCATTGAAAGGACTAATCACAGTCATGGTAGCCCGCGCTGAAAACGAGCAAGACGCGCTCCTTCCTGGTTACACACACTTACAGGTGCAGTCATCTAGTCTAAAGTTTGTCTTGAACGTGACTGAAAAGGTTCTGCTAGCGAGGGCAGCCGATTCGGTGGTCTCATCTTCTCCTCTCTCATGCGTTCTCCTTTGCGTCTGATCTTGAGCGTCTCCAGCAACTTACTCCTCGTGTTTCCGTTCTGCCACTGGGTTGTGGTGCTCTAGCTGGCAATCCATTTGCTGTTGACCGCGAGTTCCTGGCACAAAGCTGGGATTCCAATCTTTGGCTGAAAACAGTCTCTGGGGAGTTGGCGACCGTGATTTTGTCGCCGAATTCATGATGTGGGCAAGCTTGACCATGACCCATATGAGTCGTTTTGCAGAAGACATGATCATTTATTCAACGGCAGAGTTTGGCTTCGTGTCTTTGAGTGACGCCTACAGGTCTGTCTGTGTCTTGTTGCGTTTCAGTCCCCCGTTCATTGACGATCGACGGCAGCACTGGGTCGAGTATTATGCCTCAGAAGAAGAACGCTGATTCGCTCGAGCTTTTGAGGGGCAAGTCGGGCCGAATTTTTGGTAATGTATCTTTCTGACTTCTACATTTTTGAGATCTTCCTAACTAATATGGCGTCGTTAGATGGCTGGTTTCATTATGACCCTGAAGGGACTGCCTTCTACGTATAACAAGGATCTTCAAGAGGACAAAGAACCTTTGTTTGATTCTGTAGATAATGTCAGCGCTTGTCTCAAGATCGCAGAGGGTGTCATTTCTACTCTTACGGTCTGTCGCTCCTTTGAAGGTACCGTAATGCAGTGCTTACTCTGGGCTTGTAGATTCACCCGGAAAAGATGAAGAAAGCTCTGACATCAGATGTACTTGCGACCGACCTGGCCGAGTATCTTGTCCGCAAAGGAGTGCGTTCGTTTCGTTCTCGCGTTCTCAAACCCACACGCTTAGACAAGATTAGATACCATTCCGCGAGACTCATCATGTCTCTGGTCGTGCTGTTGCGCTTGCAGAGACGAGGAAATGCCAAATTCACGAGCTGACGGTTGAAGACTTTCGTGGACTCCATCCACTGTTTGAAGACGATGTGATGGATGTGTTTGATTTTGAGGCGTCAGTGGAGAGGAGGAAGGCGATTGGTGGGCCCAGCCGTGCTACAATAGAACGGCAAATCATGGTGCTACGCAAGCGAGTGGGTGCTTAGGGGAACAAAAAAGGAGGAAAGAGTAAATTAAGTGTGAAGTAAAGGAATAGCATCCGTCGCTGTAAAATCGGATCATAAATACAATTTTGACCTTGGCAGGCTCCCAATTCACATCCACCACACCATCTCTTGAACAACTCCTTTCACGCTCATTTCAATATGGCACGAGATCGGCTCGCAGCAATGAGAGTATGTATTGTCTAAGTAATTATAATTTGTTGTTTATGGCTTGTTTTTTGTTGGTAGGCGCAACAGCAGGGTGGGGGTAATAACAATACTGGCTAGTACGTTTCCGGCTAGGCGGTTGGGCTAAGACTGACTGACATTGCAGCAACTCCAACCCGACGCAGGCGTCTGGAGGTTATGGTGGTGGTGGTGGCGGCTACGGTGGTGGAGGAGGAGGCGGAGGCGGAGGCGGAGGAGGCGGGTACGGTGCCAGTTCAGGCGGAGGAGGTGGAGGAGGGGGTTACCAGTCTCGGCGCCCAAATCCTTACGCCCAGCAAGATGGAAGCAATAATGCGTCCTACGAAATGTCCAGCTATTCGAACAACGCGCCTGCCGCAAGCACAGGCGGGGGAGGGGGAGGAGGAGGAGGAGGAGATGCCATAGGCGACTTTTACTCCGAGGTAAGCGCCCGCTTCAACTCCGATGGTTTTTTATTCACCTAAGTTTCTCGAATCCCTCTAGATTTCTTCACTACAAGATGCGCTAAGAACATTTAACGACAATGTCTCTAGAATCAGTGACCTTCATTCACGCTCACTCAACAACATGGACGATCAGGCAGCCCAACGAAACGCTCAGCAGCTCGACGCTCTTGTTGATGATACCAGTGCATTGAGTGGCGAACTTAAGAGACGTATCAAGGCTCTTGAACGACAAGGCGGAGCTGGCCCTAAGAAACAGCAGGTGCGTCCTACCTCGCCCCACACGTGTCAATTCTAATTCTATGGATTTCTAGACTGCAGTTATCAAGTCCAAGTTCGTCGAGGCCATTCAAAACTACCAGACAGTAGAACAACAATACCGTTCCAAGTACAAGCAGAGAATGGAGCGTCAGTTCAAGATTGGTGTGTCGAGTTTCAGAATTGGTTGTATATTTGTTTTCCGGTTTTCTGACTTGAATGTCCAGTTAAGCCTGATGCTACACCCGAAGAAGTCCGCGCTGTTGTGAACGATGACAGCGGTGGACAGATCTTCAGTCAAGCTGTAAGTTTTCATCTCAGAGTTCGTAACCCTTATTTACTTGACTCCAGTTAATGAACTCCAATCGTTATGGTGAATCTCGTGCTGCCTACCGCGAGGTTCAGGAACGTCACGAAGACATTAAGCGTATTGAACGCACACTGGGAGAACTTGCACAACTATTCAATGATGTCAGTGCCACTTTTCACTACTCTTTGCTTTTCGATTGACACTTTTTTATTTTTAGATGAGTATCCTCGTCGAACAGCAAGAAGAAACAATCAACACTATTCAACAAACTGCTGCGACAGTCGAAAAAGACACGGAAGCTGGGTGAGTTTCGTATTTCCGTGTTCAACCGGCGTTTATGCTCAAGTTTTTCAGTTTGGGCTACACGAACACCGCCGTGGAACATGCACGTGCAGCTCGAAAAAAGCGTTGGATTTGCTTCTGGATCATTGTGGTGGTGGTCGTCATTGTCGGTATTGTTCTCGCGGTCGTTATCACCAAGAACATCAATGCCGGCAAGTCTGCCTTTGGAGGATCCAAGGATCCTGCACCTTCGTCGACTTCTGCTGCCCCTGCTGCATCAGCGACTACCTCGAAAATCTAGCATCAGCTTTACTTTGGACTGTTACATATCTGTTTCCAAGGATGTTACCCAATGCTTATATTTATATGAGACCTATTTGGTCGTCTGCCTTCCTTTTCTGGCAGACCTGGACTGCAATATTATGATTTTCTTCGGATTATATTGGCTCAGTATTCCATTTTTACCTAATACACTCATTGAATGTCCTTTTGCGCAAGTATCGACTTTGTGTGAATCAGAGGCCTTGATGGGAGGCGATGTTTTCGTCTCTGGGGCTTGCTGACGCGTCCGCTAACGGGTGCATTTGTACCTTGCCTCCGAACCACCACCACCTGGTCCGCAACACTTCTTCTCCGCACCCCCATTTTACTGAACGGACTCTTCAGTATCCCCATCCCTACCATGCCCGCCAAGAAGCGCTGCCAATTCACTGAGACCTCTGTCGACCAAGAGGGTAACTCTCAGGGCACCCAGTGCAACCAAGCTGCACTCCGGATGGTGGGCACCTGTCCTCATTGTTCGCACAATTTCTGCGGTTCTGTACGTCTCCCCGTGCTTCACAGGCCTTATCGCTTACAAATTATATCCTTTTTTCAGCATCGCATGCCAGAGCAACATCAATGCAACAACCTCGAAGACTGTCGGATGCAGGCCTTTGAACGCAATAAGGCCAAACTGGAGTCTGAACGGACTGTTTCAAGCAAGATGGCAGTTGCATGAGCTATCCTTGCTATTACTCCACAACCACCAGCCCACCTCCTTGCACCATCCGAACTACACAATCCTATTTGTTATTTAGAAGGGACATTTCACATACATATTCATTTAGTAGCATAGTAATAATTTGGAGTCTTGTTTTTATCCGTCGTTTCCGATCCAGCAGCGAGTAGCATTGGCAGCGAGCAGAGCAGACCAAACTCGGAGCAGTTGTGTAATATAATGCTTATAACGGACCGGCGATTGGGCCAATCCACGCTGATCCGTTTCTTGGTCGCCACGTGTTTCCCGCTCTCATCTTGCACTTGATATTTGAGCACCAAAGAAAGGTACAGACGACCCGACCATGCTTCTCTTCAAACTCCCATTATCTTATCCTTACTATGGCAAACAGAGTTCGCCAAATCGCTAACCATCTCGACATGTCTGTTACTGCAGGTGCCCTCGTCAAAGCCGCTTGTCACCGTCAACATTTTGACTCACCTTCGCGTTCTACGTAGAAACTTGGGACGCAGTTCCACTTGCCCCGCCGGATAGGTTTTACACTTTTGATGTTGCATAGAAGCACTTCTGAACACAAATTATAGTATTTTCAAGCTCACAGCAGCTTATAAGGACGACGCTTTCCCCCAAAAGGTCAATCTTGGAGTAGGAGCCTACCGCGACGACAATGGCAAACCTTGGGTCTTGCCTGTTGTCAAGAAGGTGTGTGTATATTTTTGCATTTTCGTGGAGCTCTTAGTTTTGATTTGAGAATTACAGGCTACATCGATTCTCTTGAGTGACGAGTCTATCGATCACGAATACTTGCCTATTACAGGACTTGCCGAATTCACCGCTGCTGCTGCCAAGCTCATTCTCGGCCCACAATCGCCTGCCATTGCAGAGAAACGTGCTGTCAGCGTTCAAACCATCTCGGGAACAGGCGCGAACCACCTTGGAGCACTCTTCTTGAGCCGTTTCTACAACTGGGGAGACCAACCAAAGAAGGTTTGGTTGAGCAACCCTACATGGGGTGAGTTCTTGCTAGCTACTATCTCAGCTTACTGACGCGTGTATTGTGTTTGCCAGCCAACCATCATGCCATATTTAAGAATGTCGGCATTGAGCCTGTCGAGTACCCGTATTATGATCCCAAGACGATTGGTCTGGACTATACCGGCTTGTTGAACGCGCTCGGTAACGCGTCTCCTCGCTCTGTCTTCCTTCTCCACGCATGTGCGCATAATCCTACGGGTGTTGATCCTACTCGGGACCAGTGGAAGAAGATTGCAGAGACCATTCTTGAGAAAAAGCATTTCGTTTTCTTCGATTGCGCTTACCAAGGCTTTGCTAGCGGGGACTTGGATAACGATGCTTGGGCGGTACGACATTTCATTGAGAGGGGTGTTCCGTTGCTTGTTTGCCAGGTAAGGAAGAGGTTGGTCCATGAAGAGCCTTGAACCTGAATTGGGGTGATGCAGAGCTTCGCGAAGAACGCTGGATTGTACGGAGAACGTGTTGGTGCCCTGCACATTGTTCCTCCGAACAAAGAAAATGCCGATAAAGTCAAGAGTCAGTTGTCTGTCTTGCAACGTAGCGAGATTAGCAATCCTCCCGCACATGGGGCTCGCCTTGTAAGCCTCTTCCTGAACGAGTCAAGTGCGTTTAGCTCACTTCTCAGGTCTCGCTGATCCTTAACAACCCTGATCTGTTCGAGGAGTGGAAGAAGGATATTCAAACCATGGCTGGAAGGATTATTGACATGCGCAAGGAGCTCTTCAACATTCTCACCACAGACCTCAAAACGCCTGGCAATTGGGACCACATCGTCAATCAGATCGGCATGTTTAGGTAGGTTGTAGTCTGCTTTGTTTTCTTTCTTACCTTTGATTGCCTCTAGCTTTACCGGAATCAGTCCTGACCAGAGCAAAGCTCTCATTGACAAAGCTCACGTCTATCTGACGGCGAATGGTCGAATTTCGATGGCTGGGTTAAACAGCAATAATGTGCGGTACTTTGCAGAGAACTTGGATAAAGTTGTCCGTGGAACATTGTGACCGCCAAAAGGAAGCATCAATAAAAACTGTACATAGAGAGAAAATTATCCACTGTACATAGACAATTGCCTGAACCTTGTTCCAGATGAGGCACACGCGACGTCACTCCCCTTCTTCTGTTCCACCAACACTACTTGAGCTTGGCAACGCTTGACCTCTCTGCTTGCATCAGGGGCATACACGAATTGATGCATTTTCAACAGAATTGAGGCTCAGGTTATATGTGTTGCAGGTTTAAAACGTAGGTATCAAATAATTATCTGCCAATTTATTCTGTCCCTGTCCCTCACCCCAAACCCTTGATAGACGAACGAATGTCTTCCACAGGCACTATGACAGACTCTCCCATGCGAGAACGCCCGTCTTACATTCCGCTGCCCCCGCCTCCACTCTATGGGTCCTTCACGTCTGGCATGACTCCCGGCCGTGAGGATCTCACTCCGGACAGTCCTTACCTCCAATTTTTCACTGCTCCGTCTTCACCCTTCGTCGATCTAAACGACCCAGTACCATCTCCAGGGTCTTCCGTCCTTCATAACCATGTCTTTCCTGTTCCTCTGCCCTCCCTAACCAGTCCAGGTCCAGGAGGAAACCCGCCTTCACCACCGTTGCATTTTCCTTCCCTTCGCGGTATGGCTCCCGGTCCTAATGCTGCTTCAAATAGAAGTGGGGAATCCGAATACTTCCCTTCTTCTAACAATGATGAAATCGGGTTTGGAGATGACGAGTCTCTCACAGCCCTGGAGAAGATTTATTTGTTTTCAAGGAGCAAGAACTCGTTCCATCGAGTGTTCATCGTTCATGCTCTTCCAGCATTTCTGGATCAGATATCCTCGCAAGAAGCAGTCGACTATGTACTTCCGTTGTTGAGCGGACTAGCAATTGATGAAGGTGAGCTAGCTGCCTTTCGTTGTCTTTGTTTTGATTGACGCTGGGACGAATAGAGGATTCTGTGAGAGAGGTTTTGGCACAGGAACTTGGCAGGATTATGTGGTGGTTCTTTGTCGTACGTTATTCTCTCTCTTTATCATTCAATGTGACGTTGGTATACTGATATTCTAACGCGTGCCTTCTTCAAGCATTGTCAAGTAATCACTGAACTCGATGACATACCGGTTGCGTCAACATCCACACAGGCATTCCTCTACTCTCAATCGTTCACCCCCATTCTTGGTACCCTTCTTCTTGACATGAATGGTGACAAGATCCCTCCAGCTGCCCGAAGCGCCATCGTCTTGGTCCTTTCTAGGATCTTCGCTCTAGATAGCGACAATGCTAGCGAACAACATCAGCCACATCTACTGGCAGAGCTAGGGATTGAACCTGACCATAGACAATCTTTTCCTACGCCCGAGAGAACACTTGTCCGGGACGAGCTGATTCACCGCGTTGTGATTGGAATGGGACGGCTTGATCAACCATGGGATGCGGATACAGGAAGTCCGTCTTCTCATCCTTTGGCTTTGAAGGACTCGAGTCCAGCGGCCAGTGATTCGCCGAGAGACCATTATTTTGCGAGGTTGACCAATGCGTCGTCCGCACATTCGAGCCCCTCGAGGACATCTTTTGGTTCACTGCCCTCGACACCTGGAGTTGGCCCGTCTCCATCGCCGTCATCCTTGTCGAGACCTCTTCCGTCGGAAAATCAGCCGCAGTCGGCCTTGCTCTCACCACACGTGGAAATTTCGCCCTCTACGCCTCAGAGCGATGGCGGCCATTCCAATCCAAGTCAGCCGGATGAAGAGCAGGCAGCAATGGGCCGATTGACTAGCATGAGTCTTATAGCTGGTATCGCTGCGAGCGGTAGTGCCTTCTTTCTTTTTTTCTCGTCTTCTTCAATTTATTGTGCACAGGTTCTTTTACGGAAGCAACAAAGATGATCTTTATCACTGAGGTCGTTCGTGTCTCTCAAGATTGCAATACGGCTGTTCGGGGCGAATCGTGCTACGCCATTGGTGCATTGGCCAAGGTTGTACCAGCAGCAATTGTGACCAGCAAACTGGTGAGTTTCTTTTTCTTTCAAGACCTACTTTAGAGTATGGCACTGATATAAATGGATAGCTTCCAGTCTTAACTGTCCTCATGCAAGACGACGAGGAGCACGTACGTTACTCGAGCCTCTATGCTTTGCCGCCGTTATTGGCACGGTTGCCTCTCCCTCAGCGAAAAGAGCTTGTAGTTCGGAATGTTGTTCCTATGGCTGAAGACTCCTCTGCCATGGTTCGAAATTGCCTTTTGAACTCTCTTGGAGAAGTCATTGCCACTTTCCTGTCAAGTGGATCCGGGCCACCTTCAGAACTTCTCGATCTTTTCACTGGACATTCAGATGACCTCTCGGTATACAGTGGAGAGAAAATCCGAGTCGACAATGCAGACCGTCTTCGTATGTCTTTGCATTCAATGTTTGGAGGTGCTGTTCCTGCCTCCACTGGAAATGAACTCCCAGAACGACCTCTCGACGCCTTCTTTTCGGATCCCCGACGACCGTATATTTGCGCCTTTAACTTTCCTGTTATCACCTTAGCATTAGGTCCTCGACGATGGCCAGAGCTTCGTGGTGCTTATACGCAACTTGCCAAGAACGAGGACCCTGATGTTCAGCAAACACTTGCTGCTAGTGCAGGAGAAATGGGTAAGATTCTAGGGGAAGATGTTGCCGGCCAGGATATCTTCCCAGTATGGGAAGCAGCCATCACCTCAAAGAAGGAGCGAATCGTCGGCAAGGCTATTGAATCCGCGCCGATCCTTGCCCAAGCAGTCCCAATCCCCGCGAAGAAGCGCATTTTAACCAACATTCTAATAATTTCGAACTCAGATGCACTTGGTGGATGGAGGAATCGGGAAAGTTTGGCTGTGATTTTGGCTGAGTTATCGATCAATGCCGGGATGCATGAGCCTTCTGTGCCTATTGAATTATGCGTGCAATTCTTAAAGGATCCCGTTTTTGCTGTTAGAAAGGCTACCGTTCTTTCTGTGAGTGACCGAGTCATTGTCACCTCATTACATGCTCATTTGATGTTTTTCTCTCAATTTCAGGTGCCATCAATATGGAGTATTGCGCAATATCACCTCCCTTGGCTGCAAAGAGAAATTTCGAATCTGTTGGCCTCGCCCAGTTACCGACATCGTATAACGTAAGCTTCTTGTATTTTCTTGGTGCAGGTTGAGTTCCTATTGTGCTTACATTACCTTAAGCTATGTTGCTTGTCTAGAAGTATTATTGATGCATGCCGAGGCACTTGGCATTCGGTTGTCGGTCGACCAGATGTTTCAGTCTTCTTGCTCCAAGCTTGCTGAAGACATGGTTGCGGATGTTAGAATTGCGGGAGCTCGAGTAATTGTCCGTTACCGAGGTCCGTTATTGTCTTATTTTGTAGTAGTTAGCGACTGATTTGGGTTTGCTTCAGCTATGTTGAATCAGACCCAACAGCCTCCGCCTCAAGTCCTATTGGATTCCATACGACAGTTAGAGTCGGATTCCGTGCAAGCGGTGCGGGCTTTTGTTAGTGAGAGCGGTGCCTCTACTGCTCCGAACTCGCCATCCACCACAAGCACAGAGCGCACTTATTCGTCGACATTTTCGCGCCCTCCATGATCCATCCGACGATAGATACCTTTTCGTCTAGCCTTTTAGACTTTTACCTAGAGCAGCCTCTTGTCTACGTGGTCGCCCATTGTGCGTACCCGAAACTCTGTTTCACCGAGGCGGATAGGAACGGGTTGCCTGAGGACACACGGGTTTAAGTTTCTCTGGTTATGAGCTGGCCGAATGACGAGCAGCTTTCAGAGGAAGGGATGGGGGCCCTCATGTTGTATAACATATAGATAAGTGACATACAATAACTTAGCACCATCATTCTCTCCGCTTTAACTGTATATATATACAAAGCTACTCTTCGACTTGAGCTCCAGTTCGTCTCCTTAATTCTGCATTTTCCGATTTGAGCTTTTCAAGTTCAGTTTTGACGCGATCAAGTTCAAGCGTCTGTGCTTCTGAAAGTTCAGATGCACCTAGTGCCACGCCAGAGACAAGTTTGACGATTCGCCAGAGTCGAAGCACAATGAGGAGACCCGCAACTTCACGTTCTTTGCCTTTAAGGACCACTTCGAGTATCAAAGTCTAATGAATCGTCGAAATAAGGATCTCTGAAATCTCTGAAGGGAAGACATACAGCAATAATAATAAGCGCGTCGAGAATGTGAAAGACGGCATGAGACCTTGTCCAAGGGTTGAAATAATCCAATCCGAAAGCGTAGATGGTGAAAGGAATTTCGATTAGGAATACAGCTGTGATCCCTGTCGATATCCAAGACTATATGAACAGGGAAGCTCAGGAAAGGCGTAAGTTTCAAGTGGTGAGAAAAGGACGGACAAAAACTTCGAGCCAAATGGGTGATTCTGGTGACGCAGAACCACAGTTTGGGGAGAGGAACGTGTAAATTAAGTCTATGAGAACGAGCGTTGTGTCTATTATTGTCTATACTCGTTTTAGAGGAGCCAAGAGACAAGGTGTGCTTATTGAGGAACTGACAAGGGAGATAATGGTCCAGTGGACGGTATGTGATTCGAGGACTTCAGCGGTTTTGGCTTGGGAGGTGCTGAGTTCTTTGCCATTGGGATCGGAAGAAGGGGGAGAGGAAAGGAGCGGCTGTCTCTCCGGGTCTTGATTGTCTTCAGAGTACATGGTGGTGAAGGAATGTGGTGATGGTCAGTGGCAAGTTAGCTTGCTTTCCGCGATCATCATCATTACACTGGGCCTTTGAACCAAAAATGTCTTCAGCACTTCCTCGATCCCGCGTACTCTTGAATCCTTCATATCCCTCGTCTATGGCATCCACAGAGCCTCTCGCTTGGATTACGTCGCGCCACTACATTGAGCAGTGCAATTCCTAAAGAAGTCACCGTTATACTTGGGCTATGGTCTCGCATTTCTTGGTCTTGGTTTTATGGGGCATACGAACATGGTCTATTGTGAAGGTCTTTGTCCATTCTCCTGCTGCCATATGGTGCCGTGAACTGGCTTGTATAGGAGGTTCACCGAAAGTGACGACGATCCCGCTTGCACCCGGGACTGACGCGAAGGCTCCGGCGGATGCAAGCGAAGACAAGGACCTTCCCCCTCCTCCAAGTTCGATAGTTTCCACCTATGAACTTTCATTTGGGACTGTGGCTGGTATGCATCTGAACGGCCTACGCGCGAAGTGGGATTTCACTAACCATATTTGATTAGGAATTTGCACAGGTAAATAAAACCCCCGCAAAAATTCACTCCAGAAATGTCGTCTCACTGCAGGATCGGTAGGTATCTTTGTGAAGAAAGGCGCTAAGATCATTGCTTTTGCCGTTGGAGGAGTTTTCGTTTTGCTACAAGCAAGTCTCATTTTCTTCCCTCTTCTACGTCATCCTCACGCGCACTACCCTTAGTATCTCAGCTCTCTTTCTTACATCAAAATTCGACTGGAAACGCATTGAAACGCGCTTTGCGGATCTCTTCTACACCGCAGGCCAAAAAGGCTTGAGGCGAGCTCCGAGCGTGGGCGACGTTTGGAGCAGGCTCGTTCATTTCTTAACTGCCGATTTTCAACAGAGAGCGAGCTTCTGTGTCGGGCTGGCTCTGGGCCTACGGATTGGCTGATAGAGGGGGACATCAAATAGGAGTGGCTGTTAGGAATCTTTATGTCAGCCATAAAGTTAAAAGACTTGAATATATAAGAAGCTTACTTAATCTTTCCATGTCTGCTCACGTTTCCCGAAGTCGCAAAAACTAAACATCGCTTTTTTTTCTGCTTCTTTCTCACCGGCCTGTCTAATAGGGTCCACGGCTCCACGAGGATTTGTCATCATCCGAATTTGGATTGTTGCGAAGGTAGGTGACGCAACAGTAAAGTGGTGCCATCAGATCGTTGATGCCCGGGCTTCTCAGATGATGGCACGACTTGTCGAGAAACCTTTTGGAGAGAAAAACAAAGAAAACCGAAGCCGGTGGATGTGGAACGAGCAGTTGAAGTTGAGCCGTGGCGCGGGCGGAGCTAAATGGAGCAAGCTGTTGAAGGAAAAGGGTTCAAGCCCGAAAGGGGCATGAGAACACAAGCCAAGAAGAACAATGGACGCTCACGAGGCCCGAACATCTCGACAGTTCGATAGGGCATGGCCCACTGAAAAGCCGCGCTGGTTGGACAAGAAAGACGACGTTAGAGGACAGAACTATATGGAAAATGGGGAAGCGGAAAGAGGGGCAGCATGGTTGGGTAAGAGCATTGTGACGGGGGGCTCCAGTCATGCGTCAAAGACGAGACTGACGCCGTGGATCAAGACAGACCCAGGCAAAGTTGGCCATTGGCTACTCAGGGAGTTTCTGTTTCCTTTGGCGAAAAAATAAAGATTAAAGTCTATAATATAGTGGCTAGAGGGACGCATTGTCTCTAGCTTAATTATTGAAAATTGGACTTGCTAGCGGAACTCCTAGGTTTTTGAATATTTGAAATTTGATGGAGAATGCAGCGGGATCAATTCGAAGCCAGTCCTGAAGGCTTAAAGAGGGCAGCGACCCGCTTGCAATTTTACACCACTCCTTGACTTGGACTCTCACCGCGGTTCAGCTACCTTCCTCATATCCCCCCTTTTTCCTCTCTAGTATGTCGTCGTGAACAGCGCACATACTGTGTCTAACGTTACACCCTAGTACCACTTCACTTCACCCTTAACTCTTCATAATGTCCGCCACTGAAGCTGCCGTTGCCGTGCCCGCCGAGGCCGTGAAAGTCGAGGAAGGCCACTCCTGCGCCAGCTGCTTGAGGCCGCCAAGGTCGAAGAGACCCCTGCTGTTGCACCTGCTGCTGTTCGTTTTCATTGCTGCTGTTGTCTCTCACGGCATTGACCGCTGAACCTTTTTCATCTTTAGGAAGGCTCCCAAGGAGGAGGCAAAGAAGGAAGAGACCACCTGAAGCTGCCAAGACTGACGAGACGCCTGCTGAGGCTGCCCCAGCCGAGACCGCGAAGGAAGACGCCAAAGACGAGGCTAAGCCTGTATGTTATTGTATTGCCTTTTTAAGCTTTTGTTTTACCCTGACTGTGCCTTCAAGGCTGACAAGGAGGCCCGCCCCAAGTCTCCCTCTCTGCTCGCCAAGCTCCTCGCTCCCTTCAAGGGTGACAAGACCGAGAAGGCGAAGAAGGTCAAGACCCCCAAGTCTCCCAAGAAGGAGAAGTCCGTCAAGAAGGAGGAGTCTGAGGTTTGTGTTTTCCTTTTTGTCTTTCTTCATTTCTGACTTCGATCGTTATCTCCGATATAGTCTGCTCCCGCTGCCACTGAGGAGGCCGCTAAAGAGCCCGAGGCTACCCCTGCTGAGGCTGCTAAGGAGGAGACTCCTGCCTGCCGAGGCCAAGGCTGAGGAGACTCCCGCTGCTGAGCCCGCAAAGGAGGCGTATGTGTTTTTTATTTATCTCCTAGTCATTTCAGTGCTTAATATATATAGTGAGGCTGCTCCTGCTGAGGCTGAGGCTGAGGCCTCCACTGAAGCCAAGGAGGAGAAGAAAGAAGATGCCAAGGAAGACAAGAAGGTTTGTTTCCTGATGCATTGCATGTGTTCTTGAATAACCTTTCCTTTTAGGAGAAGGAGAAGAAGGCCAAGGTCAGCCGGCGTCTGTCCGCCCGTGTCGGTGACTTCTTCAAGACGAAGCCCAAGACCGATGTTGCAACCCCCGCTAAGGTTGATGAGAATCCCCCAAAAATTGACGAGCCCACACCTGTCGCTCCTCTTGAAAACCCGGCTGAGGAGGCTGCTGCTCCCGCAACGACTGAAGCATCCAAGGATGCTCCAGCTGTTGCTGAGCCGGCCGCCGCAGAGGAGAAGAAGGAGGAGGCCAAGACCACCGAAACACCTGCTGTCTCAGCATAAGTTTCTGGTCCACGGCTTTCAACGATTCTTTACGACTCGCGCTTTCATTACCTACCTACATAACCCCGTTCTTGTCCCATTTCCTTCGACCTCGTTCATGCATATGCCTATTACCATCGTTCTTTCCTCTCGTCTCAGACTTTTGGTTCTTTTTCCTTTCGTACGTACATTACCCCCTCTGGATTTGATCCCTTCACATTGCCCTGGTTACGATTACGACGAAGACGACTCCTTAATCTCGCGGTCTGAAGGTCATACCCATCTCCACCCTCTTTTCACCCGCATCCTTCTTTTTCCTATGTTTGTCTAGTTGGTCATTAGGACAATGAAGGAATTTCATAGATTAGATTGGTCTCAATTTTCTAAGGCGTGAAAAACAATCATGTGTTTGTTCAATCATGAGCAAGCCAGAAACAACTCAGTTAAATATGAATAAATTAGAACAAACTACACATTTCCCTTGCCTTATCTCTGTTTCTCGCCCACTCTCACCATGTTTGCCATACTACGAATTGCTTTTTTCCACGTTTGCACATATGGAAGTGGCGCTGATGACGAGGTGATTTCAAGAAAGTCTGGAGAAGTCCACGTAAGGTCTGGATATGGGTCTATCGATGGTGGATATTCTTCGCCTATGGCGATTTTGGATATTTGGCTGAGAGTTGTCAGGTGAGAAGGTCGACGTGAGGGTGATGTAGGGACAATGAAAGGGATGTGTTGGGGTGTTGTCGTCCGCTGTGCAACATTTATCCAGTTCCTGTTTAATGTGTTACCGATCAGTAAATTGAATAAGCATTCGAAAAGGTGGAAAAGACTTACACTCCGTGAAAGAATGGATGGCTCATGATCGCTTTAGGATCGCAAAGTCTCTTCCGTCTGTCTTTGACGAGCAATCCACGAATCAGAGACTTGCTGTGTTCGTCAATTTGACTGTCGGACTTGTCAAACTGGACTGGTTCGAGAGCGACTGAAAAGGCAATTTCAGCAGGTGTCGAGGCATTGGCAGCGAAGGGGAGCTAGTGAATATCAGTCACACGACCTCGAGAGGGAGAAAAGAAAAAGAAAAGCCTACTCGACCGGTCAACATAAGGTAAAGCATAACACCCAAAGCCCACCAATCGGCGTCGAATGAATAATCGACTCCACGATGTTGTTCTGGTGACATAAAATATGGTGTGCCCACATATTCAGAAGTTGTGCATGGAGTGGGGTCGTTGTCATCTGCACATCCGAACTTCGAGCGTCCGGTGGATGTCGAACGAATAGGATAAACCAAAGTCAGGCCAAGGTAAGATGACCATCCTCTCGAATGAGGATATTAGGCCGGTTTGAAATCTCGATGGATAATACGGTTGTTGTGAAGGTTTGTAAGCATCAAGACCTATTTTAAAATCAAGGCGTTTAGCGACTCAGAAGCGGAGATTAGGCAGCAGCTAACCATTTCAGCAGCATAGAACTGAGCACGTCTTTGGCTGAACGACCCGTATCGGATGATTTCATGAGCGAGGTCTCCTCCGGCATAGTAATCCTAAATGCCAAATAGAAGACAGTGAGTTGAATTGGTCATCAAAACGAAATAAATGGTACGAACCATTGCCAAATAAAAATTATTCTCGTCATGAGACGCGGCTTTCAGAGGAACTACCCAATCACGCATAGTCTGAGAGAGCAGAACGTGGATATTCTTTTCTCGTCGGATGGCATTTGCTAGACCATTCGAAGATTTTGGGATAACTTTCAGCGCGAGTTTGGGGCCATTGGTATTGGTGGTGGTGGGTGGCATTACCAAGAAAACCTGTGAAGAAGCGCCATCTCCAAGGTCTTTGATGTACCTTCCAATCTGCAAGTGGTGGGCGAATTCGGGAGTATTCAGCATTTTGCGACCATGTAATCTCAGTCATGGCTGACAAGAGTCGAAGAGGCAGAGGACGAGGTTGTTGCGATGGTACTGCTAAAGGACTGACAAGCAGAAAAGCTCGAGTCGCTAGTCGCGTAGGAGTGGCAGTTGAACGCGTTGCTGCAGAGCATTATGAGGCAGAAAGAAATCAGAATAATGGTAACTGTGGATATGAAGTTCTTTATATGCAAGAATATCCTTCGTCCTCATCGGAGTCAAGATCCTAGGCGAGGAAAACAGCAAAAAACAAGGATAGGCTGAGCTTCTGAGTGTGAGGCGCAAAGTCTAAGAGCGTTTCAGGCAGGACGATCTCGTTCATAGCGCGGCTTGTGAAACAGAGGATGTTCCGCTCAGAACCACCATCGATGGTGGCGAGACTAGAAGCCGCCACTTTGTCGGTATGGGAAGTACCGGCATGCTTCAACATCCGGGAGCTATACAAACCGGCACGTGGAAAATACGGGATTGAGAGATGCGGTCCGTTTGGGAAGGAGAAGATGAAGTTGGTGGAGGAGAACAAGGTTCCTGAGTGAAACGAATGTGATCCTTCAATATCAAGGGAAGTATCCAAAAAAGTGTATATATGCGGAAAATAAGCCTTAGAAGACTGTAAAGTCAAGCTTTAATGACTTCCCATCGGCAGTCCACACCTTCACCATCGACCAATTTGACTTTGCCTTCCTCACACAACTTTTTGAGATGCAAATTGAGGCCATGCGCTGCGGGTAACCAAAGACTTTCCGGATAGCTTGCATAGATTGATTTGACTAAAGACCAAGTGGTCCAATGACCAGGAGAGGAGGGGGGAGGTGGTTTATTCAACTCGGCCATCACCTGATTTTCCCGTTCGAGTCTGTGGTTTATGTACATTTCAATGGTCTCTTTCCCATTAGAGACGACCGGACCATGTCCTGGGTAAAGGATGGTGTAGCCTTCTGTCGAGAGCATACGACGCAGCGAACGGATGTAAGTTCCAAGATCCTCGAAAACGGCAGTTCCTGCACCTAGCACGGTATCGGAGGTATAAAGTGCCTTGTCCGACGGCAATAAAAGAGCGACAGAATCCTTAGTATGCCCCGGAATGTGTATGACCTGAACTGTTGCGCCTTCGTCGCTTGTCAACGGAAAGACTTGTCCCTCTGAAAGGTCAGGAAAAGACCTGGCCAGAGTTGGCTGCAAGATAATCGGGAGGTAGTTGTTCCACAAGCTGTTTTAGTGTTTCCTCCGGTCGATCTTCAAGCGGAGTAGGTAAGGGGAACTTATGAATGGCCGGAGCTTGAAAGGGACGTTGTTCTCCATTCAACTCCCGAAGGAGGGCGAGGACACTAGGAAGACCTCCAACATGATCGTGATGCCAATGAGAAATAAGGATGTGAGAAACAAGAGGCTTGTCCTGTTGTGTCCAAGGCGTGAGGGTGGGATTCGTGAAAGCTTGCCGAAGGTTTGAGATATAGGCCGGTGACGTTCCTGCTTCTCCGGTATCAACAAGAATAAAAGGATTTTTAGAACCTAAGATATATGTATTTGTTCCTGAATATAGGGTTGGTATCGCCAAAAAAAAATGTGGGAAAGAATTATGGCAGGGAGCTACGCGAACCTTGCAAGGTGAATTTGCCTGGATTCATGCCAAGAACACGAAGGACATGGCTACTGAGCTAATCTAGGTTCGACTGGCTGTACAGTGAGGCGATTCTGTCGCGACATACCCGTGTAATTGGGGCAAGAGCTTCCAACTTATCCATTTGATGATGGGTGACAGGAGATGACCTAGGTGGCACCGGTTCGGATGAGCGCCAACACAATCCCTGCTCTCACTCTTCCCTTCGTCCACTGACGACGTCTTTTGAGAAGATTGGACCTCATGCACCATGGACTCTGACTGGGATTCAACAGCAACCAAGGTTCGAAGATTTCAACCCTTCCCTTTGCTCCATCATCCACCAACAATTCCCGGTTCCTAGGCTCTCCTTCGTTCTGCTTCTCAACGGCTGGGCCAATTACAATCACAAAAAGATTCCAAAGCAAGTCAATTTACACCTTACTTGCGTAAGCCAACAATTTAACCATATGTTTAGGCTGCAATTACCCGACGAGACATCGCAACACTTCTTCGAAATGGAGACGTCGCTCTTGCTCGCGCCAAAGGTCATAACTTGGGTTTGTCTCCTATACACGCGTGAAACTACATGTTTATGAATGATTTTACAAGTCCTTGAGGATACAATGAGCGATCTATTGGAAGTCTTGGGCATGTATCTTGGGGTTGTTCTGGAACATTTCAAGTCTGTTGACCAACGGTACGACTGCCTGAATGAAAATTCTCTCAATGTGCACTATCTTACTTGATCTCCTTTAGAATGATGAATAATCCTATGTTGCTAGAGGCAGTTTCGAGCGTTATTTATGCAGCAGAGCACGTCGATTGCAAAGGTAAATACACCCCACACGGTTTCGGCGTGTCTTCACCGCCTGAGTTCATAACGTACTTCAGAGCTGCAATTCTCTCGTGATGCTCTTCTCAAACATCTTTACTCTGAACTGGGAGATTCACCTCTGACGAATCGGGATGGCCACGTTCCTCAAAAGGTCCTGCAAGCGGTGTCTGCCCCTCCTCCAAATGCTGCCAATCTGGATCAGTACTTGGTAGACATTGCAAAAGCCCATGGATATGTATGGGTCCCTGAACCTCGTCGACAAGATATGTGCGTGTTTTTTTAGTGATCATCTCAAAGAGTTAAATTCTGACCTCCGCTCAGCATCGATCCTCTTTCGGAAATCCTTGATCCGTCGACTGCACCTGTAGTCGATCTACCCCGTCTAAGAACCCTCTGCGCAAATGGTACGTCCATCAATTTCACCCTATTCATTAACTTACTTTTGCCATTAGGTCTACCTGACGAACCGAGCTGGCTCAGACCCCGGATATGGAAGTAAGTGTGATTCATTCAAAGATTTTGGAATAACCTCATTGTTTTGAAGATTATTTTTTGGAGTTCTTCCCGTGTTGAAGGCGTCCTGGCAAGTGGAGCTTCGAAAACAACGCGATAGCTATTATGTGCGTAAAAACATTGACCACGTTCAGATCCTATCTAATTTCTTATTTTTTAGGACCTGGTCCGTCGATTGCTGGAACCCTACGCGACATTTCCAGCCCCAACACTACCATTACAACGGCATGATACTGCTGTTCTCAATGCATCTAAGCAGCTATCTAGCATCCCTCCCAGTTTGCTTGGCATGTTGGAAGCAGCTCCTGAGTTTGGCCCGACGAATCCATTGTCTCCTAATGCGAACGATGAGGTTCGCGTCAGCTGTGCTCAGAATCTCGACACCCGACTCGCTGAGATTCAAAGTATGGGAGATGCAAAGCCAGCGCAGTCTGCAACACCTGAGATACGTCTTGAATCAGATGATTCCTCTGAGCCTGGCTCGTTAGCGGAGAGACGGAAGAAGGTACCAAAGGTCCTCAACACCGCTAAGACGTATGCTGGACTTCACGACCAACACGCTTCCGTTTTACTGCGAATCCTCTTCATTCATTCATCCATTAATCCTGGAAATATTTCTCCGCATATTCCTGCTCTGTTGGTACCGCTCTACTCTATCATGAACCAAGAGATCGAGGCAGACGACGTCGCGCATATTGAGGCTGATACCTTTTGGGTCTTTACTGCACTCATCAGCGATTTCTCTGAGCTTGAAGATGAAGAGGGCGGGAATATCTGGATGAAGAAACTTGGTGAACGTCTAGCTTGGGCAGACCAAGAGCTTGCAGATAACATGGTGAGGACTAATCATCTTGTTCCTTGAAATTCTGAACTGACAGCCCCATTCTAGCATGCAAAAGGCCTTGACCCTTCTTTGCCACATTACTCATAGTAAGTGATACCTTAATTCTGCTGCATTCATCGGTAACATTGCGCAGTCGTTGGCTTGCACCTTTGCTCACCCAAACTTTGCCGTTGCCTTCAGTCCTGCTTCTTTGGGACGCTCTTTTCTCACGAGAACGGCCAAGCAAAAATGAGAACCCGAAATTGGATTATCTAGTCGATTTCTGTGCGGGGATGCTGATTCGAGCAAGGCTCACTATTTTCCGGTTCGAGCCTTCCCTTTGACATGTTTGCCATTTTCTGATATTCTGTTTAGACTTGGTAAGGTCAACGCACCGCGCTCTGCTGGCCTTTGGGAAGAAGACAAAGTTCTGACCCCAGTTTCTCCTGTAAGAGCGTGGGAACTAGGAGACGCTTTTGTACAGGGAGTAGCCTTCCTCTCGCGATATCCTGTGGAGTCCGCAGGAGGTATTGAACGCCTTCTTCAATCAGCCTCCGACCTCTCGAATCGTCGCATCAACGAAGCCAAACGCTCCCAAGGCGATTCTCGTGGATTCGGTGTCCGTCTGGGGTTGTCTGTGTGGAAGGGCATTACTAATCAAATGCCTTCTCCGATTGCTTCTCCCGATACTTCCGATGAAGAGGATGCAAACACTACGGACGAGGAAAATACAGAAGTTGACGAACCAGCTGACACTGAACCATCGAATGGGATCACTTCTCGTTTTGCTAGTAGCGTTTGGCGAGGCATCACCAATCAAAGTGATACTCCCCCTGCTACACCAATATCAGCTGTGCCCCGCACTCCTCCTCGCTCACCTACCATGTCGGAAACTACCGCTTCACCACCAGGCGAATCGAGAGCTTCTAGTCTATGGAAGTATGCAAAACGCTTGCAGGATTCAGACGCTGCAGCGAACCTCGCAAAAGCTAGTTCAAATTGGCGAGCCCGAGGTCTTCTCAGCCCATGGGGTGGCTCAGATTCAGGCAGATCTACTAGCCCAAATTCTCCTGTTCTCCAGCCCATAAAGGAAGAACTTTCTCGACGTGGTAGTCTCCCTGTTCAACCTCATGACCATTATACCTCGACATCCTCACCACCCTCCTTCCGTGCACCTCGCGACAGCCTTCTGTTTGCTCCTGGTGAAGCACCCCACATTCCAACCCCAGATTCACCCATGTCTGACAGTGGTGTCCTTGGCAAAGCGCGTCACCTCCAGCAGTCACTAGCTGCCTTGACTCATGCCGCCGCACCTGCTCCTCCCAAACCTAAAACTGGACCCAAGCCATTGCTCTTAGGTGCAGGATCGTCCTCAGTGGTAACACCTGCATCCAATCGCCATCGACAGAGCAAGTCAAGCATTGGTCAATGGGCCGAGATGATTGGTGAACCTCAACCACGAACGCATCATCGGGATTCCCAATCCTCTATGTCATCCCTTTCTCCTTCTGATGCTCTGGGTCTCGGTCATTCTCGACAAGCGAGCGACTCAAACCCTCGTGCGAGTCGTATTGTACCTCTCAATCGAAGATCTGTTTCGCCTATGGCTCCTGGCGCAAGGACACCCGACTTCCGCACGGCTGGTTTCCGCGAGTCCATGTCATCAGTTAGCTCTTCAGATCGTGGGAATTCCAGTCCCAAGGCACCGTCCAGGGGCTGGGGAAGATCTGGCTATGCGTCAGATTCCCCGTCGCTCGCCTCACCCCCACCTCGCACGCCTGTGACCTTGACCAACGGTGCCATTGTAGTCACAAACGGAGACGATGCTCCAGTTTCTGATCAACTTGACTCGGACGTGGATTCTATATCAAGGCTAAGCGCGAAGATTTCAAAGCCTTCAGAAGATGACCAAGTGACACTGCACGGTTCTTCGTCTCTGTCGCGGGGTAGCCGAAAGGTCAAACCAAGATCGCCACG
This sequence comes from Flagelloscypha sp. PMI_526, assembly GCA_021399455.1. Taxonomy (NCBI): domain Eukaryota; kingdom Fungi; phylum Basidiomycota; class Agaricomycetes; order Agaricales; family Niaceae; genus Flagelloscypha; species Flagelloscypha sp. PMI_526. The sequence goes on from JAJTUO010000002.1 coordinate 930,292, forward strand.
GCCTCCTGATCTCCACATCGAAGGACTCAAGTCCAACAAGGTAGCAGAACAGAGCCCTAACTCCCTCCACGCCGGTTGGGCGAATGGAGATCAGGATGCGAGGACTCCCAAAGCTGCTGACTTTGATGGGTCGGAATCTTCAGCCAGCCCTCGAGACAGAAATGGTCGGGACCGTAAGCTGTCTTCTGACACTATTAGCCCACGGTTGCGCAAAGGTTCGACTGGGTCGACAGAAACGCGTCCAAGAAAGTTGTCAAGCTCGAGACGCAAAGTGCCTGAGGTACGGGATAGCGATGCAGAGAAGGGTGACGATGAACTGGACGATCTTTTGTCTGCTTATGATAGTGAAACCTCTTTGCAGGGTTTCTGAATGTTTTTATGAATAGTGTAAGCTCGGGAGCTATCTATGCCTTTTAATCGCTTGGTTTGTTCGGAAGCGTTGTATTCTTTCTGTCTTTGACTTTCATGATGCTGGGCATCTTCGTGATTTCTTTCGCCTTTGTTCTTTCCACTTCCTCTGCCAGTCTTCTCTCCACGCCCTCTTTGGATACTCGCCCTCAACTCGCGCGCGCGAACTCGGATTGCTTTGTTCAGCCATATGACGCTCCCGTCCTGGACCAGGTAAGAAATAACGCGTCTCGCCATTGTGGAAATGGAACTAAACATTCTGAACAGACCTTCCCTCCGTTCGACAATGACCTCGCTCAAGTCTACCGGTATCGGCGCCAACACTCTGTTAACTTGGGCTCATGGTTGGTTCTTTCTAGCCCGTTTAGTGGATAAACTGCGACATGTTGCGACACTCTTTCTTAGGTTCGTCAATGAAAATTGGATGACACCCTCCTTGTTCGTTTGTGCTGCGGGTGCTAAACTTTCCGAAATCGATATCGCCAACGGCTGGGGCTCCACTCAAGCTTCAAAGGCTCTTCTCGAACGCCACTGGGACGAGTTTATCACGCAAGATGACTTCTTTTATCTCGCGAGCATCGGAATCAACACGGTCCGATTGCCTGTTGGATTCTGGCACCTTGGCCCTCAATTCTGCGCGGACTCTATTTACGCAAATGTTAGTCCGGTATACGAAAAGGCTTGGAGTCGAATTGTTCACGCCATCAATATGGCGTCGACTGCAGGAATTGGTGTTCTCGTTGATTTGCACGGAGCAGCCGGCAGTCAGAATGGGTGAGTCTGAATAACAGCTTATAATAAAGCGCCTATGTTTACTGTCAGTAGTCAACCGCATTCTGGCGTATCTGACGGCATTACTGGTCTCTTTAAGTCTGAGGTGAACATTGAGAAGACACTTTCTGCTCTAACCTTTCTGCTACAGCAGCTCAAATCTGTCACCAACATTGTTGGAATCCAGATTCTCAACGAACCAGCGTATGACTGGTCCTTAGAGACCTTCTGTTAGTATTTCATTCTCCCCCAGCTGCGTCATCACGCTTATGTCTTAGATGGGCGGGCTTTGGATACGATGCGACAAATTAGTCTTGATATGCCGCTTTATGTTCACAACGGATTCGACTACAACCGTTTCAGGCCCTTCATGGTCTCCCGCAAAGACTTTGTTGTTGAGGACCATCACTCGTATTTTGTCTTCGGCGCCTCTGATTCTGGAAAACCTGCCTCCGAACACACCCAGAATATCAATACCACTATCTCGCACCAGCTCGTTTCAGGACTGTCAGGAATCAATGCCATCGTTGGAGAATGGTTCGTCTAGATTCGTTCCTTTCCCTCCTGTTGCTGTAGAGTAGCTCATTTTACGATTAGGTCTTGCGCACTCACCCCACAAAGTCTTTCGATGGAGGTTAATCCCGAGGAGTCTCGTCGCCAATTTTGTTTGGCCCAGCTTACCCTCTATGATAACACTACGGCTGGCTGGCATTTCTGGTGTAAGCCGTTGATTAATCCATTTTTACGGATCCAGACTAAGCACTGGCTCTAGCATACACAAAGGAAGATTGCGAACACGATCCCGGATGGTGTTTCAAGGCAGCAGTTGGCCGAAGCTTGCCCTCGAGTTTCTTCGTCTATCCACAGCAACGACATGCTATTGTAACGTTGGACTCGTTCACTTCGCGGCTGGACACTCTGTCATCACTCTCCGCCACGGCGTACGACGACTCCCAGAAAACTTTTGAGTCCCGCCAAGATCGATTTTTCTTCGTCTGGTCGCGCCAAGTCGATGGTTCTCCTGAGTTTACGCGTGGCTATGCCAACGGATTCAATGTCGCGAAACGCTTTGCAAAGTTCAATTGTTCGAAGCTCGGTTTCGTCGACCAGTTCATCAAAGACCATGCAACTCCTCCATCAGACGACTGGGACAGATATGTTGCTGGGTTCAAACAGGGCCTTTGGGATGCTGAGGAAGCGATTGGAATGTTACTGAGTAAGTAGTGAATCTATGTGCTGGCACAGCAGAGTGGAACACTATCGACTATATGAAATCTTTTTGCTCAAATAAATAAAATTTTCTTAGAACCTCCCAAATCTCTAAAAATCGCTTGCGAAAGTCTGAATACTTGGTAACAACTTGCCATGCCTAGCCATTTGTGGCATACACTCGTCAGTAAATGATTTCCACCGTCCAGGCCCCCGAGTAGTAGATCGTCGTCCAACTGTAGGCGGGCAAGAGAATTCTACTATCTGAAGATGTGGAAGTTTTGCTTCCATCAATGCACGGTCAAGAAGGGAGAAGTCAGGGTGTATCACTGTTCCTGGCAGACGGCTAATCAAGATATATAAATGCCTCAGTGGATGAGCGCCCTGTATATCGAGAACCATGGACGAGAGCCGAGGTAAATAGTTTTGTAAAGGTGTCGAGGACAGGTATACCTGGGTAGTGTTGATGACTAGAGAGCGCGTAAGGTTAAATGCACTAGTTGTGGTAGGTTGCTCAAGTGCCATGGATGAGTAGTCCCGCGGGGCTGACGCTGAATAAGAAGCTGGAGCGTTCTTGGTTGGCTTTAAGAATCTGGGGGAAAAATCATCGTATGAATATCTAACTAAGCTTCTGTGCACTGAAGGATCTCGATGCGACGAAGATAGTTGTCATGAAGGTGAAACAATTTCTTGAGAGACTTAAGGTCAACATAGTCATCGAGTTCCAGCGTATATGATCAAGTCTATTCCGTAAATGAGAAGTGAAGTCCAATAGAGCAGCAAAATCTTCCAGTGGCTCCATTATGGGCGAGACTGGTGAGAGGTATCATGGCAGGGAGAGAGAATGTGAAGATTAATGTTCTACGAAAGCTTGTAGTGTCGAGCGCCAGAAACTTGAGACTCTGAAACTGGGAGAGTATCTCGGGGTTTATCAGGTCCATGCAGTAGAGTGTGAGATGTTCCACTGTGGGAGCAAATTTCTCCATCAGGATCTCTCAACCATGTTTTACTACTCCCCTTTATCGTCGAACTAGACGGTTGAAATTGACGAATTCTAGCCTCCAGATGGACGACAGACTTGCAAAAGAAGGCTGGCTAGTACCCAGTCTGTGATCTCCTCAGAGTCTCACAGGCGGATGCTGTGTCAAAATGTAAGAACCCGGGAATAGTCGAGTAGATGTGGAAACGAAATGGATAACCGATCATATTTTCTTACAGAATCAGGAGTTACGAGAGCAACGACCTCATAAAGGTGGAATGCGGGAGAAAAGCTCGACCTGTGAGAGCAAGCTGACGGAAAAGGGCGTTTCTATCCTTTTTTTTTTTCGAGTATTGGATCTGCAGCAATGGCATCGACGATTTGTTCCAAGAGTTCTCGTGGAAGGAGACAAGACGCTCCTTTGGTTGATGGCATGCAAACAAGTTCACAATGTGGTAAGAGGCAAGTTCATTGTCTGCTTCTGGTCTGCTTCCTATTCACAAAAGGATCTATTTGCCTCCGCACTGTATTCGCTCCCTGTTCATTTTCGAATCTCTTGTTTCTTTATGTCTAAGATGCGCTCTAATACTTATTCCCAGGTCACAAGGGTTTTGTTATTAACCGAATATGACACCTGCGTAGCAAAGATGCTGGCTTCATGTAAAGTAATTGCTTGGGAGATCCAATTATTTTCCTTAGCTTTTTGGTTTTATGTCCTAAATTCACTCTCGTCCTTTGTTGTACACACACGCACACACACCCCTGCATAAGTTAGTTATTCACCCGCCGGATTCTAGTCAAGTACTAATCAAACCATTGGACCTGGAGGCGAGTCAGGCTTGCATTCAGCAAATTTGGAACATTTGAACGTGTTTCTTCTTGCCGTCATGTCCGTCTTCTCAGTACTCGTCCCTATTCTATTCAATTTGAACACAGCCACGTGAAAGGAAAATCTTGACGGTAAGAGAAAAGGTGGAGGAAAGCGGATTCTGAAACTTGCTGTACCTTCGCTACTGGGGGGGTAAGGAACGAAGCAGAAGTGAGACAAATCATCATAGCTGAGCTTGTCGAGTTGAAAGGTCAACTCTAGCCCGAGCTTTGAGAGAATATTTTACTTTTTGTGCAGTGCATTCCTCTTATTCAAATCGTCGAAAGGAATCGCTTGATGTAGGTTACGGCTGCTGTAAGCTAGGGGCTCACCGTTGTTATAAGCTGGGTGCAAATGTGACAAGTTGTGCTCTTGAGCTTCGTCATTCATTCACAATGTCAGCACGGCTTGCAACCTCGATATCGTCATTCTCTTCATCTGGCTCGTCCGGGACATCAGCAAACTTCTATGAGACTATTGTCTCCTCACAGGCATTGGAGCCCGAGGCTTCATTACCTGTGGTCTACAAAAACCTCTCCTTTCGCCCACTCTTTCGCCCTTCTCCGTTGGTTTTACTAGTATCCTTCAGTTGTATAAACTCTCTGAACAATCAAGCAGATCATATCCAAAGGATACAGCCTTTCCGTTTCTCAAATTCACACCAGTTAGCCCCTTTTGTTGGTTGAAGAAGTGCTAGAAAACTCAGAATCTTTGCAGGAGCACCCTCGCAAAGTAAAGATTAGTCCTAAGGCGGTGACATCAAGTGACTGTATCGACCTGCTAACCACGAACAAACTACGAGTACAAATCTTCGACTCAGAGGACGTCGACCGATGGCTCTCAGAGAATGCAAATGCAAAAGTACTACGAAACTTGCATAAACACGGGGCTTTAGGTCCTCTGAGTTCTATGTTTGATGCGAAGACACCAAGTATGGCACTCTTCATCCCCAGCAATATCCTGTCCAAGGTCATGAGGGTCGTGCAGAAGCTTGCAAACCAGAGTGGATTAGTTGTCACCGTGCAACCTTTATCTGCTCTCCCAGGAACGGAAAGTAGTTCGTATGTTATTTTTTTACTTCATGTCGGTTCAACAGCTAAATCCAGATTTTCTAGGGCCACCCCTTTGTGAGTTTCCTACCCCGGCATTCACATTTTACCTGCGATGCTTTTGAAAACATTTTCTGAGGTAGCTTTAGATCATCTCTCCCGCTCGTCCACAGTCAGGGTGGGGTGGATATCCAGAACTGCATACAAAAAGGAGAAGAAGCGAGCTCACCATCCCAACTCACAACTGGGAACAGCCAAACACCTGAGCAAGATCCACCCGCGCAAACGTACGTGACGTGCTCGGAGAACAAAACGGACCTCCCAGTGAATGCAACATCCTCCCCAATAGTCCACAATGTAATCCTTAATGTGGGACTCGAGGGTGAATCTTCTGAGCACAACAAACTCTCCATTACCTGGGAGTATATGGTATATCTTATACAATTTCTGATACTATCGGATTCCAGAACTCAAGGACCTCTTCAGTTCTACGCAAGCCCCGGCCCAAAACCTGTGGACCTTGTGGATGATATGCTTATGATTGCGTCAGAAGTAGGGGCACGAGTGAAGATGAGGCAAAGTTTATCTAAAGGTTTTGAGATATCAAAAGTCGACTCCCAACTTGAATTCAAGATGGAGAACTTTCATGACCGATTTTATACCTCATTTGCGTAGGTCCGATTGATTACTGCCTATCCTTTGAAACCTCACATCTTTATGTAGTGCCCATTATGGATTCCAACCTGTAATGTCGAGACGTCTGCGAAACCGCCGCGATTGGGAGGTCATTTTTCAGGGGCTCGGGTCCTCTCGCCAATCCCACGAGTTTACGACACGCCGCACAAGTCCTAGTCATTGGACATCCTCCAATCCTCGGCCATTGGTTTGTGCTGCTTTTGGGGTGCGGTTAGAAGAGGAGCATGCTCCTTCTAGAACGGCCCCAGTTGCATTCAAGCAAATTCACCAGGTATTCACATGGGCGGGAACTAAACCCCGTGGAATCATAATTATTGTTGAGGTGAGCATTGCCTTTCGCCCCGTATCACATACTTGTGCAGTTTCTCAAGCTAAAGCTACCATAGCACGAGCTTCTCGACATTACAGCTACAGTACCAGTAACTGTAGAAGCAAATCTCAGGCTCTCATGTCCTCCCCTTTCAACATCAGCAGCATTGCCTGAGCAAACAAGAACAAAGAAAACTTTTGTGGGCCCTTGGTCAAGGAATGAGAGTGAGGAGAGCCCTATTTACTTGCCTTGCTATTAATTCATGTCCCTTAGCGGCCACCGGACTATTTCACTCCCAGAAGTTTAGTTTCTGGAAGCGACACCCCCTCGTCCCTGAGCTTCCTATTTGCGAAGCAGCCACTAGTGGTTGGGATGTCTCCTCGAAGAGATGGCTGGGGGTTCCATGGTCAGAAATAATTTTCGATGAAGAACATCCACACGACGTCATCATAGGGCCGGAACAGTATGTTGGTTGGTAGAAGGACACAATACTATCATGCGAGTGGGATGCCAAATATTTGCATTGACTGAGCTCGCTTAATAAACTCATTAGACATTATGATTAGTGAAAATATAATGCTTGCTTTCAGCGAACGGAGAACATAAGCTAACACAAGAATATATTGAGTGGTCTTCCCTTGAGAACTGTGAGTCATAGACTGGACTGTTGTTGATAGGGAGGTTGAATATAATCGTTCCCAGATAAAGTCAGGAAAAATATGAACGCCTCATTGTAACCACAGGTGATTGTTAGTATGTTCCTCGTTACTTCTTTAAGATAACGACGAAGAACGCCGATAAATAAACCAAAGGCAAAGGAGACGAACTTGGAGAAACGAAAGATGTCCATTCTGTAAAGGGATAACTGCCGATATTTATGAGCTGTAAATCTTGTGAGCTCTTTCTTAGTAAGGATCGTCCTATTTAATATGTCGCTGTGAAAGTGAGGTGGGATAACAGTCAAGGGAAGCTGTTGGAGTTTTGTCTGGGACCAACGTTTGGGTAAGAATCACGACTATATTGAGCTCGTTATAATCGTGTAAGGAAAGCGGTGAGTACAAGAGCGCTCGTAAGTAAGCTCCGTTAAATCCTAACTCCGCTAGCCTTCGTTCGCCTATTCTAACAGAAGCAGGTGCCGGGATGGTAAGCCGCGTTGTACAAAGGTTGGAGAATGTCCAGCATAATAAACATCCAAACGAAAGGAGATGCGGATTTGGTAAAACAGCAAGTTGAGGACTAATAATCTAGATAGCCGTCATACAATTAAATAATTTTCCCTCTCTGAAAGTCCCAGCTCTCTAGTCCTCTGGCAAGATTTGAACGCCTGGTGACAACTTGCCATTCATCGCCATCAGTGGCATACACTCTCCTGCAAAAGCTTTCCAATGTCCAAAGTTCCAGACGGTGGACTGCAATCTAATATTCGGTGGACAAGAAAACTCCACTGTTTTTAGGTGTGGAAGCCTTGCTTCTGTTAATGCACTGTCGAGAAGGGGGAAGTCGGGGTGAACCGTTGTTCCTGGGAGATAGCTGACCAAAATACGCAAATGTTTGAGTGGATGAGCGTCCTGTATATCGTGGAGCATTGATGAGAGCCAGGGAAGATAGTTTTGCGAAGGTTCTGTAGCAGGATATGACTGAGTGATGTCCGTCGCTAGGATGGCGTGGAAGGTGAAATGCGTGAGTTGAGGAAGGTTGCTTAGGTTCCACGGATGAGTGGTTCGCAGACTTGGTACTGAATGCGATTCTGGGGAGGCTGTTTGTTAGTCTACTTTGAAGCATTCGAGAGAGAAAATGTTGGACAAACCGGGATCTAACTGAGCTTTTGAGCACTTGAGGATCTCAACCCGGCGTAGGTGACTGGCGTGAGGACGAAACAACTCCTCAAGAGGATATTCACCATAATGCATTGAGGTCTCCCAACTGATATGATCAAGTCTGCAGCGCAAAGGAGAAATAAAGTCTAGCGGAACCGTAAAATCTTCCAGTGGGTCCTCTATCGTGAGACTCGTGAGAGGTAGCATGGTAGGGTTTGAGGACGTAAATTGGTTTGTCCTACTAAATTCGGCGGAATCAAGCGTTAGAGACTTGAGTCTTGGAAATTGAAAGAGTATCTCGGGAGTTATTAGGTCCACGCAACAGAATTTGAGATGTTCCACTCTGGGAGCGAAGTTTTCCACGAGGATCTTCCAAATGTGTATAATGTTCTGTTCGTCGTCGTTCGGAAGGAGCAATTCGTGGTGGTTGAAATTGACGAATGATAGTTGCCGGATAGATGATACGCTGCCAAGGCGTAAGAGAAGGCTTGCCACCAGGTTGGTATTGTCTTGGGAATCATCTAGCCTGATGTTTTGCCAAATTGAAAGGACTCGAAAATGCTCGAGTAGGTGTGGAGATGATATGGATAATTGATGATACTCTTTTACAAGTCCAGGGCTCATGAGGTCCATGGTGTCGTAGAGATAGAATTGACAACGTGGAAGGAAAGCTCGACTTGCCAGAGCGAGCTGGCGCAAGTGGTCGTTTCTGTCCATTCTGTGGAGCATTGCATCAGTAGCAATGGCATCTACTATTTGTTCCAAGAGTTCTCGTGGTAGAACGCAAGACATATTTTCGGATGATGGCACGAAGAGAGCAGATTCACAATGTGGTGAGAGGCAAGTTCAATATTCGTTCATTCACTCTAGCGTAAAACAGATATTCAAACGAAAAATTCCGGGCATATGAGAGTCATGAACCTTCAAAGGTGGGAAGCGTCCAAAATATTATACAAATGATTTGATACAAATAATACCAATCCGCTGCTTAGTCGTCCGAGGGTATCTCCAGCCACTGCTCTTGACCGAATGTGTTCTCTCCAGAGTAGCTGACATAGAGGAAATTGTCCTCGTCCCTATAGATGTTATGTCAGAAAGCTGTTGAAGATGTTTGGTGGGCAACATACTTGTGCTCCTCATAGATGGCGCTCATGAGGGCAGCGGTCGGTGGAAGTACCTCGTCCACGAAAATAAAAATGGCCTTTTCAGGGGCCAACTTTATCCTCTTTCTGATGACGTAGACAAATTGGCCTACGGTGAGATCCTGAGAACAACAGTCAGCAACTACAGCGTGAAGGAACTGTGGAAGACCTCACAGAGGGGACAAGATACTTCTTCTTGTCGATTGTTGGAATATCCGTTCGATCTGCCTTCTCGCAGATCACCTAAGAGGAATGGTGAGCTCAGGGGACAAGGCCTAAAGCACGTGGAGCACACGTACAGGAATGCGATCTGGGTACTTCTGGCGGATGCGCTCGGCCTCCGCCTTCCTTTTATCGAACGGATGCTCATCCTTAAACTTGGACCTCATAGTTGCGCGTCAAGGGTGGTTGAGGGCTGAGTGGACTACGCGCAGGAATCAATAGCTGTAAGACAAGAGACTGTAGTAAGGGCAACGAACAGTAACGAAGCTGCGGGGACAATGAATAGGGTCAGCAAAGTTGGCGCGAAGCAGAAACACGGAGGGTAACCGTACAGAAACGTGGAACGGAAAGAGCTAAGGGGATGGTGGCGGTTGTGGTCTAAGGGACGCCTTGAGCGCCTAGCGCCCATTGTGACTTACTTCAACCGGGCGACTCTCCGCGTCATCTGGGTGATCAGTTGGCTCAGCCCGAGTCAAGGCGCAGTCTAGCACAGTCAAAACCAAGTGGGTATAATCAATCCTATTACTTAATAATACAAAGTACAGAGACGACGTTATACTATTCAGGCAGGTTCCTTTTTTGGAAAATATGTTAATAACAAGCAATGAAAAAGAGTCCAGGTGAGAGATAGAGAGTGTGTGAAGGGCTGTAGCAAAGACAGCAAACTGAGTCCATAATGAATTGTAAATAAGTTGAAGTTATGAAACATTTAAAGAAAGACTATTGCTTGCTTCCCAAGCCAGCTGCCATACCTGCTGCCATTGAACTGGCCATTTGGCCTGCGAAAACCTCATTTGGTACAAAGACGGTCTTGTTGCCGTAAGCCTGGACACGTTGAATGTCCATTTGTCGAAGCTGTATGTCTCTGGCAAGCGGTGAAGCCGAGTCTTCGATCTGTTTGTATGCTCGCGCTCTTGTAAGGATGGCGTTTGATTCAGCCTCAGCCTCAATCTTGATTTTTTCAGCGTGGGCCTTGGCTGTGGCGATGATAGCATAAGCTTCAGCATCGGCTTTGGTATTCCTTGCTTGAGCAGCGATACGAGCAACGGAGAGGGCACCCTCTTCTTGCTTGATCTTATTGCTATTTTCACGGTCCACATTCTATGGGACCAAAAAATGAGGATGTAAATATGAAAGAAGTAGAGATAAGGAACTTACCGCAGCCTCAACTTGAGCTTGCAGGGCACGGGTGGTGAGTTTGTCCATAGTATGCGCAATCTGTTATGTAAGAATTAGGAAAGGATCCTCCCCAACAATGATCGAACATACCTCGCCCTTGAATTGCCTATTAAATATTGAGTCAAAAGTTCTTTTTAGTGCGTTAAAGGTAAATCTTACCTATCAATTACAGCAAGATCTCGGAGTTCGATTCCATACTCTTGTGCAGCAAGCGTCAAATCACTGAAACAAAAAGGTTGAGCAGGGAAGAAAAAAGAAGGCCGCGAAATCGAGCTTACTCCATCGCACGGGTTCGCAGTGCGTCGAGGAAAGCGGAGCTTGGGTCTTGCCCGTCATCAAGGTTGTCCGGACCAAGAGAACGCTGTTTGATGATGGACGAGTAGTCGAGGTGAGAAACAATTTGTGTCAGGATTGATTGCGTCTTATCATGTAAAGCTAAGTGTATTAATGGTAAGCTGGGCTCTGGCGGTACCAATCAAGGAACTCACCAGTATACACGGAATCGTAACCATGTTGAGTAAGCTTGAGGGGTTCTTGAAGCTGCCACTTCAAGTAGATTGTCAAGCTGACGGGCACTTGGTCGCGCGTATAGCTAAGAGACGATGAGTTAAAGCCAAACAAAAAACATGGGAAAAAACTTGCATGTCCTTCGTTGGAAGTTCGAGCTGGTTCTCACCAAGAGTGTACAAGCCTCGAAGGGTGATTTCGGGATTGGTCACACAATGTTGACCTGCACCGATAAGTTCCAAATCGTCGCCCCTTTGTAGAATGGCGCAGTTATTGGCAGGGATATTGAGGCTAGATGAATCGATGAGAAGCATCCCAAGAGACACAAGGAGCGAACAAACAAAAGTGCAGCCACATAGTCTTTCATCTTTGACCCACCAATCGAACTTTGCATCTTGACTTCTTGGGACCAGCCAAGGACAACCTTTGTGACCCCATCCTGAATTCTGTCAGGAAGATGGGTCTGATCGACAATTCCAAGGACTAAAGCAAACTTCAGACTGTAGCCTAGAGGGGGAGTGAATAAGAACCTACCAGTATAAGAACCTTCAACGGAGTACGCGGCAAAGCCTGAGTTCTTAATAACGAAGATTCTGTTCTGAGGATCGGAAATAACTGCTGCCTAAACAAGTGGATAAATACCACTGTTACAGTATCAGGACCGAGGGCTTACTTGGTTCTGGGATACTTGGACGACGGTCAAACCTTGGAAGTCGATAACAGTGTCGGAAAGGCCTTTAATACCCTTGAAGGTTCGTGCCCACCACCAACCAAACGGGAAGCGGGGATAACGACCTGGCTTTGTCAATATCTTTGGAACACCACCATGGTTGATCAATCCAATATTTCCAGGCGAGACTTCGTGACCAGTCCAAGCTACTGGTGACTACGAAGGATGGAATATTAGCAGTAATTCGCAGTCGTAAATGAGAAAAAAGAAAGTGCCCACCTTCTTCGAGAGAATATTGGATTGACCCGACTTGACTAGCTGAGCGTCCAACCTTTGCAACGCGTCCACTACGCCATGCTTGCCAATAGGGACGAAGAAAGGACGGTCCTCAATTTCTTGAGTTGAAATGAAGTCGTTTCCAATTTCTTTGTTGCGTCCTACTGTACCACCCTTGTATGGTACAGCAGTAGCTTCAGAGTATTCCTTGCGAGGATGGTTCGAATGAGAAGGTTCTCCAACGACGGTAGTGTTATCCCCAAGGCTGGTCATGATGTTTGTATGGAGGAGGGCTTAATTCAGGTCAGTGTTCTTTATAGTCTGGGGTAATACAGCTGTCCGTGTCAAGGCAGGGTCTTCGCAGCCAAGTTTGTCTAAGATCTTTGAACGGCTGAAACCGGTTCCTGTCACATAGCTGCTGTGAGCCGAGACGGAGCATGTGGAAAAACGTTCTCGAGATTTTGTATGCTATTTATTTCAAATTTCAAAGAAATAACACGTTCGTTATTGATCGGGGTGCCATAGAGCATTAGGATGGTGGAGGTAAGACGAGTAATGCCGAGGGATAATTGAAACTTGGACGCAACGATCACCAGGCGTGGACACGTCGCGAATTCTCGTGACCCAAGACTCTAAGACTCCCAAGACCTCTCCCCTCTGTCACGTCTCAGGTCCCATCCACCATTCAAACTGCGGAGTAGTCTAACCTTCCTGTTTGCCTAATATCCCGTGGTACAAGTGGGATACAGAACGGGCCACTTCTCGTGACTATGAAGTTCACCACCTCTCTTGTATCTTTAGCACTCGTTTCTACAGCTTATGCGGCTAATGAAACTCTATGGGGTATGATATTTTGATGTACTGTGCCTCCCCAACTGCTGTTTTATGATTTCTCTTGAAGGTCCATACCGATCCAACCTCTACTTTGGACTTCGTCCCCGAATTCCGCAGTCTCTCATGACCGGTCTCGTTTGGTTCGGCACTCATGATTATACAGCATTTGGCAGTACGTTTTCAACTACTCCCGCTTCCTCTTTGTCCCGACACTAATTTTTATTTTTATTTTCTTCCAGAGGCACGACACGCTTGCGACCAAGGAGATGGTTTACAGTCGTATTCATGGACCGAATATGATCCTCGAAGAGGCGGAATTCAAGTACTTGAAGACACTCCTAACAACGTCAAAATTACTACCGAATTCCTGAAAGTTCCGGGTGGAAACCATGGAGGCAGTTGGGCTGCTCGCATCAAAGGTGAACCTATCCAAGACTGTACGTTATTTGACCCGTACGGAAACATACAGCTATTTCACACCTTTTAGCTATACCAACTCGCACGTCTATGATCTTCTATTTTGGCCTTGAAGGCATAGGCGGAATGGACATGGATACGGAAGAGGATCAAGATGTACGATACTCTTTTTCTTTATTCGTTCTTGATATTTATCTGCTCCAGGGTATCGAAGGTCCTGTTAAATTCTCAGGCTCAACCCCCGAATTGGACGATTTTACCATTCGGATTGTAGACGGTCCGTCTTAGGTCTTGGATATTTTATGTATGCTGACTTGACCTAGGGCCGGACAATGAGGCGCTTACAAATGGTGTTGATTATAATAAATTCCGAGAACGAGTTGGCAAATCCCATTTCATTACAAGACCAGTCCAAAATGGACAAATGTGGCAAGCTAAAGGTTCGTACTGTGTCGTTGAGTCGGAAAACATCGTGAAATCCTTATATTGTTATAGAAATACTCATGCAAAACATCATTCAACGAGCCAATGAAATCTTAGAACCTTTCAAAGATGGGAAGGGCGGTATTCCTCCAGATCCGTCTTACGTCCTCCAATTTTCGAATGACGCTTACATGGGGAGCAACCTCTTTGCAGTCCAAAAGGTGTTCGATGGTTCTTTCCAATTTGATGTGTTCTTTGATTCTAAGAGCGCAAAGACCCATCTCGACGGTTAGACCAGATTTATCTTCTCCAACCACTCAAACTGATGGGACTTTAGCCTCCACCTTCGACGAGGGCATGACCGCATTGAAAGCTTCATTCGATCAGCAGTTCACTGCTCATTTATCGGAACCCTCGGCATACCCTTCCGCAGATCCTGCAGCGCTTCAAGCCTTCTCCAAAGCCATTACGTCCAGTCTCATTGGTGGTGTTGGTTACTTCTACGGGACATCTATCGTGGACAACAAGTTTGCTTATGAATGGGATGCTGAAGACGAAGATTCAGACAATGACGAAGACAAGACTTCGCAAGGTGCTCATCTCACTGAGCCCAAGGCTCTTCTTACGGCGACTCCAAGTCGAAGCTTCTTCCCTCGCGGATTTTATTGGTGTGTGCTTTTTTTGAACGCATTTTATTCTACTCTGACCGGTGTCAAGGGATGAGGGCTTCCACCTAGTACACATCGGTCTCTTCGATAACGATTTCAGGTACCGTATTTCTCTGTTGCTGAGTTTCACAGGTTCTCATCTCTGCCACCAGTCTCGAGATTCTTCAGGATTGGATTAACCTAATTGATGACAATGGGTGGGTTGCTCGGGAGCAAATCCTTGGAGAAGAAGCTCGAAGCAAAGTTCCTGCAGAATTCCAGACACAGATTCCTAGCTATGCCAACCCGCCCACCCTTCCTATGGCACTCACTGCATTTATCAAGCGCTTCAAGGAGACCTCCCTATCAGGGCCTTCCGATGCAGAGCTCGGCATGGATTTTGGAACTGGTCAGACTCCTCTTGGTTCCAATACCAAGCTCGACGAAGCAGGAAGTCAACATTTGCAGAATTCCGACAAGGCTATAAGCTATCTCAAGTCGCTCTACGAACCTTTAAAACGGCATTATGACTGGTTCAGAAGAACACAGCGTGGACAGATCAAGCAGTACTCTCGCGAAGCGCGCTCAAGAACGGAGGCATATCGATGGAGGGGTCGTTCGGAGACTCACGTTCTTACCAGTGGCATGGACGATTATCCTCGTGGACCCCCACATGCTGGTGAACTTCATGTAGATCTGATAAGCTGGATGGCATTCTTCTCCCGGACGATGAGAGAGATTGCAGAGTTCATCGGAGAGGAAGAAGATGCTTCAACCTATGCGGATCTAGAGAAGGCCATCATCAACAACATCGACGGTTTGTCACCATTCATTATATACTCATTTGTGACATATTAACTCCCGCTATAGATCTTCATTGGAACGAAGAGCAGCAGATGTATTGTGATGCCAATGTAAACGATGACGGTATGGCTTTCCCTGAATTGTCACAGAACATGTTGCACTCATCCTTCCATAGATGAATCATATCATGTCTGCCACAAAGGATACCTTTCTCTGTTCCCGTTAATGCTCGGTCTCTTGGAACCTAATTCCCCACATCTCGAGGCGGTCCTTAACCTCGTCCACGATCCAGAAGAGCTTTGGTCTCCTTATGGTATTCGTAGTCTCTCCATTTCTCACCCCGAATTTGGCCAAGGCGAAAATTACTGGAAAGGGCCTATTTGGATTCAAATGAACTACCTTGTTCTGCAAGCGTTGCACAACGTGGGTTACCGTCCTACTCTCTCTCCCTGCCTGTCATCTCACACCGCCTTCACAGCGATATACTAAAGAGGATGGCCCCTATCAAGAAAAAGCTCGGAAGATTTACAACGAATTGAGAGCTAACATCATAGATAACACGTTCAAGGTAAAGGTTTTGTCTTTTCGTTGAAACAGCATTTTAACGAACTCTTTTGTAGGAGTACCAACGCACCGGATTCGTTTGGGAACAGTATGATTCCAAGACTGGTAACGGTCAAAGAAAGTACGCGTCTTTGTTTATTAATGCAGAGAAATTTTCTAATACATATCGGTAGTCATCCCTTTACAGGATGGACATCGTTGGTTTCTCTGAGTTCGTTTCCTTAATTCTTCCTTGAATATCTTTTATTAACCGTCTTGCTAGTTATCTCGGAGAAGTATTGAGGAACACACCTGCTATAAGATATGGTTACAATAGTTTATATGATTGCATGGCTTCGTCCGACGTTTTCCACTCAGTATCACTATCATGCTTGTGGCGTAAAGCCAGCTGGCCTGAGCGTACACCCTCAGAGAGGCTCGGTGTCCATGAGGACTTCTCCAGGATTGTCTTCATCATATATTATCTCTGGCCACGGTGCCGACAGCCAATCGTTCGAGGAGACGTCCCAACCATTGGCGGCTACTGGGCGTACGGGAACCTCGAGGATGGGGTTACGGCTCCGCAGGGTAAACTCTTGGACCGGGACAAGCTCAAGGGCGGCTCCAAAGTTTTCATGAGTCTCTAAGGAACATGAATCAACCGTGAAACAAGTAAATAGGACCCTACCCACCCCCTGCCTTTGTCCAAGAGACTACAGAGGTTTCTCCCGTTATTTTTTCTGCAGGCAATGTCGCTGATGGTAACAATGGAGGACATGAAATGGCCAGATTAGCCCTCACCACCGCTGCTGTGGTGGTTGTCATGTCAAGAAGTTCGTGCTATCAAAGCTTTAGCTGAAGAAACTGCACAGGAATTCACGATAGGACAAAAGGCAATACTCACCTCGACAATAATTATAATTCCACGGGGTGGTTTGCTGCTAGTCCATACAAACACCTGATGTGTTTGTTTGAAGACTATCGGGTCTTTGCAAGAAGGAGGGGGGACGTGCTCTTCTAATCGCATCCCAAAAGTAGCGGAAAGCATTGGTCTAATGTTGTCGGATTTTGCTAAAGAACTTGGAGTAGTTCGGCTTACAATAAACCGGTGGGAATGTGAGGAGGGTGAGGGGAAGTTAGATCCAGCTACATCGACGACCCAATCACGGTGTTTCTACAAAAGATGATCAACAAGAAAGCGGTCCAACAATTGAAAGTCATACCTCGTCTCCACCGACTTCGGACCCAGATCCTTTGCCCTTCATGCTGCTGTATCCGAAATTTGCCATCGGACCAGCACGTGGAAACCCTACTGGCGCATTTGTCGTCCACTGCGAACTAGAATTGGACGTATTTTTTTGTCTTACACTACCACGATCGAACCCATAATCGGCGCTACAAATAGACTCAATATCGCAGAGAACAGACGTAATCAAATGGACCTACGGGCTTGAGGAGTAAAACTGGTCCTCAATGTCTGCTTTGTTGAATTCGAGTTGAGAATGGACCTTTGATACCTCAAAACCGTCTGATACAATTCCTACGACCGACATGCGCACTCCTGCCTCTGAAGCGATCGGTGAGATACCAAGGATGAGATCGTCAGGTGTTGGGTTCGGGTTGGGATAAAACTAAGGATCCGTGAGTTTTGGAATTTGAGGGCATCAGCAGCTGAATAAAAGATACCGTGTACTGCCAGAAAAGGGAGAGAAGGCTGTTCTTGAATGGTTCACCCTTGAGGCGGAGATTTATGTTGATCGCGTGGACAGTTGGACATGTAGTCATTACATTTGCTGGGGGATCCTCCGGGTTCCCTGGGGATGTGACGCACACTTGCAAGGGTTGAGGTTGCATGAGTGTTTGGTCGCTCTCTGTTGGTGTTTGGGCTGGTGGGCTGGTGCCCATTTCGTTCTCTATGTGACTCTGCGTACATATATCACCATGAGGTCGTGGTGGTGGGGTGGTAGTTCCTTCTTGATCCTGCTCCAGCGGGACAGATGCCCTAGAGCTGCGTCAGAATATGATCTCACAAACACACAAATAAAAATGAATGTTGGTATAGAAAACTCACGGAGAAACGGCCCTAGAACACTGGACTCAGTTTTTGAGACAGCGCAAAGTAATGAACAACGTACGAAGTAGGTCCTGTACTTGGAAATGCCGATTTTGGGTGGACTGTGACGGTCAGGCCACTTTCGTCTGCTAGCTTCTGCACAGCGATCTCGATCTCAAAGAGTGTGTTGTCGGACATAAAGAATGCCATACTTGGCGTCTTGATGTCGACCATGAAGCTCAGAGGCCCGTAAACCTCTGGTTTACGGACATCTTGAAGCACCTTGGTGCTCGCGTTCCCTGATACCCAACGGTCGACATCTTCAGAATCGAGGACCTGTATTCTGGACTTGCTCGCCGTATGTGAATCGATAGGGTCACTCAGCGGCGCGGCCCTGGGCCGGATAGTCACCGTGCAAGGGCGTTCCTAAGAAAATTGTTAAGTCGTTCAGCAGTCTTTACTCAAAAAAGGGGCAAACAGGATAGAAGACGAAGAACGGAGCAGTGATGCCCTTTGGGTAGGATCTATTTGCTTGGTCAGATTTATACAACGGACAGGAATTCGTGAACGAACAGAGAAGGGCGAGAAGAGAAGGTGTCGCCTTTATCAACCAGAGGCGATGGAGCCTCAGAGTCAGAGACAGATGGCTGGGAAGAGACGGTTGTCTCATAGAACTGTACTGAAGAGCCAGAAGAGGAGCCAGAGAAAGAGGCTGATGAGATTGAGGTCGCAAGCCTTGTTGGCATTGAAGATGAATGAGAGGGTGAAGAGCAACAAACAACTTGTCACATTTGCACCCAATTTACAAAGGCTGTGACCTTATAGCAGCCGTAGTATACTGGGAGCGAATCCTTTCGACGGTTTGAATAATTCACTACGCAAAAGGTAAAATGTTCTCTCAAGGCCGAGCTCGACCTAGTCTAGAACTGACATCTTAGTTGAGTTAGCTCGAAAACTTCAGTGAGAAATGTCTTCGACAGTTTCTCTCGCTTCCCCTAGGTTTCTTACGTCTCCACTAGGGACACCACCACAAGTTTCAGAATCCTTTCCTTTCTTTCCCTGCCAAGAGCTGCCGACAATTCTAGGTTCAAAGTAAACAGAAAAAAGATTGAATGCCAAGCAGGGACATGATGACAAGAAGAAACACGTTCAAATGTTCCAAATTTGTTGAGCGTAAGCCTGAATTTGACTCCGGGTCCAATGGTATGATTAGAGTCGACTAGAAACTGAAGGATGAATACCTAACCTATGCAGGGATGTGCGCGTGTGTGTATGTATGTACGACAGAGACAGAGAGAGAGAGAGACAGGAAAAA
This sequence comes from Flagelloscypha sp. PMI_526, assembly GCA_021399455.1. Classification (NCBI taxonomy): domain Eukaryota; kingdom Fungi; phylum Basidiomycota; class Agaricomycetes; order Agaricales; family Niaceae; genus Flagelloscypha; species Flagelloscypha sp. PMI_526. The sequence continues at coordinate 949,431 of JAJTUO010000002.1, forward strand.
TCCAGGACATGAGTGAACGAAAAAAAAGGAAGATGTGAGCAATAACTACTATCGAAAATCATTCGCATCAAAGGATATATCATCAAAATGCAGAGTATCTAAACGCATTTCACCACTCATATCCGCGGGGTCGTCGAAACTGAGTGCCGGTTCCGACTTGTCCGAAGAGATGATGGGAGGGAAAAAAGTATTGGTTTGCGGAGTGCTTGGTGGGGAAGATGTGGTAGAATCAGTGAAGTCGTCTGGTTGGACTAACGATGGCTGAGAAGACTTAAAAAGCTTGTTCAGACTCAGCATGGAGAATCTTCGGTTGCTTTTCGATGTGGTACGGGCGGTGAAAGTGGAGGGACTAGGAGAGGAGGGTCGAGGTAAAGGAGTAGGTGTTGCAGCATCGTTGGCCATGGTCTCGAAAGATTTGCTTGACCGAACAGACAACGGTCTTGAATTAGACCGCTTCAGACGAAGAATCGAACCGCGTCGAGAGCGCGTCGACGGCGCAGGAACTTCCGGACTCGGTTGAGAATCCACCTCCACAACATCCTGTTGTCGTTGTACTGGGGGCTTCGCCTTCTTGCCAACCTTCTTCAAAGACTTGAAAGCCCTAGCAATAATGCTTTTCCCCCTTTCAGATGATACTGCCGAGGCAGCAGAGGAGACACCCGCGTTCTCATCAGACGAACTTCGTCGCACTTTCACGACTTCCACCACCTCCTCACTCACATCTCTCTCATGATGAAACGTCCTTCTTGACGAAGGAACATCTCCTCCCTCTTCCACGGCTTCTACAGGCTGAGATCCACCTACTAAAGCTTCAACTAAAGCTCTCGTAGAATCACAGTCGGGAAAATCAGCCCCAACAGGGGGACTGTCGAAAAGCGCATCGTCGAACCCGCACGCAGGGTTAGAAGTGTATTCGGTACGGTCAAATTCGTGGTAAGGATCCAACTGTGGATTGTTGGCGTCGAAACAGAGCCAAGGCTCTTCCATGTCCTCGTCCGGCGGGTAAACATAAATGTGCGGCAATGACACCAGTGGAATCATCACTGAATGCCGGGTTTGTTTACGGAAAAGAGTGGATGCCATAACTGCGTTGTATGGGCTTCTGAACAAGCGATAGTTGGTTCGGTGTGGGAGACGGTGGGGCCTTGTTTCAGGAGGTGGGCATAAAGTTCGTGGTCAAGTTGAACCTGACATGAGCAGTCAAACGGAAGCTATTAGTCACACAACAATTTCCTTGCGATTGGCTCTAAGTTGAAAAGGAAAATCCACGGTAATGACAAAGCAAAGCAAAAACAAAATATGCAACGACAATAAGGTAAACAGAGAGACAGAAAGCAAAACAGCATTATTCCGCGAAACTCCAAACACGAATGTCAAAATCATCGCTCCCAGAGACGATTTTATCCTCAGCTACTTGAAGACAACAAACGGCACCGCGATGCCCGACGAGCGTCGACATCGCTGTAGCTGAATCACGAGACCAAAGCTAAATGACAATAAGTTTCTAATTGTTACGTCAACAATAGGATTATTAAAACAAACCTTGATTGTCCTATCTTGGCTGGCAGTGGCAAGGCGAAGCTTGTCCGCTGATACGCCCCAAATGCCCTCAATATGGCCAAAACATGTCCTAAGAGATTTGCCAGTATCGATATCCCACATCTGCATGGTATTATCGAGACTTCCAGAGACAAGGACCGGCTTCTTGGGATTCGAAAACAACGGCCAGCCAGAAGGAATGGGTCCGTTGTCTGATGTAACACCCTCGTCGTTCAAAGGTTCCACAGATTGCTTGAGCACCTTCTGTCATAACAACATCTTCATCCTCAGTAGATTTGCCACTTCCGCATTCATCAGGGAGAAGAAGTCGGATGCTTTGTACTTGACCAATGTGTCCACTGAAGATACGAACGCATGTTCTGGACGTTAAATCCCAAAGACGCATCGTTCCGTCATCAGAACCGGTGAAGAGCATCTTTCCAGGATCGATCTGTGGGCTATCACCAGAGGGAGACGATCCGCGCTCGGAGGTAGCAAGAGTAGTCGACATTGAGGAGGAAGAGCCATAGTAAGAGTTGGAGTCCCACAGTTGGACATCATTGACCCAATCTTCGTGACCACGAAGAGTGAAAGCACCGCCCGTACGAACATTCCAGACACGAACTGTTGTATCTACGCTTCCGCTAGCCAGAACGTTTTCGTCGAAATGCAAAGCGACTACACCATCGGTGTGTCCTGTGAGTGTTCGAATACATTTTCCATGTCTCCAGTCCCACACCCTAATGGTGCTGTCCAGACTGCCAGTAATGAGTTTGACTCGATCGAATTGAAGGGCCCTAATAGCGCGTTCGTGTCCGCGTAGAACTTGAAGTTCAGCCCCTGTGTCCAGATTCCATACCCTAGCAGTGCGATCGTAGGAACCCGTGATGAGAACAGAAAAGTCGGGACAGGGCAAGTTTTCGATGAATTGAAGGCACATGACTCCGTCCGTGTGCCCTTTCAGAACGCGACCCTTGTACTGTCCACGTCGCCAGTTGCGCTCGATAGTCATACGCTCTGAGTAGACGTCTTTCCATGGTCGAGTGAACGAATCTGCACGAGGAATCTGGGGAGGGACAATGGGGGAGGGAGCAAGCAAAGTTGGTACAGGGTGTTCCGGACTCAACTCCACTCGATGACGTTTTGCTGGCCGTGGGGAGCCGCCGTCTTCGTCTGTTAAGGGACGCTTTTGACAAGATGAAGAAGATCCGGGACTAGGAGACCCAACCTCTGACCGGTAACGTTTTTGAAGAATAGGCAAACCCCATCCACATTTGTGGCACTGGCGACCGATATGCTGTTCACAAATACCCTTCCATAAGGTATCGTCGTCTGCAAGAGCCTTCCACCTTCGAGCGACCTGGGACGCACGACAAAGAGACGTAGCATCAAGGTAACGGAGAATTCTGAGGTTAACTTCGGCCGGTAGGACGGCAAAGGGATCGATGCGAATAAGGTGAGCCAAGTGTTCCGTTAACAACGAGAGCTGAGAGAAGCAGCACATCGTAAGCAGACCTTGCAGAATAAGGGCTCGACGGGGATGGGAGGACGAGGAGAAGCTAGACCAAACGGCATTCACGGCTTGCCTTTCTTCCAGTGGTAATTTATCCAGTGCCTAAAGAAGAGATTAGATATACAATGATTCAAAAGGCAAAAGGATACGCACTTGCTGAAGCTTGATATTGGTGCCTTCGTCAGCCATCCGTTGGTGACGAACACATAGTTTACGAGGAGTTGCGGGATCTGGTACGGAAGGTGGGGAGATCATTTCAACACTGGGCAGAGGAGGCCTCGGTGTAACAGTAGAAGATGCTAAACGAGGTGCTGGAAGCGTGTCGCATAACTGGTTGGCGTTTGGGTCCGCCATGAAGATGAGAATTGGGAGCAAAGAAGGATTGAAGTCTCTGCGGGCATGAGATCAAGGGCCACAACTCTGGGATCATTCTTCGACACTCTTACGCCATCACATGCGAATCCATGCCAATCGTTCGTGTTTGTGGGGAATATACTATACACATTTGCTGTTTCGCACGAAGCAATTAACAAGCAGCCGTTGCTCTTTACACTTTTGGCGAAATACAGAAATGCAAAAAAAAAAAAATCCTCATCACGGCGTGCTCTCTCAAAACTATGCAGTCACTCAGAAATCGTCAAGCCGTCAAGAACAATCGTCCACTCCTCCAGGCAGCCAGCTCCTGAGAAAAAGATGCTAGGTGCCCCAGTTTCCGTCATTAGTCCAGCGTGATTTTCAAGTCATCCAACGGTATAGGAACGAAGGAGTCGAGTACAATTCCTCTTTGCGCCAGTTCTCCCTCAAAGTGTGGTGGGACAAGTCGTCGGATGAGGTCGGGTCGAACAGACAGTTCTAAAAGAAAACAAGGTTGAGTCTCGGAGTAAATTATAAAAGACTATTGCTGACCTTCTCGTGTGAAATCAAACAGACGAGGGAACTCCTTTCCGTTTGGCATACGAGCGCCTTCTTGACGCAGCTCGTCGAAGAATGGATGGATCATGGCTTCTACAGCACTCAAGCGCGCATGAGGTGTGTACTCCAATAGTTTTGCTACCAGGTCAATTGCCTCTTGGGATGTCCGGGGTCGGAAGACCTGAAAAAAGAAGAAACAATTGTGATAAGATATCAAGGTACGGAGGTGACGTCGCAGGGTAAACAAACCTTCGCGAAAGGGTGGGGTTTGATTTGAGGGAATTTGTGTTCCATGTAGTTGGGGTTCATGGTCTTAATTTGCTCTCGTGACGGAGTGCCCAATATCTTGATGATTTCGACAAGCTGGTCGATGCCGCTTTCACCCGGAAAGAGTGGCTGCCCCAGGATCAGTTCCGCCATCACACACCCAGTCGACCAAATGTCTGACAAATTGAGTGAGCTGCTCGCTAGCCCATAGGAATGGGAGATCGCTTACCGATGTTGGTGGTGTAATTGGTGGCACCAAAGATGAGCTCCGGCGCGCGATAGTACCGTGAGCAGATGTAGCTGACGTTAGGCTCGCCAGCGACTAGGATTTTAGCGGACCCAAAGTCGCAGAGCTTGAGAACGCCAGTTGTTGGATTGAGGAGGAGATTCTGGGGTTTGATATCTCGATGGCAAATGCCGACGGAGTGGATGTAGGCTAGGGAGCGCAGGAGTTGGTACATGTACAGTTTGATTTGAAGCATCGGCATTGGCTGCTTGAGCTTGGCATAGTGGCGACTAGCCCGATAGACTGTTTCGGGAACATATTCGAGCATCAAGTTGAGATACACTTCGTCCTTCTGCAAAAAAACAGAAAGATCAGCCCCTCCCTTCGATTTCATGCGGGGGAAAACGGACCTTGCTGTCTCCACTCGAATAAAAGAAAGCCTTGAGGTCGACGACATTCGGATGACCTACTAGTCGCATAATCTGTAGCTCACGATTCTAGACAAAATTAGGGCCAGAGCTGAAAAAAAACCTCCAAGGGTGGAGGGGCCAGACGGACCTTGAACCGCTTGTCTTGCAACACCTTCTTGATGGCGATGTCCTCGTTCTCCTTCGTTGCTCCAAGCAACTTCGCCTGAAATACGACTCCAAACGAGCCATTGCCTATCACTTTGCAGTTTGAGTAGGAGAGTTCGGTCGTGTCGCCAGTCTTGCCGTCAGAGGCAAGCACCTTCACTACCTTCGTGGGGTCGTCGATCGCTGTAATCACCTGATAGTTACTAACAGGCAGTCCTCAAGAGCAAGCAACAACCTACGTGAAATCTTGACGCCATTCATTGGGCCGTGCGTACTCATAGTTCGAGACAGGTTGTGTTCAGAACCAATGATGGGAGCGACTAAAGGGTCAGCTGATCCCCCACCCAACTTCTGTGGGGCTGTGTCGAGTCTTTTTCCCACAGTACTAAGTCCCCTTTGTTCTTTTGGACAAGGCCGCAGGGTACAATGTTAGCTTCTAGAACCCGCAACGTAGTTAGATTAACAAAGACCATCGGCCATTCCCTAAACGCTCAAGATTTGTCGAGAAAAGCGCAGTGATCGATATCGAGGGTTCACCTGTTTTTTTCAATCTATCTAAGATATGCCTTTCTCTCTAATTCCAACCCACAATCTATATTGTAACGGCGCTGACACTAGACACAACCCTAATCTTATATTTCCCTCCTTAGGGTGCTGGAGATTCTTTCCAGGCATAAGGTGACCGCATCCGAATAAATGCTCCATATTTCTGTTTGTGCACACGATCAGGTCAAAAACACTCAAGTGACGGGAGACAAGACCAAAAAAACTGACATAAAATAGGAATGGCAGTGGCGTGCATAGAAGTGCAAGAAAGCCGAACACACTAATCCCCCACTCGTCTCCAAGCTGACCAAGCATCCGTCCTGTGACTGCTGGAAACGCTGCCCCACACAAAGAACGAAAAACAATGGTCGCCGCAATAGCGGAAGCAAAATATATTCCATATACATCCATCATATATGCTGTAATAGGGAAAACTCAAATCCGTCAGTTTTGAGATTGAAGGAGAAATGGCATGAATGGATCGCACCGTTCACTGTCTGCATGATCTGAGCGAGACACATGCCAAAAGGGACACCGGCAAGGACAGGCGCAATCCAATGTATAGATGGGGAGGTCGTCCAGGCTAGCCAGAAAAGGGATATCGGAGAGATGATCCCAGCAAACATGGCGAGGTGAAGACGCCTGCCATTAAAGGTCAATTGCAAGTCCACTGGCTGAAGGAAGGCAGACTCAACGCTTCAGGAGGCGCACGTCCCGTGGGACTTTCTCGCATCGCTTTCCAGTATATCCGATTTTGAATAGGCGCAGTCCAGGTCCCCATCATTGTCCCAACACCCATACCGAGGAAGCAGAGACCACCTTTTCCAGCATCGAAGCCTCGATGGTCTTGAAAAATGATAGGATATGCTCCAAAGAACGCATACATGATACCATAAACAATGGCAACATCTAGCCGCCTCATTAGGGTACATTAATGACTCAAGTAAAACGATACAAACATATGGACATGAAAGTCACGATCGGTTCCTTCACAAAGAAAACTAACCCCAGATTATCAGCGACGGCAGTTTCCGCAGGGATAACAGTAATCCGCGTACCTGCAGGTCTACGAAGATTAGTTACCATGGTCTGTCGGAACGACATTACCTGCCCAATATCGTGCTTAGAAATATGAGTGTTGCCCGTCTGCTGGGTTAGTTTTCGAGCTTTTCGTCGTAACAAAACGGGGCCGTACTAAATAAAAGGTCAAAGCGTCAGTCTAACAAAGGACTAAAGAAATTTAGAGAGTGAGGTTTGCTCAAGCGTGCAGTTTCGGGAGTCAAGAGGATACCAGAGACCAGAGTAAGGCCAGAAAGAATACACATAATCCAGAAGTTGAATCGCCAACCCAGACGAGACTGTGAGACGTAACCACCTGATGAAAATATGAGAAACAGTCACAAAAACTAGGGACGAGCAAGATTACCAACTATGGGACCAAATACCGGCCCTTGAAATGGTGCGGTGGAATACAGAGCAGCAGCTAAACCTCGGTCTTTGGGGAGCCACAAATCACTCACTACCCCTCCAGAATTAGCAAGAGGGGAGGACCCAAATGTGCCAGAAAGTAGGCGAAAGATAAGTAAAGTCTCAATATTCCGTCCAAGAGCACCTCCGATGTGGCTGAATACAAACAAACTCATGGTGATGAGAAATATTCGCCTCTGAAAAATTCTGAGATCGGCCAAGTTCAATAAAAAAAAAGGAGAAAGGCTTACTCTGCCATAAGCCTAATTACCCTGCGATGTCAGCGACTCCGATAGGTGAAGGACGCAAAAACTGAACGTGCCTCTCCAACAGGAGCCCATACCAATGGACCTAACCCAAAACCAAGCACATATAACGAAATACCCAGAATTGCAACATCTTGGGATACACCCAAGTCCCTCTGAATGAATTTCAAACCTCCAGAATATGAACTCGAACAAAACGAGACAGTGAACGTATTCAACGCCACTTGGGCCGTTATCCTCCATTTCTTGGAATTTGGCCAATTGAACGGACATTCTGGATCATCAGGAGACCAATCTACAACGATAGGATCTGACGATGAAATGCCTTTCTCTGTATTTGCATTGACGTCGAGAGACATCGTTGTTGAGTTGCAAGTTACGAAAGTACCTGGAGGCTGGTAAACCTTAGCCCGGTCGGATCCATTCAGTCACATTGATATTCTCATTCGGCCGAATGTGTCGAACATGAGTGAAACAGTGGATTTTTAAAGGCGAGATGCTGGAGATCATGGTGGTTAAGAACCAACCTGGGCGGGTCTTGCTAGCATGATCAGCACTCTTTGGGCAGGTTGAATGCAAACTCCTTTGGGGAATCGCTTTCACACGAGGTTTATGCAGTGCTCCAGGTTGAAACAAATTTGATGCTTGCATGAATGGCCGAGCGGTCTAAGGCGTTGGATTTAAGTCCCAATGACAGCAATGTCGCGTGAGTTCGAACCTCACTTCATGCATAACGTTACTTTTTGAATTTTCAATCGTGGTTGGTGGAGGAGGTGAGTTGGAGCTTTTTCGTTACCAAATCATGGAAATGTCGTTGTCATAATTCTAAGTTTTTGTGATTGTGATCGTATACAATTAACATATTTGCACTGTTGAAGTGCACCACCAACATACTAAACCTACTTGCTCAAAAAGTCCTTAATATAAGCAACCAGCTGGTCCGTTTGTTCCTCCGTGACCGCGTTGTACAAGGAGGCGCGTATACCTGCCAAGAATGTCAGTCAATGTATGACTGCATGCGCAATAACCTTACCAGCCAACAGAACTATGAAATTCCATGTCAGCTGGCTGGCCAAGGAAAGAGAGGTAAGTTAACGAACCGATGCCCTTTCAACGCTTTCATGTTTCTTTCTTCAGCACCAGCAAGAAACTCTTCCATCTTGCCCTCCCCAATTACGTCAAACACAACGTTCATCGAACTTTGCGATCCAGAAGCAACTTTGATCTTGAGTTTCTCGGCTTGCTCGCCTTCCTTAAGTACAGCATACAACTTGTCCGCCTTCACCTTGCTCAGCTTCTGATAATACGCTACCCCGCCTAATTCCTTCATCCGTCGAAGGACAAGACCGGTAATATAAACGCTCAGCGTAGGCGGAGTGTTGTACAAGCTTCGATTGTCTGCGAGAGTCTTGTATGACATGGAGATAGGCACTGGGATGGCACCTAATGCAGCAGCACCGTCGACATTGACGAGACAGTCCTGACGAACGATGAGAATCGTGAGTCCAGCAGGACCGAGATTCTTTTGAGCTCCGGCATAAATAACTGCGTGATCTGCAAGACGGGGAATAGGTTTGGACATGAAAGATGAAGAGTAATCTCCAACGAGAGGGAGAAGAGCATTCTGTTGGAGCAAGTCGAAAGGAAAAGCATTTGGTGACGTCGGGTCATCTGAAAACTGTACACCATCGACCGTCTCGTTGTCACAATAGTAGATGAGAGCTGGAGTTGGGGAGAAGGAATATTTGTCCGGAGTAGGGATGTTGTTGAACGACTTCGCGTCTGGAGAGTAAGGACGCGAATCGACCGCGATATGTACGCGATGAGGGCCAACGAGGCGTTTCGCTTCTTCCGAAGCTTTTTTGCTCCACGATCCTGTGACGACATAGTCCAAAAGAACGTCTTCGTCGGGTAGCGTGGGATAGAGTAACTTATGGCGAGCCAGGAGATTCAACACAACGGCTGAGAACTGACCAGTCCCACCACCTTGGGTGAGGAGGACAGAATGAGTCGAAGGTACTTGAAGCTGTTCTCGAATGAGATCGCAGGTTTCCTCAAGGAAGGCTGAGAATTCCTTGGAGCGATGTGAAATTTCGGCAATACCGATGCCAGTGCCATTGAAATTGAACAGGCCTTTTGCAGCCTCTTCAAGAACACTTTCAGGTAGCTGTGAGGGACCAGCACCAAAGTTGGTAACACGAGCAGCCATGTGAATCTGGCAAAAGAATTGTGGTGATGGCAAGAACCAAGGGGCGGGGCGAAAACGAGTCAGAAGTCAAGAAAGAAAATAGAGTCAATTACACGGATTATGTACAGTTACTCTTCAAAGCAGGCCAATGGACGTGCTAGGTGTCTATGAGGGGTTAGGAGGTACTAGAAAGCCGCAGGTAAGTACAGAAACGCCCTGGGGGAGTGCTAGTCCTTCCTAGTATGAATACACTTTGGATCATTTTCCGAGAAGTAATGAGAAATAAATGTCGTGAAAGATGTATAAGGTCGGTAAGTACGGTACACACCAAGAGATGAGATTACTCGTTAAATGCTATTCGGAAATGCAATGCGAGGAGATCGTGAGGGGAGGGTGAGTGGAAATGCTTGAGTCAGAATCCGGGTTGGTAATGCGTGATGAGAATTAAAGGTGAGGGTGAAGTAATACCAGCATCCTGCAGAGCCCTATTGGATCATGCGTGGAGGGAGAAGACCTGAGGAACCGTCGCAAGTTGTACCGTCCGTGCCGAGAACAGGCATAAGGTTACGGAATGTCAAGAAATCCATGCTCTTGGCTTTCTTGGGTGTGCGAGGTGGACTGAGGGACACTGCAGATCTCTGGGCCAGTGGAAATGCAGGTAGTGATAGGACTTGCGGGTGCTGAAGACGGGTGCGCTTGAGGGATGACTTGGTAGTCCTGTCTGGTCCGGTACTTCGACCGAGGCTGACCTCGAGCTGAGAAAGGTCTGCAAAGTCGTTCGACGGCCAGGTAACGGCAGCTGGGTCGTCAACAAGAGAAATCCATGGAAGGTCGTCAAGGCAATGTGGTACGGCCTGAGCCTGGCGCACAGGGCAGCATGAAGACGCGCAGTGCGCGTGTCGTCTATGCTTCACAGAGCGCGAATTTGGGCCAGAACGTCGCAGAGTAGGTTTTGGGGCCTAGAGTAGGGGGTTAGGAGCGCGTTACCGCGGTATTTGTCTCACACTTACGGCCGTTTGGAGCTCAAAGGGGGAGCCAAGCTGAAGAGAAGGCACAGACATGGTAGAGTATCGTGAACGAAAGTCGTGAAGAAGAGAGGAGAGGTTTGTCAACTTCTCATGTCGCGCGGGACACAGGGCGACGCTGGGAGGCGAGAGACAGGCCGTTGCAGAAAGAGAAAGGGCAAAAAGCAACGCGAGCTGTTTGGACCCAAAACTCCATCAGGCTAGGCTTCTTTCATCTGATGCGACACACGTGTACTCCGCACTTGGACCGTGGCGATCCTCAAAGAATGGCTGGATTTTCCTTGACCCTGTAACTACAGTACGTACAATTACGACATTTTGGTGTACATTCCAACGGCGCGTCCATAAAATACTCCAACAAGAATAATTGAATTTGTGGCCACAAGCGACAATGATGAGGCGGTAGTTGACGGAAATGTATTCCATGCCCACTCGCTCAACGCAGCCAGTAAAAGTCTAGTCCGAATGTTAGTATACGGTATAGTTAAAAGATTTGTTTCTTACTTGACCACAATGGGATATTTTGTTCGCCACAGGAGAAACGGAATTTGGTATGCAAACCAAGAGAAGAACTGGTAGTGTAAGGACCTAGAAAATAATACTCCTATGAGATTGGTGGTGAAAAGAACAGTTGTAATTTCTGCGGGGATCAGCAGTCAGACCAAGAAACAATTAGAGCGTCGCGAAACTTGCCGTCCTTCGTTACGGCACCAACACCTTGCCAAAGTCCTCTGGATGAGAGAGCATGTTTGACAAACGCCGGAACTTCTTGGGGTTTGCTCCACCGAAAGAAAAGAAATAAGAGAAGACATGTGAGGTGTCCAATGACTAAAGCATACGCGAATTTCCGATCAAGGAAGAGCTCCTCCGGAATGAATCTCCAATTGACCGTCCACTTATATAAAAAGACCCGTGAAAGGTCAAAGGCACCACCGAGATAGTCGGTGGCATAGTCATGTATGAATGGGAGTCCCATGAATACTTGGACAGCGACGATTAGACTAGTCGATATGGCTAAAGGGACAAGTCCTCGGGCTTTGAAAGTAAGAAATAGAATGGCTGGAAGATAGAGAAGGACGTTCATCTTGACTGATAAAGCCAAACTATTTCAAGGTAAGTATTATGGTTAATTAAACACGATAGCGAAACGGCGAAATTTACAAACCTGAAGAGTATTGAACCAAGGTAGAACCACTCGCTCTGAAGAGCAAGGATAGAAGTTTGCATAACAACAACAGACCAACAATCGTTGAAAAGTCGGAGAACAAAGATCGAGTGTAGACGTTTGCTTGCATGAAGCATCACAAGGGCCCAGTTTGGAAAGCCTCCAGCGCGAAAGTATATCGCAGAAGCAAGGGAGACATGAAGGATGTACAAAGCAGCATATACGAGTTGTGCTCGAGGAATATTCAAGCCTTCGTTGGTAAAGGTGCGAAGGAAGTCATGGATATATACGTGACCAGCTGGATAACTAGGAAAGCAGGGTAAGGTAAAATCTACGACACTGGGAAAAGAACAGGACATACACGAGGGGCCCAGTAGGTCCAGTTATGCTTGTATAATTTCGTTCGCCGCTTTTGTATAGTTCTATCTGAACCATATATGTTTCCCAGTCAATTTCGGTGTCTTGACACTAGTTCAGACGATGGATCGGGATGCTTTTCAGAGAATTAAACGGACAAGGAATGAATTTTAGGATGAGTGCTGTGAGAACGACATCTCCAAGTACACAGAGAGATGCAAAGAGAATGAAATGTTCATGTTGGAACAATTTCTGGATGAGTGTAAGAAGCGACATGTAAATAGCATCCGATCCTTCTCAAGTATCTTCACTTCATTTTTTCTTGAATTTGGTCCGAAACTCCTTTGGTTTCCCGGTGTTATCAATCAGGGCTGTGGTAACAGCTACTCATATTGTGAATTCCTCATTGCACTCGGCAATTTCACTCTTTCTCGAAAGGTAACCAATACGTTCAGAACGCATATTATTACGAGTCCGTCTAGCGAGCAAGTATACAAAATGATAACGAAAGTGAGCAGGGTCCTACTGGAACATTTTATCGTATCGGTTCAAGCAGCTGTACCACTCCCGATCTGCGTACGTTGATCAGCGACATAGCAGGTTGGAAGCGAGAGAACAAAATACCAAAGTTTTGTTTGGGGTCGCAATAACACTTCCCTCGTGCATGACTTGCACCTTGTGGGCAATGCTGGAAAGGCTCGTGTCTAAAATGAGCAAATTTTAGAACATTTTGTCTTGTGAGAGTCATATGATGCCACCACGAACCGGTATCCAATGTCTTCAAAGAAGTGAATCTGATCTTTTCGTGCAAATAGTGCAGCTACGAAATTATGAGCATAGAAGCCTACCAACAAAATCATTCAGTGTTACCTCCAATGCTGTGGACAGGTGCTACAACCAGTTTGTTAGAAACACATCAAATCAAAAATGACATTGCTCAGCTCACCATCACCCCAACGCTCGTAGTAGAAACCTCCCTTGGAATCGAGGAAATCAAAGAACTTAGTGTAGGCCTCGCCTCGCCACAGATCCAGATCACCGATTTCGAAGTTTGACCAGACTACAGGTATTCAGTTAGCATGAGGAAACAAAGGAAGAGAGGGCACGCATACAATGACAAAGATTGTAGGTTTCTCCTCCGTCTACGAAAGAAATGAACAAAGAACATAGGTGAGAGAGCAAGGAAATGCACCATCAGAAAGGAAACTCATAGGCATTGTCTGGGGTAGCAATGCCAGGATTCAGAGCCAGGAATTCTATGGTGAAAGATGAAGTAGTTTCCATCGACGCAGTTCAAGAAGGACTTACCCTTAACAGTATCCCAGAGGGTGGGGATAGTTGCAGGATATTCATATAGCGATACTGTGAACCCATAGACCTTGTTGCCATCTTGCATGATTCGGAAAGGGTCGTCTGTTCGTTATCAGTAGCTGTCTCCGAAGACAGGAACGCTAAAAAACGTACAGTTGAGATCACAGAAAAACTTGATATCAGGTCTATAAAACCAAATTAACTGACAGGTCTGGGCCCATGTTGAAAAACAGAACTCACTCGACACGCCAGTAGTACTTGTACTTCTTCAGAAGTTCATGTCGGTAGAAGAAGCCAGAATTGAAACGACACATGTTGCGATACGGTACGCTGTGTCCGTAGATTACGTTGTTCTTGATCATGTCTTCACGAGCGGCAGTAGCCTTAACCTCGTCGATGGAGTCGGGCTGGAACCTGCATGGTCCTTGTTTAGTACAGGGCTTTTGGGCCATAAGTAGAATAGGACAAGACGAACCAGTGATCATGGGGGATGAGGCCGTATTCCACCTTGGAGTCAGTGAGCTCGGAAGTTCGACTATGTGGAGAAGAATAAGCAGCGTGATCACAAGGGGTATGAGATGCCGAACGTTTTGAACTCATTATCAAATTCCTCTTCGTTTAAGAAAACGTATGGATAATCTTGACCAATTATCAATACATGCAGTTCGCCATAAGAAGTGACTTACGGTATTTATGGTTGAACGTCCACTCTAAGCAAAAAGAACCAAATTCAGCAACCCGAAAATATACCATGTCATAGGAAGCCACGCCACCACGCACCAAGCTGCTTCATAGACTGGATAATCCCGTTCAAATCCGAGTTCCTTGCAAGCATAACTATCACAGCATTGACAGTTGCATTTCCAGTAGTCTCGAAATATTCTTTGGGCACTCCGTCTGCATAGGGTGGATGACCATTGCTCGTCGAGAGGTGGGACTTTATGTTATCAAAAGATGTTACCCGGCCATAGCCCTGGTATAAACCATGAGTACTTGGATATAAATATATAAGATAATAGAGACAGACTTCGTTGGAGAATGTGAGAATGAAATGGAGGCCAATGAGCACGCCCAGGACCAAGACGATGTACCGGAGGGGTGTATTCATCCTTGGCGCGGTGCTAGCACGACAAGGAAAAGTTCGAGGCGGTCAAATATAGTTGAAAAAAATACGACCAGGTGGTCAATTGCAAAGAAGGGCAGAAGCAGGGAGGTAAGGCCCAATGATGAAGGTCGTAACGTAGAAGGTGAGATTTAGACGCCAACGGATCAGGCTGTGGCCTTGGCTCGCCGCTTGCTCAATGTCACTAACAACACCCTAATTACATAGCGCGCCCTCGAAATGACGAACAGCTCCGCAGTCTGTCTAAGCCTCATGAAGCCACCTGACCGACCCTGTACCAAATGCGATAAGCCGCACATCGCAAACCCACCAAAACCGATCTCTAGCGCCTCTCAACAAGTATTATTCCAACATAAACTCTTATTCAGCGTCTAAGGAGTTATTATGATGCCACTAAAGATACAGGATAATATTGCACAGGAATCGAAAGACAGGTTGTAGATGTGTCATGCAAATAGCGATTCAAAGCGAGAAAGGCAGCTGAATGGTGAATAGTCTGGAAAAATGGTCGTCAGAGCACCGTTATCTATTCGAAGATGATCTACACACCAAATGTGTCGTTTGGGTCACAAGAGCAGTGGCCTTCTTTCCACTGGTCGCCGTTCGGACAATGTCTGGAGAAAGGTTAGCCAAGAAGATGACAATGTCCAGGAATATTTACTGGAAGAGCTCATGGCGATACCCGATATCACTATAGATGACATGAGTACGAATAAAGGTTATGGATGGGGAGTACAAACCGGAAAAAGTGAATCTGGTCTTTCCGTGCAAATAGCGCGGCAGCGATAGAGTGAACAGGAGCTAGGAAATAACAGGTTAGTTCTAGTGTGGCAAATGTACACCTTGATTGTTATTTACCATCTCCCCAGCGCTATACCAATATCAGTATATGAAGCAGGGAAGGTAATAAGGACCAATACCTCGTAGTAAAAGCCGCCTTTGCTTTCCAGATAATCAAAGAACTTTGTGTATGCTTCGGATCTCCAGAAGTCCATGTCCGCAATCTGAGGGAAAAGCTAAGCAACAGTCCTGAAGGTTTCCAATAAAGACCAAACCTCAAAATTGCTCCAGAAATGGCATAAATTATAACTGTTGCCATTGTCAGGAGAAATGAGCTCCATGGAATTTTGTTCGTGGACATATTGCGGATACTTTTCCGTGAATTCTAAAGATGAAACTTTAGTAACCCAAGGTAACGATAAAGCGCGGTGTAACCTTTCACAGTGGCCCATAGCGTAGGTATTGTTGGCTCCCATTCGAGTAGTGAAATGGTAAATCCTAAAATTTCATGAGAAAAGAAGTTAGTAGTAGTCTGGGAGGAAGCGAACCGTAAATTTTGTCATTCTCTTCCATGTATTTGAATGGATCATAGGGTACGTCGCAGAAGAATTTTACTTCTGGTCTAGAGAGAAGATTTAAGATCTTTGAATAGATAAAAATAAGAACACGCACTCCACTCGCCAGTAATATCGGTATTTTTGGACCAGAGGGTGACGATAGAAGAACTATAAATGAGGTCAGAGGATCGGGGTCACGAAACGGCGGAATGGCCACGAACGCCTGAATTGAAGCGACACATATTCCTGTAGGACACACTGTCTGGAGAGAATGTGAATAATAGAAAATATCCGCAAATAGAGGCAGACTAACCAGCGTAGATAATACCCTGGGCAACCATGTTACGACGGCCTTCTGAGGCTTTTTCCTCGTCGATCCAGTCTGGCTGATACCAGTGCTCCTTTGGGATGACCCCGAATTGGACCTCAGCGCGCGTAAGGACGCTTACTCGTCTATATACAACACGTCAGACAACGTGAGCACTGTAGGTGGAGTGATAAAAACAGACGTCTTGAAGTCTTCGGTGAAAGGTTCTTCGTTGAGGAAAATCCAAGGGTAATTATGATGTCGGTTGAATCTATCTTCCATAGACCTCATGCTGTCCACGACACCTTGCAGGTCGCTGAACAGAGCGTATGTGTGAGCATGGGTTGGCCGAAAAGCATGGAAGAGACAGACCTGTTGCGACATAGGAACACAAATGTGGCATTGGCTCGACCATCTGGACCAGCAGAATAGTTTCGTGAGGGATTAGGGAAGGCGAAGGGATCGAATAAGTCGTTAGCTGCTTTGCCACTCGACGCGTTGTAGGTGAAGAGTTGTTGCTTGAAGCTTGTGGACTAGATATACGAGAAGATAAGTAATGTTGAGAGTAGCGAAGAAAATACATACTGCTCGAGAGTATCCTTCGTTGGATGCAGAAAGGAGAAAGTGAAGAGATATCTAAGCATGATGCTGAGCTGGCTACCTATCAGAGAGAGCGGAAATACGAACTATTAGTACAGCAGCTAGAAGAAGGTAACGTCGAGGGCTCATTTGAAAGAGCGCATTTCGAGCCATATTGGCGAAGTAGATGGAGCGAGTGAACGCAAGGAGAAACAGTGCGGACTTTATATGTGTTGCTGGTTCTGATAGCTGCCGATCAACCTTCGTCGCTTCGCTGCGCATTTTAATATTTAATACCAGAACAGTACGTATCATCGGCCCTTGGACATAACAGTCCAAGGTACCTAAAATAGGGGGTCGAAGACAATTCGAAGGAAAATAGAGGAAATGCGCGTAAGCAAATAAGCGCCGAAGAAACCTCTTTTTCGAGCCTTCCACCACCAAGTCGTCACTGCTCGGCACACCTTCGACTGCTATGTCCACGAAAGATGCTGCCCTAGACGTGTATGCTGCCGCTGCCGCCGCGCCTGCTTCAAGTTCTGCTACAGCGTCAGGCGTTTTTGCACGCTTCTCACAATGGCGAGAATCCCTTGCGTTGCCCAGCCCGGGGACTGTAGAACATCTCCAGCGCGAAGCTAAAAGTTCGTTAAATACGCCAGGACCCTATTTCAAGTGTTGACATTGGTACAGGCACTCAGGTTTCCTCTGTCTTCATGGAAGGTGGTCGCGCGGACATGACGAAGACGCTTTCAATGGATCCCATTTTTCAAGTCATCCATGGTTTCCAGCTCGGAACTGGTTCCCACAATATGCCTTCATTATACACGTTGACTGCCATTTATGGGACGAACGATGTTTGTCTTTTCCGCCCAACTCGCTGAACACGTCTGATCGTAGAGCCAAGGTTTTCGCACACGGAACTGTAGACCACGAAGGAAATCTGTCAGGCCGTTATAACAAAGGTTATAACTCACAAAACACCCTTAAACTCAGTGGACATGTACGTTGCTGGTGAATTTTTATCTCCGCTTGCAATGCTCACGAATATTAGGTTGCTGGACCAGGCCACAGCGTTCTAACAGTAGAACACGACTTCCAAGGCCGAGACTCTAGTGTGAATCTCAAGACAGTCAACCTCTGGCCCACAGACATGACTGGAGTATTTGCTGGCAGTTACCTCCAGTCCTTCACAAAAAACCTGGCTCTTGGGTTTGAAACCATCTACCAGCGCCAATCACCGGAGCTTACTGACCTCTCCACTTCATACATTGCGAAGTATGTCGGTTCAGACAAAAACTGGATAGGGACTGCTATTATGCAGCCCATTGGACTTCTCTCCACAACATACTGGCAGAAGCTCGGCGAAAAAGTGGAGGTGTCTGCTGAGCTCACCCTTATGAATGCACCACATCGTCGAGAGGCACAGGCAACGCTGGCTACCAAGTACGACTTGAGAATGGCCACTTTCAGGGCCCAGCTGGAGTCATCAGGTAAGGTGTCTGCCTGGCTAGAACAGCGGTTCTCTCCTGCATTCACCTTCTCGGTCGGTGGAGAGATCGATCATTGGAAGGTGTGTTGTGTATTAGTTCTTCTCCAAAGTCTTTGTTAACATTGCCCTTCACAGAACGCCGCTAAAATTGGTGTCGGTGTTCAGATCGAGAGCTCTTCTATGATGCCAGAGGATATGCCTCTCGACCCGTCTATGTTGACTCAATAAGTATGGTATAATTGCATAATAACACGCACGTATTGCTTAATCTAAATGACGACCACCACCGCTCCTTGTCTTTTTAGAGTGCTGAAACAATTTGTGATAGTTCATTGTCCACTTTCCTATTTAACTGATGACATAAGAGGGAATGCTTCAGTGGCGGTTCGAAACCTGTTTAATTGGTTTAAAGATTATGGTGTTGTGACTTGAGTTTCGAACGCTGAACAGGAGAGCAACTAAACTGACGCATTGCAAAGAACCGTATCCTGTTCACACGACAGGTCTTGCCATAACAGACTGTCGAAAAGACGATTGACGAATAAGCCGCTTTGCTTTCACTCCACACCGTCCCTTCCCAGTTTAAACTAGGCTTTGTGTCTTGCATTGAGATGCTCGAACTATGCTGTTCTGTCTTCTCATGGTGTCTCCCAAAAATCCTAAGCCAGTCTACCCCTGCTTTAACTAGAGTTCGGCAACTTTTTCGAGCAAATTCCAGGCTGTTTGATCTGAATTCTTCCTCCACTGGCTTTTTCTGTCAATATTGTGCCTTAGCATGCTCGGGCCTCGCGCCTGACCACAATCAGACTTGGAAATGGCTTCCAAAAATGCGCATGTAAGGTTACCAGAGAATTTACTGGACCCATGTTTCATGCTATTAGATGGCATAGAAAGTACGAATTCTATCTTTTCTATGGGTTCTCGATCATCCCCTTTGAGTATTTGGCGAGTCCTCTGGCTGGAGCGATCCAAGAAACTTGCGTGATATACCTTGGCTTAAACGGTCCAGTACGTACCCGCACGTACAACACGTTCTCTCCACAATCGTTCAAGATTAATGTACTGCTTTGGTCGGTGTTTTGTCTTTTCGGCCTTCGGCGGCTTCACCCATTTATGGACCTCCGCCTTTAGCTGGGCTACCAAAGGATTGAACCGGCCCAACCAGATTTTGCCTGTCCCGAATACGTCCTCACGTCGATGCAACCAAATGTCCGTGTTTACGTTCCGTAGATGCTACATACCCTTCGCACATGGAGGACCGACTGCAAGAGAATAGGAGACATACGCGAGAACGTGTTTGCCATTCTAAGTTTGCTAAAGAGGGAAAGTTGATAGCAGAACGGGAAATTGATTGGATGCTATCTAGGTGATTTAGAAATCAATTTGCTGCTTGAGTTGATTGGTTTTTTGGAGCGCTCTAAACTACTTGCTTGGTGAATTGACCGCCCCTCTTTTATGGGCGCAGGAATTCGTCCTCCCTCTTCGCAAGCAATGGTGACCTTGGATGAATCCTTTGACATGTTGTTTGACAGGCATGGCCACACAACCCATTCAACGCTCTTGCGATAAGACAAATTTGTATCAACCAGCATATAAATGGTCTCAAGCGGTGTGTGAAGGCGAGGTTTTCGGGTGGATGTGGGTTTCGCGTTTTACCACTGTCGTCGATGCTCCTTGTTTCAAAAGATTCTCTCTAACTAAAATGTCTCGCTCCTCTTCTGCTCGTACATTTGCCAGAAGATTACATGGGTGGTCATGGCAAGCCTGTCTGTCTCTTTATCCTTTCTTCAAGAGAACCTTCCCCCCGTTTTATCTTTGATGTCACACAGTTCCAATTGGAATGGGTACAGGCGCCGTTTATGTTACCCTTTCAGCATTGAGAGAACAATCTTCGGCTCTCAGAACAGTACAACTTGTGTTCTTTTTTCTCAATGTTGCACTATTCATTTTGAACACGTCCACACTGGCCTTGCAAGCCCTCTGTACGTCAAAGCCTCCTCACTTCCTCGTGTCTTTTCCCTCTCACCCCTTACACAGTATATCCTCGGCAAGCACTCCGTCAGATTAGGGATCCCGTCAAGGGCATCTTTGTACCCCTCGTAGTAAGCTGAAGTCTTTTCATTCGAACGTTTCTCCATTTCATTGGTTTGGTCAGGTACTTAGTTTTGCCACCATCATCATTGGGCTGGTCATATACGCATATCCGGCTGGAAAGATTGGATCTGAGCTCATATACCGGCTTTTTTGGTATATTATGTTTCGTCTTTACTGGCTGGTTGCTTTGTTGATTGCTATAAACAAGGCTCTATGTGGCATTCGCTTTAGCGTGCTCATTCCCTATGCTGATGATTTGGTTCAATCAACCACATGAACTCAAAGGCTTTGTAAGCACATTCAAAAAGTTCTTTCAGTTACAATCAACTTTTTATCTAGACTCCCGCCTACGCTTTCTTAATTTTCCCGATGATGCTTGTCGGAGTCGTAGCTTTCGTACGTCCATTTGCTCACAGTTCTCTTTCCCATTCTTATTCTTCGTTACTCATCTTTAGACGGTGCTCAGTGTTATCGATGTACATGACCCTCGAGGAATAGGGGTTCTTCTAGTTGGCTACTTCTTTCAAGGCATTGGCTTTTTTGTCACGTTCATGTTTCTTGGTATTTACATTTTACGAATTATGACCGTGAGTATTCGTCATTACTCTTTTTTTTTGTGATCGCTAAACCTCAAAATTTTTACAGACTGGATTTCTCCATGGCCACCAAGCAAACGGTGCATTTGTTGCATGTGGACCACCAGGGTTCACGGCTCTAGCATTGGTTAGATTAGGAAAGGAAGCTCAAAGAAGACTCCCTCAATTTGGCCTTGTTGGACCCACTGCTGGAGATGTATGGTATGCAACGTCAGTCATGGGTGCTCTGATGCTCCTCGGTCTTGCGGTATTTTTCTTCTTCTTTGGACTTATGCCATATGTTCTCAAGTTCCATTCGAAACTACGTGACATCTTAGGATGTGCGTCTCTTTTCTTACTTGCAGCCTTGTACCCAACTTAAACCTTTTCTTGAAGGCTGGGCGCTTACGTTCCCTAACGTCGGCTGGATAAACACTATTCGAACACTTGCCGATATCTTTCATATTGAAGGGTTTTACACCGTTCATCTTGTCATGACGATTCTTCTTTGCATCACTTGGCTTACTCTCATGATTCTCACTCTCCTTGCATTTTACCGCGGTCTCATCTTCTGCGATCGCGACGAAGATGTGGAGAAGGATGAGATTCACCCGGATTTGCTGCATTCAGTTGATATCATTGCACTCCTAGGAGTGATAGCAGAGGAAGGCGGTAGCGTGAATTGGAGAAAGATATTCAGAGAAAGAGGACAGCCGCAAGACCCAG
Source organism: Flagelloscypha sp. PMI_526 (assembly GCA_021399455.1). NCBI lineage: Eukaryota > Fungi > Basidiomycota > Agaricomycetes > Agaricales > Niaceae > Flagelloscypha > Flagelloscypha sp. PMI_526. The sequence continues at coordinate 971,018 of JAJTUO010000002.1, forward strand.
AGAAGGCAGTCGTTGGACAGCGACGCATCTCGGATATCCCTTCATCTTCTGACGATAGACACACTATTCCGACATAGTAATATTACTTCTAGAACATTACGCGTCTGTTTTCACGACCTTTACCTATTAGAGACTGAACTGTTTGTGTATTAATTATAATTTGTATCATTATTTATTTATCGTTTCAACTTTTCAGAGACATTCAGGTTCGCCAAGAGTGAGCGCTGGCGAGCCCTGAACGTCGAAAACGATGGCTGGTCCGACCTATCACCTCCATTTAACGCGAATTCAGTGTCGTATCCTAGTGCTATCCTTTCTTTCTTTCCTCCACTCACTGAGGCGAAAAACAAAACCAAACAAACACAAGAATGCGTCGTTCACTCCTCTCTCGTCCACTCGACTTGCTCTATATCATCTTCTTCGCCTTTCACCTTCCCGCTTCACTTCTCATGGACTTCCAATACATCGTCCCAGGCAGCTGGGTCCCTGAAATCATGAAACCTCTTCCAGACCACTACGTGAAGCAAAGCAATGACCCTCTTGTTGGAGGATTGCTAGGATATTTTGGAGACACTGGATCGTCGTTGGTGTGGTTTAAAACTCTTTGTTTCGTTGAAATGTCCGCGCGAATCTTTGGGTTTTCTCTCTTTTTCCTATGTAACTGAATATGTATCTGTTTAGGCTTGTTCAAGTGCCCATTTTCATTCTTGGCGCTTGGGGTTTGTGGAAAGGTCTGCCCTTTCTAGTAAAAAGCTGGCTGCATACTGAAGCTGCTATAGACTCCAAATTCATCTACCCAGTCCTCTTGGCTTATGCAGGATCAACGGCAACATCGACACTTCCCTGTGTGACAGTTATCATGGACATGCCACTGACTGATATTCCAGCTATCGGAATATACGCGGTCACAGCTGCACAAAAGAGTCTTCTGCTTTATGGATACGTGCCGTTCTTCCTCATTCCGTTGCTCATGGTCTTCGACATGACAATCCGCGTGTCTAAGTTGATTGCTATCGCGGCGAAGGCACAAACGACCAAAAAGATTCAGTAGTCGTAGTTTTTTTTTGGGTGCCCTGTATATGGGAGATAAATAAGGTCCTTGGAAATTACTGTACTAAATGATGATAACGTTTAATGCAACCCCAGGCGAACGAGTCCAAATCTATGTAGCCATTCATTCAGTTACAACATTCATAAGAAAGTAAGAGATGTAAAACAACCCACCAATACTCTTATTAGGGTCACACCAACATTTGCCTTTTTTCCATGATTTTCCTTGAGGGCAGTGTTGTATCGGTTCATGTCTTTGTTTTGTTCGGTTCGTGTTCCGATCCTCAAGTTATATAAAGAGATACGTACCGATATCCTATATCCTCGAAGAAGTGTAGTTGGTCCTTCCGTGCAAATAATGCAACTATAGCAAGAATGAGATGATAAGACTCTGTTACGTTTAGAAGAAGTTCACAGACCTCCGATGCTATGCACCGGTGCTAGAGGGATTTGCTAAGATGGTACTGATAAGGCTTGATTCTTAAAAGTACTCACCGTCGCCCCATCGTTCATAATAAAATCCTCCTTTGTGATCAAGGAAGTCGAAATATTTCGAATAAGCTTCGCCTCTCCAGAAATCCAAATCCCCAATTTCAAAGTTGGACCAAACTGACGAGATGTCAGTGAAAACCCGGCATCCCGAAAAGGAAAGCTAACAGTGGCAATAATTATAACTCTCGCCTCCATCTGAGACAAGAATGATAAGCTCTGAAAGGTGCTTAAGAGCCGATACCAAACTTACTGTCTGACAAGAATGACATTCCGTTATCTGATGGAGCAAGGTGAGGATTAGCTTGTAAAAATTCTGGGAGACCTATTAGACACAAAGACGTAGAGTTAAAGCAAGAAATGACGTTTACCTTTTGTGGAATCCCAGAGGGTCGGGACTGTTTCTATATATTCCGGCAACGCTATTGTGAAGCCATACACCTTTTTATGGTCTTGCATAAACCGGAATGGATCATCTGATATCACGATCAATAACCAGCAAATAGGAAGGTCTGAGAGACTGACATGTTATGTCGCAGAAGAACGTAACATCCGGTCTGGAAAAGAGGTCAATAATTGTGTCACGAAATGAAGACAAGGGTGGACATACTCTACGCGCCAGTAGTACTTATACTTCTGTAAAAGCTCGTGGCGGTAAAAGAATCCAGAGTTGAATCGGCACATATTGCGATACCCCAAGTTGTCACCATAGGGAACATTCTTCGTTTTCATATCTTCACGAGCTTTCTTCGCTCTCTCTTCATCTATCCAGCTGGGTTGGTACCTATGGTTCAATCATATCAAGCGGTGAACAATTTGAATAGTGTTAGAAGATGAAGTCACCAATGGTCGCGGGGGATCAATCCAAATTCCACCTTGGAATTAGTGAGGACCGAGACACGACTAGTACGTGTAAGCGATGCAATAAATGAAAAAGACGACTGCAAGCACCTTTTAAAGTCCTCTGAAAACTCCTTCTCATTCAAAAATACGTAAGGGTAACCTTGAATGAGATTTCAATTTTGCTGTGAAGTCTTAACAAGACTCAACGAACCATATTTGTTATTAAACGACCATTCTGAAAGTAAAAATTAGGGAGGGTTATTGAGTCAATAATCAGACACACCAAGTTGCTTCATCGACGATGTAACACCCTTCACATCTTCATTTCTTGCCAAAATAACAATAACTGCATTCACTCTTTCCGGGGTCGAAGTTGATGGAGCAGAATCATGTTGTGATTCAGGATTATTGATGATTTGTCCACCAGCATGAGGTGGTCTTAAAACTGGTTTATGGAAGCTGATATTCCCAAGATTTGGCGGAGTCCACGACACTCCCTGTAGAAAGAAGTAAGCAACAGATGTAATTCCAATTAAAAAGACAAAACACGTACCTCTTCAGATACAGTAGCTTGAAACACGAAATATAGACCGAGAAATACCAGAACGACAAGAAAGATGTAACGGTAGGCAACGTTCATATCGAGAAACGACAATTATAACAAGAGGCGTCGTTAGCCTATGAGCTAAGGCCCAATGAATGGAACGGGTAAACCAAGATGGCTTGAGAGGTGAACGAACGGGACTATGATGGGAGCGTTGGCACAAGGTGTAATTACAGGCGCGGGCCACCTTTGGCACATTGACGGCAACACCTGATCGCGGTTGCAGTCGCAGCATTTCAGGGCTTCGTTCGTTCAGAAACTAGATTTGAAGTGCATTCGTAATTTACTCGTAGACGATGGTGGTCGTATGTCACGAAATCGGAGGAGCAAATAAACAGCAGAGTTGTGTAAAACAGTGACAGAAGCGTAAAGATACAAGGGAAAAAAAACAAATCAATAGGCTTTGAAGCATTGAATAAACCAAACCTAGCAGCTGTACTATTCAAAAGTACCAAAAGGCTCATCCTAATTTCGGAGACTCTTAGCCTCTTTTCTCGCCTCCTCCACATATTTTTTCATTAGACCCACAACTCTTTGGACATTCTGATTGAACTTGGCAGAAACTGGGACCACTTCAACTTTAGGTGCATCCTCATCTCCCTTCCCAAGTTCACTCGCCACGAAATTCTCGAGTTGCGCAAGTTTCTCCTTGGCTGCTTCGACATCCTCAGGACTACCATTGCCACCAAGTAAATCAGCTTTATTGGCGATAACAAGTCGAGCGCGTCGACTGAGTCCAGGTAGATACGCTTCTAGTTCATCGCGAAGTACGGAGACTTCATTGCAAGGATCAGGTCCAGAGAGGTCGACGACATATGCGAGGGCGAGAGAGCGTTCGATTGAACGTAAGAAAGAGTGTCCGAGTCCCACATTTTCTGAAGCATGTTCCACTAATCCAGGGTTATCTGCGACCGTGAATCGGAAAGTCTCTTTAATATCAGAGAAGTAGGTCGATGTAATCTCTCCCGCAGCTTGATTGCGGGTGGCGCTAAACGCAAAGTCGCCGCGTCGCATTCGAGCGAGTCTTTCCTCTTCTTCAACCTCAGTCTCGTCATAGACGGCGTCTTCACGGAGACTACCTGCAAATGAACCGTCATCTGCGACTCGAACGACACCTACGGTGGGATTTAATGTCGTGAAAGCATAACCAGCAACTTCAGCATTAGCTCTGCCACCAGTGACGGCTCGAAGAAGTGTACTCTTGCCAGCATTAGGGGAATCCTACCAAGCCAACGTCGGCTAGAAGTTTCAGTTCCAAAGAAAGTGTTATGCGTTCTCCTTGCTGGCCACGAGAAGCGAACTTCGGTGAGCGGTTGTCACCTGAAAGAAAATGAGGGTTTCCTAACCCGCCAGCGCCTCCAGAGGCCAGAAGATGACCTAGATTTTGACGCTTTCCTGTACCAAGGGGAGAGTCATCCGTAATATGAGAGTCAATTTCCTGGTCAAGGTCGAGCGCAATGGGGTCCCGGAAAGAACGCGTAAAACGATCGACTCGACGTTGTCGTTCTGCATTGTAGGCCATTTTCTCGGCGTCAATGAAAGCATCGCGTTGAATGTTGTCTTCATCTGCGCCGGGATAATGAACCCAACGTCTCTCTCGCATAAGGTGTCTCTTCTGGTCTGGTGTATAGTCAGACATGGACTCTTCCTCGGCCTCCCATTCATCTTTTGCACGACGAGGATCACCGCGAGCAATTTCACGGACAATGGTTCCCAAAGGGACGCGTATTATCGTGGGTTCGGCATTCCTCCCGTTGAGCCAGGATCCCTGGCCATTTGCACCTTGTTCCGCGACGACGCGTTTTGGGACAGCGGACAGAGTGGTAAGACCTTTGACAGGCTTGATGTAAACGTCTCCACCGCGACCGCCGTTTCCACCAGAGGGGGGTCCGAAAGGTTTCCATTTCTCGCGGTGGAAAGCCGCGCAACCATCGCCACCTTTGCCTGGGGGAAAAAATCAGCTGGGCTAAAGACTAGCTGCAAAATAAATATAAAGCCTACCAGCTCGAATTGTCACAACAGTATAGTCAAGGAAAGTTTCTCCCTAACAAAACAAGCATCAGCAAAGGTGAGAAGGTTGAAACGTTTAGGTTCAAATGAAGCACTTTCTGGCGACGCTTCCATTCAGATTTTCTACGTCGACGGAGAACTTCAAGGTCTTCAGAAGCATCAATGGCTGCGGCCGGTGAAGATGCAGCAGATTGAAATTCTCGAAAGAGAGTTCTTCGGAGAGCAACACGAAAGTGACATGACCGTTGCATGTAAGAAAGGTTTTTTGGGCAATATTCCTTCAACACCCTTGTCGTTCGTCTTTCAATGGAGATGGTATAACCAGTATGCAATCAAATAATACTACTAATACAGTTAGTGGCAAATCATTCTCTTTGAATTAGAGCTAATAATCCCAAAGTCCCGAGGAGCGCATACTTCAGTTGAGGGAAGTCATTCTACGAAAAAAGGATAAGCAGGAGATAAAAATGAGGGTACAAAGAAACATTACCATGGCTATTGTGACATAGCCAACATAGGGCATAAAGCTGTAGGTTTATCAGCTTGTGTCTCGAATGTCCAAAGTAGGCGTTCTTACCCTCTAACTTTCCCAACGATGTGCTTCTTCTCCAACCAGTCTAGACCCATATAAAGTTGTATGTCATCAACAGCATTATTATCTCCTTTGGTTAGCAGGAGCTGTGTTGGAGGATCCGTTCTGACGGAGGAATCATGAGGAAAACAAGCCATGCAAAGGCACAAATTATGCCTTACAACCTCTTTTTCCCCTTTGCAGGAACATCATGAGTTTCTAAGACGCGGTGTACAATGGGTATTTCGGCCCCAGGGATCTTGTAGACGGTAATGTCGCCAGTGACGTACTGGTCCGAGGATGGATTTGTGAGGAAGAGTAAGTCCCCTCTATGACAGAGCGTTATCTTCCTGCATATGCAAACAGAAATACTCTGGTACGCACCTGTAGAATGCTGGCTCCATTGACCCACTATCAAAAAAGATACATGAGAAACCGCGAACAACAGTCGAGAAAGGGATATAGACACACCTCAGGACGACAACAATCGGCGATTCGGAATTCGTAACAACTTTTAATATAAATGGTTAGTGAAAGGAGTATAGAATATTCTGGACAACGCACTTCCAAGACCTTTCCAAATCATGAGGCCAGACGCGATGACATTGGCAAAGTTCAAGACTTGGAGAAGCACCTGCACACGAGAAAATGAGCACAAAAATAGCTCAATAATACAGAGAAGTAGAGACATGGCGGAAACCCAGTCTTCGAAACGCCTTCAATTCGTCAGAGAACATGCTGGTGGCAAAAGAAGTCTTCGAGGAACGGAATCAATCAATGCCTGCTCTCGACATCATCCGAGTGACCGATCTTCAGGTCACTCTGCCCCTTCTAGGAGGTGCTCGATGGCCCTAAAGATGCTAGTGAACCTGCCCCACAACCATTTCTAATCACCCTCGACGTCTTCCACGACCTTCATTCCTGTGCTGCCACAGACAATCTCGACTATTCCATCAACTATTCAGCTCTGGCCAAAATTTTGAGGACCGCGCTCCAGTCTCACGGACCATTCTCTTCGCTCGATTCCATAATCCAACATGCTTTAACTGCCATCAAACAGCCGCATGTTCGGATCGTACTCACGCAAACACGTCCTCCACTTCATCTTGAAAGCATTCAACTCAGTGTAGAAGCCAAGAAAGAAACATCCGATTCTTGGCTTGTGGTTAAATCGAATATACTCTTTGATTGGACTTCAATGTGATCTTATTGTCGGTATCAACCCATGTGAACGCGAAGAAAAGCAGAAAGTCGCGTTCGACATCAACCTTACAATTCCCACTTCTACATCCTCTGACTCTCCGGAACTCGATCTTCGGTCATTGGTCAGAAGTCTTATGCGGTGTGTTGTTTTCCTACAGAATTATCCTGCTAATTGGCCTGACTAGTTAGTCTTTATCCTCAACCACCTATCTAACCTTGGAGGCCCTAGGCATCACACTTATCCAAGAATGTTCTCAAGTTCCTCTGGGACTCTGGATTCACTTCAAAAACTTCAGAAGTCACCTGTAAAGGCGGCAAAGCCATACGCCTTAGTCTTCGCTTCTTCATCCCAAATCGAAATTTCTCGCTCATTTGCAGATTTCGCAGATGTTTTCGCGATACCAGTAAATTCGCTCTAGATGCCGATCGTAAAAGAACTAATTGTGTTGAAAGGAATCCTTGAAATCTTCTCATTGTGTCTTCTTCCTCGAATTCGGCTGCCGCTGTTCTCGCTTTCGGCTCTAATACTGGTGACTGCGTTCGAAATGTCGAGACTGCCTTGCGTCTTCTCGAGAGTGACGCGCTTTTGCGTCAAGATGGTTCGTATATTCACGTCGTTGATACAAGCTTCCTCTATGAGACTACACCAATGTATGTCACGGATCAACCTCCGTTCCTCAATGGTGCTTGTATCGTATGTCTGTGTGATTTAATATACATCTATGATGGCCTTGATTCTCTTTCTCAGATTGAAACTAATATTCCTGCTATTCCTTTGGTCTCTTTCCTGAAACAAGTCGAGACCAAGGTTGGCCGTGTACCAACAATTCGAAACGGACCGAGGGCCATAGATCTCGACTTGATATTCTACAATGACGATACAATAGACACCCGGCCTCCACATAGTTCGATAGATGATTTAGAGGGACAGGTCGTTGTACCTCATCCCAGGCTTGCTGAACGCGAATTTGTTTTACGTCCCCTCCATGAGTGCGCACCGTTTGCTCGTTTCCTTTGAATGCTTGCTCTTACGAGATGATGTTTAACTAGTATGATCCCCGACTACGTTCACCCCGTTTTCGGAACTTCTATCCATCAGCTCCTTGAGAAGGTTAAACCAGATCCTCAGATGAAGCGAGTTCTACCAGTGGCCCACTCCTCTAACTACTTCTACACCTTCAACCGACCTCCCACCTACAACTTCCGAAATATGGACTCATTCTAATAGCCCCTGCGGAGAAAACTGGCCCCACACGACTTATGTCTAACTCTCAACGTAACCCCAGATTCGTTCTCGGATGGTGCAGACTACAATACACCGACCACAGCCATTAGCATTCTCAAGAGAGACACTCCAGTCTTCAAACACTGATATTCTCGATATAGGCGGTTACTCAACTCGTCCAGGTGCACAATACGTCTCTCCTGACGAAGAAATCTCTAGGGTAGTACCTATCATCCACGCTATTCGTAATGGCAGCGAATGGAATGATCCAAAGACGCCAATCAGCGTCGATACTTTTCGTCCTGAAGTAGCAAAAGCTGCTATCCTAGCGGGAGCGACGTGTATTAACGACGTCTATGCATTCTCTGGACCAGGACTATGCGAATCCATCTGCGACCATTATGGAGGATATGAAAGCACTTTGTCGACAATACTGCGTACCTGTTATTGTCATGCATGCACGTGGAGACGCAGGTCAGAACAAGGATTATTCTGACTATTCCTACGCGGGGAGTGGAGAGTTCGCCGTCGTTGAAGGTGTGCGGATGGAGCTTGGAGAGAAAGTCGAGCGAATGATTAAAGGTCAAGGAGGAATTCGGCGCTGGCTCGTCATTGTTGATCCTGGAATTGGATTTAGTAAAACTGTCGATGGGAATCTGGAGTTGCTACGGAGAACACGCGAGACTACAGCTGATGTACGTATTGGTAAAGGTAAGGTCTTCACTCGTTCCTGGTCAAACACGTGAACTCTGTAATAGATGAACTATTGCGCAATCCTCTCTGCGGTTATCCCATCTTAATTGGAACATCTCGAAAGTCCTTCCTGGGTGCAATTCTAGCTGAAGGCACGAATGGCAGGGAGACAGCTCCGAAAGAGAGAGCATGGGCGACTGCGGCGGCAGTAGCATGTGCCGTTCAGCAGGGTGCATTGCTTGTTCGAATACACGATACGAAGGAGATTTTTGACTTGGTAAAAGTCGCGAATAGACTGAGGTAAAGGTATTGCCGGAGCTACTATTTGATAAATGTTGCTCCGAAAAGAACTCCCCGATAAAAAAAGACATCCATGCTGCCGAGGTACGACAAGAATCATAATGTATTAGGTGTGCGTAGGTTGTGTCATGAATGTTAGTGGTACAATATCCACCTCAGATTCTGGCGGCATACCAGTATTTTGATGGTGAAGACTGTCTATATTGAAATCTGTACCACGTAATTGAGAGGCACATCGCCTGCTACGTAATAGCTAACAAACTCTTTCATGCCCTTCCAAGATTTGTCGATTGGAAGTTTATGGCGACGCGGTGAGGTACTTGAAGAACGGAGTGTGGTGGTCGGCCTTCTCATAGGTGTAAGTAACGGCAGGGAAGGTTCGGTAAGCACAGCGACGGACCATGATAACAGCTATTCACACTGTAAATGATTGGGTCTCCATGGTGCTCGAAACTTCCTTAAAATTTATATAAGCGTTACTGGTGAGTGACTACGATGCTTTAGACCATAACAAAACGTATGCTGCAGTCAAGCTATAAGACAAAAAGTTGTGAGAGCAGGAAATAGACAACTAAACCGCGAACACCTCATCCAGTGTAAGTGAACCAGCGCCGTTACGTAAGGGAAGAAAATATGTCTCAATAAAGAGCTGAAAGCCATTGTGCTAAGCTATTTATGACCTAGCAGTGATTTGTAAGTGGGAAGTCGAGGAACAAGATGTACCACGAATGTTCTCAACCCGCACCAACACACGAGCTCCATTCTGGCCCTGTTCGCATGTCTGAAGCGTCGATAACTACCATTCTTCGTGGACCAATAATATCAACCAAGCCTGGTATAGGGAGAATTTCATGAAGGTGCTGTGGTGTCCACACTAAACGGCAGGCGTGCTGATCTATCACCCAACCATCGTGGAGAAGAAAATAATATAAGGGTAAGGGATGAGAAATACGGGGAAATGAGAGAGTTTTCAAGACTCGGAAGGGTTTTTCAACAGGCTGGCGAGTCGCAGCATCCCAGATCCGAACAGTATTGTCCCTGGACCCACTGACGATCTGAGAGCCGTCAGGAGAGAATGCGACAGACAAAACCCAGTTGTCGTGACCTCGAAGGGGCTCTCCAACAGGCTGGCGAGTCGCAGCATCCCAGATCCGAACAGTATTGCTCAGAAGACCCACTGACGATCTGAGAGCCGTCAGGAGAGAATGCGACAGACAAAACCCAGTTGTCGTGACCTCGAAGGGGCTCTCCAACAAGCTGTCGAGTCGCAGCATCCCAGATCCGAACGGTATTGTCTTCGGACCCACTGACGATATGAGAGCCGTCAGGAGAGAATGCGACAGACCAACCAAGTTGTCGTGACCTCGAAGGGGTTCTCCAACAAGCTGTCGAGTCGCAGCATCCCAGATCCGAACAGTATTGTCAGAAGACCCACTGACGATATGAGAGCCGTCAGGAGAGAATGCGACAGACAAAACCGAGTTGTTGTGACCTCGAAGGGGCTCTCCAACAGGCTGGCGAGTCGCAGCATCCCAGATCCGAACGGTATTGTCTTCGGACCCACTGACGATCTGAGAGCCGTCAGGAGAGAATGCGACAGACCAAACCAAGTTGTCGTGACCTCGAAGGGGCTCTCCAACAGGCTGGCGAGTCGCAGCATCCCAGATCCGAACGGTATTGTCCCTGGACCCACTGACGATCTGAGAGCTGTCAGGAGAGAATGCGACAGACAAAACCGGGCCGTCGTGACTTCGAAGGGGCTCTCCAACAGGCTGGCGAGTCGCAGCATCCCAGATCCGAACAGTATTGTCAGAAGACCCACTGACGATATGAGAGCCGTCAGGAGAGAATGCGACAGACAAAACCGAGTTGTTGTGACCTCGAAGGGGACTCTCCAACAGGCTGGCGAGTCGCAGCATCCCAGATCCGAACGGTATTGTCTTCGGACCCACTGACGATCTGAGAGCCGTCAGGAGAGAATGCGACAGACCAAACCAAGTTGTCGTGACCTCGAAGGGGCTCTCCAACAGGCTGGCGAGTCGCAGCATCCCAGATCCGAACGGTATTGTCCCTGGACCCACTGACGATCTGAGAGCTGTCAGGAGAGAATGCGACAGACAAAACCGGGCCGTCGTGACTTCGAAGGGGCTCTCCAACAGGCTGGCGAGTCGCAGCATCCCAGATCCGAACAGTATTGTCAGAAGACCCACTGACGATATGAGAGCCGTCAGGAGAGAATGCGACAGACCAAATCCAGTTGTCGTGACCTCGAAGGGGTTCTCCAACAAGCTGGCGAGTCGCAGCATCCCAGATCCGAACGGTATTGTCTTCGGACCCACTGACGATCTGAGAGCCGTCAGGAGAGAATGCAACAGACAAAACCGAGTTGTCGTGACCTCGAAGGGGCTCTCCAACAAGCTGGCGAGTCGCAGCATCCCAGATCCGAACAGTATTGTCCCTGGACCCACTGACGATCTGAGAGCCGTCAGGAGAGAATGCGACAGACAAGACCCAGTTGTCGTGACCTCGAAGGGGCTCTCCAACAGGCTGGCGAGTCGCAGCATCCCAGATCCGAACAGTATTGTCAGAAGACCCACTGACGACCTGAGAGCCGTCAGGAGAGAATGCGACAGACCAAACCGAGTTGTCGTGACCTCGAAGGGGCTCTCCAACAAGCTGGCGAGTCGCAGCATCCCAGATCCGAACGGTATTGTCTTCGGACCCACTGACGATATGAGAGCCGTCAGGAGAGAATGCGATAGACCAAACCGGGCCGTCGTGACCTTTCATCACCGCTAACTGGACTGGCCACGCCTCATCCCCACTAGATACAACTCTTAGCACGTATGGCACTGTATCGAGGTATTTTGCTCGAATAATTGATGTTGACGGCGTCCATGGGACAGCTGATAGATAAATATGGGGGTATGACTGGGATATTGGCAGCGCAAACTGACGAAGGAAGGCCAGTGCATCTTGTGCGAAATCCCTCACTGCCTACAGTGGATAGTCACTTCTATTTGATCAAGCGAAGATCCGATAGGACTTACCTCGCCAAGTCCTGCGATCCTGAGGTTTGACAATGCTTCTATAGCCTCTCGCATGCATCCAAGGATGCTCACTGCTTCTAGCCAGTACAAAAACCGATGCTCGAGAAAGTCATCAATTTGCCGAGTCAAGGCAACTGCCTTATCTTTGCTTTCTTTCAGGAGGTGCGTCAGATGGGTACCCCAGAATTGCGAAGCATACCGAAGCTCCTCGGAAAGAGCCTCGCACAGATCGGGGACTTCGGAATTAAGCATGTACGAGGATGGCATCTGAGCCATGTTAAAATGCAATTGGTCATGCATTATCTTAACACACGATGCTGTTAACATGAGCTCTGCACTATTCATGCTCAGTCGGACAGGGCAATATTGAGATAAGACATAGTCCACAAATGACTTGTGAACAAATCGCAGACCACTGGCCGTATCCATCACTGGCCCAAGTCGTCGCGCTGTATCCTCGATGACGTCCACATCCAATTCGCATAAAGGGGAAAGGACAGGAGCGGGCAGCGGAACCCTCGCACAGATGACAGCAGATAAAAAGTTAATGACGGTCCCATCGTCGTTCACAAGAGGCTGGAGGAGAGTGAAATACAGCTGATGCAATGCATCCATCTGAGTTTTCCCTACGGTAGTTCCTCTTTCTCGGAGGTCATCTAGAATCTGTCGCACATGTTTGCGCATCTGTCTGACCAATTCAACGACAGTACTCGCCCAAATGAACAGCCCCGCGGAGGCAGCAACAAGTTCGTCCAGCTCAGACGATGTTACAAACGCTGAGGAGTTTCCACGCCTGTTCCGGATTTCTTCAAAGTTGTGTTCAAAGAACCTGCGAATATCGCTTCTTGTCTCGGTGGAGGTCGCATTCCCAACTTTCAGTCGTTGAACCATATGACTCGGAAGATTTAAATGTAGTGGTAGATCACCCTGACTGCGACTCGCAATGAAGAGCTTGTACTGGGGTGGTAGCTGAACCCATTTGGGAAGTAAAAGTTTGACGAGGCGCAACTGCTCTTCGTCTGATCGACCATATTCGTCCATCGCGTCGACAACAAGAACAATAGGTTCGCTGAAACCTGCGCTGGCCGCAACGAGTGGATCGCAGATGAGTTTTTCGAACACGACTGACGGAGCACTTTCGAGTGCGACCGCTCCAGAATTCACGGCCTGAAAAATGATGTCTCGAATAGAACTGTGATTATCCGCTAGCTGAAATGCGATGCTCCTAAAAAATGTAGATAAACTGTGCTGTGACGCGTCTTCGCGGCGAAAGAAACATGACGCTCCAAGACGATGAGCCACTGCTAGACGTTGCTTAAGGGTGATAGATATGGCCGTCTTCCCTGTGCCAGGGTAACCTTCCAGCCAGAAGATGTTGGGGGCATTGTCATCTTTGGCCCAATTTTCGATGGAGTCGAGGACGTCTTCTCGAGTTCCTAGAAGACAGCCATGGTCATGGACGGGCTGGAAGTTGTACGGAGGCCGGATTTTCTTGAGCACTCGTTTAATTTCTTCAAGTTGGATTAGAAGGCATAAATGCATTGCTAGAAATGACGGCCCTACCTCCTTCGTTGTGCAGATGTGATATCTTCTTTCGCAGCTCGTTTTTGCCGTCTTCTCCAGCAAAGTTATCTACGAGATCATCTAAGTCAAAGCATCCATGTGAAGCGACGCATACACACTAAGACGCAACATTTTCACCACTTGGTTACGACCCTTTATCGTCTCCACCATGTCGTCTACCATCGTATCAATGTCATCTTCTTGGAGGTATCCCATGACCAAACTCTTTATCCTGCCCTCCGCCTTCAGCTTCTCTCCCGTCAAACTCCGAGAGCTAGTTTTGCTCTCTGGATGCAACTCCTCTTTCACAGATAGCCGAAAGAAGCAGCCAAGGTACCGGAACTGCGACATGAGGTCTTGACCAACAAGGTGAGAGTCACTTTTTGGGCGAGTGCAGTCTACACCTAAGTTGACAAAACAGGCGAGATCTGACTTGGGAAACGCAGAAGCAAGCTCTTTCACAAGTAGACGAGACATGTTAGGGAAGGCACCCGATGCACCGATGAATCGCTCGCCTTCAATAGATACGACAGGAAAGTGCTCCATATCAGCTAAGGTAGCGTGGAGAGCCTGACGAACAGTGCAAGGTAGACGTGAACTAGCACGGACGTCGTACGTACGGAGAGCGCGGGGCAAAGGTGTGTTTGCTTTCGTCTCATTCAACACGATGATAAAACTGGGCCAAGTGAGACCAAATAGCTGAGCCAAGGACGTAATACATACCATTTCTTGAGATCTTTCGAGAAAAAATGGGAGTTCAGGTCAACTGAGACGCTCGAGCGTAATACCATTTCATCCAAAGCATCGTCAAAAGCCTTGGCATATTGTTGATGATCCATTTGGGTCCAGCTTTCGGCGATGAATACTCTCTGCACCAATATATTGTGAAACTGGATAACTTGACCAATGGTCATATTGAGTCGAGAGAAGAGTATTGCGTACAGGCTGAACCAGGTCAACAGGGGAAAGAAGAGAATGAAATAAAGGTGCTCACCCTCCCATGCCACTTCCACCGATGATGTCAAACATATCACTAACGCGTACGTCGTTTCCTTCGATTTTATCTTCGTCGTCCTCGTTGTACGCCCATCGGTGCGCGATCTGCTGAAGGAAGAACAATTCCGATAGCGCGGCGGCAGCAAACGGAGGTCCATCTACATAAGACGCGTTAAGCAATGTTGGGAAGTGTATAATGTGTCCAAGTACCAAGACTAAGGACTCTGAGTCCATTGCCCGGTTCAGTCATAGCCATGCTTGCAACGCGTGCCGCAGTGGTCGCCGGAGGCAAGCCTAAGACACAGCACTCCTCGCTTTGGAATGAAACGGCACATTAAGCGCAAATTAACGGCAGCAGTCCGTCATCAAACTGGAAAGGGAACGGCATGGTACCAATAAAAAGATGAGTGGGTTATGTCCACTGGACGCGAAATATGCCCCTCTCCCCGGTTTGGAGTACGAATTCTGAGGACAAAGAGGGGTCAAGGTGTCGGAGGATGATTCGAAGATAGCACCCGAAATTATCTGCAGAAGGTGATATGCGTGACACCATTCTGTAACACGTCTGTTGACCAAGTGTTACAGTAAACGATACTTGGGTAAAGAATGTGATTAGAATTTGTTATGTATGGGTCATGGATAGTAGTATCTATCTTCTCTTTCAAGTTGGAGAAAGGGATTGGTTAGCCATGATTTGAGAAAACATTTGGAGAGCAGCGGCGCCACGCTCGACGCCTGGCCATTCATAAGCAGGTGCCTGGTGACCCCCACCGAAGAGGCGGACATAAGACAGCGTTCCAGCATTTTTGAATAAGCCAGCATTAGCGCCTTTAACAGAGAAATTTGCAAATTCTTGTTGGGCCCATTCATCAGTGAACTTCATTTGCAGAGCGTCAACCTGTAGCGAAGGAAGAAATTAGCCATGGTCATGGACTGGGAGTAGAAATGTAGACCATTTTCTCAACGCCCATATAGTTCACAATCTATATGAGCAATATGAGTTGAGCAATCGCCAAAGAGCAGGGATGGGGTCAACGTACATAATCTGCATCTCCTGCATATATTGCCACACGCACTCCAGCATCAATAACAGTCTCCAAATGGGACGACTTATCCCGCATCCAGTCGCAAGTCTTGTTGAAGTTATAGAATACTGTGAGATTCAAGCCTCCCCATACAATACCATCCTGGGGATGGATTTTCCCGACAAGATCTGGGTCCGGTCAGGCGAGGGGTAATGTCTGCCGGGAATTCAGGATCTCCCTTGCTCTGAAGGATGTAATATTGATCCCAGTCACCCGCAAGGGCATAGAGAATCTCCCCGTTGCATAACTCGCATGCCGCATTGCACGCTTTGTAGGAGTCTGCATCATTAGCGATACTGTTGCAAGACTTAATGAGGTCAAGGCATCCACCGGGGCGGTAGAAAGTGTCGTTCTTCTCCGCAAAGAAGGACGCATTGACGAGTGGGTGGTATCTGGAGGGGGGTTAATATTGCTCTCTATTAGAACTACGGTTTTCGTACGGGTTGCTCTCTGCATATGTGAGGAGCTCTGGGTATTGAACGGCCGGATTCTACGTATGGTGCTGGGGTTAACATTTGCAGATCTGAATGTTGCATACTGGCTTACCGTTAAACCGTCACCAATGCCAAGGTAATTCAGGATTGATCTTGGTTCCTGCTATATTACCATCGGTAATGGCTTTGTTTTGTTCCAAGAAGTACCTGTAACAGTTTATCTCAAAAGGTTTATGAGTATTTAGGAAAAAAATCGCACTTGGAAAAGACGGGGACCATAATGTCCTCCAAACGATGACGTCCAAATACCGAAATCACCCTTTCCGTATTTACTGAATTTCTCGTCCGACAGGAAGACTTGCATGAACTAGAATATTGTCAGACACACATAGAAAAGCTTATTAAAATCACGGAGACAGACATCCCAAGGCATCTTCAGCTGCTCCAATGGTATCGTTAATCTCTGCACCACCATACGAGAAGCCAACACCGATGGGTTGGTCAATAAAGATACTAATATACATCATATTAGTTTTCCCGGTTCTAGCGGTTGGAATTTCAATCAGCGTACATATTAGCAACTTCATTCCACGATGTCGGATTGAAATCGAAGTGCGAACTATCGTTCGCGATGCGGCAGGGACCAAGCTCAGTCATTATGGCGTATTCACTGGAGCTTCCAGGCTATTTGATATGAAGCTGTAAGCTAGGGAACTGCGAAATGTAGAGCGAAAGAAGCTAACTCCGCCATTAAACCAGGCAACGAGAGGGTGCGCTCTCAGGGTGATTGCGTGCCTCAAAGAACCAAAACCTGAATCGTTGCATAAATATTCTAAAGCTCAAAGAAAGAGTAATATTCACGAACCAAACATGTTTGTCTTCCGCAATGTCACCATAGCCTGTTGCTTGGTACACATTTTCAGTGTTCTGTATAAGCAGAATTAACCACTGTTCCCAACTAAGACAGGTGAGACTGTATCATACCACAAACACCAGAGTTCTCAGATGTCACGCGAAGCTGAGCAGTGTAAGGCTCTGCGGAAGCTGACGCGAAAGAAGTACGTCGAGCAGGCTAAAATGCCTGCAACTATAGAAGGCCACAGCATAAAGGACAGTTTCCTGGGTTAGATGTTCAAGATACCTAGGCAAAAAAAGAGGTCAAAGTGTTAGTGAGAAGGGCATGAACGCCGCTGAATTTATATGAGTTTCAGGATCTCTAAGAAGAAGCTGTTGTTAAAAGGGTAACAGGCCGAGTGTATGATCCTTCGGCATGTTTGCTCCTCTTGGTCGAGTCATGTAATGAGAACGGCCCAAATATATGAGCAAGCGCAACGAAATAGGATCTCAAAGACGGTATTAACGAGGAACGAAAAGTCACGCAATATAAAGACTCACATTTCCATAATACCTACGAAAGGAACACAAAGCCAGGCGTTTGGGTAGGCGGTGGAGAAATTACCAGGTACAGTCATTGCCACTGACGGTGAACCGATGGAGTCGGGCGCCTATTTCTTACAAACTCTCATCAAAACTCCCATGCTCTTCTCCGCAGCTCGTGACAGTTCCTAGCCCAACATATTGGACTTGCTTCTTTTCCAGCCAGTTGATTTTCCTTATTCAATCATTTTGCCAATGTAAGCCCGTACTGGGATGCAGAGATCAAATCACTTGACTGTTTGAGCATACTTCAAGAATGAACGTTGCCTGTCGTTACATCTTTCTTGTTCTTGCCGTTTTCCTTTGTCTGTATTCGCTTTATTTTGTCTTGCATGACGTAGGTCATCATTGTTCCGTTGGAGATCACTTGAACAACGTGCGCAGGTTCATAATTTGACCCCATTCTTTGGTGATGGGAGTTCGCCGCCGCTCGATTCTGGTACTAGTTCCTCACCCTCGGATTTAACAATTGGGAATGTGACTGCGGACGGTGTAAATGCCGTTATCGTTATGCTAGCAAGAAATGAGGACGTGCAAGGAATTGCATCTTCTATGAAGCAACTTGGCAAGTTGCAACCAGTCAATCTTGAATGATTTCACTCAATTTATTTTTGAAAAAGAGTGGTCGTTTAACAATCGATACAGTGAGTAACCCTTCAGGTTCATTTATGCTCCAGGATTGCCAAGTTTAGCGCATTTCTTTCTTAAGATTATCCTTATGTTTTCTTAAACGACAAAGAATTTACAGAGGAGTTCAAGAGGTATATTTTCGGATTTTCTTCCTCTATTTTCTGGCTCTTACCAATCTTAAGTCGTATTTCAGTCCTCACAAGCGCTAAGGTCGAATTTGGGCTGATTTCTTCTAAAGACTGGTCAGAATTCCGTGCATGCCTGAATAACTTCAATCTTAACTAGTTTTATTAGGCTTCAGCCTCCCTGGATAGATGAAGAAAGGGCTGCTAAAGCTCGCAAAGAAATGAGCTCTGGCATGAAGATGGTACCTTACGGAGGCAGCCTCCCGTATCGCAACATGTGCCGTTTCAATTCGGGGTTCTTCTATCGTCATGAGCTCTTGAAGAAATATAAATATTATTGGCGTGTAGAGTAAGTCGTCGTCTATCTCAAAGCCACTTGTCTTTTTATTTCGATTGTTCTCTTTCCAGGCCTGGCGTCAAGTTCTTTTGTGATATTAATTGTTGGCTTCCTTTGCTCTGCCTACGCATTTTTATGAAGAAACTAACTGAACGTTCTAGATGATCCTTTTAAGGTAATGCGGGATGGCAAGAAAGTTTATGGCTTTACCATCTCTCTATTCGAGTACGGCACAACAATACCGACACTCTGGGATTCAGTGAAAGGTGCACCTGATGCTCGTATTAAGCAGTCAAACCTCTAAACCTCTAATATTTAGAATTTATCCGTTCCAATCCTCAACTTCTTGCTCAAGATAACGCCATGGACTTCTTGTCCGATAGTAAGCATTCCTTCCATCCTCTGAACCAAATCAGTGAACAGTCTTTTTCACTCATTAGATAAAGGAGAGACGTATAACCTGTGCCATTGCAAGTACATTCGTTTGGAAACGCATCGTTCATCAGGCTAACACTTGTCATTTCTAGTTTGGTCCAACTTTGAAATCGGCGACCTAGATTTCTGGCGAGGCGAGGCATACTCTAAGTTCTTCGATTTCCTAGATAAGAAAGGAGGGTTTTATTATGAACGCTGGGGAGATGGTGAGTTCTCTTTAACCAGATTGTCGTACAAGTAATTGACGCACGTGAAGCTCCTGTACATAGCATTGGAGGTTCGTTGTTTGCTCATGGTCGCAGTCGGGTTTTATCCTGACAAGTGCTTTCACTGTCAGCTGCCTTATTCGCGCAAAAGGATCAGATTCATTTCTTTGATGACATAGGCTACAGGTAAGCCAGGTCAAATTTGACAGACAAGATAGCAGCTAATTCATTATCAGACATGAGCCCTATCAAAGTTGTCCGTCAGCGAACAAGTTCATCCAAGGCAAGTGTTCATGTGATCAAAGCGACACCATTAGTGCGTCCTCTATGATCTTACACCTATTTCATTAAACCCCTTTAACAGACAAGGATGAATGGGGGTGTACTCAAAAGTTCCTGCACTTATTTAAACCATGATGTTCTCACGCTATCTTCGTGCGATTCTATGCGTGTTTCGATAGTACACAATTCATTTCATATCTACCCTCCTGCTTAGAACTTTGCTTTCGTCTGTGACCTTTCCAGGATCTCTTCGAGAAGAGCAGCTGGCGAAGATAATGTAGCCTTTTTCAACAGGACTTCCTCCTATAAAACTGTTGCCTGAGCTGTTGACCAACAGAAATCCAAAGAGCGTACCTCAGTGTGAACTTGGCCACCGATTTCAGGCTCAATCTCTTTGGCGATAGCATGCAGGTCTATTTCACCCGAACTGTTGTGGGTGCGCCCGATTAGGCTCACATATACGCCATTCCCGAAAATGGGATATGAGCCAACTTGAATGTCTAAAGGCTGAAGTCTCTTCTGTAACTCGGTCAAGTATGGAGCTGTTGACAGCGATATAAGAATTAGACACAGAGTGAATTAAAAAACACACCGATGCTGGATTCTGAACGTCTGAAAAAAAAGAATGATCAACTTCTGTAACGTCAGCTTGAACACATGAAGGAGACTGACTCTGTCCATATCTGAATCCGACGCGG
The DNA here is from genome assembly GCA_021399455.1 of Flagelloscypha sp. PMI_526. Taxonomy (NCBI): domain Eukaryota; kingdom Fungi; phylum Basidiomycota; class Agaricomycetes; order Agaricales; family Niaceae; genus Flagelloscypha; species Flagelloscypha sp. PMI_526. The sequence goes on from JAJTUO010000002.1 coordinate 991,284, forward strand.
CCTTTCTGCTTCTGGTGGTAAGTGAAGGAACGGACTTAGTCCAATGAGCATCTTCTCGAATAGGGCTGGAATTCCTGGGAAGATGTAAAGCTTATGAGATATACAAACGACGGGCTGTACAGGAGCAATGATTTAAGTTAGATGTTCAGTATGAGAGTCTACATAATAAACGTACCACCCAAATCTTCTCATGAACAAATATAACTTGTGCCTTCTCGGGAAAGAGGGCCATTCTGCGCATTGCGGTCTGAGAGAGAGAAAGATGGTCGGAATAGGTGCAATTACATTGAGCGTAGAGGTCAAATACCTGTTGGTCTGCAGTTTGGTTTTGATTCACGGATCGAAGCTTGTTCATTTCTTCCATCCTGAAGCGAATGAATTTTCCGTTCAAGCATGAAAAAATTCAGAGCAAAGGATATACCTTAGGAGCGTCTCGTCGTGATATTTGAGGTTCTGAAAGAAAGCTTTGGCAAGGGAGGAGTATGTGATATCCTTCATGGAGTTAAGGAAGAGTCGAGTAAACGATCTGGAATAAGTCTTACATCGTGTGTCGAGCCGATGCCGCCTGAAAGGGAAGGGTAAGACACGGGTGGACTGAGATGTGTAACAAAATGCTGACCAGATGTTACGACCATATCATAGTCTCTTACCATCCGCCTGGAAGCAAGAATTCTACCCGAACATTAAGAAGTCTGCCCAATTTTGAAACAACAACTCATCCATACATATCGTTTTCTCGATCCGGAACCACCTCAATGCCTTTCCTAAGAGAGTACACACTATGAATTTCGACCTAGAATCAAACTCAAATAAATACACACAATTCAATTCCCCTCTCGAAACAAAACTTGGCAAAACAGTGGGAGTTTCGGTCTAATGTCTTGCCGTTTAGGATCTCGTCGCTGACACAAAACCCAACTCAACATTCTTATAATTCGCCGCTGTTATAATAGGAGAAAGTTATTTTACCCGATAATGAGGCATCCTGCTGTTCGTATCGGAGAACCATTGCCCTGGTTTCATACTCGTCGAGGTCAAGGGGAACTCGAGGTGCGAGAGCGGGGAAGACGAGACTTGACGGCAGGCAAAGGTCACACGACTTCGCAACCAGGATAAGGAAGATATTCGCGAATGCCGAAAGCTTGAGCAGCGTGCAGCCGAAATCCGCATTCCCAGAGGGTGCATTATCCAATGATGTGACCTTCCCACATGAGCGGAAAAGACAAAGGAGTTCAACGGGATCAAAAATGTTCAATTGTCCATTGTATGCAATGTAATCAGCGTAAAATTCCATTCATTGGCTCGAAATTATATAGTGTGATAATGACTGGGACCCGTAAAGGAAAGATTGAAAGAGGTAGTTAGCTCTAAGGTCGTTGCTGAAGTAGTACATTGCGTAGGGATCATGCATGAGACAGGCAGGTCCTGTAGCCAACTAGGTCGGATGGGTAATAGTAGAGGCTAGCCTCAGCGAGAAAGTATCCAAGACAGAGAAGAAAGAAAAATGGAACTAGAGAAATAGGAAACCGGTGACAGCAGCAAAGATGACAGGTGACAAAGTTGCTAGACAAAGTCTGGCCAACGGCAGCGTTTCCGGAAGTAGCAGCTCCTGTAGCCTTGGCGGTGGAAGACGCAGATGAGGAGGCCTTGGAAGCGCTGGAAGATGGTCTTAGGACACAGCAGGAGTGGTCGAGCCAGCTGCGGGAGCGCTGCTAGAAGCAGCAGCAGCCGTACCGCCGATAGGAGGCGGTGGCTTGGCCAGCAATCTGGGCCTTGACGGCGTCACTGAACTCTCCAGTCATACCAGCCATGCTATATAAAATGATTAAGTTCAGGTCAAGATTAACAGACAAAATGCACATACGTGAACTTGGCGAGAAAGGCAAGAGCTGGGAATTGAGGAGAGGCAGCGTCTTTGAGGGCTAAAGACTCGACACGGACGAAGTACTCGTTGGCGTTAGGGCCAATCTTTGGGTCAGGGGTGAATTGAATAGAAGACGTAGTGGCGACGTTTACACTCTCGGAAATGGTCTGCAGAGAAGTCTGTTGAACGAGTAAGTATACTATAGAGGGAAAAAATGGTAGCTAGACCACAAACCTGTTGCTGAGAGTTGCCGGCATAGATGGAAACCTTGGCATTTCCAAAGTCAGCGAGCGAAGGGAGCTTTGCCGTCATCTTGCCACGAAATGGTAGCTTGCTGACCACCAGGTGAATGTGGTCGAGGCAACAGGGGATGTCAGCTATATTCCAGGAGGTGAGCGCCCGTAAAAAAAAGGAGACAAGATGAGAGAAAAAAACGTACGAAGACATTGGCAAGAGCGGCAGAGGGAAGGAGCGCAAGAACAGCGAGTGCGGAAACCATGGTTTTCGAGTGAGTTAAACGAGTGGACAGTGCCCTAAAGGGTTGAACGAAGAAGTGGTGTTGGTGATTTGCGGAAGACGCTTGTTGGAGAGAAAGAAATCCGTTGCCCACCCCGTTGCCTTTTCAATGTTTTCGGTTGCTATTAAGGGGCCAGATCACGTCGATCACACGAATGCCTTGTCCTCCGCAAATAACTCCTATGAAATTGCACCGACCATTGGCACACACAGCGTTGAAGGTAAGACAAAGGGTCTCGTTCAAGAACAGGGAAATTTGGTTTGACGGCTTGAACGTTGCCTGGCTCCTGCACATCATGTGATTCGCTCTGTCCCAAAATCCTGATCAGGATCCCCCCTTTTTTTGGGTCTGGTATGGAGTCAAATGCGGCTGAAAGTCTCTGGTATTCCCGATTGGGAAGCCAGTAATGTAACAAAAAAATCCATAGACCTAATTCTTCAATACTCAGATGTAGTTCAGAACCTCGTTCTCTGATGTCTCCTCTCAACTCCGTCTCGTTTGTACGGGCAACATTCACCAAGCCCTCATCAAATCCGCGAGCGGGTGGAGTTAGAGACAGTGCGGAAGCCAAGCAGACACCTTCTGAAAAATACGTATTGCTACTCTCTGCCTACAAATATTGATAGACAATACTGGCAAGATACCATTTTACTCAACCTCCCATATATCTATGCACTTTATAAGCATCTCTGGCAGGCACTGCATTGAACGCCCAAACAGCCTGAAGGGAAGATATTATGGACACAGCGACCAGGTATTAGGGGTATAGAGCCAAGATAATCTCTCGCCTGTTTGATAAAACCAAAAAGGCTGCGCACCATGAAGGTACCCAGAAGATAACCATCTATATCTTTGTGGTCATCGTGAAGGTTTTGCGGAATTCTCCATCGTGCGATGCACCTATGTCTCATGACAAGCACTGCGTTGGATCTCCTTGGGGAACGGACTGTCTGGATTATGCACATGAGACTCGTCCGTCCATGGGAACAAGAGGAAGTGTATCATAGAACCGTGGGAATCAATATAACTTCGAGGATTAACGTGTTGGATACCCTTGATAAGTTGGAAGGAGCTTTGGCTGGCGTCCGGCTACTGTAACCACCGAACTGTTCTTCCCGATGTGATTGAATGCAAACGAGAGCGAAACTGAGACATCAGCAGGTCGGCGTCATGGGCGAGAGAAAAGATCTCGAAGCTCAGCGTACCAAATACAGCGCCAAAGAAGGCGGGGAACAACGAGGCACTGAAAGATACTCAGCACTGCCGGAACATTTAGAGTGTCAGCTGAAGAAGAACGAAATATTTGGATGGTCTCGTGTTCGTCTTGCCTGCCCTGATCAATAGTCTTGATAAGAGTACAAGTTTTGTTTCTTATGCCACATATCAACGACAAGGCCTAATCGCAAGAGAATGGAGTATCACTGGCGTCAAAGATGGTCCATGAGGTACAAGAGACACGCGCCAATATACGCGCCAGAGGAAGGTTTCAATATTGGATTAGGTTCCAATTGGATGGCATAAGCAACTCTCGGGGAGAAATAAGAAGCAAAAAAGGTTGTATACTCGGTTTAAAAGGGATGTGTCAGCTCCGAGCTGGTATGGAATGGAATGGATCACTTGGTCATGAAGATGAACTGAGTTATGAAATGGCCATATTGAAGGACTAGCTCTAGCAAGGGCCAAGAACATTTTTCATTCGGGGCACTGAAAGAGGCATGGTGACGACCATGAAAGCGATGCCAGGCAAGTCAGAAAATTTCAAGCCTGGCTACAAACTGTGAATGGCAAGGGAGTGGCCAATCCGGAAGGCGATTCGGTGGGCTTAGAATATGCAACACAAGCAAATTCCAGAAGCGTTTCGAAGGGTGACTTGGGTGTAACACGATGGTAAAAGCAGCCCAAGTTGCATTACGGAAGCAATAAGCGGGTCTCTTTCACACTCCCATCACAGCAGACGTCGTTTTGTCTAGTAAGACCTATTCCTTCGTCCGACTAACAAACATGATCTTACAGCTTCAGTCATGTCTTATGGCCAAGCATTTCCCCTATCTCAATTTGCCCTCGAGAGGCGCGATGGTGTCAAGCCGGAACCTGTAGAAACGTTCGGGCCTGACCTTGCCGTGCGTCTTATCTGCCCGGATTGCAGAGACCCCTAACCCGAGGATTGCTGAGGAATTCGGGAAGTGGTGACCTTGTGTGTAGAGGTTGCGGTCTTGTGCTTGGAGATAGGATAGTCGATACACGCTCAGAATGGAGGGTGAGTCATGCTCTCCTAACAGCCCCCATACGCTTGCTCATCTTACTCACCAGACGTTTGCTAACGATGAAGGCGATGACCCCTCACGTGTTGGTGCTGCTATCGACCCTACAGATGGAGGGGAGCATTTAGAGACCATGATCTCATTTCGAGACGGAGGATCTGGAAATGCCAAGGAGCTGCAGCGAGCAGCCTCCCGTGGTCAGTCTTCCCGCTCTGAGCGCAATCTCCTGACTGCATTCCGCTGATATTGGGTCATGGTGCGACCAATTCTCCCTCCCCAACTCCGTTCGCGACATCGCGAAACAGCTGTACAAACGTCAGGATGAGGAGAAGATCCTTCGCACCAAACCATCTCGATGCAGTTATCGCAGCTTGCATCTTTATTGCTTGTCGTCAGGCGCACTGTCCCTCGTACGTTCCGAGAAGTTTGCAACTTAACGAACGTCTCGAAAAAGCTCCTCGGCCAGTGTTATAAAGCACTCGAGGGCGCTTTTAACCTATCTCCTGGTTCCACCGCTACCGTCCGCTCAGATGGTGCTCGTTCCACTGGCCCTGAGCAAGTCCTCGCTCGCTTCTGTAACCATCTTGCTCTTCCTGCCTTTGTCGAACGCATGTGTTTCGAGATCGTCGTCAGAGCTCGTGACCTTGGCATTGGAGAAAGTCGTTCGCCGACATCCATTGCGGGTGCTGTCATTCATTTTGTCTGCCTTGCCGTGCCTATCAACAAGAACTTGACTGAGATCAGTCAGGTAGCAGGCGTCGGAGAATCCACCATTCGTCTTGTGTATAGGTTGTTCCACGCAAATAGGAAGGACCTCGTTAAACAAGCATGGCTCGATTCTGGCAAGATGAAGGCCTTTTATTCACTTCCAGCCGATGGCAGTGATCGTGGTATCAGGAGAGAGCAACAAAATGAGGAGAAGATTAAGGCTCAGCAAAAGGCCACCAAAGCCGCTGCCGTTGAATCTAGTACATCTAGCGGCGTAAAGAGAGAGACTCGTTAAGTTATTCATCCATGTCGACTTTTTAGCACTATTACATACATCTTGGTTTCTCTGGGTTTCCTCATCATGCATGCATCCCTCTACCTTATCATTGACATATACATACATTCATTAAAGACCCATCATCCAGGGCTTGTACTTCCAATGCGAGATCATTGCGATACCTTCCACATCTTCTCGGCTAACTAATCCCAAGTGAGCTTCATCTGCATCCAACCTCATTGGTGCCACATCGACTTTGCTCCATACAATATCAGGCTCGAGGTCAGCTATCCGGCGCAAGGCTTGCATCTGAATACTGGAGGTCTTTCGAGAAATGAAGGTGCCTTGGAGAGCTCTGACCTCCTCGCTCGTCCTTGCGGGTAAAGGCGACGCATCTCCAAATGCAACCGCGGGATCCACACGACCTAACGAACGAATCCATTGCCCTATAGCTGCAAGGGATACACGTACTTCGTACGATCCCCCCTCCTTGTCGAGAGTAAGTAGTCCAGGATAAAGAGTCCATGCGATGGTGACTTACAGGTTATCATCCTACAAAGCGCTGCATTTATCCCGTATGCAAGGAGATGTCCCGCGGTATAATCAATAGCTTGAAATGGGAATGGCCGCGGTTCAACTTCCAACTTCAGAGGTGGTACCATCGCCAGCCTGCTCTGAATTCTTAGAACGAAGGAACGCGGCATACGCCTCGCCTTCATCTTGATTGAAACCTGTTGCCGTTTGGACCAAAGAATCAAACTGTAATGAACGTTTACTTCAAATTAACAACAACAACAAAAGAAAATTTACCCCTCTACGGTTTGCCCATGGTCCATACCATCCCCACGCCCGAAGGTTAGCACAAACAACGCTCTTTCCTTCTTTCAATCGTAAGATGTCTTGAACACCAAAGCCTTTCTCTTCCAGACCGCCAGGCCGATAAGCTTGAAGAAAGACTGTCGCACCCTTGGACGAGGTTAGCAAGTCTAGGATCGCTCATTTTCCAAAGTCAGGTCAAGTTGTGTAGCCCTTTTGTAGCGTGAGGTCTCGATATCAAGAAAAGGGAGGTCTGGAAGTTTTGGAGAGGTGACGAGGAGGACTTCGGCTCCGTATTCTGGCGGAGATATAAGCATATACCAAGCGTACTGCACACTTAAGTAAACGCACCTGCTAGAGTCCTTCCCGCTACAGGAGCGGCAATAATTCGACTCAGATCGAGAATTCGAACATCCGCAAGGGGATCGCTCGCTTTGCTAACGTTACTCAGTTGAGTAGCAGGAGGGTCATCTCGCAGTTTGATAATTTCTACTGGAGGAGTATCTTCTAAAGCCTGCGCTTGAGGATGCATTTGCCACTCTTCATAAGTTCTCTTCGAAAAGGCACACATATGGGATTGTGATGCCCGTTCTTCAAAGTCGTGAGCATCCACGAGCGGAGAGTGATTGTGCAACGGCCTGACGAGTGGTTTCTGGCCCAGGGTCAAGATTGAGAAGGTCACAAATGCCACGTCGATGACTGAACGTTCTCATTGACACTGAAAAAGAAAGATGGGAGGTATAATATAACGCACTGTGGAAAATTGGTGTGAATTCGAATGTGACCGCCTCCCGACGTGGAGTAAAGTCCTGCGATGGAGTCCCAGCTTTTATCTTCAGGAATTTGTCCGTTAACTGTGTAGTATGCCACCCCGTCTTACCACAAGTAAATTCATTAGCTTCCAAAGCCGAATTTAAAGGGTGTTTTACCAACGGAAAGCAATGCACGCGTTTCGCGGGTTAACAGTAACCTTCCGAACCGGGCTCATTCCTCGCAGGGATTCCAGATAAACAGCAGACAACGAAGAAAGACCAATTGAAGTCTAACCATATTGTTAGCTAAGGCAGCTGGCTGGTTTGAAGAGCTACTTGGGCGGCATGGCCAAGTTTGAAAGACGAGTTAACAGCCAAGTCAGCCTGAGCGATGCTGGATAATTGTAGGTTTGCCAAGACATGTTCTGGAAGTTTCATGAGCCTCCATAGTGATGTTGCAGCAGCGAGAGGTGACTCCATTGCCGATTTGATGAGGGTCAGAACTGGCTTCGCACTGTGGTCTCAAGCTGACGTGAGCAATGGGCATGAAATTCGGGTCTTTGCGGAATCTAAATGACTCAAGACAGCACATATACTTACAAAAACGTTGGGTGGTTATTCGTGGGGTGAAATAGGCATTGCATAAGAGTACAAGTGCAGAAACCTGGTAGAGGGATCAAAGCAACGTGGATCGAAGAATGACAAAATAAAATATGTAAGGTACTTCTGGGAAAGCTAAAAAAAGTAGAGAATGTAAGCGATGTGGTAAGAAGGACGTGCGATGCAGAGTGAGGGTGAAGTCGGTGATAAAAAAAGCGAAAACATTCCAGTCTGTCCGTGTCAATTGTAAGTGTGCATGCAGAATCCTTCCACTTCTGAGTGATATATTCGAGTGCGAGCGTGGAGGTAATCTAGGTAGAGCTACCAGGCACTGAAGGTCCTGCAGCGCCAGGAGGTGGCGCTGCGTTAGTTCCAGATCCCGATCCACCGGCCTCAGGTGTGAGCAGACTTTGGTGAGAGGCACTGGGTTTTATATTCGTATAGGCAGGCGGGAGTTCAATGGTTTCTGCGTCGGGTCCAGCATCCTCATGTTGAATAATGTTCACTGGTCTGAGTGCGCGCATAGGGGGTTTCTTGGGACCACTATGTGAAGTTGAGGTGGCGGCTGAGTATGGATCGGGCGTCCCGCTGCGCGAAGAAGACAGAGCGAAGCTGGTTCGATAATCCGTGTGACCATCGGTTGAGGATGCGACAGTGGGATCAGGGACCATGAAAGGTTCTGGTTCATAATACTGTGGTAACCGCGAAGGAGCGTTCGGATCCTCATCAGCATCATCAGATACGAGAAGGTCAACGGGGCGCTCCTTCTGAACCTTGGATTCTTTGCGTTTGCGTATGAAGAACCAGGCGATGAGAAACAGGGAAACAGCCCCGACGATACCACCGACGACTCCACCAACAATTGGACCCACCGGGCTGCTCTTGTTGTCGTTGTTGGCGGGACTAATAGAGAAGGTTAAAGGCTGACGTCAAAAGGGTAAGGAACACTTACATTGTGCTATTTCCTCCGGAACCAGAAGAACCGGTTGGAGTTGCAACAGCACCGGCAGGGGTGCCAGGTGTTGAACTCGGGCTTTGGTCATTTAAGCAGTTACCGCTATCGCTCGAGGTGCTCTGGGACACTGTATTTTGCACGCTACCGCCTGTGCCATTGCCCCGGGAATCCCCACCGACAATGTACAATGTATTACCAGCGCGGACATTGGGGGTCCAGTCAAACCCAGTACCTAGACTTGGCTTTTGGCTGAGGGAGCCCTGTGGGATGGCAAAAGACATGCCTCCCGGGATGACGCCAAGGAAATTCGGGTTCCTGGAGCACAGTCAGGCTAACAATGTGGACGATAAATACGAAGGGTCTCACCCTTGCACTGCGGCAGGGTCCCACCAGATTCTCGTTGGCGTGCATTGAACCACCTGATTTCGTGGTTCGATGTCAAAGGTGAATGCAGGGGCGACTTGGGTATTAGGATCGAAACAAGACGAATCATCGGAGGCTGCAATCTGGATAGCAGTAGTTGTTCCCCCAGAGCCGAAGCTGGTCGAGTCGCTGAGCTGGAATTGAACACATGAGCAAACGGAGTTCCGATGCCGTGAAAATGAGCAGGGAGGCACATACAACCGCGACAAACTGCGAGTTGGCGGGATATTTGAGAGACAGTTGAACTGTATTGGAGTTGCCGTCAAAGGCTTGCTCTGTAATTTTGCGGACTTCTTTCGATAAGGGACTGGCACCAAAAGGAATGACCAAGAGTCTATAGGGCGGGACGCCTGGGCTGGTGACATTTACGAGTACACTTTTACACTGTTTTGGCTGTTCAGCAAATTCCCAAGAGAGTGCCATTGTGGAAAGTGGTAGCAGGGCGAGGCTTGCGGCCAGTTGGAAGATGGGGCCCATGACGATAGTGGTGGCCAGGAAGCAAAGGAACACAATCAAACCCAAAAGCTCCCGACCCCGAAAGGCCTCGCTTCTCCGTTACCACAACTTGACGCAATCGCCACCTCCCCCTCCCATACAAACAGTTTGTTCGGAGATGTTCTTCATGCCTGCCTTCTACGCTCCGTCGCTGTCCATTTTCTCTACCGTTTTCCAAACTTGTGTCATTCCCCGCCTCTCAAGTTCCGAGACATTGATACCGACTAATAACTAAACTCGCATTTCGGGGTTCAGCTCGTTCAGCCTTATGCGGAACGTCTTGTACTAATTTCTACACTGTCTACTGGGGGCAGTGTCCATTTGCGAGAGGATTTGGGATTTTATGACGCAAACTCAGTCGCACGCGAAATATTTTGATCCTTGGTTAACGAGTCACGCGACTTTGAGGTCATTTTATTCGCCGCTACGGTGCCCATCGAAAGCCGCCTCCGCTGTCTATGTTGTCGCTCACCGGCCCGCCTATCTTCTGCGAATCTTCGGACAATGAGGTCACCTGTTTCTCTCGTTCCACATTCCTCAAAAGCAAATGATTTATGTCGTCGAACACGCTTGGTCTTTCCGTCAATAGCCATGAAGATCGCCGCAACTTCAATCGTTACAATTTTTGGACTCCCTTATGCAGTTCACGCGTTTGATTGGGCCAAGACAAAGGCCGTCTATGCCTTTGGGGATTCATATACGTTTGTGGGCGGCACGTATGGCCATGCTAACTACAGGTAGACTCCACGGGTCTCTTCTCTTGGATGTAAAATGCTTATGGAGAAAAGTTTTCTCAAAGACTATCTGGACGTGTCATTTACAAAGGAGCAATTGTTTACAAGCGAAATAATCCCTAAAAATGTATGGATCACTCTCTACGATCACTATCCCGTGTAATTAATATTGATTTCGTAGACGAGCTCTGAGGGCGCCAATTGGGTTCGAAAGATACTCTAGTTATCCTTATATTTGTCGACTAACAAGATCAAAGCCCGAATTCTTGACTGGTTGTGGGTCTGGAAAACCGTCTAAATGCAAGAAACAGCTTTGGAACTTTGCCTTCGCTGGTTCTGACATCGACGGAAACCTGTTTGTCTTCTTCGTTCCGCGCGAGTCTTGTCGTTAACGAGACTGTAGCCTACCCCTCCACCATGATTACACCATTCCTCTCATTGATCAAGTTCAGCAATACTTGGACTATGCCTACAAATACCTACCAAAAAAGGCTAGCGAGACCCTAGTGATGTGGTTCATTGGTATCAACGACACAAATGATTCAGCCAACAACAAGACAGTAAGAGTTTGCTCCTCTCTTTGTTGCCGCAAGACTAAGGTTGTCTAAACATATAGATCACTGACTTCGACGCCTTTTACCGTCTTGAGATGGATTCATATTTTAACAACGGGGTGCAAAAACTATATGAGGCCGGCCATACCAATCACTTGTTTTTGAATGTTCCTCCTGGTCGTCCAGTCGCTGGTGCAGACCAAAGCTACAAAATTCTTTTTAACAAGATTCTAGCAGAGTACATTCGGAACTTCTCCGATAGTCATCATGGTATTTAGTTTTCTTTGCATCTCCAAGGACATTGCTTTGACTTTTTTTGCAGACGCTAAAGCGATGTCTTTTGACACTTTCTCTTTCTACAACACTTTACTTGCAGATCCCACTAAGTATGGCTTTGTTGATTCAACGAGGTGAGTCTCTCTTGTCTCGCGGTCCATTGCATCGCTTAGTTTTTTTTTTAGTTATTGCACTTGTCCTGACCCTGGCTACTTCTGGTACAGTAAGTCAACAGCGCTCACACAAAATACAAGCGTTCACGCTTTATAGATACTGGACATCCCACAGAACTCGTCCACAAACTCATGGCGAAAGAGATTGACACCACTGTCCTTGTCCCAAACTCAAAGCATGGGTAGGTGATTTGTAAGGTTAAAAAAATACAGTACGAAATAATAAAGTTTCTAGATATCGAGATAATCTTGTGTTCCTGTCGTGTTCCAATCGCTCCCATATGGGTTCTCTGCCGCTGGAGGGCGCATCCCTGTCGCGTCTGCCTCCTTGTACTGCATTTCCTTCTCAAACTTAGCTTGGATGGTTGCAATCATACCAATAAGGTCTTTTGTTGCCTTCTCCAGAACATCTTGAGGTGTGATAGTGCCGTCTGTTTGGAGCTTGATGATAAAATAAGGTTGGAGGGGATGGGGAACCTTATAGCCCGCAAAGAGAACTTGAGGCATGCTGAGTAGTTGCCTAGTCGGAGCGTCATGTAAATATCCTTTAGAAACAAGGAGGAGTGCGGAAGAGATCGTACGCGCGTAGCATATTCCCTAATGTGTGATCTTGCTTCACGATTTTGAAGGTCGCAGCATTCGGAATCTTGGTATCCTCAGTAACCTCAATTCTGAGCAAGTAAGGACAATATGTAGAACTTGTGGGTTCAAAAAACTGACGGTAGTTCCCCCTCGTCGAGGAGAAATAACGAGGCGGGATTCGGCGCGTTCATATTCAAAGATGCGGAACGAACTAGGTAGAATGGAATGCTTTAATAAATGGGAGGGAATTACAGCAATATTCAGTTCGACGGACAAAAGCTGCAAAGAATATCTGTGGAGTTACAAAACGTCAGTGGACGAAACGAGCAGGGGAAGAAGGGAGGGTAGCAACAAGCAAAAGCCAATGACAACAACATAGTGCACGAAAAAAGAATAAAAAATCAAGTTAGAGACTTACTACAACGACCCGAACCGACAGAAAAAAAACAGGCGACGACAGAGATGTCCTACAGAAAAGGAATGAGTCCTGCTCAGACAGAGAGAATTAAAATCAGTAAATAAAAAAAAGATTTGATCATTTTGAATCACCGACAATAAATATCGTACCATCATATGAAACATAAATGGAATAAGGGAACTCACGCGGATAGAAGGTCGTGGTTTTGGAGAAAGCAACTCGTCTAGGCGCCGAAGCTTGAACAAGAATGAACATCCGATTGTCTGAGGTCTGCCAAAGGTTTATATAACATTAAAATGGAGTTTTTAAAAAAGAATTTTATTTCTTAGATTCGCCCAAAACGCGCTTTATAAGTGGGTAGCATTCCCCTGTATGGAGTTATGACACCTCAATATGCAGTCGAGCAATGTCCATCCCAACAACAGAACTGCAATGAAAATGAGCACACCTTATATTCCCCTCAATATGCGTTTGACCACTCCATGATTCTCTGCCTTCTCTGCGATCAAGTTGTCTCGTGACTGAGATCTTGGCTCTTGCGTCTTTGTCTAGCTTATTCACGGCAACTCAGCATCCCTGATGCTATGTCGAAGGATGTCTAGGCACCTTCCCTACCTGGTTGATCAGAGACGAACTCTAACGACCTCACCCGTTTGGCCATTGCTAGTGGAGCAAGCACAAAAACTAAGACGATAGTACGTATTTGCGGTCGAATACTGCTTTCCTTGGATCGATTGTACTTGTATATTTCTTGATAGAAACGCGCGGAATAAAAATTGGTAGGTGCATTGGTTGCCAGGGTTGACAAGGGGAGGATAGAAAGAAACTGTGGCGCTGTGAATATTCAGGATCACTTCGGTCCCATAACTGAAAGCTGTACGCATCAACGCTTGTCTCAGAAGAATGAGCAAGATGGTAATCCACTGACATCCGCAGCACGTTCACTGGGTGTATAGTCTGATCACCTGAAGCAATCGCTACATTGTGTCAAGGCATGAACCAAGGAGATAGAACGAGCTCCATGGGAGGTAAGAGGGAGACTGAAGCCCAAGCCCAAAAAAAGTCAGATATCTGGAAGACCGAAGAAAACAGAGTAAAGTTAATCATGGAAAACCATGTCGTTAGGTTGAAACAAAGGCGCATTGAGCAGGCATGACTCAAGAATGGAAGGGATCTAAAGCCATGTTTAACTTATTAGAACGAATGCAGACTTCCAACGGGTCTTCAAATCCTTGCTGTGCATCGGGTAACATGAGAGTTGAGAGAAAGATGTGATATGCTGCCGCGTCAGTTTGGGTCCGCAGCTGGCAGAATACACCTTTCCGTCTAACCCCCACCTTGTTTTCTCTCTTTACTCGATTATGGCGACAGGACCTGCTGGTCTTGGAAATGAGATTGTATAGAGCCGTTTCTAAATCTATGATTGCATTAAATTGACGCTGCTTGAAGGTGCAACTTGTAAACAAGCTTCAGGATGTCTTTGCTGCTGTTGGAACAAATTCCACTGCGATAGACTTACCACAAATTTGCGTACTTGGCAGCCAAAGTAGCGGGAAGAGTAGTGTGCTCGAGGTATGTCACTGGAGTATAGTTCACCAGAACACGGGGCTAAGGGTTGCCAGAACATTGTTGGACGAGATTTCCTTCCTCGTGGAACAGGTATAGTCACACGACGACCATTGGTGCGGCTAATCGTTTCATTCGGTTAACAAACTATTGACGAGATTCTAGGTCTTGCAATTGATCAATCGACCTGCTTCCACCGTGAACGGCTCTGGTATGCTAGCCATCTCTCATTGTGCCCCTCGTAGCCTCACGCATTCCAATTCAAGCAAAGATCGATGTATCTGCAGACAAGAATGCAAACGCAGATGAATGGGGCGAGTTCTTACACTTACCAGGCCAGAAGTTCTTCGATTTCAACAAGATTAGAGACGAAATCGTTCATGACACTGAGGCCAAAACAGGCAAAAATGCTGGCATTTCTCCCCACCCCATCAACCTCCGCGTCTACTCTCCGAATGTCCTCACCTTAACCCTTGTGGATCTTCCCGGTATCACCAAAGTTCCTGTTGGAGACCAGCCCAAAGACATTGAGAAGCAGATTCGCGACATGCTCATGCGATACATCACCAAGTCTTCTTGCATTATCCTCGCAGTTACCCCTGCAAATCAAGATCTCGCTAACTCTGAAGGCTTGAAGATGGCGCGAGAGGTCGATCCAGAAGGTGTTCGGACGATTGGTGTTCTCACTAAGATTGATCTTATGTGAGTTAGCGTCCTCTCAATTCGGCAGAGGTTATTCTAACATTTGCATATAGGGATCCAGGTACAGATGTCGTCGATATTCTCGCAGGTCGCATTATCCCTCTGCGGTTAGGGTACGTTCCCGTGGTCAATCGCGGACAAAAGGATATCGAGGGGAAGAGCGCCATCAGCGTTGCCCTGGATAAGGAACGCCAATTCTTCGAGAACCACCCTAAATACCAGAGCAAAGTCCAGTACTGTGGGACACCCTTCCTTGCGCGTAAACTCAACATGGTTTGTCTTGTTCATCCAAATTCTCGCTACTCGCTATAACCAAACATTCCAGATTTTAATGCACCATATTCGTGCCACCCTCCCTGATATCAAGAATCGCATTACCACGCAACTAGCGAAATATAACGCTGAACTCATTACTCTTGGCGGGGGTCAGTTTGCAGACACGGGCAACAATGTAGTTCTTTCTGTGATCACAGAATTTACTTCAGAGTTCCGGACGGTAATTGATGGTAACACCAATGACCTTTCGCTGAATGAGCTGAGCGGTGGTGCCCGCATCAGTTTCGTGTATCACGAACTGTACAACAATGGTATTCGTAATATCGATCCGTTTGACCAAGTTAAGGATGGAGATATTCGAACTATCCTGTACAATTCATCGGTAAGGATACACCATTTGTTTCGCATTTTGTTTACTTACCAACCAAGGGTTCAACTCCATCCATCTTCGTCAACACCACAACGTTCGAAGTCATTGTTAAGCAACAAATTAGACGCTTAGAGGAGCCGTCTTTGAAATGTTGCCAACTCATTTATGATGAGTTAATACGGATCCTCGGGCAGATTTTAGGCAAGATTGTGAGTCCACTATCTCACAAGTGAACGAATGTGCACAGCCTGACATGAGCCGTTCTAGCAAGCATTCCGGAGATACCCTGCTCTCAAAGACCGCTTCAATGCAAGTGTTGTCGCATTCCTTAAGAAGTCCATGAACCCAACAACGAAATTGGTTTCCGACCTTGTCGCAATGCAAGCATGCTACGTGAACTACTACGCACCCCGACTTCCTCAGCGGACACAAGGTCCATTAGCTGTCTTTTAAGAAGTTGTTGATTTTGCTGAAACCACTTTTAGGCCCTCCAGATTGTCACTGACCGGTATCACGCCAAGAACCCCCCAAAGAATGAACCGCCTTCGCGAGCACTTGCCAATAATAACAAGGACCTTGATGTTGAAAAAGATGCAGCTCCATCTTTCTTTGCATCCTTCTTTGCAGGGAATAAGGCGAAGAGCCCGAACAAAGGCAAGACTATGGACAGCCCTCCGCCTGTGATCAAACCTCAAGGCCCACTCAACGAAAGAGAAAGTATCGAGACAGAAGTGATCAGTAAGTTGTTTTCCATGATCGAGTAGTGAGACCGGAGGTCTGAGGGATATCTAGAGCTGCTGATCCAGTCTTACTTCAACATCGTCAAACGAGAGATGATAGACATGGTTCCAAAAGCGATTACACTCAGTCTCGTAGCATTTGCGAAGGAAAATCTACAGAAGGAGCTTTTGCAAGAACTGTATCGACCCGAGGTGTTGGATGACTTGTTGAAGGAGAGCGAGTTTGTAGTGAGTCGAAGGAAGGAGGTACAAGGGATGGTCAAAGCCCTGGAGAAGGCCGAAGAGTATGTCCTGTTACATCATAACGACCCTCGGAGAGGACTAACCTGACCTTAGGATTGTGTCTGGTGTTTAGACGGTCTTGGCAAATCCACTTGGGTCCGGTTGTTATACTTTCGATTCTACAAGTTTTTCAGTTGTCAATATGTATCTTATACCTCGACTTCCATATCATCATAATGGATGGAATTATTGCTTCGGTTTTAATTGAAAGGGGAGATGGGCGAAGCTTGAGAACTGAAATGGAGTGACTTGATCCCTTTTTATTCCCTCCGGTCATCTTGGGGCTGCATGCCGACTTGACGAGCCCTAACGCCGGATACTGTCTCTCTCTTTTATCCTTCATCTTCTTACCCCAAACTTGTGTAATGGCCGTCTTGACAGCTCTCCAAGCGAGAGTGACAATTGCACCGACAGAAGCGACAGGGACGAGGTCTGCCTCTGACATTGCAGCCTCTCTTTCATCGTCCCAGTCTGTAGCGGAATCGACGCCCACACCCCCTCCTCACCGAAAACCAGCAAGCGACAGCAATGTCAAGACTCAATATCGCAGAGCGTTATTACCTTCGTCGTCATCGGCCTGGTGGCATTGTTTGTTCTGGTCTTTGTAACGAGAATGTATGTACATTTTTTTTTCGCAATTATTGTAGCTGGTTCCAATCTCATTCCTGTCTCTCATACTATAGAATATATATCTGCAGAACAGAGAAAATCACACTGAAAGAATATTTCTCCACCTGCTGTGGAAGGAGGGACAAGAAGACCAGGCATCCAAAGGAGCGAAGTTCAAATGCCGTCCCTCCACCAATTCCCGTTCATCTGCCTGGAGCTATGGCCACGACTTCTGGAGATGGAGTTGACGCCTATGGACGGAGAGACGTCAAGGACCCGTTCAGTGACCTTCCGGGATACGACGGGCTGGACAAGGACGCACCGCCGTCATACCCGATGCGAGCATGACACCACCACCAGGACGTTCTTCATCGAGCGTGACAGGACCGGACGATCGGTGCAACCATAGGGTACCAAGCCAGTCCGCAGCCACATGCTCATGTTTTACGACCAACCATTGGCTCACAGCTGTGTACCTTCACTGTTATCTAATGCATCCCCTTCCGTTGTCGGTTTTTCTTTCTTCCTTCCAATGACCACTTCTTACGTATCTGCAAATTCTTGTATAGTGTACTAATGCAACGCCCACTGTTAGAGCTTTCTTGTTCAGGCTTGGCTCCATGACGACGCTCTGGGCACTTGGCTCTTTAGTGAATCCCTCGAAACAAGTGCATTGGGTTGCGATTGGACTGAAAGTGATTCTCTTGGCTATTTCTTGGAAATTTGGAGGCAGGAATCAAGCAATTGAATAACTGGAGTCGAAGTTACACGAAATATCGCCGTGCCAGACCATCGTCCCCTGCAGTCCAAACATGCTTCCCAAACACACTTTCCCCGTTCCCATGAACAACTTTAACATGCCGGATAGGGTCACAGTCCATGCCGACAAGCTCCGCGTCTACATCAACAACTGTAGGGTCTTGGCCACTTATTCTTGATACGTAGGGAAGGCCGTCGCTCGTTGTAATGGTACAAACGAGCTGAATCCACGAATTCCAGACTCTCGACAGGGCTCAGACTCCTTCGCCAGCTCACGAGAGGATTGGAAGGAGAACGGAGGTCGAATAGCGAGACTAGACCTTTAGAGGAGCCAGTTGCCAGCAAGGTTCCATCTTCGGAAGTGGCGATAGACGAAAGCGAGCCTGAAATAGTAGACGAAACTTGTGATTGGTCTGACATTGAAACACGAAGGTCATTGGCGGACCAGGTTCCGTTCTGGAGAGCACTATAAATGAGCTGAGGATTTAATTCGTCTTCGGTCGCGTGGACTGCGATGTCATTAATTTGGCTGCTCAGAAACAAGGTGCGAACACATTTGGCATTCGCTGACTTCCCAAAGCTTCAGTTTGGTATCAGACGATCCGCTAACAATGAGACGCCCTTTCCCAATCATGCCTAAAGATGTTACAGGACGGGTGTGACCAATTAATGTTCTTGCTGGTTCGACTTTAATAGTCCTCCCTATACCAAAAATATGAGTATCAATTACTAGAATAGTAGAATAGAAACTAGAATACCTGTCGGATGGTCGAAAACATCGAGTGGATTAGCCGGAAGGATGACAAGGCTAAAGTCTGACGAGGCTGAAAGCAAAACTTGAGAGGATGGGAAATAACGAAGCGCTGTCACAGTCGATTTGTGTGCCCTAGAGATAGCCTTGCGCTTCGAATGATCAAGGATTGGCCAAGGAGTGATGCGTTGTCTGAAGTCCAAACTAGTAGAGGCAGCCTCAGACTCAGATGGGAAAAGGTGAACGGTGCCATCCAAAAACCCAGTAGCAAATTGAGAAGAATCTTCAGCTACTGCAAGAGCAGTAATGCGCTTGGGGGCCTGAGTATCTTGGGTTGCATGAGAAGGGTCTGTGTACTCCTGGACGGGAGGAAGGACTCGAGTTCTCCCAATGACCATCTTGCTCGAACTAGAGCTAGCAACAAAGGATCCTGACTGCGAATGACCCACAATTAGAAAATGCTACGGGACATAAACCTGGTAGCCGCTTGCCTCGTCCAAGTCTAACCGAAGATCATCGGCACTTCCACCAACTAGAACACGGTTTCGGTCCACTTCAGTCAAGAGAAACTGTAGGGGCGAACAGTGTACTGCTCTCTGCATCAGGTTTATAGGCTGATATCCAGATCTTTTCCGAAGGGATGAGTCCAGACTGGACTTCTGATAAAACAGTTAGGAAACTCGGTTGGATTGTTATCGAGGGAAGCAGAGCCGGGGCAACTTCAGGTGATGTCATCGGTTACAAGGAATGAGAGAAGAGTAACTGTTGAATTTTCGAGAGGAACAACTGAGAGGTAAGGAGGCGCAGGTCAGGATGCAGTGACCGCCTAAACCAACAGATGCCCAATCGGCTGCCCATCTGCTTTCAATCTCAATTTCACCTTAGAGGACTCAACCACATGTTTGAAGTTGGTAAACTTTCTGCTTTCACCTTTCACTCAGGTGTTGTCCGTCGCCTTCATCGTGTAGACAACACTTCTTTGCAAAGCATTAACTCTTCGCTTTTCACGCTCTCCACTTGTGTCTAACACTTATCAGCAGACGTTTCCTGTAAATTTGCTCAAAGAATCTCCAGCTTATGCACATCTTGAATCCGGATGGGAAGAGGGAATCGGCGACAATGCTTATATTGACTCTCATGACTAACCACCACTCGCAAAACCCAACATTCAATCAGGTAGAGTTGCTCAGGCTCCGAATACGCTCTGAGCCAGAACGATCGGAGGGTTTAAGGAAGCAATACTTTAATTATTGGGTTTAGATCTCAAAGTGAATAAATCCGCTAAGAAGATGTTAGACCAACACTAATTGAACTGTAGTCGTTCGCAGCTTACGGTCCTGCACGTGAATGTCGAGAGAAGTAATCAAAATCGATATTCACTAAGCCATCCTCTGAGTAAGTCCGGTAAACTTAGAGATGTTGCTCACCTGCCAGAGCGAGAATGAGCTGTGGGACGGTTGATTAGTAAATAACGAAGAGAGAGAGAGAGAAAGAAAAAAATCTCACAGCTCGTTCTTCTAGATTTAAGTGGCGTGCTGGCATGAGCGCACTTGTGTGTGTTGACGGATCCAGTTCGACTTCTTCATGTAATTGCGAGTCGAACATAACCGTATATTTGCCTGGAGCTGTCGGTGCTTAATATCAGAAATATTTTAAAAAGACTGACCAGTGTCAGTAAACAGCTTGGAAGGGGTGAGTGAGCTTTCAAGTCATATTACGGCTGACGCACCTCTCGCGCAAAACCTCGAAAGCCTCGCGAGATGATCGCAAAAGGCGAATTCATATCATCTCGAGCTCTAAAGGTCCACGAAAGGAATGGCTCGTCAACTTTCGCGATTTGAATAAATCTATCATCCTCTTGATAGCCTTCACCAGACTCTGGCTCGCCCGCGACATGTAAAACCCGTCGGTGAGAGGCAGGATCTCTGGGGAGAATAAGTGAGAGATGAGAAAGTCTATCTATTCTTTAACGGACCTTAGATAGAGGTCATATTTCCTGCGAATTGGATGCCAAATTTGTTGGACCTCGCCAACAGTCTCGATCGCTGCATCTTCCGCAACTTCAAAGCGGTCGCTGGCAATGCGTTCAACATACATGCGAGAGTTAATCCATGAGAAAGGACGTCGAAGCTGCGACGATTGCTTCAGCATGTATATCATTTGCGCGAGACCAGCCAATTACCCAAAGCAATGGAGTTCCACCGGTGTCCATTATCATAGCTCTAAACGGACGGTGAGTTGCAAAAGCCTGACGTCGAATCCCAGCAAGAATGCCGCCATCCTCTTCCACAATATGACCAACCGCTTCACCATGCTCATTGCCTGCAAAGGTATTATGAATAAAAGGTTTCGATACAAATTGAAGAGAACGGACTAATAGAATAGCGATTGCACTGCTCAAAGCCAAGGAATACATTCAGCATTTCAACCTGTCTAAGACGCGTCGGTACTTGGAGCAACATCCAGTTGAAGGAGACAATTTATGGTTGCCGACAAAACCTTTCTACGTAGAGTGCTCGGTTGTTCATGAGAAGTTGGCGCAATGTTTCTGAGGTATTGACATCGGAATTTGCAGCTCTTTCGGAACTAGCATCCCATAACGAGGAATTCTCTGAAGTCAATGGTGTAGCTGGTTTTTCGGGTTGAAGTCGCGCTCTGTCGCGTATGCGGCCAGACCCTGGGGTCTTTTTGGGAAAACGAGAGAGTGCATAACCTCTAGTTGAACAAGGTCCTCCGAGATGAGAGGAACCATCGTGTAGGTGAAAAAGCCGCAACTAGACATGAAAGTCTATATCAAGCAAAGAAGCACTGATGCTTCTGTACTGTCAACTCGGAAATGGTCCCGCAACCCAACCTTCTCGCACAACCTCGTGTTCCCGAATATCTAGACCACCTTTCTTATTGACTTACCACTCGTTGTGCCATGGTATCCAAATCCGAGGCTAAACGGAGCAAGAACATCTGTTCTTGCTGCCAAAAGAACGTCGGGGCTGCCAACTTGAAGAAGTGCTCCAAGTGCAAGTTCGCGTCCCTCCCTAGGCTTCATCCTCGAATGAACTATTCACTTCTCTGTTTCTCAGCTTGGTCCGATACTGTAGCCGTGAATGCCAGAAGCAAGCTTGGAATCTAGGGCACAAGAAGTCTTGTGCTCGAGCCATGCCCAATTCTGCAGCTTCTCCGGATATGCAAGAAATGCTTGTGATGTTTGAAAAGTGGTTGAAGCTCTGGCGAATGAAAATATCAAGCATTTGTTTCAAAGCATATAACTTGAGCGCGCAATACCCCAAAGACCGATTAGCAACCCATGTGTTCGCGCGTTTCCCTTATCCTGATGTATTCGCAAGATTGCTGATTCTGTTCAATAGCTTTGTCCTAGCTTTGAAAGAGCGATCTGGAAAGTTTCCTGCCAAACTGTCGTTTGAAGTAATTTTTTTTGGTTTGCGCTTCGTACCTCAGGAAAGATCTTGACGCGTCTGTTACCAGATGGATTGGGGCGCAATTGTTCCACGCGAAGAGGTTCTTGAAATGTGGGATGACATCCCTTCTGGGTTACAAGATTGGTATGATGACAGACGAGGTGATAAGACTGCCCAGATTCTCATTCTTGTAAGAGTTCATCGACATGAATTTTATGGTTTTGATCTCACCCAGTTATCAGATTGGTGGCCATGTCCGCTCCATATGGTTCTCTGTGCGAGAACTTGAACCACTTTTTGCTCAGAGTTACTTCGGAATCCACATGGGTCTTCTCTACGAGGAAGCTTGGCCCAGGGCGCTTCGTAAAGCTATTGATATCGGTAATCGTACGCATCTTTACTCCTTTCTGCGTCTGTCCATGCTTAGAAACCTATAGCAGAGGCATATTCAGAAATCGTAGAAACTGAGATGTTTTTACTGGACCTGATGATGGCAGACGAACTCACTCTGGATTCTGACGATTCTGAGTCTGATGACGATTATTACGACTCCGACTCAGAATAAAGATTTAAAGCACATATTTTTCTTTTCAACCTAGTTTTGTATATGTAATAACCCTGTCATAGCTGCCCATTGCCTACAAATACAGAATCTAGTTTGATTTCATCTACGCAATACGAGGCTGCGCCGATATTAGACTATCAAATAGTGCGTGCCGTTCACCAAGCCCATAGGTTAATACCATCTTCCCAAGAATCGTCCCGTCCAACTTAAGCAGTGAAATTATATCGTCCAAAAGATGTGCTTGTCCGACTGCCATTCCTCCAGCTTCTGGTGCATTCGCATTCACAACATGCACGTGGAAGTGATCTAAGCGACTTTAGTATTGCCACACGACGGAAGTAACAGGCCACGAACAGTATGAGGGCTGATAATGAATGAACAGTCCTCAAAGAACCTTCCCCAAGGCCCCATCGTTCTGGACCACTCGATACGACTCTGTGCGAATGTTTTGGAGTAAACCGAGGTGCTGAGAAGTGAGGTCACGTAGACAACGGATAGACTCGTCTCGGACAATGGCAGTGAGATAGAGTGAAGTGAGAGTTGTCAAGTCCCATTTCATGTCGGGAAGCAGAACGAATTCAGATGAGTTGAACAGTATCTTATCAGCTTCCGATGCTCCAGAGAGGATGTTCATTACCCTAATTCGATTATTTTTCTATTTCCATCACGGACAATAAAAAGAAGAACTCATACCATTGTGTACGCGCTTTTGGGATTGACAAAATGTAGGGCTCAACGATTCCATGAAACAATTCTGGAGTTTCTCGTACAATGCTAACCCTTTGTGTTGTGTACTGCATCAAAGCGATACGCAGTTAAGTTTGACATCCGATCGTGCTTTGCGAGTTCTAACCGACCTTGCGAATGTGGACCTCTGTGGCAGGACAAATCACGTTGATTTTGACATCTCTTCGCTCCTTATCCTCATTGAGGTGACCAAAAAACCACGTGTACTACATATCACAAGGATTTAACCAAGAATGTACTCAAGGTGTGAACTTTTTCTACATACGATATCAGTGCTCTCCTCTAAGTCTACAGATTTGAGCCAATTCAAGACTAATGCCGCGTCTTTCTCCGTAGGAAATGCAGATTTTTCAAATTTGATGATAGCTTGAACACGTTCAGAAGAAGAATTCTTGGAAGGTAATGTTCCAAGAAGAACAACAGTCTTCGCAATTGGGTCGTGATTGAGAATTTGTATGAAATTGAAATGCTGAAGATCGGAAAGACTTTTCGGGGAGGATGGGTGAGACATTTAGAAAGTCAATGCAGGAGAAGGAGGCTAAGACGAAAACTGTAGATGGGAGTTGGGCCAGAATACAAGTCTTTAGCGCACGAAACAATTAGACTAGTCTTGGGCAAGTAGTTCTTAGCTATTTGACACCAGCTGATAGTACATAACGCCATAGATTAATTCTAGGAGCTTGATTATCTTGCGTGAGAGGAAAGGTCAGATAGAATCGCCTGCTCGTGATGAGCACGTTCAAACGGTTCTTCGATCGGTCATAGTTCGTACTATACAGCCAGTTCCTGCAATTTCCGTTAACTAATAAACATGATCAGTACCAAAAGATTTGTCAGAGGAGCAGAGTATCCACCTTCTCATGCCATCCAAGGAGGACGCTACCGCTTATGTCTCCCCATCCAGGCATACCCATGCCTGTTACAAGAAGTTAAAAAAGTATTTTAGGTTACAAGTAGCTTCATACCCTTATACAAATATTTCATCAGGGTGTCTTGCGAATCTGGGGAAAGCGCCTTGATCGTTGGTGCAATGTCGACCTGACTTTGTTGTGTTCAGAATGGTCAGTAAGGTGTTGAGGGTGGTAGCCTTGAAGAAATAGAGTGTAATTCAAAATGTATGAAAAGGATGGAAGCGAACGCACCTTGGCGTCTTCGACGTTAGGGTCCATATGGAGCATTGTCCAGGACAATCGTGAGCGCGCCAACAATGTCATTTTTGGCCAAGGCACTCCGAACTTCACCAGCCTTGCGCTTAGCATCTTCATGTACCTGAAAATACAGTTTATGGCTGTGGTCGATTTATGCCGAAACGAATGGTATCGTACAACCGTAGGATCGCGAGCATCGGCTTCGTAGAGTTCGTTCTCTTGGATTACATCCTCATCATATTGGTCGATATCTATGGCCAGATAAGGAATATATTATGGGATACAGACATGACATGAACCGCACCAATCTTTCTGAAGCTGATGTCAGCCATGGTGGCAAGAGGAGAAAGAGAGCGCTGGCTGGATCACATAAACTTGTTCTAAACCACCACCATCTATTTTGCTCGTGCCCTTTCTTGGCTTAACAGCGCACAGTCTTTCTCTTGTCGTTTGAAATTAACTACGCAGTCATTCTTGCTGGGGCCGCGGAGGATTGTGAATCGTGTCCTAGCTGCGCAGCGCTGCAGTTAATACCACCAGTGATGCCTAGAAGGCTTCAAAGCACACCATTAGTGAAGTCTAGTGCTTCCATCTTGGTGAGTTTATACAAACCAAATACTTTGATACCTTCTACTTGTAAGTACACATCGGGTCACTCTCGTTAGAAAAACGAGTCGGCTGATTGTGTTGCGCTGTACCTTGAGTTTTGGCATGATATTATCTATTTCGATGTTATAATGCAAGTCTTTCTTCGTTTGTTGTGTTACTGGGTGTGATTTGCCGTTTCAAAGGCTGTTAACCACCGATTCACGAAAGCGGTACACAAATGTTTATGAAGAATATGAGATAATCCTAGTTGAATGGGCGTCATGTTACCAATTTTAAGACTTGTAAATCATGTAAATCTACCAGCCACTCACACGAATAAATGCAAAAGCAGACCAAGTCCATTTCCACAGCGCTTGTCGAGTCGGGAGCAAACAGTCTCTCTCAAAACCTTCACGAAATCTCGGCAAGATGTCTGGTCAAACCCCCGTTTTTGTGATGAGTACGACAAAATCTTTTGTTTCTATACCATAACTCATTTTTTACTTTCCAGATACTGCGCCAGAACGACAGTCTGGTCGCAAAGCCCAAATCTCTAACATAACCGCAGCGAAGGTTTGTGAGCACGATGTCGAGTCACTATCCAGTCAATCTCAACATACAATAGACTGTTGCAGATGTAATCCGAACGTGTTTGGGTCCTAAGGCGATGTTAAAAATGATTCTTGACCCCATGGGTGGTATTTTGTACGTCTCTCAAAGATTTAGACCTCAGTGCACCGATCTCAACGTTCTACAGATTGACGAACGACGGGAACGCGATTCTTCGTGAAATAGATGTTGCGCACCCTGCTGCAAAAAATATGATTGAGTTGAGCAGAACTCAGGACGAAGAATGTGGAGACGGGACAACCTCAGTCATTATCCTTGGTGCGGGTCTCTTCTGGACCGTGAATCAGCGGAGCACTTACCCATATTTTAAGCTGGCGAAATTCTTGCTCAGTCCCTGTCACAACTTGAGCGCGACATCCACCCAGTTGTAATAATCTCCGCATACAACAAGGCGCTGAAAGAAGCTCTTGAAATTGTAAAGAAGATCTCCGTGCCCATCGATGTCAACAACGACGATGAAATGCTATCACTGATCAAAACCTCCATTGGAACAAAATTTGTTGTTCGGTGGACGAATCTCATGTGTCAGCTTGCCTTAGAGGCCGTTCGCACAGTCGCCCATGAGGAGAATGGTCTTAAAACCGTCGACATCAAGCGTTACGCTCGCGTCGAGAAGGTTCCAGGTGGTGAGATTGAAGACTCTCGTGTTTTACGTGGGGTTATGCTCAACAAAGACATCACTCATCCACAAATGCGAAGACGAATTTTGAAGCCACGGATTATCCTCCTTGACTGCCCTTTGGAGTATAAGAAGGGCGAGAGTCAAACAAATATGGAGTTCTCAAAGGAGGGTGATTGGCAAAAAATGCAGGAAATCGAGGAGCAACTCGTCAAGGAGATGGTGGAGAGAATCGCGGAGTTCAAACCTGATTTGGTCTTCACTGAGAAGGGCGTATCAGGTCAGAATATTTTCCTTGTAGTCTAACTGAGTCTCATGCTTGAACCAGATCTCGCGCAGCACGTCTTTTTGCAACACAACATTACTGCCATTCGTCGCGTGCGCAAATCTGACAATAACCGTATCGCCCTCGCTGTGGGTGCCACCATTGTCAACCGTGTAGAAGATCTACGAGAATCTGATGTTGGCACACAATGTGGTCTTTTCAACATCGAGAAAATTGGTGATGAATATTTTACCTTCTTGGACGAATGCACCTCTCCCAAAGCCTGCACAATCCTTCTCCGCGGGCCCTCAAAAGACATCCTCAACGAGATTGATCGGAATCTTGCTGACGCCATGTCCGTTGCAAGAAACGTGGTTTTCAATCCGACACTAGCCCCTGGTGGTGGGGCGACTGAAATGGCAATATCAGTCGGACTTCAAGCGAAGGCGAGAAGCATTGTTGGGATCGAGGGTTGGCCGTACCGTGCAGTTGCCGATGCTATGGAGGTCATACCAAGAACACTTGTACAAAATAGTGGAGGGAACGCTATCAGAGTACTCACAGAACTGAGGGTATGTTTATCCAAAGACAGAAACATCAGAGCTGACTTAAACACTCTGCAGGCTAAACATGCCAACGGTGAATCTTCTTGGGGAGTGAATGGAGACAAAGGGGTAATCGTAGACATGAAAGAGTATGGTTTGTACGAATCAGCGAGTGTCAAGGTTCGTCCCAAGTCTTGGATGAGAAGATTGAGATCTCATTCCTTTTCTTTAGATTCAGACGCTGAAGACCGCCATCGAAGCCGCTCGAATGCTTCTTCGTGTAGATGATGTAGTACAGGCTGTGCGTAAAGATCAAGCTGGCGGTGGTGGTGGGGGCCCTCCTCCCGAGGAGATGATGGAAGCTCAATAGACTATCTTTTTTCACTTTGTACTTATCAACGCACTCCCATGTGATGTACACGACTCGCTATTCCTAATGCTAGATTAGTAGTTGGTTTTTGCTACTGGTACGTGTTGTAGAGGTCCACAGACATGGAATAGAACATGATGAAAGGCAAGCCAGGTCGTCTACCTGCACGCCGCTGAATGCCAAACTAATCTGTGAACCTTCAACAAGGAAAAATCAATCTAATTCTTATTGTCAGTATTCAAATGGGTCAGACAAAAACGCAAGAGACGAGGGAAAATCTCGATTGTACGTCTTCGAACGTTTTCTTCACAATTCTACAAGGATTGGGGTTTCGAGGTCGGAAGCAATTCCGAATGTCTGTATCCTTACCTCCACGAGACCCGTCTGGGATGTTACCTCAACTTCATCCAACCCTAATGTCGAATCTTGAATACCCGCAAATAATTATATTTGCGTGTTGTTAACCCTGTGGTTTCACAGACAACAGCATTTCATTCTTGGACCCACGGTTCCCGCATCTATGCTTGAGTAGGCCATTTTTCCATTTTTATCTTCGCGTGGAATGAACAAAGTTGTCACATCGTGTCCCACGACATAATCTCCGGTGTAAACCAGGCCTCGCCGTCCCAGATTTGTGCTGGAAGGGAGGCTGTGCTCAGTCGGAGACAACGCCCATATGTTGATGGCGACTATCTCCTACGTCGTCCCCCGTCTGCGCCTTGACATTTGGTGCTGGCTCTGTTAAACCCGTAACTCCTATGGCATCAACAGCTCTCCCTCAAACGCCTGTGCTCAGTTGACGTTTGTTCCTGTTATTCTCCGAGGAGCCATGAACTCGACTTCGTTCCTTTATAACGAGCCTTTCGTCTCGGATTCTTGGTATCACAACCCATTCAAGACGACAGAAAATGAGCGACGACGGTAACCAGACTCGTTTTGGAGAAAGCCTCGGCGACTTCCTTTCGTTGTATCCCTCGCAATTTGTACCCAACTCTCAGGAAGACTTCCCACTCTTCTCTCATTTCGGTGTCTCGCAATACGGCCAACCTGCCACTGCGCCACCTTGGGTTCCCGTAGCGGGACAAAGCAACGACAATATGCACCACCCTCGTCGGATTTTTCGAAGACCTCACGACAATAATTTCGCAATTGGCTCATCATCATCCTTGCCAGATTTGACTGCTCTCCGCGACGGACCCACAAATCCTATCCAATCAGATCCTTCCGAACAGAACTATCCATCTCCGAGTACCGACTCTCATGAAGAGCCTTCAGAGTTCGAACCCCTCCCCCCACTACCAGTTGAGGCTAGCTCGGAAGAAAGAGCACAGTGGCTGCGAAAGAAAAATGCATTGAGTGCACGGAAGAACAGAAAGCTCAAGGCTATGAAGGCGCAGAGACTTGAAGAGCAAGTCGTTCGCCTCCAGCTCGAAAAGGAGAAATGGAAGACAAGAGCAGAGACTTTGAGACAGCTCTTGACCAGCAATGGTATTCCTTGCCCTCGTTGGAACGATTGAGCTGCTTTTTAGTAGAACGCGTTTCTTACTTGACTCAGATTTTCAAACGTTTCTCTTAGTAGTTTGTATTACCATAATTTGATATTTGCAAGTTATCATAGCTAGATTATTTCATTGTTTCTTTATATTTATGAAGCCCCATACCACTGAACACAGTGTACATGTAATCATTCTGTCTCCTGCTCCAGTAATATGTTTATCACTAGCTCTCTAGTCTCGGTTGAGACGTTTCTAAACGTCCAGCGACACAATAAGAACCATACCCTGGCCAAAACATTGTCACACTACTCGAAGTGCTATGCCGAAGGTACTGGACCCTGTGAACTAGGAGAACGAAATTCCGGGTGTATTAATGGAGGGATATAAAACTCTTGGCTCTCGGTCCAAGTAGAACAAAATTATTCAGAACTTGCACTGGAGTGTGTCTCTGAGGGGTAAGGAATGAACATAGACTTCATACCTAAGATCCAGAGAAAGCTTACCGTAGCTGAATGCTCATCGGGCATAAATTCCAGCACCAAACTCAATGAGTCTTAAATAGGTTTTACAACGACTGCATCTTGCTTCTCGAGAAGTAGGACGACAAGTCCAATAATGTATTCATCAAGATGAGCCAAACCCTCCTCCAGCACGTCTAATTGAGGCTCCTCTAAAAATCCACGAGGATTCCAGAGAGCATACATCTTGTCAGAAACCCAGTATCTGGCAAAATTGACTGTCGGAGTTCGTCCACGTTCTCCTGGGGGAGGAACTGAATGGCACAACAGACAAGGCTTTTGAGTACGTCGAATTGTCGGTAAATCAGGCGTCCATTTGTGTTGCTAGAGGGAAAGGATGAGATTTCGATAGAATATAATAAAGTATTTGCAACGAACGCTGCCGTATCTTAAGGAAGCACTTCATGAGATCCTAGAGAGGCGGAAAGAGGCGGAATTTGCGTACCGGAAAAGCAAGGCCCACCCTGGTGAGAGGTGTCCGTACGTGGTCAGTTTCGACCTAGGATAGCTAACCCCGGCAATAATGATCAAGTCTCGACCATTGATTCTAGGGGCTGTTTAGGACTAAGCCGGGGGCAGATGAATAAGACCCACTCGAAAGTCGCAAGGAGCTTGCTCTCTTCGCCAGGAGGTCCCTTTCTTTGAAAAAAATGTTCAACTGGGGACGAGAATCAATACTTCTTACAAGCACTCACCGAATTGTAACAAGAGTAACTTGTGAATTGGGGAGAGTTTCTTTCACGGTGTGATAGATCGCCTGTCCGCCAGACCTTGGCACAAGAATAGTGAGGATAGAATCTACAGCTTTGAAGATGTATGTTCCTGCTGTAACTCTCGTGGGGGCTCCATTTACGGGGATAATCGTCGTTCCTGCTACTTGCCCATAACTATAAATCCCAAGATCAATATCAAGCAACAGCAGGTGTAAATCTGATGTTGCCTTGGAGGTTCAGCCTCTCCAGAGTGAGACAATGTAGTTTCTGATCGTGAAGCATTCATGTTTGATGCAGATTGAGAGTAATCATTTGAATAGAGCGAGGAGGCCATGACGGTGTGACGCAACTTTTTACCACGAGATCATTCCGAGTCCCTGAGCGTTATGTCAGACTCGTCGTTGATTGGAGAGTATAAGGATTCCATCCAAATGGAGGCCGCGGATGAAGCGGAGAAGCTATTCACCGAGGAAGAACGGAGACCTAGCGCTTGCGACAAACGTTGTCCGAGCGACTATTGTCGAGCGCAGCGTCTAGCTTTGCCTCACTTTCGTTGTTGAGCATCTCCTGCAGTGCCAATCAATTGTACTTAGAGCGAAGAAAGAGAGTGCGGACCGAGCTGAGGCTCCGATTATTGTGGAGAGAAGGCCGCAATTGTGAAGAATACACAAAAGGGGTCGCTCAAATTAACCATACGACTTACCAAATCTGGACGTGTAAAGTACAAGGATGTTCTTGGGCGGTTTTACGAAGACGGGGTAAGTGCGCACACGCTGTTTCGACGAGGCAGATCTCTCTGGAGGGACTTTGGGCAAAATACCGGGTCAGGAAAAGTGGTTTGTAGTTAGGCACAGGATATGTGCACTTGCTTGGGAGACACCAAGGGTACACATCAATGCCATCGCGAAGGAAACAAAAACCCGGACACGTGGGAACGGAAGCAGACACCGCAATTGTCCTCGATCGCAGCCGTCAGACGGTATCCTTGTACTATCGCGTGGCCGTCCATATAAATGCTCCGTGCTTCTTGTCGGAGAACTGCATTCGCCTTTCCCCCATAATGTCCTCCAGCAGCCACTCTGTATGTAACATGGCTTCTGTATGTGGTCCTTAAACTCATAATTTCCCAGGACGACTCCAGCTCTCCTTCTGCTTCTAAGGCTGATCTTCTCGTGCGCTCTTTCGTTTTCCTCCCCCAAATGCTGTATAAACTGATATCTCTGTTTTCAGTCTCGAATTCACTCTCCCAGCGGCACTCACCGCGTCCATTATAAACCTAACTCGGATTGGGATTATACCTTGACTGTGTCAGGGCACAACAAGGCCGTCGATGTCGACCTTGTTCTTCCCCATTTCCGTGCCAAGAACCAACCTGCAGACCATCGTCTGAACATCTATTTGGCGAACTACCTCGGCCCCATCAAGGCCAAAATTGTGAGTCTATTCGTTTCTTGTGACCCGCGTCCTGTGCTGATGATGGTTACCCCCAAAAGTGCCGTAGTGTTTCCCGCACCAAGTTTTACTGCGAGATCCGAGGGGGACAATCAGACATTATTGTCTACATTCCCTCCGATTTCAAAGGCCAACTCCGCTACAAGGCTAAGCGGGCGCACTTTAGCCCCATCGTTGCTGAACAAATCCTCCCGCACTGCCGTAGCATCAACAAGGTCCTCCCCGATACTGCCGACGATGACCACATCGTCGTCTCGACCCACGGGAACGTGACCTTCCGGATGTGGGACATCCTCTCGGGTGCTGCTGAACCTACTGCACCTGAAGGCTTGAAGAAGCTATTTGGTTACCCTCGCCGCTCTCCATCTCCTAACTCCGACTCGGAATGGGACTTCCTTCTTGACGGTTAAGCTGCTCGTTTATATACCCTCCATTGCCAGCAGAGACTATCTTTCTCATCTCTTGGCATTGCCATAACGTTTTCGTTTCTCCTCTTTCCATACCATCCCCCCAGTTTTGCTTCTTGCATTCCCCGCTTTCACTATCAACATCCGCATAACATGTCTCCCACTGTATCGTCTAAGACCTCATTTCATCCTCTACTGTGTAGCAATAGCCTCTCTTCATCCTTTATGACAATGCTTATGTAGCGCCATGCCCCCAGCCATCACTGGCTTCATCCACTCCCTTTCTCGTTTTTACATTACTTACCCGCCTATACATACATATGCATAGTATAGAAGCACAGCTTGTTTTTCTCGAGACTCCAAGCGTTGCTCGCAAATGATAAGCTATTCCGTATGCCAACAACATAAAGTCCTTGCGTCCAAATTATACATTAAGAATCTTACAAATGACCTCAAGCCATCACAAATAGCTATCCACAAACCCACCCCATTTCTCAACGATGGGTCTTACAATGCTCTCCCATTCACGTCCAGCATGATGGCCTGCCTGCACCCTCGTAAATTCAAAAATCTCCTTGTGCATCTGACCACCTACAAAAATGAAGCGTTAGGTATATAAATCAATGACCAGAACCCCAAGCTCTTGCAACGTACAGTCAGGGCATTTCTTATCATTCGGATTTGTTGCCTTTTTCGTTGAAGTTCCTCCCGAGCCACCGTCGGGTGTTACGCTGGGCCACTTGGGATCCAAGTAAATCTCGCTGGAAATGAGATCCGCTAGCTCCAAGTGAATGAGTCGTTCAAGGCGATGGCACGCGCCTCCAGGTGGACCAGGATCTACACGACCTTTCATGAGAGAGTCCGGATCTTCTTTACTCGGATACCATCCACGAAGAACTTGCTCCTTGGATTTACATTGCTTGGCCCATTGGTCGATTCGTTTGTTCAAGTTGACAGCACGGCCTACTTTGAGTTTGATAGTTTTGGGAGAATTAGGATCTGTCAAAGACTAGTAAGTGAACGGAAATTGTTATAGAACTAAGTGGAAGTTCACCTCGAATTTCAAAGGTATAGATATAACCTGGTTTCTCCGATAACGACCTGGCTTTTTCCATTTCTACGCGTAGAGCGAGCTGTGTATCGGGTTGAAGATACCCAGGTATCCAATCTACGTTGAAGCAAATAGTAAGTCCATTTCCCTTACGTATGAATGAGAGAGAATGCTCACCCTCGAACTCGAGCCATTGACCGTTTTTCCTGGCATAAAACCCCGACTGGCCATTGAAAATTTCTTTCGAGTGCTGATGACAAAACCTTTCAATCTCGCCGGACTCGTCGTCATCGAGCTGGCTCGCGAGTGCAGGTCCGTTTTTGACCGTTCGTGTGCACCGTTCTCCGTCTTTTTTAATCCCAGCGCAGCGATTCTGGTCACCTGTTGTCTTAGATTGAGTGATATCTGAAGAAGCGCGCCTTCGTTTGGGTTTAGTTGGCGTTGGTTTCGAACTAGTTCCGACAGAGGGAGACGGGGTCTTGGCAGGAGTTGAAGGTGTGCTCGCAGCCGAGGGTTTGGGCGGTCGAGAAGGCTTTGCAGGAGAGGGCTGGGGTGAGGTTGCAGGAGAAAATGCAAAACCAGGGGAAGGAAGATCTGAGGTTGACGCGCTAGGTCTATGGTGCCCTCCACCATTGTAAGGATTTGCATGCGATCCAGCAAAGTTAGGGTTCAATGCATGCTGCATGGTCAAAGACACTGGGTTATTCGAACCTGATTGGATATTAGTGACAGGTACAGGCATCTGAGGAGGCCGAGGAAGAGGGCCAGGAGATGGATAATTGGTAGCAGGGGCTTGAGGGTGAAAGCCTCCAACAAAGGTATCGGAATTGGAAGGCTTGGGATTGGTGGCTAGAGTTAATCCATCAAAACTCGAAGCAAGAGCATGGGGATACGTTGGGTCAGAGTAAGTAGGGTGAATAGGTGGACGAGGGTTGGGATCCTGGACAGCATGTCGACGTTAGAATTAAAAGAAGTGTGAATTGCTCGAGCGCACCAATGTAACATCAAAGAGTCTGTCAAAGAAATCCTTCGCTTTCCCTTTGACATTAAGTCCTTTGTCCATAGCGTAGTACGGGGAAGGCGATCAAGTTGAACGATGATGAGCGTGTGGAGGCAAAGCCCGTCAACTATTTTGGTACACTACCGGCGGCTCTCCTGAGACCACCATCCTACAGTAAGTCCATTTCCACATTCCCTGTATCTTTCTCGTCCAAAGATGAAACGCACTGGGCTCTGAGAGATTCTTAGATGTCACGCACTACATTCATACGTGAGTGGCGGCCTAGAAAACCGTTAACTGAAAATTTTCTCCTCTTTTGATTTCTGTCTGTGGTTGCTGCAACTTATATTGTTCATCTTAGATCATTATGTCGTCTGAAGATCCAATAAAAGGAGAACTATGTATTCTTCTTGACGATATGACGCAGGCAATGAGCTCTATTCGTGATACTCTGAAAGCGTTAAGAGAAAAGTCGGTCTCTTCGTTAACCCAGTAAATCCAGTCAATCTCAAACAGTTTAGGCCATCCTCCGACGCAGCAGAGATGAAGGAAGGAATTTCTCTTTTGTCATTGAAACATCAGACATTGCTGTCTTATATCCAATCATTGCTCTTGCTTTCTGCTCGTCGAACGCTTGGTCATACCTTCACCGAACGATCGACACCGTCAGAATCATTTGGTTCATCAGAGCGAACTCCTCGTGGAGATGGCGCTGGTGATTTGATTGACTCTATGATCGAGGGCCGTCTTGTTCTAGAGAAAGTCAAGGTTCTCGAATCTCGAATGAAGTACCAAATCGACAAGCTCGTCAAAGTCGCACAAGAACCTGTCTCAAAACATGTTGACGCTGCAGATGGTAATTCATTGTTGTGTTGTTGTACATGATGCTCATTGTATAAACAGATCCTCTGGCATTCCGACCTAATCCTGAAAATTTTGCCGATGCGAGCGAAGAGGAAGGCAGCGATAACGAAGATGCTTCTGATTTACGGCATCACGACAAACACAAAGATGGTATATACAGGCCACCCCGGCTGGCTCCTGTTCCATACACCGTTACTTCAGGCAAATCCAAGAAGGAACGTAACCGTGCTCCGATTCCTTCAGCTCTTTCCTCCCTCCTTGAGTCTGATCCTTCGATGCCTCATGCAGAATCCTCATCGGGATTAGGTAACACGCCAGCTTTTGCTTCAGGTAGAGCTAGATACCTCGAGCGCCTGAAGGACTACGAGGAATCAAACTTCACGCGCCTTTTCATGAAGAAAAAAGACGCCAAACAACGTTTACGTGACGAAGAAGATCTTGCGTTAGGTGGTACTCTGTCGTCTGCCGGTCGAGGAGGCAAGAACCGACGCAAAGGTGGATTTGAGGACGAGTTTGGCGATGTTCTCAAAGCAGCTGAGCGGCCTGTCCGTAACTCTGGTTTTGGAGATGGCTACGAGGAACTACGACAGCGTGGGAAGAAGAGAAGTGTTCTTGAGCGAAGCAGATCGAGGATAGAAGACGGCGGAATGGCCAATGGTTTTGAAGATGGGTCGTTGGATGGCCAGCGGAGGAAACGAACAAGATTTGAGGAGCAGGCAAAGAAAACGAGAAAAAAACTAGGGCGTTCTCGCCGATAATTCTCTAATTGTTCCTTTCATTCCACTCCAATAACTTTTGGTTGAATTAGAGGGATAGACCCTTGATGAACCCACATAAGTCCTGCCTGTCTTTCCACCGACAGCCATCTCCCCTGAGTCAAGCAAGGTTTTGGCAGGGTGATTCATCCCTGTCAGCATTTTATCCTGGCTGGACTACGAACTCTTCTTGTCTCAAACCGCCACCTCTTCTCCCGTTCTGCGACCCAATATCCCCGTACCTTTATTACAATGCCTAAAGCACAGAACGCCTCAACGAAGGATGCGACATCCACCTCCAAACGGTAATCTCCAACTCATTTTACTCCATAGAATAGTCTCAAACCGTAAGTTAGACCCAAGAAGGCTACAAAAGACGCGTCTTCCGCGCTCCCTGACGATGCGGCTATTGATTTAGCTCTCGCCACTCTCGATACACTGGAGAAGGAGACGATGGATCCTTCTTGGTTTTCGGCGCTGGAAGCTGAATTTACAAAATCGTACTTTGTTAAGGTCTGTCTACTTTTATATAATCTCTTTACCACGGAAGACTGACTTCATAGTAGCTGAAGGAGTTCCTGAGGTCAGAGTACCGAGAAAATGTGATATTTCCGCCAAGTGCTTCATTTCCTCTCCATTTCCTTTGTGTTAAATGATCTAATTGATTCTTTTAGTCACAGAGGTATACTCTTGGACGCGTTATACGCCATTAGATAAGGTCAAAGTGGTCATTTTAGGCCAGGTATGCCAATAGTTCTCGTATTGTCATATTCTGAATCTAATATATGCTATCCATTAGGATCCTTATCACGACGTAGGTCAAGCACATGGTATGCTACCGCTACAATTGCTAGTCATACCTTTCAAAGTTGTATTGACCTAGTTCAAAGGCCTTTCGTTTTCAGTTCTACCTCCAACAAAAGTTCCGGGCTCTCTGAAAAACATTTACAAGCAGCTTGCTGCTGAAGATCCTACCTTTGTCGTTCCCAAAGGCGGGTTCGTTGTTTTTTTAATTTCTCTAATATCATTGTGTCTAACCTTCTCTTTCAGCGACCTCTCCCCACTTGCAAAAGAAGGCGTTCTCTGGCTGAACACCTGCCTCACCGTTCGTGCCCATCAAGCCAACTCACATTCCAAGAAAGGATGGGAAACTCTGACTGCTCAGGCTCTGAAGGCAGTTGTAAATCGATCAGACAGTCAAGGTGTCGTATTCATGCTGTGGGGTTTACCATCTCAGAAAGCCGCTGGAAGCATCGGAATCGACGAAACGAAGCATCTTGTTTTGAAGTGCTTTTTCATTTTGTGTGGTCTATATGTGATTTAAGAGGTTTTTTATTATTTTAGGTCTGCACATCCGTCTCCGCTTTCTGCTCATAAAGGGTTTCTCGGAAATGAGCACTTCAAAAAGGCGAATGTTTGGTTGAAAGAAAAGTATGGGGACGAGGGAATGATCAATTGGAAGGCAGTATGTGAGTGAAGCTGTACCGACCTAAATCTCATCCAGAGAAGGTCTCAAAGCTAGAAACCGGTCTCTTCTATAATGTGGACTTGCGCGTTATGTCATGCTACGCTTTACTATCTATCTCCAACTTGGCTATTTGCAATTCTTATGGACGTGGTGTTCGGATTGTTCAGCGAAAAGATCGCATAGTCCGAGTCTGATTCTTACCTCTCACCCTCATGACCACCTTCAACCAATTTCCTCCGAGCACCCTTAAGCTGCCAGCAGAACTCATACATATTATTGTTGCTCCTTTTCAAGGTGACATGCTTACACTGTTCCGCCTAACTTGGGCCTCCAAAGCCTTGCGGGCCATAGTCCAGCCGATCCTGTTGGAAACATTTTCATCACTTTACCTCTCTTCTCCTGGTAAATGGTTCCGCAAAGTGGATAAAGAATGCTGTCCTGAGGCGCTGCAAGAATTGTTCACCGATATCTGGCCTTCCCATGCACATGTCGTGGAAGAAGCGTCCTTTGACATAGACGAGTATCACCATTTTGGTGCTATCAAGACACTTCTAGGCCAGACCCTCCCCAAATTACAGGGGCTTTGCATGACCCATGGCGGTGATGATGGGTGGCATTATGTCTCCACTGACGAGTTTGGAACCATGGTTTATCCCAAACTCAAGTCTTTAGAGCTGAGGCAGATTTCAGGACTTCCTCTAACCCTGCTAACCGAGCTTCCTTCCTTGGAGCGGTTATATTTGAATTCGTGCAGTTTTCCAGAACCCTATTCCGACGACGAGGACGACCGGGGGAACTGCTCATGCCAGAGCGATCCCTGCTCGTGTGACAGACCTCCCCCTTTGGCGCCAGCAGTTCCCCATCCACTACAAGAACTCGTCATCGAAGATGCATATGATACGGATGACATTGGCCATCTTTTGTCCTCCGTCCGTTTGCATGGCTGCCAACTCAATTCATTTCGTCTGAGCAATTTATCTCGTCCTGAATTCATGGGCATAGACCTGGACTACGTTCCCTCTATCATTCCAATGCTTACACCAATCGAGCATACTATCCACACCCTTGATCTTGGACTAACCATCTTCAAATACTCTCGTCAGTAGTCACTTATCATTCGCTGTGTTTGTTTTTTTTCCTCATCAAAATATAGTTCACTTTCTAGCTAATGAAACTCCAAACGCCTTCTTTACGAAATTATCCCCTTTTCGTTTGGACAAGTTCACCTCCCTCCAGGTCTTCCAAAACAGCGTTGTTGTCAACGGTCGCAACCCTCGTATGAAAACCGCAACCCTCCTCTTCGACTGGCTTGCTATTCAAATCTCTTTACTTCCCAAGCACATCGCCTATTCGGTGTTGCTGGATGTTTTTGAAAAGGATTATTATTACAAGCCTCCACTCTGGGATTGGGACGGACAAAATCCACCTATTTCTACGAATTGGTCGTCTCTCGAGAGTGCTGTATTGCGACGAAAGGATGAGAACCTGAGTTTCCAATGGCATGTTCGCATTGGAAAGAAGAAGGAGGTTGTCATGGGTCATGTTGTTCAGTCTATTCGAGAAAGTTTTGGTACTTGCCTGAGCCATGGGCTTATGACCATGCATTTCGGCAAGCCACCTTACGAATAAACTCCAAAGTTTTTTCTCGCAGTAACCTTTTTTTTTCGAAAAGACGAGGGTGTATAAACACCTCTAAGATTGTGGAGATTCCCTTGGAATGACGATATAATCGGATCAATAGCCTGAGGGACCAGACATGTCCCAGACTCAAAAACCTTTCAAAATATTTTAAAGGATCAGGGAAGCTTGAGGGACTCCGCGGACAGGCAACGGAAAGAGAAATATTATGCTATGGCCGGCGAAAATTATAGAATGTGAAAACAACCACCACCAGAAACTGAGAACGGACCCTAAAACTCGACTTCCACCGGCTTCATCCCGTGCATTCTTTCCATCACCTCCCTTAGCTCCATCTCCGCAACAGCAGTAGCATCCTTCGCCATCTTAAGCCTCTTTTCCAATTCATTGCTCCCAAGTGCGACACCACCTTTGCCAAACGGAATATCATCGAACCTCTTCAAAGCGTCTCTCCCGTGTGGCAAGAATCCGCGTCGATCCCATCCATGGTCGTTGAAAGAGAGTACAGCACGAACAGCAGCAGTGTTAATGTCACGATGTAATTCCTCCAATTTGGACAGCTGAACCTCCATCCATCTGGCACGGCGTTCAAGAGCAAGTGTCAACGCAGCAACGTCGTCTTCGCGATTGACGGCGGCATGGACGTCGAAATCGTCATCATCATCTGCAGTTCCAGTCGTACTTGCAGCGGCTCCATTGGCACCGGCATCCAAACTCTCTTCACCCCTCATCATATCCTGCAAACTCCCATTAAACGACGAATTATCATCCCACGTCGTTCTTGGAAGCAAATGCAAAAGGTCCGAGATTGTATTCGTCAACGTCTCCAACAATTGTTGGAAGTTGGTGACAGCGCTGTCCATCGAGCCAGTTGGAATTGTGGTCGTTCCAGTGCTCCCGTTGGAACCTCCGACAGAGAGCGCAGACAAGGCGTGGACGAGCGGAGCGTATTCGACAGGCATGTCAGCCTCAGGGTTGATTTTCGTGAGATCAAAGAAGGGATGGCTTGAGAGGTCCATATATGGGTTCAAGGCACTAATTTCCTCAAAGAGATCGTGCAAAGAAACGGGGCCGTCGCGTTCTAAGGATTGAGCGCGCGAGTTGTTAGAGCTCGACTGGTTGGTTTCCGGTAGGGTGGGCGGGTCAGAAGTCGTCGCTGAGGCAATAGCAAAGGATTCGTCAGGTTGACTGCCTCCGCCACTGGCAGGAGCGGTTGAGTCCTCTCTATGAACCTTGATGGGTTTTGTCACTGGTCTTTTCTTCTTGGACTGCCTCGATAAAATAGGAGCAGATTGAGCCTCAGGTGGGTTATGAGTAGGGTCAGCAGCTGCTTTGGCTTCAGCGACAGCATTTTGTCTCGCCTTCTTGATGGCAGCTTGCCTCTCCCTCTCCTTAGCCTTTTCCGCCTCTTTTACCTCCCTCTCCTCTTGAAGCTGCTTATCTTTAGCAATCTTGGCAAGTCTCTCCTTCTCAATACGCTCCTTTTCGATGCGGTCTTTCTGTGCCTTCTCCTTTGCCGCTTGTTCCTTGGCTAATTTTACGGCCTTCTCGTGCTCCTTAGCCGCTTCTTTTTCAGCAGCGATTCGAGCTTTCTCAGCGGCACGTATAGCAGCCTTTTCCTCAGCGATGCGGGCTCGTTCAGCAGCCTTTTCGGCTGCAGCAGCTTTACGAGCCGCCTTACACTCCGCTTTTGCACTTGCTGCACTCGAAAGGGGGGCAGTCGCAGTCTCACCGACCGCTGGAGACGCAGACGCAAGACTCGGAGAACCGATCTCAGAAATTGACCCAGACGGAAGAGGGGGAGATGGCTCAGTGGTACTAGAAAGCGCGGGAAAATCGGACGCGGAAAGTGCAGGGCGATCGGGTTCTTCAGGAATCGAATTTGAGATGTTAGATGTAAGAGGATTTGCTTGAATGTCCATGAAACTTGAGGTGATGGTGTTCGCGTAGTGAAAAGAAAATGACGAAGATTCATGTATGCGGCCTAAGCGATGCCAAAAGCAAAGGGAAAGAAAACAAAGAAAAAAAAAGAGGGTCAGCGGCGAGCTAGGAGCAACCAACCAAGAAGGGTAGGGAAGCGGGAGGGAGCTCCTTCGCCAGCCGCGACAAACACACAAAATTTTGGATGAACAAAAACAGGTGTTTCTTTGTTTGTTTGGGAATGAAAGCTATCTCATCCCAGGGCAGGCAGATGGACGAGAGAAAAAAAGAGCACGGGGGCAAAAGCACGGTGTCGTCGGGCGCGGAAAGGGTTTAACGGTTCTTCAAGGCCGATGATACATTTTCCGCACTGAGAAGGCACGGTACTCGGTACTCCCTCCCTCCCTAGTACGAAACTTGTACTCACCATTATTAGATTCCATTCCAGCTAGGCCAGGCGGGTAAGCCGCTGATCCAGGTAGCCCAGGTGGGGGTCCATATGAAAGCTGAGGATCCACAGGGTGATGGTAGTTTGCCATGTGTGATGGTGGCGACTGGGTATAACTGGCTGTCATAATAGCAGGGTCGTTGAACGGATATCCAGCGGTAGGCGCTTGGTGCTGTTGGAGTTGCTGAAGCTGCTGGAGCTGCTTATACGCACTATGCTGCAGTTGTTGTGGATCTTGGGGACCCGTGTTAGTAACTCCAAAAACGATGGAAATGAAATGAAATATACCTGCCGGTAGCCGATTCATACCAGGAGCTTGACCTGAGTGAAGTAGTTCTCGTAGCTGAGCTTCTGAGAATTGCGTATGACTGGGGTTATCGAACGGCTGAAATCTGCTCGGCTGAGCAGAAGGATGAGTAGACGCGAGTGAGTGTGGCGCGTGAGGGGAGGATACGTTAGAGGGAATAGAAGTAGTTCCAGTGCCTGCGTAACCAAGGTACTCGGGTCGTACTGATTGCTGCTGCCGCCAATGATTGGGAGCACCGCCAGCACTGCTTCCAGTCAATTGGCTGGAGACCGAAGCTGTGGTGGCTTGTTCGCTACTGGCGTGTCCAAGCGGCGAAGGCGTATGATTGGGCGAATTCATGTTAGAACCACGACGGCCTCTCGCAAACCCGAAACGCGAGACCTTTCTATCATCTTCTACCTGACTAGATGAAGACGACGAGTGTGATGGTTCGCTGGGGTCCCCGAAGGGATTGAAGGCACCTGCATAGTTTGATCCTCCGGTGGATTGTCTCTCCAAAGACCTTGAAGGTGATGCACGAATGGCAGTTGGATCATATATTGAGCGTGAAGGAGAGTGAGTATATGGAACGCCAGGTGACGACATAAAGGGAGACGAATTGGAACCCTTGAGAGCAGGAAATGCATCAAAGAAGGTACCATTGAATGGCATGTCCCCTTCTCCTAGGGTTTGTGGATCCACATTAGGCAATGGCGGTAAATCGTCTTCTGAGACAGCAAGGTTAGGGTCAAGGCTAAATCCAAAACCACCTGCACTGTCGCCACTAAGGACATCGAGCGTATGATCCAGATCTGGAAACGGACT
The DNA here is from genome assembly GCA_021399455.1 of Flagelloscypha sp. PMI_526. Taxonomy (NCBI): domain Eukaryota; kingdom Fungi; phylum Basidiomycota; class Agaricomycetes; order Agaricales; family Niaceae; genus Flagelloscypha; species Flagelloscypha sp. PMI_526. The sequence continues at coordinate 1,033,478 of JAJTUO010000002.1, forward strand.
GGCCGGGAGTTGAAATGGAGTTTCAGTGTTTTGTCGACGCGATGTGAGATCATCCAGGAGCCCACGTGCCGCGTTGGACATCTGATAATTAGGTTGAAAGAGTGGGGTCTGCGGGGAAGCACTGTCAACACGGGGCGGCATCGCAAGCCCAGGAGGTGGTGTGAGACCTGGAGGAGGTGATAGACCAGGCGGCACTGGTGGTAAACCTGGTGGCGGCCCATCGACTGACGGCCCTGTATGCTCTGGGCCAACGGAAGCAGGTTCTGAATCTGCCACCGAAGGCGCAGGCGACTGAGGTGGGGGGATTGCACTTTTGGCCACAGAGGATGCAGCCTTCTTGTGTTTGGACTTTGTCGGTGTTTCAGCCGGTGTAGGAGGTCGCGCTGATTGTAAGGAAGGAGTGGGGGATCGCGACGTGGGTGCAGGCTTCGTTGTTGTCCTGGTTTTGGAAGGTCGTTCTGGGGTTTGGGATGACACTGTCCGACCGGTCTGTGTTCGACCATTTCGACGATTATTTACCCGAGATGATGAAGCCACTGCTGAGGATATTGGAGGGAAATTGGCGTTCTTGCTTGCCCATGCTGCAGAACGCGGCAAACCTGAAAGGAGATGATCAGTTGCAGGAAAGAAAGGTCCTGTGACACTGGAACATACCGTCGTTGTCATGGTTCGAACGATTGAGCCTGCCTTCATTCGCTTTCAGGGTGTGTTTGCTGCAGGCGCAAACAGTCAGATAGGAACACGACAGTGAGAGAACGCCCAACGCACATAGTGGTCAGATCCTCCTTAGTGAAGCAATCTTTTTCATCTCCCCATTCATGAAGATTCATGCAATTGTGATCCGTGCATGTCTGGCCACGCAAGAAGGTCATGCAGTACTTGGTGGTACCATAACTAGCGCTCATGAGATCCTTGCCGCCACCTGGGGACGGAGCGTTGTCCACGGCTTGAATGGCACGAGCTGCATCCTCCCGCCGTGAATAAGTGATGTAAAGACCGACAATTGGCGATCCGCCATCTTGTGACTTCCGCTTTGTCAGGAGGATCTTTGAGATTTTGCCGTACTTGCCAAAGTACTCTTGCGAGCGCAGTGTAGGGATGAGCTACAGAGAAGTTAATCGAAAAGGATATAAATCTAAGGAGTTTTTGAATACCTCTTCTTTCGCAAATCGAGGACCTATGCCCACAACATAGACAACGTTGCGTTGCACCACCCTGACGTTTGCCAGTTGGCGACGCCCCAGCGTCTCGAGCTCCTTTCGTTCTCGTTCCCGTTGCTTCTTCTGTTGTGTTAGCTTCTTGTGACTAACAGCAGTGGGTGAGTCTAGAGTGAAGAGAACAGGACAAAGAGAGTGCTTACTCTTCAGGCTTGACGGCCGTGAACTCGACCTCGTCAGTGTATTTGCGCCGACACGCTGGACAGAGGCCATTGAGATTCTCTTTGATGTGGTGCCAGCAGAAACGACAGATCTATGAGGAATAAGTAAGCAGATGAGCTCAGCGAACAGTTTTCAGGGCGGAATAGACCTGGTAGCCGCAAATGCAGGGCTTGAAATTCAGATCGGAAACATCCATTTCTTCGAGACAGAGCGGACATTCAGCCTCATCCTAAAGAAAATGAGTTCTATGATGGGAGTATTGGGCACAAAGAGTCGCACAGCTTCATCGTCACTCCAGTACGCGTCCTGAACGCCTGCCAGTACATGCGACTTGGACTGAGGCACCGTAAAGCCAATATGCACAACTGGGGCAGGAAGAGAAGGGTGACCCGTGAGTTTACTCGACGACATTCGAAATTGGTAGTGGAAGTTGGGAACAAGAGCAATGAACGCGCAAAGCAACGAGGCGCCTTTGTTCAAGCAAAGCTCTCACTAGCAAAAAAAGACTATGCCATAAAATATTCACAGAGTATGCCAAATACTGTATTTTGTAGGGTAAAGGCGGATAAAAGAACCCTTAAAGCTCATCCTTCTTTGCCTTCGAATCCAGCCCAACCAGCTCAACATCAAATACCAACGCCGAGTTTGGAGGGATTACTTGGCCAAAGCCACGAGAACCATATGCCTTGGCAGAACTGGGAGAAAAGAGTTAGAACAGAAAGGGCCCAATTTGGGAGACTTACGGGATCGTGAGAGTCCGCTTCTCGTTGAGGCACATTCCAAGGAGGCCTTCCTCCCATCCAGAAATGACCATACCAGCTCCCACTAGGAATTGTTCAAATAAAAATACTGCTTAGAGGGGGAAAGAATGAACGACATACGTGTCAAGGGCAGAGGTTGGCCACGGTCCAAGCTGGGAGAAAGTGAGTTAGCCACATGACACACCTCAACGAACAGTCTAATTGCTCACCTCGAGTCGAACTTGTTTCCATTAGAGTACAGTTTACCGGTCTGCATATAATGTAAGTTTGTATCCTACCCTGGCTAGAAAGAACGAGGCTGCAGCGTACATAGTGAACCTGGAGTTTATCACCATTGGCAGACTTGACGGTGCAATCCGCAGGAGTGTAGGTAGTATCAATGAGAAGGTCAGTGACTGCACTGTTGTCACGGTCTGCGTAGACAAAGGCAGCAGACAGAAGGCTAGTGGCCAAAGCAACAAACTGGAAGCGCATGGTGGAAGACAAAGGCAAGTGATTTCTTCAAGCCAAACGCGACGTGGCTTGACCTTTGACTTCCATGACTTCTTCGACTTTGGCTGTATTTCAAGCACAAACAACCGTCCTTGTTCCTTGATATTCATTTTATTCCATTTCTTGCGGAACGCTTCCTCAATGTTCTCCTACAAAACTTGTCACACACCCCGAAAAGTATACCGCCTTTCTGATCATCCACTACTGCGACATACCACTTGTTGAATGACACATATGCCCTGGGTCAAAACCGTCTCGACAAAATACTCCGAAATGATCACGGATGATTTGCTCCAACACAAGTACCACCCCCCGACGTATCAGCTCGAGAGATATTTTTCTCCAAAATGAAACCAGACAAAAGCTTCGACTCGATCCTACACAGGTCACGAGTAACCTCCCCTCGCGGTGATTTGAGCTCTCTCTCCCCAACTCTTCTCGAAGGCGGCCCGACTTCGGACTTGCGCTATAAGAAGGGCTTGTCCGTAACCTCGCCTTACAGTCATGCTGCTCCCCATTTCCTCCCTCCTAGCGTCATTCACGCTCCTCGTTCTTGCAGATGCGAGCCTTCAACAGAAAAAAGTCAAACATCTTGTGTTCCTAGGAGATTCCTACACCGACCAGTCTCGATCTCATAGTATCTCAAATGGAACTTGGCCGGGGAAAAATTATCAAGAAATATATCCACCCGTGAGCATCTCGTGCACCATTTTTGGAGATTCGGCTACAAACATTTCTAATAGGCCGACACCTCAGCCGATGGAGGAGTCCAATGGCCTTGGTACCTTGGCCTCTACGCGAACGCAACTATTCATAACTATGCAGTGGGTGGGGCAGTTTGTAACAACAGCAAGTACATGATATTGATTTTTATTCCTTTATATCCTTTCCAATGTAACCCGCGCTCCCAGCTCTGCTCTCTTCGATATCCCCGACGTAGTTCACGGCCAAGAAGATTGGTTCGTCGAAGACCATATTACTGGCAATGGTACAGCTCACCAAGTTCTCCGCCTCGACCCATCTGAATTTGTCGTCATTCTTTGGATTGGAACGAACGACCTCGGAATCAACAACTTCGCCACAGATGATCAACGAGATGGAGTCAGCCTCGCAGACGTCGCCAACTGCCAGATTGAATCTATTCGCCGAATGTATAGCTTTGGTGCGAGGAGGTTCATTGTCAACTCTCTCATCCCGTTAGAGTTAGCACCACTGTACAATGGTTCCAGCGCTCCTGTCATTTACTGGCCTTACGAACACGATGGAGAAGCGTGGCACAAGAGGATGCAGAATTTTGTGGCCACCGTGAATACCCTCGTTAAATTAGGTGTGAAGGATTTGAAGGAGGAGTGGAAAGGACAGGCAAGTGTGGAGTGGTTTGATACATATTCTCTCTTCAAGGAGATGTACGATCATCCAGAGAATTATTTCAATGGAACGCTTCCACCAACATCGCATAATTGGTGTCATAGGTGCGATGTTCCTACGGACTGGCATTATTGTGGAATGTATGTTTTTCAGTTTCTTTGTCCCTTTTATCTGTTTTCTCCTGAGGCGCTAATTGGGTTATTCTTATAGCGGAGACTGTGTGGGGGATGAGCGAGACTCTTTCATGTGGTGGGACGAACTTCATCCCGTCAGTTTTTCCTTTCTTTCACAAATGTTGTGAAACAGCACACTTATCCCTCGCATGTAGAGTGAACAAGCAGGGAGAGTCCTGGCAGATGAAATCTGGAAGAAAATCAACGGAAAGAGCCATTACTAAACCATTGTCAAAACCTGCAATGCATTCCATTGCCATTCTAAAGATGATTCACAATTCATTCGTTTTATTGCAACTGGCAACTCTCCTGGAGGACAAAAGAGGTGGTATGCCTTGGCCAACTCCTCACCAGCACATCAAATTCTCCACAGTAATGTCCTGAGGAATGCACTAGCGAAGTCAAAACCAACTCAAATTTTAGCCTCCCTCTGTGAATTCCCGCCGTCAAAGTGAGTTCCCGTTGCTAGATTCAAGAATGGTCACTATGAAGAAAAAGGTCAGTGTTTGTGGCTTATCCCTGGCCTAGAGCCATGCGTCCGAGAATCCACAGAAAAGGGGGGTCATTTTGCAATTCTCTTCGGGTTTGTGATCGACTGTGAGGGACCCCTGGGATGGTCTCATATATAATCCCACGTGCAACAGTCCTCTGATCTCGCCTCAATGTCTCTCAACGTCCTGTCTTCGGTCGCTAGTCCCTCTGTCGCTGGCCTTCCCCCCAGCGATGCGCTTCCGAGTCGAATTTCGTATCACTCCCAGCTGGCCATCTCTCCTAGCAATCAACTTGATTTCAGTATCAATGATTTTGAATCCTACCTTACCCAGGGTTCTTTGTTCGTCGACACCACTCACACTTTGATGGAACTCATAACGGGTTCGTTCTGTCATATTGCACTCTTCAGACCAAAGGGGTTCGGTAAAACCACTACTCTTGCTATGTTTAAGTATGCCCCTTTCTATACTCTTGAATATGAGGCTGATGATGTTTTTTTTTGTAGGTGGTTCTACGAAAGCCTTCCAGAGGCTCGCCACAAGCTTCGAATAAAAATGATTACGGAACGAGCCCCCGCAGTTCCACGTCACCCCGCCTGGCGAAATGCATGTGGGACTTTCCACGTTATTAAACTGGATTTTAGTGTGAGCTCTATTCCTTTCAATCTCGCTCCCCCATCTCTTCTCTAACATTCAGGTAATAGACAATGACGATCTCGAAAGGTTTAACTCAATTCCGCGAGGACCTAGCCTTTCAAATCAGGAGTGCTTTCGATGATCATTCATCGCTATTTGGCACTTCGAACCTCGATACATTCGACGCGGCATACGTCGATCATTATCGTGGCCCAGGCCCACTCAGCGACACATATATTATAAATTCTTTAGAAATCCTTGCGCAACTCCTTTACCGGTACGGAGGGGAAAAGAAGGTGTGCTCCATAGCAACATTCTTGCTTCAAGACTTATTGTTTGGTCTTTCAGTGTCTTGTGCTGATTGACGATATCGATGCCCCATTTATTAAGGCTCTTGAAACCCCCGACATCGTACAAGAGCTGAAAGATGTTCGTCGTTCGGACCCGTGTCGTTCTATTGCCAGCTTACATTTCCGTTCGCAGGCACAAACTCTCGTGGAGATGTTTCTCACGGCTTCAGTTAAAGTACTACTAACCTAGCTAGATTCCCTGATCAAACTGATGTGATCTTTTTCTTATCAGAGGAACACGAAGGTTGATTGCGCTATCATAGGTGGGGTCTTCCCTATTTCTTTCATGGACATTAGAGGCGGAGCGAACAGTTTTGTGGTACTTTATCCTATACATTTTCATGCCACATTTTCATCTTCTTTTCAGTGTCAATTTCTATATTCCGAGCAATCGCAATGGTCGACTGTCTGTGGTTTAACTCACAGCGATGTCACCAATCTAGTTAACAACCGTTCATCATATACTGAGACATCCTGCCCAGTGAGTGCTGTCCTTGCCATAATACGGTTTCTTTTCTTTCTCACTTGTATTGAAGGTCACTGTCAAAGACCTTGAGTATCGGTATAAGGGATATACCGTGTCTCCAGCGGAGCTCAGTGGCACAAATTGTCCCATCTACAATCCATATGCTGTGTTGAGAGCCCTCAGTGGATCTGGTCCTTATATAAATCATTTGACAGGCACAGGTATGTCTTTGTAATGGTCCAGTTTAACTTGACTTACGTTGTATTCCCAGGTGGTACCAGACTTATTACTTCGCTGTTGGCAGCACTGGATACTGACAGCCTCGACAAGTTTCTTGAACAGGTTTGGATTCTTCTTGGGAACAACGAAATAACGATCAAACAAGCTGAGGAGTGTATCAATATCGAAAAGTACGCGCAATCATAATCGCTCATTTCTTAGCTTATATTTTCTAAGTGTATATTTGGCTCAGAAGGATACCTTGCTCGAGTACATCTGGCAGCTCCTTCTACATGCAGGATATTTAACCGCTGCAGTACGTTTCTATATCGGTGTGAACCCTCAACTCAATTTTTTCAGGTGCCGGTTTTAGGTGGGAACACGACAAGACGCGTTAGAATTCCGAACTACGAGACTCGTCTAATCTGGGAAACTATGTTAAAGGACATCATTCAGCGCGACATCATTGGTCAAATTGAAAATATTGGGAGTCAATTTGCCCCCAAGATCGTCAATGCTATGCGGACTGGATCCTCATCTGATCTCAAGAGTTTCTTGGATATTGCTCTCTCAAAGAATACCTACCTCAGTCTCCCACAGACTTGGCGAACCGAAGCGATACATGGCACATACCTCCACGCGCTGTTATACTGGGGTTATGATCACCTTCGCGGTCATGACAATTCCGATGAATACCACTGGAAGTGGAGTATTGAAGTCTCTGCTAGTAATGGTCGCGCAGACCTCATCGGTTCCAACGTAATAACTCGAGAAGGCATTATCATTGTGCTCAATTTAGGGGGGAAAGCTCTCGAAGCGACAGTGCAAATTCTAAACCGAAACTACCTTGCCTACTTCAATCCTAGGACTTACACCAAGGTTCACTTATGGGGCATTTCATTCGAGGAGCAACAAGCCACCGTCCATTATGGTCATTATGCCTTACCCCAGGATGATTGGAGTTTTTGTGTTCCCGCCGATTTCCTTGGCTTAGCATCTCCGTTTACGTCCCCTATCGATAGCGATTAATAACCAGCCCTTCCATCGCCTTCACCACCCTTTTCTAGATATCAGCAACTGAACTTTCCACATGTTTGTTGGACAAGGATATGCCATGGAGGAAAATGCTGCAACTATTGGTTCTCTTCCATTTGGAGCTGAAGCCGTTTGTGCAAGACATTCTCGTTCACGAAAATCTGCTCTCACTCCTAATATTTCAAAGTTGACCTTTCCTGTACCATTCTTAAGATGTGGACTCAGTCACCGCAACTTCCGTCTTAAAAGATCTCTCATTGCTTTGAATCCTACCGAACGATCTATGCTCATGAGCCCTCTCCTGAACTTGCCACTGCGATCGCCTGCTTGCCCCTTGACAGATGTTTGGCTTTGGTTCTCTCAATGTGCGCTGTATATCCTACTTTTGTTTGATTCTGGGAGCTCCTTCTGAAGTCGTGGCGAGTTGTGCCTTCCCCTCGTTCTCATGGGTGTACAGATGTACTCGAAGTGGTCCAAGTGGCTCTCAACTCAGAGTGGTTTCAATGTGTTGATGCTGCAGTCAGTGCATTTAACGAATTCTAGAATGAGGACTTCCGTACATTGACTTACATAACAAGCATGTTTTCCAGCTGTCACACAAATGAGCTAAACCCTTTGTTGGTACTGTAAGGATGAGTAAAGCGTACAAGAATACCAAACCTTGAGATCAGCAAATGATTACGGACATGCTTATTGCTGAATAACCCCCAATTTGTTAGGCTGGAAGCACCAAAGTGAAAACAAGCGCCAATGGTGCAGCCGACTCTCAACGATCGTGCTCGGTGAAATTGAGCTCTTTCCTTCCATCATCTAACTACCTGAATATTTTCTCGTATTCTCGGCCCAATACTTTTGACTCGCCCCAGTCACTGTCCGACGGGCTCGTCAACCATCAGGTCATCTCAAACTCGGACTTCATCCCCTTCCCGCACGCGAATCTGGTTCATCATCATCAACGCATATGCTCTCATTGCTATTTGGAGTTAGGTAGATAGCGCGACTTTTGTTAGTATCAATTGAGAAGCATACAAGCTGTCTATAAGCGAGCGCATTGGGGGGTCAAGTTCCCATTTTGGATTGGTAAAGAATCTGTCCATCTTCAAAGTTGGCGGAAATCATCTCATGCTCTGTCCCAACCCCATCATCTTCCATCCCATTTACCATTCTCCGGCTCTCATCCAAAGGATTCTCAGCTAATATCGACATTCACGACTGAACATGAATGAGTAGCTCTCAACGCGGTTCCAATTACATCTCTCGGGATACCGAACCAACAGTTTCCAAATGGCAGTTTATCTGGTATCATTACATCGGTCCCCCCCTGTTACATTTGAAAGCATCAAGCTCTCGGACCCGCCCACTTATAGAAGAACCCTGCTTGGTGTTCCATCCAACGTTTCTTCCCTCTCTCTCCGCTCACCATGGCTTCCATGGTATGTTCCCTCAATCCCATCTATTGAAGCACATAAACCGACGTACCTCTGTTTAGGAAACTCCCACCAATCCTCTGCATATTGTAATCGTTGGAGCAGGGATGGCTGGTCTGAGTGCAGCCTACACCTTGGGACACGCTGGCCACAAGATCACAGTTCTTGAGGCCGCCCAGCAACTCACAGAAATAGGTGCTGGGATTCAACTTATTCCCAGCGTTGTGAAACTTCTCTCGAGATGGGGATTGGATGACCAACTTGCCAAACTTGCCATAAGCTCGAAGAGTATTACTCATCGAAGATGTTAGTCTGTATCTCATTCACGAAGAAGAAGACAACTCAACTCTCTTTAGACAAGGATGGAAAACGGTTAGGATGGGTAGGACTCGCCAAGTTCAAGCAAGATTATGGTCATCCTTTCATTCAGGTTCATGTACGTCTCTTCAGATTTAACTTGAATCCTACTCCTCTCCTTACGTTATATTCTAGAGAACCGACCTACAGAATATGTTACTTGAGATCGCTACACCCTACATGGATTTACGACTAGGAGCTCGAGTTGTTACAATTGACCCCGAGGCACCCTCCGTCACGCTCGAGAGCGGAGAAGTTGTCTCTGGAGATATGATTTTGGGAGCAGATGGAATTGTATGATATTCCCCCAGTTTCATTTTTACTCTTTTGACACTTACATTTGGGCTTTTATAGAAAAGTATAATTCGAGAGGTTGTTGTGGGCAAGGTTGATAAACCTATTTCTACTGGGGATGCTGCGTTCCGCGCTATAATCGAAACCTCTAAAATGATGGACGATCCGGAATTAAAGCAGCTTGTAGATGATGCAGATGTGAACGTTTGGATGGGGCCTGGCGGGTTAGTCTTTCCATTTCACAGTCTAGCTCGCTGACATTAACATTCCAACTCAAGTCACATTGTCGCTTACTGTCTTCGCGGGAAGGAGTTGTATAACCTCGTGTTGCTGCACGTTGCTACCTATGATGGGCTTGAAGAGTCCTATGACACTGAGGGTTCCGTGAAAAAAATGAAGGAATTCTATGGTGGATGGGAACCAAGGTTCGCTGTTCTTCGATCTTGGACACAATATTTCTCACCTTTTCCCTGCTTTCACATAGAGTCCAAAAGCTCACAAACTTGGTCGACAAAACACTCATCTGGCCGCTCAAGGATCGAGACCCACTCGCCCAATGGGTTCATCCATCCGGCAAAGTTACTCTCATCGGCGATGCCGTTCACCCAATGTTACCATATAGAGGCTCCGGTGCAGGTATGGCCATCGAAGATGCAGCAGTTCTAGGCCGTCTCTTCACACACGTCCATCATCCATCCCAAATCCCTTCTACACTTCTTGGCTACCAACATTTACGCCACCCTCGCACAGCGGATGTTCAGCTCGCATCTCGCGCTCTACGTGAATTTAACCATTACCCTGACGGTCCCGAACAAGAAGCACGGGACGCAAAAATGGTGGAAGCGATGGAAGCTGCACTTGCGGAGGAGAGGGGTGAGGTGAACACATGGGCTGGAAATGATAAAAATTTGTGGGCAAATAGAAAGAAGAACGATGAGCAGTATGGGTATGATTCTGATGCGGTGGCTGACGCTTGGTGGGCGGAACATGGGCTGCAGACTTAGGGTACAATTTGCATTATTGGAGCAGAGAAACTCTTTCCTTTGTCGCAAGTCGGTAATACGTGCAACCAATATTTAAAGGTATTGGTATGGCTGAGATCAGTTCTTATCTAATCGAAATGATATCAGATGACGAATAATTGTGACAGGAAATAAGTATCCAACGGCACCAAGAATCGCAGACATCAGGTCCAATTGTCAAAGCACAATAACATTACTATAGAGAAACTAGACAAAGGAAAAGAGAGAGAGAGCAATACAACAAAACGGTCATAGAGTTCCTTCGGGTTTACCCGCCAGGAAGGGATATTACTTTTTCTAAACCATTCCTTCACTCTTGATCGGACTTTCCCTTGCATTATCAGAAAAAGAAGTCCATGAATTTATTGAGCAGCCTTGGCCTTGGCAGCCATCTGGACAACCCATATCAGTAAACCGGGACCACGATGCAAAAAAAAGACCAACCAGATTCAGAGCAGATCCTGCTTTGAACCACTCAATCTGCCCTTCGTTGAAACTATGTGCAAGTTCGACTTCCTCCTTGCTTCCATCAGCATGCTTCAATGAGAGCGTCAAGTTCTTGCCCGGGGCAAAGCTCTCAAGTCCCAAAATGTCCACTTTGTCGTCAGGCTTGACTTTGTTGTAATCCGCAGGATCGACAAAGGTGAGAGCAAGCATACCCTGCTTCTTCAAGTTGGTTTCGTGAATACGAGCAAAGGAACGGACGATGATCGCTAGACCACCAAGGTAGCGGGGCTCAAGGGCAGCGTGTTCGCGAGAAGAACCTTCACCGTAGTTAGAGTCGCCAATGACAACCCACTTAATGCCCTTGTCACGGTAGGCAGCTGCAACTTGGGGAACACCATCGTACTCGCCAGTGAATTGGTTCTTGACCTTGTTGGTTTCGCCATTCTCAGCGTTGACGGCACCAATGAGGCAGTTCTGGGAGATGTTCTGGAGATGGCCACGATATTTCAGCCAGGGCCCACCAGCAGAGATGTGGTCAGTTGCTAGCATTATTCATTAATATTACGAAATTGTGTCAAGGATGAGCAACTCACTGCACTTGCCGTCGACCTTGATTAGAATGGGAAGGTCGGTAGGAGTCTTGCCATCCCATGGCTTGAAAGGCTGAAGAAGTTGAAGACGATCACTCTTGGGATCCACTGCAACTTGAACAGCAGCGCGGTCAGCGGGGGGAGCTTGGAAAGTATCCTCGCCTGGGTCGTAACCCTTGGGGGGAAGTTCATTGCCATTGGGTTCGGTAAACTTGAATGGTTTTCCGTCGGAGCCAGTAAGAGAATCGGTCATCGGGTTGAATGTGAGCTTGCCAGCGAAAACCATAGCCGTGACAATATCGGGAGAGGCGACGAACGCGTGGGTGGCAGGATTGGCGTCGTTACGGCCAGTGAAGTTACGGTTGTAGGAGGTGATGACTGGAAAGTAGTGAGTGAACAAAACGTTTTCTGAGCCTACCAATATACTCACTGGAATTCTTCTCGCCCTTCTTTACGTCCTGACGATCCCATTGTCCAATACAAGGACCGCAAGCGTTGGCAAGAACAATGCCGCCGATGTCTTCGAAAGCAGCGATCTGACCATCGCGAGCGATAGTGGCACGAACCTGTTCAGAACCGGGGGTGACAGTGAACTTGCTAACCGCAGTAATACCATGAGCAACGGCCTCCTTAGCAATGCTTGCGGAGCGAGACATGTCTTCGTAGGACGAGTTAGTGCAAGAGCCGATAAGACCGACTTTGAGTTCCTCGGGCCAGTTGTTCTTCTTTACCTCTTCGGCGAACTTGGAGAGAGGAGTAGCAAGATCGGGAGTGAAGGGGCCGTTGATGTGAGGTTCGAGTTCAGACAGGTCCTAGGCGAACAATCAGGTTAGAATCCTACACTCGGGTACAGGGAATAGGGACTTACAATTTCAATATTCTGGTCGTATTCAGCACCTTGGTCGGCCTTCAAGTTGTGGGAGAATGATTGAGCGTATTCGGCAATATCGGCGCGCTTAGTAGCCTTAAGGTAGTCTGTCATACGATGGTTGAAGGGGAACAGGGAGGTAGTAGCGCCAATTTCAGCACCCATGTTGCAAATAGTAGCCATGCCAGTGCATGAGAGGGATTCGACACCTGGGCCACGGTATTCGACGATAGCACCAGTTCCACCCTTGACAGTCAAAATGCCAGCAACTTTGAGGATAACATCTAATCGAAAAAAAAAGGTCAGCACAAGGAAATTCCAAGCAAAAAAGCAATTTTCTCACCCTTAGGAGTTGTCCAGCCGCCAATCTTGCCAGTAAGGTTGACTCCGATGACCTTGGGGCACTTGAGTTCCCAAGGAATGTCAGCCATGACGTCAACGGCATCAGCACCACCAACACCACAAGCAATCATACCAAGACCGCCTGCGTTGGGAGTGTGTGAATCGGTACCAATCATCAAACCACCAGGGAAGGCATAATTCTCAAGGATAATCTGGTGGATAATACCAGAACCAGGTTTCCAGAATCCAAGACCGTACTAAAAACAGTATTTAGACTAAAATGGTGGCAGTGGGAATGAATTCCAAAAAAATTGTACCTTCGCAGTAGCGGTAGCCAAAAAGTCATAAACCTCCTTGTTGATGTCAATAGCACGAGCCAAATCCTTGACACCACCAACTTGTGCCTCGATAAGATGGTCACAGTGGACAGTGGTTGGAACAGCAGCAGTAGGCATGTTAGCGGACATGAACTGCAGCAAAGCCATCTAAAAAGAATTATTAGATTGTGACGTAGCGGGTTGACCGCGACTTTACTTGAGCAGTAGCATCCTGGCAAGCGACGCGCTGGCAACGAAACCGATTAGAAAAGATAAGAAAAGTGACAAAAAGATTACATACATCCGGTCGGAGCTTGAGATAGGAGACGCCGCGAGTGATATCCTGACCTTCCGGATCGTCTAAGTGACCATAGAGAATCTTCTCGGAAAGTGTCAAAGGTCGGTTCAACCTGAAGACAAATGTAAACCGGAGGCACATAAACAAGGGGAGAAAAAAGTGACCGTGAACGAACGACCTGGAGGTTGTCTTCGATGCGCTGATAGTTGATAAAGGCACCCTGCTCGAGGCGGGACATTGGGACTTTGGTGTCACCAATGCGCGGGGCGGCAGTAGCCATGCCCGCGGCCAGCCGCCTGGCAGCGCGGACTGCATCGGCTCGTTGCGAAAGGCTCAGCATGACGAGCCAACTGAAAAAGTGTGAAACGTCAAGGTTGAGACCAAGAAATGACGACCGGCGCTTGTTCCCTCATGAGAATGTGAATTTCCTTGATGTCGCGCCGAAATGCGCCGGAGCCAATCAGAGGGACCGAATTGGCCGGAGCAACAATTTGCCAGAAATTTTCACGAAGTTCGGGTGGGCAGAATTACTTCTTTCTATTGCTACAGTATGTGATTTTTATATGTAAAATGTGTGTACCAGTCAATGCTTGCATGGAGGAAATGATGTATGTATGATGCGTCGGTAAACCAGAGGGAAGACGAAGGTAAATAGAAAAGGGAGGGGTAGAAGAGTTATTGGTCCGGAATGTCATGGCTTTCTAAACTCGCAAAGCACGGTGTATATAGTGTTGAACGCCGTGTAGATCTCCTCACGAACCTGGATCTGTGGTTAGGACAAAGACAAGAAACCAAGGAATAGCAATTACTTTGGCACCAGTCAAGACAATCTTGCCAGATACAAAGATAAGCAGCACGACTTTGGGTTTAAGCATACGGTATATAAGACCAGGGAACAGCTGCGGCCAGTCAGTACCGTGTCTCAGAACATACAAAAAGGACGCACCTCTGGCTCGTAGCTGCTGAACTGTCCGTGCGAGTACGCTAGTCCCTCCAAGCGAATGGGGAACTTGACGTCACAAGAACCAACAATGTTTTGGATCTTGAACTCGGAAAACTTTGCATCAAAGCCGAGCTTCTGCACAATTCTAGCGTACTTGCGCGACGCCAGACGAGAGTCGTCTTCGGATTTCGCACCTGTAACAACCATCTTCCCAGAGGCGAAAATGAGAGCAGTGGTCTTGGGGTCACGTATACGCATGATGACGGCGGCGAAGCGCTATCAAAAAAAAAAACATAGAGTAGGCACTCGCTTACTCTATGAGGTTAGAAGAAAAACACCGACCTTAGGATTATATTCTGCATTGCGGGCATGAAGAGCTATGGTTTTGAGGTCGAGGCGGCAGTCTAGATTGACAGTGGCAACGATGTTCTGGAGAGTGGGGACGATGCCCTCAACGGCGGTGATGTGCTGTTGTTCAAGCGTGAGAGGCGCAGGTGTAGATGGGCCAGCCTGAGCATTGGATAAAGATGCAGCAGGGGGAGAAGGCTGCTTTTGCTGTGGTTGGGGAACTTGCAACTGGGCACCACCGGGGAGGGCAAGGGAGGGCGTGGAATAAGCGTTTTGATTAGCAAGGGCCTGCTTCTGAGCGGCCTGTTGCTGCTGCTGATACTGTTGCTGTTGAGCAGCAGTAGCAGTAGAGCGACCAAAGGTAACTTGGCGGGTGGGCAAAGCAAAAGACATTCTTTGCACAGCCACAAGGTAAGGGAAGAAATTTGAGCTGCCCTCCCTCCCTTATATACCTGCGGCCAAATATATCGGCGCGCCCGACCGATGCCATCACTCTTCCTTTCCTTCATACACCCACTGACTCCGACACCCATTCTCCTTCGGTAGCCACTTGTGCCTGTCCTACACCCTTGAAATTACACATATTTACTGCCACTATGCTTTCGATCTACCTCCAGCTAGAACCGAGTAGAGCGCTCGTGCCACGTCTTCGCATTGCCCCAACCTTCTTTAGCGCTTCTGCCAACAGAAGCTGTTGACGCACCTGATGTGGCTTTGGCGACTCCGTTATCCAACCTTTTGGAAGCTGCGAGTGAAAGCCTCATGTTCTTTCGTTTTCTCTTTGTTCACGACTCGGACAATGGGCTGAGTCAGGAGAAACAATGACTGAGATCGGAGACATAATCTGCCGTGCGTGACTTGCACCGATCTGACCCATCGTCCATATTACCATAAAACACAAATAAAGCTACATTTTCCTTGTAATGAAATCAACTTGGCTTTAAACATACGTGATCCCGCCCACCACCGGAACTTTTCACCTAGCTATCTTGTGCCAAAGACACATCATAATCTCAGAGTTCCAATATGTCTGATTCTTTTTATTTACTTGGTTCAGTCGTAAATCAGGGCTACCATGCCAATTCAACATGGCTCTTTGAAATGTGCATCGTCACATCCTCATCGTGCTCAAAAAGTTGTAAGAACGGGGTAATTTGGCTTCCCTATGCGAGAGGAGATTTGGATAATGCTTCAGATATTAAAAGAATATTTTGGTAAGAATATTTTGTCTTTTCACTAACATCCACCATGTTCTCCGTCTCACCGTCTCTCCCGACAGAACTACTCCACACCATTTTCACTTATGCGAAGACATGCGACCACGATATGCAGGTACTCTTTCGCCTTACCTGGACGTCGAAAGCTATGCGTGCAGTTGCCCAACCAATCCTGCTGCAAATGTTCATCTCCCTCCAAATGCCAGATTCTTCGCATCGCCGAGACTTACCCAAAGAAGAGAACCCAGAGAGTCTCCTCATCCTTTTCAGAGACATATGGCCGTCTCATGCGAATATTGTCGTCTCAGTCACTGTCTCGTTGGGCAACACCCAGGACTGTGTAGCGGTGAATCATTTGCTTGTCCTCCTGCCTTTGCTACAGTCGCTTGAGCTGAGTATTGGATTTGACGGTGACAATCGTTGGGAAACAGCCATGGGTTTGCTCACAGATCAAGTGAGGGAGACCGTATTTCCTCGTCTCCGTAGCCTTTCCCTTGAACAAATATGGTGGATCCCTTTCACCGTTTTTGTCATTCAATTCCCCAGCGTTAGGACTTTAGTAATCAACAGATGTACGCTGGATGAAGATGACGATGATCTAGACCGCAACTCAGATTCAGATGATGGCCAAGGCCCCCTCCCGGGACTCCCGCGTGTCGTTGTACCGTCCAACGACCAACAGCCCTCTCATCCTCTTACCAACTTGATTATTCCAGACCTCCGATTTCAGCGAGACTGGCATGGTGTTCAGCGTTGTGTCGACGCAATCCTAGATAACCCCGCAATGAAAGTTGACATCCAGTCGTTTGTTGTGAGACACGACGATGAGTTCCCCGTTCCTAGGAGATTTCCTCCTTCACGTGTTGCTTTCCCAACTATGATTCCTTTGCTGTCTCGATTTACAGCAACGTTGAGAGAGCTTAATCTCGGTTCATTTGTTTTCAGACACTCGTGTAGGTACTCCAACTACTATCTTGTATAGCATTACATTCTGAACACCTCTTTTTTAGTGTCTCATCTTGCTAACCCTAACAGTTCCAACTTTCTCACTAACTTCAGTCTAGCGAGCTTCCCTCATCTCAAACGCTTCGAAACAACAGTCCTCCTTAAACAGAAAACTGCTCGGCTAGAGCTAGCTGGTCTCTTTTTTGCCTGGCTTGCTCGACAGCTCCGAAATCAAATCTCCATCGGTTCTTTCGAGAATGTCCTTATCCACATTCGAGACCAGTCGATTCGTCAACAGGTTCCGCCACATTGGGATTGGAATGGACTCCAGGAAGATATTGGGTTGGAAAACACTTGGCCTGGGTTAGATGATGCGTTGGTCATGTGTTGGCAGAATGATGCGAAATTGAAAGTGGCATGGAGAGTTCAGGGACCGTATTTCTATAAGCCAACTAGAGAGTCGAGAGATATTTGGATGGAAAGGATTGTTGAGGGCTTGAAGCATGGTTTAAACAGGGCATACGAGAGGGGGCTTTTGGATGTGATAACAGTTTGAGTTTAGATACCGTGTTTATGGGAGTTCAAGTTGTGGCCTTGGCCGAAGTGGCAGCTTAAAAGGGAAATGTAGTTCTTATTCAACGTCAGAATTATAGCTCTAGTTAACTGGGCTCTCTTGAACATGTCGTCATCTGCTGTAGTCACAGTCTGAAGCACAAAGTCTCACCACCGAGTCGCTGAGACTCAAGCAAACAGTCTTGCCTTTGTCATCCATCATGCCCTCGAGTATCCTTCCACCAGAACTTCTTCACTCTATCTTCACATATGCGAAGAAGTCTGACAGTTATTCTTCTGCGGATACCGAGACTCTTTTTCGTCTTGCTTGGACTTCGACGGGAATGCGTGCCATCGCCCTACCTATCCTCCTACAATATTTCCGTTGCCTTGAAATTCTTTATCCCGCGGACCAACACAACATGTCCTACAACGAATACCCAGAGTCACTGTTGATTCTTTTCAGGGTTGTTTGGCCATCATACAGGCACATTGTAAAATCCATCGCCATCGAAATCTGCAGATCTAATAATAATACGGCAATAAACGATCTCCTCGTCGTCTTGCCTGGCCTCCAGTCATTGGAATTAACCTATGATGGAAATAGTTGGGTGGAGTTAATGGGGTCATTAACTGATGAAGTGAGGACAGAGGTATTTCCTCGTTTACGAAGCCTCTCACTTAAATACATTCGGCGTATACCTTTCAGCACCCTTCTTTCTACTTTTTATAATCTCGAGGCACTAATATTGAGAGGTTGTAGCCCAGATGACGCTCGGGATGGGCAGTTCGACTCTGAAGATGAGAGTAGCCTCCTTCTTATGCGTGGATGCTGCCACATCTGTGGTGAACAACTATGTACATGCAGCGTCCCTCTCACATTGCCGGTTGTAGTAAAACCTTTGAAGAGCCTGACCATCCGAGACGTGAAGTTTCGTAGCAATTGGTCTGATGCCGTCCGTTCTTTCGAGCAGTTTCAAGGTCTCTGCCACATCCAGTCTTTCACTATGCAAGATAGGGATTCTGAGCTCACTTATCCTCACGGATTTAACCCACCTCTAGCCACATTCCCAAAGATGATCCCTATGTTTGTACGTATGAAAGAAACGCTTCAGTTGCTTGACGTTAGTTCATTCCTATTCTTGCATTCATGTAAGTCCTTCGGATTTCTTTTCATTTATAAATTCATGGCCTTTCAAAGTATCTCACCTCGCTGTTACCAATCCCTCTTCCTTCCTCACCACCTTCAGTTTAGAGACTTTCCACCACCTCGAAAAATTCCAAGCGACTGTCCTGATTAAACCAGAAACTGCTCGCCTGGAACTCGCTAGTCTCTTTTTTACCTGGCTTGCTCGCCAGCTCCAGAATCAAAGCACCACCAGTGCCCTCAAGCACATACTCGTACACATTCGACCAAGGCACATCCGTCAATGGGCTCCTCCGCAATGGGATTGGGACGGAATGGAGGGAGAGCTCGTATTGGACGATGCTTGGCCAGATTTATGTAACGCGTTGATTCTGTGTGAGGAGAATGCTTTGATGCCGAAAGTGGAATGGAGAGTTCATGAGTACAGTGCTTATAATGCCACAAAACACTCGAAGGAAATTTGGAAGGAAAGGGTTGTCGGAGGTTTGAAACGTGGGTTGTATGTAAAGGGAGATTTGGACCTGAAGTTTGTCTGAATAGAGTGTATGGGGGAGATGAGAAAGTACTTGGTGTCACGATAGGATCTAGGAACCAGTCACAAAATTGGAGACAAGTCATGGGACGTCCAGCTCGTGAGGGTGTTCGTACGTGAATGGCTCAGTTTGTTCTCAAAAGAATTCTTGGTTATCGAATTTATTATGGGCAGGGCGGAGTCGAAGCCTTCAAAACTCAGCCTACGAGAGCCACGTGTTCTGGGTTTGAGGCTAACAGAATTTTTGCCGCGGTGTGGTTGTGTTTTGGGGTCTCGGGTACATAATAGTCATACCAGCTGGAAAACTACAACTTACCGTCACTTCAAGTCCAGATTTAGAGCCACGAGTTTTTAGCTATAATGACAACTCCATATCTGACACATGTCATCCCAAAATCGACACTAACCATTTCGTGTGGCCCGCCTTTGGAACAAAGGGTAATCGGTCACAATCGTGACTGGCCCTCATGGGTCTTGTTGACGATGGGACTCGACAGGGTTGTCGAAGAAGAATTCAGAAAGCTTCAAAGGTGTCATGAAATATCGGGCGAGGTTAAAGCCCCAACCCAAAAGTGTGTAGGCAGCTGATAGACAAGTGTGCGAAAGTGTGTAAGGACAAATATTCAGTTCCGGGACGGGCAGGGCAGGGTTTAAGGTCAGAACCCAAGATCTGGGCAGCCTCTGCTGTCGGAAGCCTGGTTTAGTCCCCAGAGCTTGTTGCTGCTTGGATTAAAATGGAGTCGGATCTTTCCTTTAGTAAGGCATGTAGTGGGGAATCAGAGGGGTCTGAGGTTGAGCGTCCTTATTCTCAAACATTATATGGTCATGAAATTACCCTTTTATAGGAGAGACAAGTCGGGCTTAGCCAGAGCAGCTCCCACGACGTGCGGGCTCGTTCATCGGGTCTAGAAAGTGCCATGAAAGCGAGTGGAACTGACGAATAAACTCTATTTTGTCACCAGAATTCTTCATGGGGTTGCCCTCTAAATCGACGGGTGGTGTTCGGGGCCCCCCTGAACCTGCCCACGATGGAGTACCGTCATTATACTTTCAACAACCTACCCAGAGGAGAAATGACGCTTATCTGGCATTACCTAATCGCTGGGACCTATTGACCTCCCTCTTTTCTCCCTTTCAGACCAAAACGTGTTGCTCAAAATCAAGGTTCACGGTTAAATGACTCAAGATGCCTCATCAAGATGAAAACTAT
Organism: Flagelloscypha sp. PMI_526; assembly: GCA_021399455.1. Taxonomy (NCBI): domain Eukaryota; kingdom Fungi; phylum Basidiomycota; class Agaricomycetes; order Agaricales; family Niaceae; genus Flagelloscypha; species Flagelloscypha sp. PMI_526. The sequence goes on from JAJTUO010000002.1 coordinate 1,053,704, forward strand.
GTCTGGAATCCCATTCATATCTATCCAGTGGTATGCGTCAGGCCAATGGCACGGCTAGAGCCCTCGAATCGGAAAGGTCGAGGTATCGGAGTTCACGGCCAAGTCGTGGGGAGCGGTAGAAGCCAAGAGAACCCCGAAGGGTCGAAATGTGCGAGCGTGTCCTGTATTTTCCGGACCACGGCAAGCAATTGCACGTAGGAAACGCTCTGGAAAGGAATTGGGGAGTTAAAAGGAAATCGGAGTAGCCGGTTGGTATGAAGTCGAAATTCTGAAAGTCTACAAGGTCGAGGCATGGACGCGATCTTAAATAGGTCTCAAAACGCAATATACAAAGACAAAAACACTGATAAAAAGGATGATGAGTTCGAAGACGCGCAGGACCGGAGCAAAGAATGTACCGATGTTGGTCTAGTCGTCCCAGTTGGGGCAAGGGATGCCATGGCTGCTCAAGAGCTGCCTCAAAGTCTCCGCCCTCGTTTTCCAAATCTCTTTCTCGATAGTTAACTGTGCAACCTGATCCTCAAGTCGTTGAGCACGAATGGCTTTCAGTTTTCGGTTCTTCCTCGCACTCAGCGTATTTTTCTTTCGCAGCCACTGAGCCTTTTCTTCTGCAGTTGGATTAGCAGGCAGAGGGGGTACTGTTTCGAAATCGTCGAAATCTTCGAGTTGGTCATATATTGGGGAGGGTGATGGGTTGGCCATGGGAGGGTTGCGACGTCGAGGAACGCGACCTGAAGGGTGAGAAGGGTCAAGGAGGATGCTAGGAGTACCTCGAGGAGTAGTGGAAGGGGAAAGATCAGGAGAAATCGCCTGGGAGCTGCCCCCTGGCTGAGAGTATGAGGATTGTGGAAGCGGCTGCAACTGGGGAGGGAGGCCGGTGGAAGCGGCAGAATAAATATGGCTCCGGCCATGGCCAGGGAAGCTTGGCCAGGGATTTTCCCGTGGGTATTCACCAACGCCACCTTGGATGAAAGACGAATTGTCCTGTGGACTCATCGAGGGTAGTGAGGGGTAGATGGACAAGAAGTCTCCTAGGCTGTCACCAAATTGGGATGAGCTATCACTTATGTGATCCACGCTATTCGGAGAGTCCACTGCGGGATTCATAGTGAATCGATACACCATTAGCTGGCCGGATTCGTGGGGCTGTGGGATGAGCAAACGAGTCCAGCCGTTTTATCACTGCTGAATGCATCGTAGAGCTCTGCTGGAATGTCGGAGAACGGAGAGGACGGGTCCGTAAGCGGACTCGTCAAGAATCTGTAGACCTTTTGCGACGAACATCGGCACGTTAGAAAGAAAAAGAGGAAGTCCGGCTCTCGAAGAGTCGCGCCTACGGAACACCGCATCTGCCCAGGAGCTGTAGAGGAAGGGCACGTCCGGGGACCGCCCAGAAGAAAAAGGACGGTGGAATATGATTGGTGACTGTGTATGAGTCCTCATTCCGCCCGCCGTTCAGGGCAGATACTTAAACTGCGTGAAAGTCAAAAGCCTTTGGGCGCCGAGTGGTGTGTTGACCATTTTAGAGATGGTCTTAGTGATACTTCAATTAATCCATTAATCCGCCATATAATGCATATGAGACTGTCGGGGAATACCCACGATCTTCGCCAGTGGACTCCAAGTTCGATGAGCTCGTGGTGATGTCTTTCTTGATGGAAGAGGGGAAGAGTCACGCCTCAATTGAAGCCGCACCTTTCCCCCAACTCTCGTCAGCCTACTCGCGTTCTAAGGGATAGTGGTCCTATTATGTCTCTTAACGACTTCCTGATAGCTCAGGTGACTGATCCCACCGACTTCGCACCATCCCTGCCCCTCCAGCGAATGGATGGCGCGTTGAGATGTACTGTCTGCAAAGAGTTCTTCGATGCTCCTGTCATAACACCTTGTGCTCATACTTTTTGCTCTTTAGTACGCGTTTTTTAATCTACTTAACGCTGAAACTCTTTTAATTTCCTCGTAGTGTGTTCGGACGTATCTGTCCACAAAGACGGAATGTCCAGTCTGCCGTTCTCAGCTAAACGAAGGCCAGCTCCAACCGAACACTACCCTTGAAGACGTTGTTGCCATATGGAAGCAGCAAGCACGGTTCGCTATGTTTATATTATACTTTCAGCTGGGTTAACTTAGGATTTAGAGCTGAGGTTCTCGACATCACACAACGCGAAGCGTCCTCAAGCTCTTCCAAGAAACGTAAGGCAGCATTTTGCGCTGACGATGCTCCTGGCCCTCCTAAACGTGTCAAGTCCGACGAGCTGAACTCAACAAGTTTGTGATATTTCATCTCATTTTATCTTGTCTCACGTAGCCACCAGTTCCAGCTTCTGTTGAGTGTCCGATATGCAGCAAAAACGTATTACCAGACAAGATAAATGAACACATGGATTCCGGCTGTGCCGATTTCTTTGCATCCCGACCTCCACCTTCAAAAACACAGCGGGGTTCATCTGGAAGTTCTTCCAAATCTGGGCAGACTAAGTAAGATGGTTAGTTCGCATAGGGTAAATATACTCATCCGGGTTCATTCAGGACAGATGTAGAACAAGACCCTTTACCGAAAGTTGCCTATGATACCTTAAAAGATAAACAACTTAAGGAACGGCTCTCTGAACATGACTTGTCAATCGTAGGCGATCGAAAGACACTAGTGGAGCGTCACCAACAGTTCGTGCCCTTCCTATTGCATATTCCTACGGCTTATGTGCTTTGATAGATGGGTGATGCTTTACAACTCGAACCTCGACAGGGCGTCTCACCATCGGTGCTCTGTCGCTGACCTCCGGAAACAACTGACCAAATGGGAAAAGGAGAAGAACCTTGCGAATACCAAGAAACGGCCAGTTGTTGATGATATTGAAGCCCACAAGGTCTCTTTGATGCCTCCTCGAAAATACTGAGTTACTCATTCACTCCCTAGAAAAAACACAGGTCTCATTTTGACGATCTCATTGCTTCTGCCCGTCCGAAGAAAGCAGGTATATCCACATCAAAAACTGCCCCCAGTGATGTCATTGTATTAGATCTGGATAGCTGACTACAGACTCGGAAGAGAGTGTTTGAGTAACTTGGATTTAACGGGATAGCCGACTTGCACAGGGATATCGGGATTTCACTTGTAATTCGTTTCGTTTCTCTAATTGCTTCATATCTATACGAAGTCGTTGTTGAAAAGCGAAGACATTATACGAGCCCGAACCTTGCGGCTTTCACTTCCTCATTGCCGTCTCATAGCTTCCGCTTGAGCGCCTGCGGCATCGGCGGTCTAACTCCAACCATTGCCTCATAAGTCATAGTAAAGCTTCTACCTGATACAAGCACCCTCAATCGTTTCGACCGCCTTCGCATTATAATGTCTACACCTCGTCTTCCCTTTGAGCTCATCCAGCTCGCACTTGAGGAGCTTGCATGGACATGCGATCGTGCTCAACAGCTTGACTTGATGCTCATTTCGAAAGACACCCTCCCAGCGTAAGTAGTTTCTATTCTTATTTTTCGGGGTTTGTATTCATACTTATATAGTGTATCCCAAGTTTACTACCATACTATAGCGGTGTACACTGAAGCCCAGATGGTCGCACTCTGCCGCCTCGCAGAATCCAAGCCAGTCGATTGTGGTTTGCATGTGCGGGCACTATTCGGCCCTTGGTTTCCTGATATTCTGACTATCTTCCCTAACCTGAGCCATTTCCATACTTGGGCTCCGAAGCAACACGACGGCTACAATTCTATCAAACCATCTTTGGACGCACTAGTTGTCCCACGGGATTACAGTGTGTTGAAAGTCGAACAAACGAGGGAAAAAACAGTTCTTGGTGGTTGGTCGGATACCTTCGGTGATGGTGAAGAAGTTTGTTATCTTGTAACTCCGCCGTTACCTTCAGGCACCAAGAAAGTGCACGAAGTCATCTTTGATATTGAGAGCCATGACCAAGGTTGGAGTAACCACCATACCGAATACAACGGTGTGTCCTTATTAACTCCTCTTTTTTTGTTAACGTATTGATTACCGAATCAGGTACCTATGTTTTTTCGCGGACATGGTTTGAGGCAGTTATTATCCGAGCAGATGATCCAGAAAGTATTTGGTGGCTCAAAGATGTGGAATCTCATAGACCAGTTAACTTGAACGATCCGCCTAATCCAGAGGCAGCTTCTCGGTCCCTAAAATCTGAATGTGTTGCATCTGATCCTGGACAGCAGTCTCGTTGGTATATCGTAGCGAATCGTCGTGCCACAGCGCAACCAACCGTTCACGCGTTGAAATGGACTCGCTCAGATCACGCCCTTTCAGTGCATCATCTTCATTCAGACTGGCAGGCAACCACTGGGCAGCAAATTGGAACGACAGCACCTTACGGAAATTTTGTTCGTGAGCTGAAGGAAGGCGATCGAGTTGCTTTCATTGCCCGGGCAGAGGTATGTGTATTGCTGTAAATTCCATGTTTGACCCCGACTTACACGAAGAACAGTATGCAGGATGGAGGAACTATGTTCGAAATGCTTCTGTCCGTTTAGTTTACGAAATTTGAATCGGCGATTTTGTTTTGGGTTCAATGATGAGATTGGGATCTACCGTACAAGGCTATGTATTCCCGAGGCATCGTATTGGGCGAATGAACCGCACTGTACGCCCTAACCTTACGGTAGCTCCAAAACAGTTGCTCGGACAGCATTTGAAGACCCCCCCAATGAGCCACCGCAAGTCATAAGAATCTGGTTGTTAGAAGGTAACACCCTAAGATCTCTTGCATACCCTCTTGTTGCATTCGATGCGAGATAAATCCAAGGCGATCCGGGTGCCCCCAGCTCGGTGTTCAAGAACAGTCCGCTATGGCTATTGGCTGACACGACAATCGTCCCATTTGTCCCTCCGTGTGGTGTCCAGACTACAAACGGAGAACTTTTGGTTTGTTCGCCAGTAGTCGCTTGAATATTGTATCCTTCTTCTGACTGGAAGGTGAGCGGAGAATCCGAGATGCGATAGTAAGCAGCGAGGTTTGCAGGTGCGCCGTGATATTCGTAGGTGATAATGTACTTGCCATTTGGAAGCTTCGCAATGGTGGTCATTCCGGGTCTGTCATCGTACAGCTCGTCTGCGACATCATCGACGAGCGGTCCCCAATGGATGAGATTGTTCGTCACCTGGTGGCTGAATTTCTCGTCAGATGTGGTAATAACAGAGCCAGCATCTAAACATACACAAGTTTTTGTCCATGATCGGGGTCCCGTTGATCGGAGTAGTATAGGACGAGTTGGTGCTTGTATGTCAATATGAACGGTTCCCATACTGGTGTTTCACCGTTTGTAGGGATGGCGGCCCCGCCGGCTGCAACGTGACTCTATGAATGGGTTGAGAGGAGTGTATTGTGGGATTATTATATCACACACCACAAATTTCCAGGTGTAGCCTTTGTCCAAGCTCGCGTACACGTCGATTTGAGTTTGGCTCAAGTCAGTCGGAATGGAATTTCCGGCAGCTAGAATGGTCCCAGCCTATGTTGTATCAAATATAGCACCAGATAACAGCTGTAATGGGGTGTGGCATACAGGGAACTTTCCAATAGGCTCCTGGAGTTCGTACAGGAAGGGTTGGTACCGCATCCCCCACCCATTCACATCATCCGTCACATTCGAGATTTGGGCCCACGTCTGGCCAAGGTCCGTAGAACGATATACAGGAAACCAAACCTGAGGAGGCTCAGGTGAATAGTTCTCCCATGTTGCGAGGAGGACGTTCTCGTCAGGATCGTTCCCGCGATTTGTGGGACAACTCAAAAGCAGCGTGCGAGCATAAAGTGTACGAGGCACTATGTAACTGCTGGGAGCTTTGAAAATGATGTTGTCCGTATACGGAGTCACATAATCCAATGCGCTCGCGAGTCTGGAAACGAGACCGAGCAGAAGGAAGGGCAGCAAGATCATGATTTCTTAGGCTTCAAGAGCTTGGCACAATTTAAAGAGCCTATATACTACACATGTGGCGGAAGAAAGGCGCAAACAGGGAGAAGAAAACGCGCCGGACCGTGGCAATCATGGTGGTTCGGAGAAAGAGGTTGGTCATGTGTTGGGGCGGAGGACACCGTTGTGCGCCGCTTCCAAAAAGATGGCGAGATAGAGGAAGGTACGTAGGGGGAGAGATAATAAGAGTAATGAGGTTGTTACTATATTGTTTTAGAGAGCAAAAACTCAAGTTTGAATAATTCTGCTCTCAAACTCAAACCTCCCTGTATTCTTCAATCTCTCCACAATCCTATCTCCAAACGCAGGCATTGTGCTTGAAAGTCCCCATTTTCCGGTACCTTCGCCCTTCAAGGCAATCAATGCACCCTCTGCAATCATTACTACAGTTATCCAACCAATCAGCCACAGGACTTCAAAGGTGGGGCGGAGGATCAACAAACCTGCTGTGCACAAGTACCCCGGATCTCCCTTCCCTTTAAGAACTGTCTTCACGGTGTGAGGATTCTTGCCTTCAGGCGCAGCTGACTTTGTGATGTTGGTAATTTTAAACCAGCCTTTTTCCAAACGCTCGTCCTGGAGCCATATTCCGTCTGGGACAATTTTGCGGACAGCATTACGAATAAGTTGCGAATGTGCAACAGCGAGGACAAACAAAGCCAAAGGAACTGTAACGAGGACACTTAGAATCCTGCTTTTAGTCTCGACGAATTCGTCATAGACAAAGTCGGGACCATAATGAAGCGAGAGGTTTTCATCTTTTGCAAATATTGAGAAAATGGTTAGCAATATGAGACCAAAAAAAAAGAAACGGCAGATACCTTGTTCAAAAAGACCCCAATCACGTTGTACTAGGTACTTGTTTACTTGTGACATGGGGAAGAACATGCCAATTTTGTTTTGTGAGGTTTCTGGGTCGCGAGTTTTGTACCACAGTTGCGGTCTCGGGTAGGGTTTGCCTTTAACAGGGCTGATGGAAAAGTCTTGCGTTGCTTCCTTGATAATATCCTTGGGTACATCTATTATTTTGTGAGAATATCCTCGCATATTTCTAAGGGAGAAAGCATACTTTCCACCGCAGCCATCATACTATTTAATGTCCCAGAACTGATTCCACCCATCATTCTGAAGACGGAAACCGATTCCCCAAGTTGAGCATCACTGGAAAAAGCCTTAAGTGTCTTGTTGGCCAAATATGGTCCAAGCTCAGAAGGAAGAGAGTCGAAGGCACAGCAATGCACGATGTATATTTCTGCCGCTTTGGCTGCTTCTTTTTTTCTAATAAACGCACGTTAGGAAATAAAATTTGATACCTAGGACTCCGAAGAGCTTACTCTTGAATGAGTCTGCGAATCCAGAAAATATCGCCAGCCAAGTCCAAGTAATGCCGCTTATGTTTAATGCATGCTCTATAAGATTCAATTGGACATGTGAAAGGAAAGTGCGAAGCACGAAATTTACGCAATTACGGGGTCACCCAAGGTCCAATATGGCCCACAAGCGTTGATCACGACTTTGGTTTTAGACACGGCATCATCAAGCTGGCCTTGGTCAGTTATATCGACAATGAAGATGGCAGGAGGGACTAAAGCAATATGAAAGTCAAGTAATAGGAAGCATAATGGGGACTAACCTGGTATGTCAATACCAAGACCATCCAGCATATTCTGAACCTTCACTTTGTCTCTCCCGTGTACCCCAAGTGCGAAACCATTATACTCGGGATGTTGGAGCAAGTATCGAACAATGAGTCGACCGGTAAGTCCGGTAGAGCCTAGAACGAGGATGTCCACTGTTGAAGTCATGAAGGCTGGAAGCAAGGAAGTGTGGGCATATGAATGATATGTGCATATTTTAGGTGGCCGACATAATGATATATAGCCCGACAAACGAGGTTGAAAATACGAGAATGGCGAGGAGATACGAAAACAGGATGCTTCATTTGCTTACTAATGCTGTAGCCGTATGCACATGATGGTGAAAATCACATGACAATCAGCCTAACCCGATGAAAATTTTGGCTAACGCCGATTTGTTCTTTCTTCTTGACCATGATGTTCTCCATGTATGTGTTGTCTTCTTCTCACTTCTCACTTCTCTTTCTATGATGACTTTATTCTCTTCCCCGTCCTACACGACCATGACGAGAGACAGAGATCGTCTGTTCGCAACGGACTCGCGTTCTACGGAGCGCACAGTGTACTTGCCAGTACCATTTCGTCTGACTTTAGCTCTTTTTCTTTTCTTCATTTTCCGATTCTTTCACTAACTCATTCTCGATAGTTATCCTTGGTATATGGGAATACTTTAGTAGACTTTTTCAGGTAGGCAACAAATCTAACTCCTTCCTCTCCATTTTCCATCACCAGATGAAAACTATTCCTACATTCGCAGTTTCCACTCGAGTGTCCTTCTTTAATCGGAAGTACTCCCCCAGTGCGGAACGCTTATTTATTCCCCCTCATTGCCCGTGAACCCAAAAGCGGTTGCATGAGTTGTGGGCCGCCTTCTTTCGGAAGGTGCGCTGGGCGGGAAGCGGGGGTCGACACTATGAGGGCCAATGTACTTCCTTGGATGTCTGATCTTTTTTTTTTTTTGCTTTCATTTCTATGTTAAAGTTTTTGGTGCATATACTAATCGTCTTCTGTAGGGTTTTGCTGTTTTGCTTATTATTACATCGCTGTCTTATATATCACTCTCCTACAATATTATTCTCTTTCTGTTTTATTGGTTTCTTTGTGATATTGATGGAATGCTGCGGAGCGTTTAATACAGCTCAACGAGCATAGTTGCCTCAGGTTCCTTCAAACAGCCATGGCGTCCTCCACCGGTCTGGGTTCTGAGCTTGTTACCCTCGTCAATAAACTTCAGGATGCTTTCGCTGCAGTAGGTTCAAGTGGGAATCAGATAGACTTGCCCCAAATTTGTGTCCTGGGTAGCCAAAGTAGTGGCAAGAGCTCAGTGCTTGAGGTATGCTGCGCAGCGGTATGGTCTGAGTATCTAAGTGATTATTCCCTAGAATATTGTTGGTCGCGACTTCCTTCCGAGAGGATCTGGTATTGTAACACGACGACCATTGGTGAGATCTAGAAAGGTGTGCGTATTGAGCTGGAAAGACTAAAGATGTATTAAGGTCCTACAACTCATCAATCGCAAAGCGTCTGGGGGTTCGACTCGTACGTTCTTGATTCTCTATGTGTCTTGACAATATATTGACGGCGTCATTCAGCGGCTCAAGCGTCCGGAGACAAGAACGCCAATGCGGACGAATGGGGCGAGTTCTTGCATTTACCGGGTCAAAAATTCCACGACTTCAACAAGATTCGTGAAGAAATCGTCCGCGATACCGACGCCAAGACCGGCAAGAATGCAGGCATCTCCGCTAATCCCATTAACCTTCGGGTCTTTTCTCCCCATGTCCTCACCCTCACTCTCGTCGATTTGCCAGGGATTACCAAGGTTCCTGTTGGCGATCAACCGAAAGATATCGAGCGCCAAATCCGAGACATGCTCTTCAAGTACATTTCAAGACCCTCGTGTATCATTCTTGCCGTGACCCCTGCAAACCAAGACTTGGCAAACTCCGAAGGTCTCAAGATGGCACGCGAGGTTGATCCAGAAGGAACACGAACCCTTGGCGTATTGACCAAGGTAGATCTAATGTGCGTCTTATCTGCAGTTCTCCTCTCACCAAGACCAACATAATTTGCAGGGACAAGGGGACTGATGTCGTAGAGATTCTGGCTGGCCGTGTCATCCCCCTCCGACTCGGTTATGTCCCAGTAGTGAACAGAGGTCAGAAAGATATCGACGGAAACAAGTCTATCACTGCTGCACTTGAGGCGGAGCGAGACTTTTTCGCTAATCATCCATCATACAAAGGGAAGGAGAATTTTTGTGGAACACCATTCCTTACTCGGCGCCTGAATGCGGTAAGACTTCATTTGAACCCAGAGTGACATTCTTTATGATGTTTTGATAGCTCCTCATGAATCATATTCGTACGGTTCTTCCAGACATCAAGGCCCGCATATCTCAACAACAAGCCAAGTTTAACGCCGAGTTACAATCTCTTGGCGGTATTGCTGCTGACCAGAACTCAGGAAATATCGTTTTGAGTGTAATCACCGAATTCACATCAGAGTTTCGGACGGTAATTGAAGGCAACTCTAACGACTTGAACTTGGACGAGTTGAGCGGAGGTGCCCGAATTAGCTTCGTGTACCATGAACTCTATAACAATGGCATTCGGAACATCGATCCATTTGACCAGGTTAAGGATGGTGAAATTCGAACCATTACCTACAATTCCTCGGTAGGATCCGGCACTTTATCATTGAAACTAACCTCTAAAGGTTGTCTATTCCATAGGGTTCCACACCATCCTTGTTCGTCGGAACTGCGGCATTCGAGGTTATCGTAAAACAGCAAATCAAGCGTTTGGAAGAACCTAGCTTGAAATGCTGTCAGTTGGTGTACGATGAGCTGATTCGAATTCTCGGTCAACTCTTGAACAAGATTGTTCGTTTCTTCTTCCCATCCTTATTATAGTGACTAACGTTCTCACTTCAGCAAGCATTCAAGCGTTATCCAGCCCTAAAGGAACGGTTCAACGCATCCGTCGTCTCTTTCCTTAAACAACGAATGGCCCCAACCACTAAGCTTGTTTCGGATATGGTTGCGTATGCGCTCTTCCAAGATGAAATGTATATTTTATTAACATAGCTGTTCAGCATGCAAGCTTGCTACGTCAACACAACCCATCCAGACTTCCTTGATGGACATAAAGCTATGGCGATCGTCCAGGACCGCCTCAATCCTCCAAAACCTCCAAGCACCCCTGACCGTGCTACGCACCGGCAAAAAGAGGCAGATGCTATCAATAATAACAAGAATTTGGACGTCGATCCGCGGCGGGACGATTCTGGTTTCTTTGGGAGTTTCTTCTCGGGCAAAGGAAAACCACCTGCTAAGAGAGCCGGAACTCCTGTATCATCTTCCTCTGCTGCTGCTGCATCCACTCCCAGCACAATGGAGGCGCCTCCTGCAATAATTCGACCTCAAGCAGCCTTTAACGATCGCGAGACCATGGAAACGGAGGTGATCAGTAAGTCCCTTTGGTGATTCTCTTCTTTTCAAATAGAGTTAATCTTTTCTTTCTAGAACTCCTCATTACTTCTTATTACAATATTGTCAAGAGAGAGATGATTGACACGGTCCCTAAAGCAATCACTTTCACTTTGGTTAACTACTCCAAGGAAAACCTTCAAAGGGAGTTACTGCAGGAGCTGTACAAGCCAGAGATTTTAGACGGACTGATGAAGGAAAGCGAGTTTGTTGTAAACCGTAGGAAGGAGGTCATTGGGATGGTACAGGCACTAGCAAAAGCTGAAGAGTAAGTTGTTCGACCATTATCAAGTTTCAACCAGCTTACAGTTTTTTTCAGGATTGTTGCTGGTGTTTAGAGCGTATATACGTATATCTGCTATTTCAGGATTCATACACTTTTCGCACTCGCACTTCGTTTGACTTTATACCACCTGGTGGGAACCCGGCGTCGCTTAGGTTGGAAGAACCAGACACAGGAGGTTACAGGCTGCATGTAACTTATGGAGATTGTCCCAAGCCTGTGTTCAAGTGTCAAGCAAAGCCCAGATGGTGGCGTCGACGCTCACGGGCAATCAGCTTCCGAGCCTACCCTCGGTGGAGGCTCGGGTGGTGAGACTGACTAAAAAAAGCAGATGCAATTGTACAAGCCTCGAAAATTGGGACGAGACGTCGACAGAGGGACGATAATCATCGCTGTCTTGCACTTGTAATTTTGACTTTCAGGGCTCACCTGAGCTTTGAGAGTCCACCAAGATTCCGAAGTGTTCCTGAATGTTCATATTTGCTTTCCACGTTCCACTTCGTTTCCTACCGGGTAAACGCAGAGTTATTCTCGGTTCCTTGTTCGCCCATCATCGGCCAGCCGTAGTCGGGCCCTTTAGCGCTCAAAGGCTCTTTCCAAACTGTCATTGTCAACCATCTCTTGTCGTCCTGCAAGGGGCTGTCAACGGATATAAGGACACCTCCCGAAAAACTGCCCATCTCTCTGGCTTCTGTACCACCCACTATCACTTTAATTCCTTCGCATTCTTTCGCGTTGTCTATGCATTGGTAGAGATATTGCCTTTTGCTACTTGACGAGAAGAAATTCGGGACGACAACCGTTTATCTCGGGAGAAATGCCAGCAGTTGACCCAATAGTGGGCAATGCGTACGTTTTGTTGCTGTTATTGCTCGTGTAGAGGAAGAGGGTTGCCTACCAATCATTCAGTGCTGCATCCCACATGATTGGATACCTTTTGAATATGATACTCTGTGCGTTGCAACTGCAATCGATGGCCTGTACTCTGTCCATGCTGAACGCTCTTTGTAGATGGTATTCTGCTCCTCCAGCTTGTGAGTGACTCTTATACAACTTTCTTCTCATGGAATGATACCAAACTCCGTGTTCTATCTAGTGTATGTTTTTATGCTCGACTTTTTTCTTCTAACCAGTCACTCATTGTCTCGGTCCTAAAGACCTGTACTATCTTGCTTTCCCGAAGGACAATCTCTTCGTCAAAATTCTCGTCTATTCACTAGTTCTTATCGAGACTCTGCAAACTGTGATGATGATGCACGATGCTGTGATAGTGTTTGGGTTTGGATTTGGGGATCCAGAAGGGCTCATCAAAGTTCACCTTTCATGGTTTTCAGTGCCCATTCTCTCGGTGGTAGTCTCGACGATAGTCCAGACATTCTTTGTTTGGTGCGCCGGCCTCCTTCGTTCTCGTTTATCGAAAACTGATCTTGATGTTCAGGAGAATTTGGGTTTTAAGCCACTCCATTCTTTTACCCCTTCTCATTGAAATTGTATACCTTATCCATTCCTTGGGGTCATGCAACCTATTGACTCCATGTAGATCGTGCTTTTACAGCTTGGTAGTGGATTGGCCCAAGGTAGGTCATTAATCTCTAACCACTTCATTTATTAAATTGGGGATATCACAGGCGTCTTTAGCTATATTATAAACGACTATACACACCTTCCTAAGGTTACAGCTATGGTAAGATCCTTTCGTATAAAATGAATAAATTTACCATCTAACCTTCTTAGCTTTGGCTTGTTTCTGCTGCTGTCTGTGATGTAATCATTGCCGTCTGCATGACCGTAATTGTATGCTCGTTTCTCCGTTCAAACCGCCGGTTATTGAATTGACCATTCAATAGCTTGCACGGAAGCAGAGTTCATTCAAAGGGACAAATGTCTTAGTGGCTCGAGTGATGAGGATGACAATAGAAAGTACGCTCATAAATGATCTACTTTAAAACCTCTTTTTTACAATTATTCTTCCAGCTGGCGCTTTAACAGGTTCGCCGCGGCCGTCCCCTTTCTACGTAACATCTAACTTTTTTCCAGCCGTTATGGCAGTTATCACTGCAGCATTAGATATTGGAATTCAAAACCGCAACTACTTTGTCCCTCGTGGGTTTTTTTTTCCCTTTGTGTAACCATTTCGATTCTGATACCCCTTGTCAAATTAGCGAGTTGGGTTCTCGGCAAGCTGTACGCCAATAATGTGAGTATCTGACCTACTCGCTTAATTGATTATTTGAGATCTAATCAATTCCCTCCAGCTTCTCGTTATCATGAACAGTCGGATCCAAATATCCGGGAGTCGACTGGACTCGCAAGATTCTACCACGCGAAACAATGAATCGAGCAGCATGACCCCGTCATTAACCCGGCCGTACTCCTTCCAGTACCAGACTTCCGTATCTTTCAAACACAGCCTTGGTGGCATCACGGACGAGCGAGGATTCACGTCAGAAGAGACAAACAGAGATGACTCACAGTACGGTGGATTCCCGTTAAGTCCTCTAGCCGCCACTCGAAAAGAAAATGCTACTGTGAGTGCCCTTCGTCGACAAACCCTTTTTTGCTGTGATTGATTTAAGTTCTCTAGTCGAAAGAATATAACCCTTTCAAATTGTCATGACCTTCTTTGGTGGACTGTGCTGTCTTGGTTTGTTATGTTTACGGACTTTCCTGGATCTTTTCTGTTTTTGCTGGATCTGTTGTACTTATACGATTGCGTTGAGATCATCCTCCGCAAGGCTCTATCATTCATTGCTGTAGCTTGTGTATCAAAGTAACCATTGCTCTCACTGCTTCATTTGTATCATGTTTGCCCAATAGTTCTGCTGTGAGATGAACAATGTCCTATCCACATTTATAGCTTGTTTGCCAAGCCCTTCGTTCAAAGCAGGGAACCTGATTTGCAGGCACATGTTTGGGCTGCTCCGAACCATCACCTCGATTGTTCCTCGCTCCCAAACTAAGATGCCTCAATACATCTCCAATCACGAACTTGCAGCGCTCATTCGTAATCCGGACAATCAAATGCGAAAGAACATTGCGGTTGTCGATGTACGAGACGATGATTATCCTGGCGGAAACATTGTGGATGTGATTCACTCACCATCTGCCACATTCAACCTGGAAGTGAATCAACTAATAGACGATTTAAAAGATGTGAAGAAAGTCATGTGAGTCACAGTACTTCCTCTTTCTCTTAAATAATACCTTGACGTGAACTTTTTTTTTCGGGATTTCATCCAGCTTTCATTGTGCCTTCAGCCAGCAGAGAGGTCCAAAAGCTGCAAGGGTGAATGGGTTTGTTCATCGTTATCACTTGCTAAGCTTAATTTTGTTTTGTTTTTTCTTTGGACTTTCAGATTTATGAAGAAACAAGGGAGAATCTTTCATCTGCTGGAAGCGCCGAATTCCCAGCCCAAGAGGTTCTGATTCTCCGCGACGGCTTCCACGGCTTCCAGGCACTATTCAAGGTCTACCCCGAGTTCCTTTATGCCCCTTTACGGTCGCTGACGCACAATAGAATGATGCCAAGTTAGTTGAGAATTGGGATGCTGACCGCTGGAATGATGATTGGAATTAAGTCCTCGTTCCCGTCATCTTGATCGTCTGAGTAGGAAGACCTTTTTTTTTTTCTTTTATGAAGGTTTACTGTTTTTTGCAAAAAGAATGAGACTCGATGAAGAAGAAAGAAAAAAGTCCAATAGAGTGTATTAGTTAGAGCAGTCGAATACTGTTTTATGTTTTACGAATTCAGATTCACGACGAGGAACAAAGCCATCTTCCTGGCCATGAATTCCATCCAATGAATTCCCGGGTCATAGGTTTATGAGGTCGGCCACAGATTCTACATACCTGATGTCTGTTTCAGAGGTAAGCTACTGTTTTGTTTTTTTCTTCTTGCTGAGTCTCATTCTTTTTGCAAAACAACAGCAGTAAGTTCCTGGCAAACGTGTTGGAGTGGCCGGGGCACGCTCTCACGTGACGAAATGGAGCACGATGACGGCGATGACATCACGCGTTTCTGAGTATCTCATAAGAGGAGGCCCGCCACAGTCTTATTCTCCAACATCCTCCTCACATATCACCCATGTCTGTCTCAAAAGAAACCGCCGTTCGCGCCGCTCAAGGACTCGACCCGATGGTCAGCCCCGCATTTATCGGGGTTCCTGACCAAGAAATGAAAGACCCTCATACTGTTGACGTACAAAAACCCAGCGATGTAGTTGCGCCTCATAGAACAGACTCCATCCCTCAGCAAGGTACATTTTTACTATCCGCCGAGCCTTCATAGCCTCTCATCACGCCCATTGTACTTAGGGAGCACCCAACCAGGAGATGGCCACAAAGACCATACGGCACAGATGAACAACGCAGAACCTGTTGTCGAAGTACATAAAGTTCCATTCAAAGAACAAGTTATTGGGTTTGCCAAGGTATGTCTCGCCATTGTTGGTCTTTCGTCCCTTGCTGATCCTGCTGAGCAGAAAACAAGAGGAACAGTGAGCTTACCCGCTGCCTAACCAATTCACAACTTTGACCTAGATTTTCCTTTCTTTTCCAATAGGTCCTCAATCATGTATGTGCTTCGTAACTTCATGCTTGTCTCATTTCTAACGCCGAAGCAGCCTGAAACCAAGGAAGCTGGTAACAAGATCCTTGAAGGGCAGGTTACCCACGACCAGTTATGAATGAATGGCAAATTGCAATAGAATTAATGCCTTTAATGTACTAGTATTATACCTTTTGGACATCCAATGCAGGAGTCAATATTTTTGAGTACCACGACAGGTTGGTGATAGGCAGTAGTAGCTCACCAGAGAAATTAAGAAACCTGTTCCCTCATTGCACGTTGTAAATATTTCCAAAGAGTGCGGTGAACTTCAGCTGCGGTTGACCTCTGGCACAGGATTCGAACTAAAGAGAGGCGGTTCCGCTTGCTCAGGATGAAGAGTGTGTGAAGTCCTTGGTCGTTTGCGAGGGGGATAGTCCACTTGCGCATATTCATCATCCAAAGAACTATTTAATTTGTGCTTGCGGTAAAAATCTCTGACAAGTTGCCTCTTCCACTCCTTGTCGACACTGCAAAGTTCAAAGTTGAGTATCCTGGAAACGCGTAAGGGAACTGAGTCAAAATTACGAACTTGTCTGTCCAAACTGGACTATCCACTTCATCTTCAATTGGAACCCTTCTGCATACACCTCTTCCATTATTCCAACAATCAAACACGTTTACTCCGTTGATCTCGTTCTCATGTAACCCAGTGGCGGAATGTTGCCCAACAAAGTGGCAACGAGTTTCCATCATGTCCATATCCCATTTATTATCCCGCGTCTGTGCCACGTAGATCTTCCAAGTACAGCATTGGGAAAGGAACACGCGTTTACGGTCCTTCCCTTCGTAAAAGCGGTCAGATACAAAAACGTGGGGGATTATGCATTGTGTCGGAGAGCTAGGGTCGAAGTTTGCGTGGCATCTTCTGCAATGGAGTAGATGGTCGTCATCAACTTCGGTCTCAATTTGAGCGGGCAAAACAGCGGGTACGTCGGCAAAAGGCTCGGGGCCTAGACATCGTCCGCGTGGATGTCCTTTTCGCGGTTTGCCGCATTGTTGACAAGTTGGTCGCTTTCTACCAGATCCGGGGACACTCGGGCTACTATGAGGTACCATAGATCGAGGCGGAAAGATGAATCGTGGTGGGAGTAGAGGTTCAAGAAGGGTCACATAGGCGCGCGTGACCCCGAACAATAGCGATATTCCAATATACGGAAAAGAAAGAGCACTCTTGAAGTTTGTAGAAGGTAAACTAAATAATGATCACAGATTATTAAAACAAAATAAGCTCTTCAGGTGATGCTAAGCTACTGACATATTCGGTTAAACAAAAGTGAAGAACTCGAGCGCTTTTGTTTGGTTCGTTTCGTCGGTCTGAGCATGAGTTTAAAAAGATATAGTTCGTAAATGCAAAAGATTAACAGACCTGAATACCAACAAGACTGTCTTCTTCCATGAGAATACCACCACATGAAAACTGAGAGGGTCCTAGGTTCCCGGAGTCGTACTTCACACATTCCATATCGCTGGATACTTCCCCTTTGAACAACTGATGCTCGTCCTCGAATTTTGAGCCAGCTGGAAGGCTTTCGATGACTGACACATCGTTCGGGAAGGTGACAAAGATAGTGCCGCCTGACCCTCTCCCTACGCAGTGAGGATTGGCCTGCATAAAAGACAGAAGTCGGTCACGATGGAATGGGATGTTGTTACGATTAAAATCAATTATCGTGATGCGGCTGGGTTCTGTGTCAGCAGCCTCGGAAATAAATGCAGCACGCTGTCCGCAGCTTGTCGTCATCCAGCGTGTGGTCTCATCAGTAACATCAACAAAAAGGACAGAGGAGGGTCCCCAATCTTTCCATACCACGGTTCCTGGACTCTTTTGGTGAATGCCATGGATAGCTCTTCTCGTGGTGAACATAGCAAGCTTGCAGTGAAGGCCTTGGTTATTCTGAAAGTGCACATACAGAAGAATCACTGCTGATTCTGGGTCAATGTAGAAAGGTAGTTTGCTTGCTCGACTACCAGGAAATGTACGTGTCATCGGATTTGGCTCGCTCCGAGCAACGACTCCGATGACCGATACACCATCGTGGAGCGGTGCCAGTTCGAGGATGAGGGCTGGATCTGGAGGGCAAGGTTCTGGCTCCGCAGTGGCCTCAGTCAAGTGAGTTGGGAGTTCCCACACCTCCAAAGAATGGCTATGGATATTGGGAACAAGAATTGTATCCCGGGATAACATTACAAATCCCTGGTAATGGTAGCCCTGGTTGAGCCATTGCTGAGAAAAGTATATAAGCAGTGCGAACATAGACAAAGATGGGTCCCCACCGACCTTCACAACCACTCCCGCCATCCAATCGATGACAAAAAACCTATCACCAGTGTCGACCAATGCAAGATGACGGGCTCTTCCCATTTGTACAATGCAGAATTTTCCGACAACCTCAATATAGACACTTACATGAAGCTTCGCATTACCCGAATGGGTGAAAAGTGGCGGCGAAATTCGGGGTAATGACATGATAGGACGTCGGGCCTCAGGATGAGGCAATCCTGTTGATAACTGAATGAATTCAACACCAAGGTTCAGTGTAGCCAACGGCAACCTGAAATAACGATTAGAACTGAATGAAGAAGGGAAAATGTTCCATACTGGTGGACCACAACCACGAGATCGTGCTCGTACACCGATACACCAATGTCGCAGTGTGTATGAGAGTGCTTTACTTGATTCCACTCAGGTTCATTGGTTTCCGTCAATCCACAACGAGGAAGTTGAACAAAGTTGACAGCTGTTCGTGAGAGATCTCCGGCGAAGTAATGCCCTCCTGTGAGATCATATATTCCATCTGGACGATTAGGTAGTTGGATCGTTGTCCTCCGTTTGATGTGAAACGTTAGCCACGCTTCCTCACGCTGTCTCAATAGCTCATAGCGTTGAGATAATGGCAGTGGTGAAGCGGGATTATCGATAACTCCAAGTCGTCGAAGAAGGATGATGTATTGGAGAAGAACAGAGTTGGAAATAATATATCGACTGCGGCGGTTGAGTGTAAGAGCAGCTTTGAGACCAACAGGAAAGTCGAGATGACAGAATATTTGGACGATCAGTTCGTCAGGAAGCGATAGGAAGTCCAAGGTTTGCATGAAGTGGTCGCGACAGGGCAAGAATCAACAACGCGCGAAGCAAAGCCTACAGCTTCCGAGTTCGCCTCCGCGAACCTTTCAGGTGGTCTAAAGTTGGGGAGGTTGGAAATAACATGGAACGAAACGTTTACTTTGTTATGGTCACTAGATAGAATTCTCATGGCAAGTTCACAACAGTGGCGCGTACGGCATTTGAAGAACCCCCCAATGATCCTCCACAGGTCATCAGTATTTGGTTACTCGTCGGCAAGACTCTCAAATCTCTGGCATATCCTCTGATAGCACTCGATGCCAGATATGTCCAAGGTGATCCCACTGCACCTAGCTGGGTGTTTAGGAACAAACCGCTGTGACTGT
Organism: Flagelloscypha sp. PMI_526; assembly: GCA_021399455.1. NCBI lineage: Eukaryota > Fungi > Basidiomycota > Agaricomycetes > Agaricales > Niaceae > Flagelloscypha > Flagelloscypha sp. PMI_526. The sequence continues at coordinate 1,073,131 of JAJTUO010000002.1, forward strand.
TTGCCGAAACCATGATTGTCCTGTTGGTACCACCATAAGGGGTCCAAACTACAAAGGGAGAGCTCTTCGTCTGTTCACCAGTTGCAGCTTTGATATTGTATCCTGTGGCAGACTGGAAAGTGAGAGGCGAGTCCGATATGCGATAGTACGCTGCAAGGTTGGCCGGTGCACCGGCGTACTCGTAAGTGAGGATATACTTCCCATTAGGAAGTGCAGCAATTGTCGTCATTCCTGGCCGGTCGCTATACGTAGAGCTTGCGACATCGTCCACTACGGAACCCCAGGTGACCAGATTCGCAGTAACTTGATGCCTGCAGTGCTTAAGTACAGATGAAAAGAGTCGAAGGCATAGAAATAATGACGTACACAACCTTCTGATTGTGTGCAGAATCCCTCTGGTCAGAATAATAAAGAACTAGCTGCCCATTGTAAGCCATAAAAAATGGTTCCCAGACTGGGGTCTGGCCATTTGTAGGGTCAGCCTTGCCGCCTGCAGCAACATGACTCTAACCCAAGGTGAAAAATACTAAAGGAAGCTAGCTGGATGGGACGTACGACAAATTTCCAGGAGTACCCATGGTCCGTGCTCGCGTAGACGTCGATCTGAGTCTTGCTTAGATCTGTGGGAATCGACTTACCAGCGGCTGGAATAGTCCCTGCCTGACTTTGTGAGAACCTTTGTCTTTATACGAGAAGAGTAAAAGCATTCGCATACTGGATAACTTCCAACTGCCGATTTCAGCTCATACAAAAACGGTTGATACCACAATCCCCATCCATTGACGGTATCAGTTATATTAGAAATTTGGGTTCAAGTCTGACCAAGATCTATTGATCTGTACACGGGAAACCATACGTTAAGCGGTTCAGGTGAATAATTTTCCCACGTTGCGAGGAGAACATTTATGTTCACAGTATCATTGGCGATGAGGATCGAACGAGCGTATAGAGTCCGAGGAACGAGATAGCTGCTCGGCGGAGAAATATGACCTTGTCTGTGTAAGGCGTCACGTAGTCCAAGCCTGAGTCAACCAGAAGAAGCTCAAGAAGAGGCAAGTCAACATGAACATCCTGCATCGAAGACCCCATTAGGCGAGATCGTGAGACTTTATACCAAGGTAATTGCTGCCACGACATAGTAAAACTTGCGAGAAGTTGGCAAACATTCCCTTCTGTGTGGTCACTATGGCCATTTGGAGGACAGGATATGATCATGTGCTTGGTGAGGACGCCGTAGTCCACCGTTTCGATGACCTTGTTCCGTATGTCCCTACCGAGTATCGAAGTGGGATTAACACTAGCATAAGCAGGCTTCTGAGGATTATTCCATACCTGTGCATGCGTCTCCGTTGATACGAGGCCGCTCATGGAGTTCCATGTGATTTTATTCGTGAGCTTGAAGGGACAAGGTGGGGAGGATAGATATTCGACTTCTAATTGTGTCGAAGCTTAGTTTGAGGAAAATTTCTGAGGTTGTTTTCGGAAAGAATTCGGTAGGCTGGAAAGAGAACATTTGTTCGAAGCGCCGAGCGAGGGTTGACGACCCCACCCTTGATGAATTTCGGGCAGGGCTTGCTTCTTCAACAATTGTTGCTCTTGAAATTACAGTCTTAGAACCCCTTAGGGCGGACATTGCTCACCATAGCTTTACTGTACTGCATGGTGGTCGCCCCACCGCGTCTTCCGAGAAGAACTTGTTAAATTTGCAGTCACCAGGACATTGGTGTGCACATTGAATATACTTCGAGACAATATTTCTGTTTGGTATGGCGCATGGCATCATGGTACGTCTTTATTCCTTTAGCTTCAAATTCAGGTTCTTGCTCTTGCTCTTCACAATATAGTTTACTTATGAGATTGTGTTAGAGGATGCTTCAGAATTTGCGCCAGACTGAAGTGAATCGCAATTCTTAGCGACCTTGCTGATCGACTTTTTTGGATTTGCACACACCTCTGTTTCTCTCGCATGGTCGAGAGTTGCATGTGTATTTCAAAGAAATGAGTGCGATGGCATAAGAACATCAAATAATTCAATTCATTCATCCCTCTCCTCCCTTTCCTTTCCCTTTGTGGTCGCCATGTTACGCTCGTTCTTTACGATAGCCATTCTCACGCAAATTGCTCTCGCGCAATTGTCCATTTCCTTGACTGGTCAGCTCTTCTCTCCATGCGTCAGATCATTATGAATGAAAGTGAAATAAAGGCCCAACGTCCGTCGAAAGCGTCGGCGATTTGAAAGTTTCTGCCTCCCTCATCAACTCGGGTTCAAAGGATTTGAAACTCTTGAACGCTCCAGGGAGTGTCCTCTCGGAACTTCCGACCGATGCGTTCACCATCACGAACGAAGCAGGTGAACACCCTACATTTATCGGAGTTCAGGTCAAATGGGCGCCAGAGTTGGCCATTCAGAAGAAAGCTTGGACGGTTGTTAAAGCTGGACAAACTCTTTCTGTTACTCGCGATTGTATGTACTACCTTCTCCATATCACCCGCCACTCAATTTTCATAGTATCCAAGGCATACAACTTCACAGAAACCGGCTACAGCGAATACTCTATTGCGCCGTCTACCTTCTTTTACTCCGTAGATGCTACCGAGACAACCGTCTCCGAGTTAGAGGCAACTGTTGACACTGCCCTGAAGTCGCGCATCTCTGAGGGTGGTGTCTTGTCCGTCGCTCGAGGCGCTGCTCCCATGAAGCGAGCCACATGGGCTGGTTGCAACTCTCAAGAAAAATCTACCCTCACTTACGTAGCTCAAGCCAGTAGTGACCTAGCGAAGAAGGCTAACACGTGCGTATCCAGCCCTTGCCAGATCGATTTTTCGTAGTCTTTCCCCTAACACAAATAACACTACAGAACATTGGCCTCAATGGTTACTCCCAGCAGCCTCTATACCACCTGGTTTGGCGAATACACGACCACTCGTTACAGTACTCTTTCGACCCACTGGACAAGCATTGCTGCAACCAGCTTCTCCGACTGGCATTATGATTGCAGCACCTGCGAGAGGGATGACTACTACTCGTTCGTTTATGCAGATGATCCAGGCCGCATCTTCCTCTGCTCTTCTTTCTGGGATCTTCCATTCACTGGCACGGATTCCATGGTTTTTTTTACCCCTTGGTGGACTAATTAGTACTAACCTACTTCTCAGGCTGGAACGCTCGTCAATGAAGCTTCTCGTTTCACCATCAACGGTGGCACTGAGGAATATGCATCTGGCCGTTCCGCATGCAAGAAATTGGCTACCAAAAATGCAGGACAAGCTGTCATGAATGCTGGTATGTATTTGATCATTTCTCCCTGGCTATTGTATTCTCATTCCCTTGCTTAGATTCACACGAATACTTCGCTGAGGAAGCCTAAAAAACTTGGTTATGGGATTGGAATATACGAAGTTTGGGACATTACTACTTCACTGGGCATACACGTAAACTAGGATATCTGTGATGACTTTACTTATACAAGACTTTCGATAATAGAACATTCGGACAATGGCCGTAACTATCACAGACTAAAGTACAAGTCACAGTGACACTGAAATTACTGGTTGGGTCGTACGTCCGCAGGGCTAGAGTCCATGACTCAGATATTTGCTATCTGAACCAGAAGAGAGCCGTGACGATGTGATTCAATCGTCTATGTAATCTGTTAACATTCGAGGAAGTGTTGTCAACCGCTTCTTCTCCTCCACGAGCCTATTGTACTCGTTCCACTTCTATAATCGATGTACATGTGAGTGAGCGAGCGTTGCATAATTAAAAAAAAAAAACCTTTTCTATAGCACCACTATCCATCAGAGACGTAAAAACCTCCTCTGGATCTGCGTCCTCGACTGAATCTGCAGCGGCAACAAGCTCCGCGATGGCCCAGCGGTAAAGATGGTACTTGAAGTGATGAAGTTGGTGACTAGATGGAATAAAACTGAGATGAAAGCAGAGAGAAGTAAGGCAGGCCGCACGCACAAAGTCTCGGCTCGGCGGGCACAGTTATATCCAACGATGACTTTATCATACTCTGGTGGATGAGGCACATTAGGCGCAAGTGCATTGTTAGGCCAATAAACCTTTTTCTCGTATGTTTCGTATTTTTCGGCTTTGTCCTAGGAAGAGGTTTAGATTCCCAAGTGAGAGGGTAAAAAAAAATTACTCTTAATGTTTGTCGGTTATAAGTACCAGATTCGCCGCAAAGCACCCTATAAGAAGTGCCTCTTCCTATGTAACAGTTGTGCTTGCCACGTTGCCAGCATGCACCACATTCAAAGCCATCCTCTGCAGCTCCAGGGTCCTGAAATCGGACCTTATTCGGTCGCTCTTTCAGAGTAGCAGTAAATGGTGCTTTCCATTGTTGATAGATGACAGGCTCCGCGTTTAAACCGTTGTCAATCTTCGCAATCGCCGCTTCGAATAGACGTCCTTTTGGTCAATGAGCTGAGAGGTAAAATAATCAGACATTGACGCACTGTCTTGGACCTGGACTTTTTCTAGAATATGGGGTTCATGAGCATAGTGAAGCATATACATGACGTAGAGCTCGAAGAACTCCTCTTCAGAGCGTTGAAGGTTGATGTCATATTCGGCGGGGACCAGGTTTTGACTTTCCTCACTGACATCGGAGGCAGTGGCTGAAGAAGTGTCGTCGTCTTCCTCGTCGTCATCATTATCATCATCGCCGCCGTTAATGTCTGAATTAGCTTGAGACGTCGTGTCATCAACATCCATAGTTCCTTCAGAACCGGTTTCAAAATCGACTTCACCGTCGTTGATGAATTCCTCTAAGGCATCATCGTCATCCACAACATCGCCGTCGGCAGTGGACTCGACTTCAAAGTCCTCGTCGAATAAATTCGAAGAGATTGGAGAAATTTTGCGAGCGGGGTAACCGTTAAGAGACCCTTTTTAAATAGTGAATATAGTGTGAGAGTAAGTCTCAAGTGAGGCTGACCTTCTCTTGGCAAAGGGTCCCGACGTTTGTGAATACGCGAGATCGGTCGAGTAGTATCACCAGCTAGCGAATCCTCTCCAAGGGAAGGCGTGGACTGTATAATAATGCGTCGGCGTCTAGTAGGCGAGATAGGCGGGCTATCTTCTCTATCACTTGCAGCATTAACTTCTGTTCTAGTATCAGATTCATGGCCAGAGTTTTTATCCTGAGACAAGACATGTTCGTCGACCTCCAACTTGCAATCCGTCTCGTGCTTTAAATCGTTGGATATAACATCCCTCGTACGCTGATCGGATTGACAAGAAAAGAAATCCTCTTTTTGTTCGATGTCAAATAGATTGGATGATTCATGGGAAGTCACAGGCTCTAGTTCGTCCAGCGCTGGAGAACGAGCATCCGTAGGGATATAGATGATAGGATCTGGTCCCTCTGGTCGAGTAGGTGTAATGAACCTAAGATAATGAGCAACAGAAAGAGGCATTAGACTTGTATCTGACCCACCCATCCTCTGTAACATATTGAGTCGACGACGTTCTTTCCTCGCATACTCCAAGAGATTTTTCCTCCTTCTCTGCAGATAACTTCTCAGCGTAATGCATATCAGAGTCAGTCGCTGACAGAGGAGGTTTGGGAATAAGGTCTTGAGTGAGCTCAAGCGTGGGCGACTTTCGACGAAGACGCTCGAACTGATTCAAAATTAGATGAAGGCTGAAGAAATAATAAATTTGGACTTACAGTTCCCTGTCGAGGCGAAGGTGTTCCTTCAAAATCCTGGGCCATGTTGTGCAAGATGGGATTGAAGGATTCAAGAGTGTCTGAATTTACTCCCATTGATTCGTCGTCGCTGTCCAAGGCGAGCCGTCGTGTTGGAGATACCGTCCTTAGTCTCTTTTGAAGCAAACGATTCTCTGAAAAATACATGTCAGTGGTAGATAGAACAGAAAAACTAATCCGAACTTGGTTTCACAGGGGTCAAGCTCCGCTTCCGTTTTGAAGGGGTCAGAGGAGTATTTTGAATAAGAGAAGAGAGGTTGTTTGTTCGTGGAATAGATCCTTCGCCATAGTCAGCTTCCATGTCTTGTTCAATGTTTGTCCCTGGACTTTTGGACCAAGTCCTAGTACCGTTCTTTGAACGCGTTCCCCTAGATGTGGGGACTGAAAGGAAATGTTACAGGAGGAAGGAGAGTTGGTTGAAACAAGAACTTACCAACTGTATTGTCTCCAGTATCAGAATCGTTGGTCAGGTTGATTGGTTCTTCCTCCTCCTTCTTTGTCTTGGGTGTGGTTGGAGACTCAACGTGCATAAGCATGTCGTCCACATCAATAGGATTAGTCTTAGAGCCCTTCCGTTGTGGCATGGCTTCGAGCATCGCAAGGATTCGAGGTCTAGATGAAGCGAGCTTCGATGAGCTCATGGCGGTTCGAACAGAGGAGGAGGGTGGCTGACCATCAGTCATTCTGCTCTTGACCAGCATCATGAATACCCTTCCTTCCGAAATTATCTTGACAATCCTTGATTTTGCCTGTACTCATGATGGTCAAACTGTTCGTACAATGTGCGCTCTCTCAAGCTCTCTGCGAACTCTTTGTCTACCCAAACTCTGGCATACAATCTCGTTTAGTCTGACGTCCTCTGAAACTATGAGAGACCGTTTTGCAATGCTAGCTAAAGCGCTTCATTCATCATCTCCGAATTCCACTATTCATCGGTTCATCTTTGAAGTCTCATCGGCTTTCAATCTCTCCAACGTATCTTTCAGCCGTGCTCTCTTGCAAGAGCAAAGAACGATTCAACAAATTGTTCAGGCATATCGTCCTACAATCCGAATGCTCGTTTTTCTTGTTCGTCACCCGACGATTGCCGTATCTGTGTTACGACCTTTCCACTCTCCGCCATCCTTTCCACAACTCAAACACATCACTTTCGGTAGCTCTGAGCTTGAATGGTTCTCATTTATAGCTGGATACCCCACCGGATTTCAAAATATTACGCGTTTAACCGTCCGCAAAGCTTTTTGCGGTCAGGTCTTCGATCTCATACGACGTCTTCCGAACCTCGAAATCCTTACCTTATTTGACGTCCCTACTCAAGGCCCGAACGCTCCAGTTCTCCTCCTGCGATGGTTGCTCGTCCTTGCTTTCGGTGATGGAGCCCTTGGCATTAGTGTTCCAGAAGATACACCTGAGAACTTGCACACTTTCGATGTTCATTGGGAACAACCGGTTGATTTATCTGCGCCCGTGCTGGTACCTCATTGGGCACAGTGGTGGGCTACAGTCATACAGCACACTGGGAGCTCGAATTTCCCAGGTGTTGCACGCACATGCTGTGAAGTGATAAACCGGAACGATCCTGCGAAATCCTTTGGGTCATGTATAGCTCAGTCAACGGGCAATGACGAACAGTTGTTGGCAGAATTGAAATACGGGTCATGGCCGTAACTGACGTTTTCGCGCCCAATATTGCTTATATTGATTTATGACCAAACTCGAACTCCAGAATGGGGGATTGGGAGGAGACAGATACAAATCATATTGCAAGAAAGAATTGGACGACTGGAGATATGTATGATGCTTGATAAAATATGGCAATGAGAGAGGGAGGCAAATCAGAAAAAAAGAAGGTAATCAAACAAAGCGTAACAGAATAAGACTCCGTATGGCCCTAGTCATTGTCAAGCACAAGCTAGAACGATCGAAGAATATTATGTGCATGTCCATTCGGCCATTTCGCAATAAACAACACTGAGGATACGAAAGCAACAAGTCCGAAAAAAGTTCAAGCCTGGTAGTCTCCGACCGAGGATCATTGTGCCTTTTTCCATTCCACAAATTCATCAATGAGTGTTGGCCATGACTAGGAGGGATAAAGTAAGCAAAAAGGTAACAGTGACCCGACCAAGGAAACATGGACATACATCTTCTTCAGATGTCGTGTAGTCTTTCAGATCCGGGTCAACAGTTGATACAAACTCCAACATCTGAGCAGAGGAAACATTGAGCAAAACTAACAACGAAGACGAGTTGTTTTTTACCATTGCCCAAAGATCTTTGTTCGCTGCACGATAGGTTCCTTTGTCGTTGATGTAATTGACAATGTCTCCCATGAGACGATATCGAGGAACAAGCATCACCGTCCATAGTGCACTAGCAGTCTACGAGGGAAAAATGCGATCAGATGATTAAATTTGGTCAGGCAAAAGTACAATGCTTGACTCACTTCCATGTCAATGTTCTTCGATTGTCTGAACCAAGGATAAGCAACGACGCGAGACAGGTAATCGAGATATAACGTACTCTGGTTTGGCGAGAGCAAACCCAAAGGAATAAAACTTCTTAAATGCGTCCTCCACATTGTCCGCATACGACCGATAAACTGTTCGATCGTATACTTCAGAGTTTTTCCCAGATGGCGCCCTCACCGCAGGCTTCTGGTGTAACAGCAAGTCCTCCAAGTCTGTCAATAAGGTTTGGAGAGCAGTGAAGTTTGATATCCTAGAAACATTTCAAATCAGCACAGGTAGTAGGGACCAGCTTAAACGCGCACTTATGCTTTGCCATTCCATCTATCCACCCCTGCTTCTCAAACTTCCCCAGTTCTTTCGCGTTTACTTGCCATGCGAGGATTATAGGTAAAGCGCCGTCCATAGGTATACCAGCATCCGTGCACATACGTTCCATCCCCTCAGGACCAATGACGCTAGGATCGTCTGGGTCCGCATACTGTTGGAATAGGGCAAGTGCTGTTGAAGCGGAGTAGGGTTCAGGTTTCTTCGTGTTCTTAGGTTTCGGAGGTTCAATCTTCTATGAAAATGTCAGCCTTGGAACGCGTGTCTAGTCGGGACGGACGTACTGCGGGAGGCGGCGGAGGAGCAGGCTTCTCTTCGTCGACGACCATGGGTACCATAGCATCATGACCATTTGGTTGTGACGACACCACAGCTACAGGTTCTGAACCATTCACGTGCGCGGGAGTTGTTTCATGAGTGTCCGTGGGGATAATGTCACTAGTTGGGAAGTTGCGTTGAACATCGTTGCTCGAACAGCAAGGTAATAGGGAAGATAGGAAGCCCATTGTAAAGGTAAGGGGATAGGAAGAAGAAAGAAATTTGCACAGCGTCAAGAGTGCATTTAAGTGGCGAAAATACCACAGCAGCAATTTGGGCTTGCAAGTAGGGCTGTGTTGAGGTGATGGGGAATGACAAGGACCACTCACCGCGAGCGCTAATAAATACCGAATCCAGGAACAATGTTAACCGCAAGGCAACAAAATAATTAATCCACTTCACGTACGTCCGCACTAGAAGGGTGGAAACACGTCAATTAGTTGCTCCGAATAACAAGAGTACAAGGACTGACGACTTTTTGCCACGCCCTTTTGCCGTGGTCTTGGGTTTTGGCTTGACAGAACATTGTCTAAATAACTATCCGGCGATGAGACAGACACTGCTAAACGCACTTCATCTTTCTTGGTCGTCCGACCTTTCTTCTTCGGAGGTGGATCCTGTCGTTCGGGAGGCGTGAGTCACCCTGGGAAATTGACACGAATAAAATCTGGTAGTCTCACTTCTTCCATCTCTTCATCTGACCTACAAAGAGGATTCAGTAATCCAAACCCTAGAGGAGGAGCAGAAGAAAAGAAAGGCGCACAAAGGAGTGTCATCTTTGCTTTTCGAACTTGTGGTTTTGGGCTTGGAGACAGCGCTTGAACGCGTCGACCTGCGCGTGGGCAACGGTGCTTCTACGTCTTCGGTAGCAGCCACAGTACGCTTACGCTAAAACAAAGATATTATTTACTAGCGACACAAAGTAGAAAATCGGGGAGGGAAACGTACCTTGGGAGGCATTTTCAAATTTTAGAAGGTGAAAGCAGGAACAGAAAAGGGACTACCTGCGCGCGCCACTTCTTATACCTTTGACAAACAACCACCACCATGACTCAGGTGTTTAACCCAAACCCAATCATTTTTAGCTCCTCCAAGCCTACAAAGAAGTTTAGACCTAGTGATAACTTGTGGATGGACGAACCGAGCTCTTTCCGAGCTACTTCAATAGAGAACACCAACACGGAAGAACCAATCGACCAAGACGAAATCTTCGGTCCGCATTCTTTCGTTCCCTCAAAGAGGATCTCTTTATACTTATACATTCTTGCTTCAAAGATTTGATTCGTTCGATATCCGATCCCGAACATCCAAATTCACTCGAAGAACTACATGTCGTTTCTGCACCACAAATCACTCTACCCGCAAAAAATCGGATCCATGTCGAGTTCACACCTACTGTACCCCACTGTGGGATGTCAACATTGATTGGTCTTTCGATACGAGTTAGGCTTATGAGAGCATTACCGGAACGGTTCAAGGTTGATATTCATGTCCAACCTGGAAGCCACCAAAGTGAACAGGCTGGTGAGTCATGCCCGTGTTTCGGTTTAGAGAGAGAGGCAGAAAAATCTGATTTATTTGTAGTGAATAAACAACTCAATGACAAAGAGCGAGTTGCAGCTGCTTTAGAGAACCCAGTTCTATTGGAAACTGTGGAAAGATGCCTTGCTCCTGCTGGGTTGAGAGGACAACCTGCGCTTTAAGAATGTTATATAAGTCAAGTATGTTCTTTTGATTAACCTGTTTCTAACTCTTTGAATGCTGATCTTCATTCCAGTGTACCTTTAACACACGTGTTCTGGTCTGGGGATATAACAACCCGGATTGCCAGGCTTGGCGACCTTCAAGATCCTGATGAGATGGAAGCGAACCCAATGAACTCCTTCCTTTTCTTGTGCAAGTCTACCCCAGGCTGGGCGGTCGTATCCTCGGAGGCAGTCTGGCTGAACATGCCCTCCAGCGGGCGCGAGGCTGACCGTCGGCTTTGCATTTTAGCTGAAGTCCAGTTAAAACTTTTTCCATCTCCAGAGCAGGACACTCCATGAGGTAGAAAGAGTTAGGCAACCTTGCACTCTCTCAAATTGTTTGAGTCAAATTGTGAGAACGCTGTATGTCGGTGGAGGATACCCGCATTCCACCGTTCAACCTTCTCCTGTCCCCACCGAGCGGACTGTGATTGCCGCAGATCACGGTATCACACTGCCGCTGCAAACGAGGCAGAGTCCTGGTACTTTTGATTTTGTTTGAGTTTCACTCAGGCGAAGTCTTTGCGGGTTCATGGCGGCGCTCATAGCGGGCGAGTTTCATTGATGATGGCAATCAAGATGGAGAGTTCATAGTGCAATGCGGCCGGGTCTTCCAACACAGACTTTTACTTATATTTTGCATTAATTCAAGGATCAAAAGGGCAGAGTAAAGGGGCTTTTGAAATGGAAGCGGGTTGTCAAAAATGAATGTGTGACGAAAGGGTTTTGGTGATGACGGGGTGGGCAACTGGACTGGTCCCGAGTTTGGTGGCAGAGAGTTGCAACTTGGATTCGACCAGTGAACTGACCGGTATGGGCTGGCTTTCGTCCTTGTTCAGCGCGCCAGCTCGTGGTAGTCCACGGACACTAGATACTTCAGAAGCTTTTTCATTGCCGATGGGGTCTCCAACGCTCAGCCCACAGCCAGACGGAGGCTCCTTCACTTATCCACCTACTTACGCCAGCCTCGACGCTTCCAAGTACGCTCACTTTTTACTCCTCTTCAATTCTTTGCTTGACAGTTAAATGTTTTTATTTTCTAGATCTGTGCTTCCCATGCACCACGACGCGCGTCATTCAACCACCAACAGTGGAGGAAATTACACACCTCTGGCCAAGACCTGGCATCGACTGCGAACTTGGCTGGCGCGCGAATATCCCGAATTGGGGGACACGCTAAACTATGGCATACTTCCTGAAGAACTTGCCAACTTGGAGATGCAGTTTGGATTTCCTCTGCCTGGCCCAGTAAGGGACAGCTATCTCTGTTGCGACGGCCAAGAACCAGAAAGTGCAGCCAGCTCTGCCGACGGCCTCTTCTTTGGCCTCAGTCTGCTTCCACTCGAAGATGTGCTCGAGGAATGGCGCTTCTGGCGTATCGTTGATGATGACCCTACCACCGGTGCAAATGCAAAACTCAGAGACGTCATGCAGTCCATTCCTCCAGGCTGGGTTCGCCGCGAATACTCTCAGCGCGGATGGATTCCTCTCGTCGCTGACAAGACTGGCAACTACATTGGTGTCGATATGGCTCCAGATGAGCAAGGCCAGTCGGGGCAGGTCATCGTGTTTGGCCGCGACTTCGATTCTAAGATCGTTTTGTGGCGTGGCGAGGGTACAGACGGTTGGTCAAACTGGCTGGCATCATTCGTTGAAGAGCTAGAGCTGGGTGAGACCTTCGAAATCGGCGCCTCGGTCGAACCCGGCTCAGGCTCAGAAGACGATGTTGGATACGAGAGCTACTTCTATGACGGCATGGGAAAGGAAGGTGGAGAGGCTGGCTCAGGCGGCGGTCTGCGTCTCACTGGCGAGTACAGAGGCTGGAATGTCCTCGAGGCACTTGCAGATCGCAGTGTCCGCAAATGGTACGAAGCCGGCGTCATTGCGGAGGGCACGCTTCCCGTCGAGGAAGATGCCAAGGGCCAGGTCAAATTTACACCATTCATCCTATTTTTTTATGGGGCTGACCCTTTTATTAGGTAAATGACCTTGCAGTTCAACTTGGCTCTGGCGCCGAGGTTGCCATTCCAGTGGTGAATGACCAAGATGACCCCGCTGAAGGCTCATCATCACAACTTGCCCCGACCCTCAATGAAATTCCTCCCTCGCCAACATCGACTACAGCACTCACACAATCTGTGTCCCAGCCTGCAACCCCGCTCCCTCAGCAGGTCTTGAAAACCCGGGTCCCCACAATAGCCGTCACAAAACCTCCTGCCCCAATGCCTGTCGAACTTCCAACCGCGGGTGATATTGTTGCTTTGCCGAGCCCACCAGATTCCAGATCGAACTCGTTTGATGAGGATTTAGAGAGCGGGATGCGGGAGGCAAAGATGAGCAACGGTCTTGTTTCACGACCGCCAAATAACAAACGGCATCCTTTGGAACCAGAAGGCGATGACGAACGGGACCTCCCCGGACCTCCTCCGCCTGCCAAGAAGGAAGAAACTGTAGATCTCCTCACTGGCGACCAACCACTTGTGGACACGACGGAAGAGGCTCCGCTGGAAGGGACCTCATCAACGTCCAAGAGCGTAGACAAAACGGACGAGGAAGAAGAGGAGGAGATGCCAGAGTCGACTGTTCGACTTGTGAAGACTGGGCAACAAAAGACACCAGAACCCGCTACAAGTTGAACACTGTTTAATGTGACTTTTGCTTCTTCCATTGTGTTTTTTGCTCTTTTATCTTCCTGGACAAATTGCATCGTTTCTTTGTTCCTTTCCTCTCCAGTTACCACCATACCATACACTGAATTTTTATCCCCCCTTTCACCTATGTTTGTTCTTTCCTCTCCTTATAGTAAGTATCTTATAGGCCGAATGTCTCTTTTTTCCAATACATTGGTTGCAATCCAGTCGAGGTGAGAAGAACTGCCAGGTCTGACATGCCCAAATCTTGCCTTCGTGCCACCATGACCACAACACATCCAATCATCTCAATCGACCTTGTCCGTTTGATATTATACTTTCCCTCCAGGACCTGGCTTTTTTTATTAACTTGCTTGTGCTTTTTTTTCACTTTGGAAACCGAAACAGATCCTGGACCAACAAAATACTCGACCTGTACTGAGCGCCGTCCTCCACTCAATACTATTCCACCGATTGTTTGGGCATGTGAAACCGCAAACATTTGAAGTGCTTGATGTTACTATGGTATATATCCAATAATCCGGTTCACGATTGGTTCTCTTAAAGTAGATCGTTGGATTCTATAGCCGGGAGTAGTGGATCCAGAGATGGAGAGTCTGATAAAGAGCAAGGTCGATGCGTTTTGGAAAGGTGTGCAAGCTGGAGGAGCTGTGAAGAAGGGACAGGTAAGTTCATGGCCATTGGGCTTTGCCTCTGCATTTTTTGAACCATTTGATGATGTACCCTTTTTTTCCCTTGTTCCCTAGATTTCGGTCAAGTTTTGTGAACGGAGACAGAAGAAGACGGGTTGGTTTACTGTTATGGGCGGGGAGGAGGACGTTCCTTGGGAGCAATGGTATGTTATCTTCGTTTCTTTTTCGTCATAGTTTAGCCATCGTGCTGACGAAAAGTGTGGGGATAGGTTAATCACAGCGGAAGTTCGCCAATACAGCCCGAGAGGTCCGTCCAAGTCTCGTCCACTATTATTTGAATTCTCACGCCTATAATGTACCAGAGAAGGAGAAATTCGAAAGTACACTCTCCCAAGCGCTTACAAAAGCCGTATACACGATGCTTACACATACATCTTCGGAGAAGGGGCGACATAGCGTGCCTATTATCCAAACGGCAGATTTCGGCATTTCACCATTTCCTTTGGAGATAACTGTCGACGCAGGTTGGTGTTGAGGTTGGTTGAATTTGTGAATGATACCATAGGAATACGGTGAGTAGCTTAAGATTTATTGCCGCGCTTTGTGCGACGAGTAGCATAATATTAACCCACTTTTCAGGACATAATAGACTTAGCCTCGAATCTAATGTGCTTGTAATGATAACTAGAAAGAGTGTTTTGCATACTCTCGGAAAACACCGGTCAAAACAACCCACAGCTTTCCGAGTTCTCTAATTCATCACCCCGCGTTCTTCCTTCTCGGAAAACTTTGTGACGGATAACAATCTCAAATTACATGCCAATGCTTTGTCTCACACCGATTCGATCCGATTGTCTGACAAGTCTCTTCGGCAGGAGCTTCGACTCAGACTGATGTGAAACAGCTTTAACCATCTACATAATAGAGCGCTCATCTCTTCATATTCTCTGCGTCGACTGATTTTTCTTCCAGCCACAAACATGCGCTCAGTCTGTATTATAGGTTCAGGCGCAGCTGGGTTGATTACCGCCCATACACTTCTACAAGACGGATTCCAAGTCCAGCTCTTGTCGAAGGACAAGAGCGCAGGAGGGGTATGGGCGAGGCAGCGGTTGTATGAAGGACTGCAGACTAACAAGTAAAGTCTCCATCACCCCGTTTGGTAGCTTTTGACTAAAACCAATCTCTCCTTTGCAGTGTGAACACAGAATTCCGATTTAGTCCGATGCAAATGCCTCTTCCCAAAGACAGCCATAAAACGGGAGGTCGTCTTCGAGGGGAGGATATTTGTGGATATTTGGAGAATTTTGAGGAGACGTTTCTGAAAGGTTTAGTTAGGTATGAAGTGGAAGTTGTCGACATTCGACGCGGGAAAGGTGGCGAAGGGTGGATTATTTGCGTGAAGACTGCCTCGAATTCTGATGTCGAGCAGTTGAGCTTTGACAAGGTGGTTTTATGCACTGGGGTGAGCATTTTATTCCCTTTGTTATCGGTGATCTTGAACAACGGGCGTGTAGGGATGTCATTCACCCCAAATTCCCCCTGCTTTGTCGGCAGAGTCGGCGAAGCAAGTCGGATTCAATGGTTTCGTCTTCCATTCTTCGGAACTCGCTTCCAGAACCACTGAAGTCCTCTCTTCTTTCTCCGAGAAAAATAACAACAAGACTATCGTTGTTGTGGGTGGTGGTAGATCTGCCCAGGATATTTCTGCATTCTTCGCAAAACGTCTACCTGAAGCTAAGGTTAAAATGATATTTTCTGTTACGGACGCGATCATAGCTGGACCCATCCCGCTTCCTGATTTTATTAGGAGGAGCAGACTCTCCGGAGCGCTCTCTGGTCATGAACATCTGAGGACTAGTATCGAGTGAGTCCTTAGTTTGAGATGGCCCTGCAGTTGATTCTTTTACACCAACTTAGGCGGCTCTTGCATACAACAACCGTTGGAGGATGGCTTACCCATGCCATTTGGAACAGCATATTATCGATTGCGGTGAATACATATTTCTCCTTCTATATGTACTGATAGAACTGAGCCTCTGCGCATAGTATTGGACATTAGGAATAAGGAAGGACTCGCCTCTGCGAAACAGCCCTGGTTTGTTTTGGGGTATTAGGTCTGCCGTTCCTAAGTTCCTTATCCCATAAGACGAATTGTTAACTCTTTACATTCAGGTCAAACGATGAAGGAGTGTGGGATCCTAACCGGTTTTACAACCTTGTGAAACGCCAAGTTATCCAACTTGTTGCTCCCGCCCGTGTCGAAGGATACGTTCCTCACAAGAGCGCCATAAAACTGAGCACCGGTGAGGTTATCGAGGATATTGGGGCTTTGGTCCTCTGTACAGGGTTCAAATCTTCGTGGTCTGGGTTGCTTGATGGTCAGTACCGTTCCCTTGCATCTAAACGTTCAGCTGACAGTGTTTCAGAGACAACGATGAATGACCTAGGCATGAACAGGCATCCTCCTACATCTCAAGCCCTAGATATTGTTTCGACTCGATGGAACCACTACAAAACGCTCAAGAACCCGCCACCGTCGTATCTAGAAAGTGAACAGTGGACTTCTTCAATGTACCGAGGTATAATCCCATGGAAAAACATAACGAGACATGATTTCGCAGTCAACGGTGCTGTGGTAAGTACTTTTATCCCGTCTCTGGTGTAGAGGTGTTCTTACAATGTAATCCTCTATTCATCGCAGATCTCCTCTCACAATAGCTATGCTCTGGAGACCAGTGCGCATTGGATCTCGTATGTGACATCTCATGATTTCGATATTTTCGGTTTCTCAGTCGTGCTCTACAGATCTTATTTCCTCAAAGATAGTTTTATGCGCCTCCCATCATCAGCCGAAGAGGCTCTCAATACCACAGAAATATCCGCGGCATGGATGCGCAAACGGTATCCCAACATGTTGCTATGGCTCAATGAGAGCTGGAGCAGTGGAATTGCATTCTGGGCGTAAGTTGTGGTGTATTTTTTCACTTATGGGTTGACGAGTATGGATACCTCTTTAGGTGGTCACAATACACGGACGATCTGTTGGAGGATATGGGGTTGCCTATAACGCGAAGTGGAGGGAATTGGCTGACTTGGCCATTCAAAACAGTCAGTATGGATGAGCTGGGGACTTTGGGAGAGGAGCGCAGAGCGAGGCGGGAGCAAAGCTGAAAGTAAGACATTAGAATTTCGCTTGTTTGTCCTGTTCACTACATGTTTCAGCTGGTTTTGATTTTACTGAATGTTTATTCTAGGATATTAAAGTGATTAGGAGCAAGAAATAGATAAATTAATCACAGAAGGTCAACTTGATTCTGAACTCGCTCGTTCCTTCTCGGTATCCCCCTTCTCAATACGGCACGATTTCCTTCTATCATTTCACATAAGAAGGCTGATCTATGAACGGAACAATAACTAAAGACCGATCAACTTATCTTTCTCATCTCACTATGGAAGGTTTCTGTGCTCTCTCTGTGAGTGCTTGTCCACGATGCTCGCTACGATGGACTCGAAATCCAATAAATCGTCCCCCAAGCTCGTTTATAAATGCCCTAACGAAGGTAAAAGACATTTAAAACTAGTAGGGACGATAATGGCTCCGTGGATCCGTCATTTGAGCGATGACCGGTCCGACGGAGGTTATAGGAGCGTTGTCTACCTTTCTCGTCACGACCAACCAATACATTCAACATTCAGGCCAGTAAGCACACCAACTTCAGATAAACGCAATCGTTACCTCTTCCCAGGGCTGTTGATTGAACCTGTCGTTGGTGCTTATTTGAAGCTCGTCGTGGACACTTGATTTTTTACAGAATTCCGAAACGCTCTAATCACCTAATCACGATAATGAACTTGTGCCTGGAGTGCAAGCTGCCTCATAAGGGCAGTGCTCAACATATAAAAGGTCCCCTACAGTAGCTTTTCTTTGCACAGGGGACCACTTTGGTTGTGGTTAATATGTTTAGATTCTGGCTCCTCTTGGTTCTCGCCCATCTCACGCTCTCTTTACCCCTACTCGACCATGCGAAGCTGCAAGCTCGAGACCTCACGCTCCCTATTAGGACTTTCAGCCTAATGCTGAAAGGCTCAGGAGAGGGCTTCCTTCGAAGAAACCAACGATGAGAAGCCACAGATATCGCGATGATGGTGAGCTGACCACATTCCTTTAATCATCCTTTATGGCTTAAAATTATGTATTAGCTACCCCCTCGGCTGCTCCGACCGTCTTGTTTGCTTTCTTTGTAGCCAATCCAGTTAGTTTCGACTGATACTGTTTCTCTATAGCAAGCGTGGGTATATTCAGGTTCTCTCTTCTGATGGAAACACTTTGCATGGCTACGTTGCTGCTACCTCTAGTACAGGAGGTATTGCTGGAGTTACAACAAGTCAGCAGTCCGCCATGGTTGTCCAATACGATTCTACGTCGGTTGCGCCATATAATCTGGAAATCGTCGTAAGCCATACTCTCAATTCATGTCAATTCAGTCTCAATTTTACTCTCTTTTTCGCTCTCTATACAGAATGGCCAAAACAAATTGGCGACATATCCGTATTTGGCTTTGGTCCAGGGTCCTGTTTCATCAGGTAATAACGGTGACTTTGGAAGTGGAACGTACAAGTGCGTTCAATTCAGCATTTTGTTCGTATTGCGCCTAAACTCATTTCGATCATAGTTACGCTATCTTCACTGCCGGCAATTCCGTTCCGAAAGGATCGACACCGTCCAAGGGCCAGAATTCGTTCTCAAATGCTTACGCTTATGAAACTGCCGTTGTAGGTCTTTTTTTTTCAGCTCAGTAGACTTTGTTGATATTCAGACCCATATAGTTCACTGTTGACTCTAGCCAGAATGTTCTTGCGACATGGATTAACACAAACGGTGGGATACCCACGACATATTTCGTGTGGGCCCCGACTGACAGCGTGAACTTCCTCG
The DNA here is from genome assembly GCA_021399455.1 of Flagelloscypha sp. PMI_526. Taxonomy (NCBI): domain Eukaryota; kingdom Fungi; phylum Basidiomycota; class Agaricomycetes; order Agaricales; family Niaceae; genus Flagelloscypha; species Flagelloscypha sp. PMI_526. The sequence goes on from JAJTUO010000002.1 coordinate 1,091,931, forward strand.
CTGCAACTGGAGATGTTCCCGCATATCAGTCCAAATGGCCAGGCAGACCACAAGTGGTGAGAGATCTGCAGCAGCGACCGATGCATCTTTTAACTCAGGTTTTTTGTAGCTCCTCAAGTTTGTTGAAACAGCTTAAATGTATTTTCATTATGGTACTTTTGAATAATTAATCTACAGACTACAGCCATTTGAGGTTTAGCCTGAATCCACATAGTCACTCTTTACTCTCACTCATCTTCTATCCATACACAACATTCCTTACTACGTTACTTCGTAAAGAAAACACGGAGAATACCGTTGCCCCTGTTAATTTCTTGCAGCCTGCTCAAGGTCTGTAAAACTTAGTCAAATCATAATTTATTCACCTTGAGGACACTGTACCGCTAAAAGCTTGAGCCAGCAAACACTTATTTCTCATTGTTCACTGTTGTATAACCCTTACTTAGCCCTTACATCCTTTGCTGCTTTTTGCTTCTTCGTTGTCGCTACTGTGTAATTGTTATGATTTGCCCAGCCCTTTCCAGCTTTGAGGTAAATGGATTATCAAGTAAAATCATGCATCTCGGAAAGTAGGTACATTACATGCCAGAGGAATCGTAACAAAATCATACGGTATTTCGTGCAATTTGTATCAAAGCAATCAAAGAATAAATCCGTGAACGCCATCCAAATCCCCATACAAATCGTACTAAATGAGTCGTAAAGTCCCTTTGAGTTCAAATTTTAGCGAAAAAAAATCGAGCAAAGGTAAGAACACAACGTACCAGCTCTGCTTCAAACTTCGAAGGGGGTAGTCTAACACTTTCGGGATAGAAGTTTGAATAAGATCTGGCCAACGGTCGTATATTATGGCCTTGGGATTCGTGAGAGCCCGTAAACCCTCAGGTCCAGCTGTACAGAGTGAGATGCGAACTGTGAGCGTTTTCGAGATGGGAACGTACCGAATCGTCCATAGCCACTTCTCTTTGTCCCGCCGAATGGTAGATCTTGGTTTAGCTACAGAGTCGTGAGTGAAATGGATAGTCCAGTTGGGAGATAACGCACATAGAAAGTGCCAAAGTCGTTGATAGATACCATTCCCACTTCCAAACGTTCGGCCACTTTCAGACAGTTAGTCTGAGCGGGTCCCCATACACTGGCACCAAGACCATATCGAGTGCTATTGGCAATTTCAATAGCTTCCTCGATGGTATCATAAGGCATGAGGGTGGCGATAGGTGCAAAGACTTTAAGAAGTAGTTGAGTATCAAAACAGCTGCTACAAACGTGAAAACCTCACGTTCTTCTTGTGCAATCTCCATGTGAGACCGAACAGGTCCTACAATTGTTGGTGCAAAGAATGTACCATGTTCTAGGTAAACATGGTTATATTGCTCTCCCCCAATATAGTCTGCTCCTTCCTGGTTCGCGTCCCGTAGTAGTCGTTGAAGCGTCCCGAAACGATCAGTATTAATCATGGCGCCGCCGTCGACAGTCGACACATAGCCTTCAGGTGAAGGAGCCAAGACAGACCCTTGCCGTAGTTTTGAGACGCGTGCCTGGATGAGATCTCGAAGTTCGTCGTATTGGCTGTTATGGACGATGAGACGTTCGATGCCGATACAATTTTGGCCGGCGTTTTGGCTACAGAGGTTAATTAGCGAAGGATGAAACTAGTGGAGATGGGAACGTACAAGACTCCTCGCATCAAGAGGCCGATATGCTTGTTGAGATCAGTGCGTGGAAGAATAACAGCTGCATCTTTGCCACCAAGCTCTAATGTGATCGGTGTTAGGTTTTCCATTGCAGCGAGAGCCACCTGGGAAGGATAAAGCATTTAGTGGAATTGTACTCCAATCAGTCCAACACCGACTGCACCTTTCTACCAACAGTCTCAGACCCAATGAAAGTAATGTGTTTGATCAAGGGTGATTTGGTGAGGGTTTCAACTTCCTCTGGCCAGCAGCAAACAACCTAAAAGCCTGCTTAACGAATTTCTAGTCGCAAGGAAATCTCACACTTACTTGAACAATCTCCGGATCGTGACCGCATACTTCCAAACAACTGCGTAGTGCACCAACAAACCATTCTGTAGACCATTGTACTTGTTCAGAACACTTAAGAATGACACCATTCCCCGCAAAAATTCCAGCGAGGATGGGAGACCAAGCATTATGAAGCGCTATAAAAACATTCAGAAATCAAACATCTACATTTGACAGACACACGCACGGTAATTCCAGGACACGACACCAGCTACAACACCCAATGGTTCATAGCGAACCTCAGCAGACTTGTAAGCCAGCATGAAGTTTGAGGCGCGTTTGTCCGGTCGGAGAGCCTTCTCTCCGTGTTTCAAGAGCCAGTCCATCTTAGAGCAAAGAGTCATAATTTCACCAAAAGCGGCATCAATCACTGTAGAAAGTTTTGATTAGTATAACGTAGTGCCACACAAACAGTTGGAAGATGCATACACGTCTTGCCAGTGTCTCTGCAAGCCACTCTCGCACAAAGCTCCTGGTTATCGACAAGCCATTTGAGAAGACTTCGAATAACGCGTCTACGCTGTCGAAACGTTGTGTGTCTCCATAATTTCTGCGAGTCTTCTGCCAAACGGATTTTGGCATTAATTTCTTGTTCGTTGTCGGCAAGGAAGGTCCCAATGTGAAGGCCAGTAGCAGGGTCAAATGACGTGATGTATTTGCGCCCAGTAGTAACCAGAGGACGGAGTTCAGGATTCTCCTCGTGTGCTCTAAGACTTGGACGAGGTAGAGTCATGGACTCCCATTGTGCACTTGCAGCCTACATTCCAATTGTCAGCACTGACCTAAACGAAAAAATTGAGAGCGCGTACATCGGGCGGAGTGAAGGGAAATTCCAGGGGGCTGTCGTGCATCTTCTGGAAACGGTCGAAGACGAGCCATAATCCAAGGCCAAAAAAGATCAAGAGTAGGTAAAAAACGTCGACACCGTCGTCAGAAGACTTGTATTCATCTGACCAGGCGTTAATCCCAGTGAGAGGGTGAAGAAATATTTGCCTCCACGACATGGCGGACGCGGTCAGGTCAGTGTTTGTTTGTTGATTTGGAAAAACTCCGACAATTACACCCGCGTCACATGTGGAAAACTTGGTGCTTCCAAAAGCAGTTAGTTGAAGGATGTATTTATTTTATTGTAAGCGGCAGATTGTATCGATAGCAAGTAAGAAAAACAAATGAATGAGGGAAAGCGTGTAAAACGTCCAAGGTCTATATATTGTACATATTATGTGAAATTTATTGTAGCGGATCACATTTTCTCAATGCTACCTCCTTAGTCCAACCCCGAATGCTCCCAAACATACACTCAATAATACAACGCCCCAGCTCACATGGTGTCTTTGTCCAACATTCTGAGCACTTCCCACGCTAGTGCTGTATTTCTTGTCCGCTACATTCTGGTGGCCATTGCTGGTTGCCAAAACCGACGGGTCAATGGTCGCAGTGTTACGCGTTTTCGTGTAAGCTGTCGTCGAGTAAGTCTTTACTTCAGACTCAGTGGTGATATCTGAGTTGAGGAAGACAAGGGCAAAGCCTGGTGCAGGGACAGTCACAGCACAGGTATTGTCTGTGTTGCAAGTGACGGTCCGGATATCCTCCGTGCCAGTGGGTCGACCATCAGAGCTATACGCGTCTCCAAATGTCTAGGAATAAATAATGAGCTCGGAGATCAAAGCAGAGAGACAATAAGACATACTTGTCCTGCCCAAGTAAAATTCCCTTTATCAGAAACGCTATTCGACCGCAAATACTTCACTTTCACAGTTCCTGGGGACGCATTCGCCTGATTAACACCACTCCCACCTACTGCAAATGTGACAGTTAGGTTCGATGCTCCCGTTGAATCGTCCATATAGTTGAAAAGAGCAAGCTTAGTGGGTTCACCATTCTCGAAGACAGCATAAGCTGGTGTAGTCGCAGCACCGCTGTTAGCGTTTAAATCTAGAACCTGGCTTTTGTTCTGGTCGCCTAGGACTTCTGCCATAACGAGAGCAGAGTAGTACATCGGTCCAATAGTCCATTGATGAAAGAAGGTTTCGTTCGTAGGTGCTGCAGTAAAAGGCTGTTTAAAACGTCAAATGGAGGCTTGGATAACAGGACTGTTTGCAGCTCACATTATAGTAGACGTTCTGTCCTCCAAGATGAAAGAGTGCTCCGGAAAAGTTATAATACGCCATGCTCATAGCATAATCCAGGCCCCAAAGCGCAGCACCAAAGCTGTCGCTAACTCCAGGGAAACCTCCGCAAGATGCCGTGTTGGTCTCAAACATAATGAAAGGCTTGCCCTTGGTTTGTGCATAGGCCGTGTCAGAGGCGTATCGGCTGGCGAGTGATGCAGGAAGCGTATGGGACGTGTAATCTTTGAAAACGTCCTGAGGATTGACGACTGTCCCTCCAGTGTCGTAAATGGCGGCACAATTGTCTTCAGGATACTTTTCCACAGAAAGGTACTTCACATTGGCAGTGAAATTGTCGACGATGCCTAAGTCATATAGCTAGCAAGGGATGTGAACATGGCATCGTCAAGACCTAAAAGAGAGCGTACTTGTTGGGTGGTCCAGTCATTGGAACTCGCAATAGAGGGTACAATGAGCTGCGTCTTCGCCGTAGCATATTGCGAATCAGCATCCATCAAAGCAACGAGTTGCTTCAACTCGGCGATATAATCTGAAGGACCCCAGCCCGCATCTCGATGTCCATGAGCCACATAGAAATCAGGCTCGTTGGCAGCCTGGAAGCCCTCCAAATACGAGCCCAATATCTCTTCTCCCTTCGATACTATCTCCATGCGAAAGTTCGTGTCGTTGAATGGAACCCCGAGGAACCAGTGCACATTGGTGAAGGTGGAGATGTTCGCAAGGACATACAGAAAGTCGTACGCGAGATACATAGGCGGTGTAGCCGTGGGGTTATTCGACTGAAGAGCGCTCTTATCCTTGTACAAGATAGTTCCATCCCCAAGAGTGGGTATTAGAGTCGCGAAATCCTGGGTGTTTCCTCCCACTCGAACATGAACTGCGCCAGCTCGTTGAACGATGTTTTGCATAAGATTCAAAAATGGAACCTTTGGCACTTGTGAGATTGAGGAAGTTCATGAAGCTTAGGAATGAGACTTACCTGCAGCAGTGTGGAGTTGTGGCCAAGGACTTGATTTGCCACAGACATTTCAACAGAGAAACCAAGAAATGCGGAGGGAAGAGTCATTGAGACACCGGGAGTGCCGCCTGTTTGCAGCTGGATGAAATACGAGGTCGCAGGTTTGGGGTCAGGGAGGGCAGGTGGGGTAAGGGTTGTTGTATTATGTGCACCAGAGGAAGCTACCATGGTCGCCTGCGCCTGCTGGTATACGGTCACAGACGCATCTACTAGTCTGCAAAGTGCTAGGGCGAGTGCAGGCAACCGCATGATGAGGGGGTGGGGGGCAGAGAGGCCGAAAGCAAGGTTTATGAAGAAAAAAGAATGGCAAAAATTTGAGAGGCTAATATGCCACCGATGAGACCGACAACTCGCGTATGTCATGGCAGGTCGATGACTGCGGACACGGATAGAATCCATCGGACCAAATAGCAGAAAAAATAGCACAAAATATAGCTTACCAATACAAAATGCGCAGGTCCTTAGCCAATAGCCGCCCCGACTGACCAAGTCTTCGGCTGTTTGACTTGGCCTAGCAGAGAGTGCAGTATCCATTCTCATTGTACTCAGACAGAATGGATCGTCCGAGAGATCGGGTGGGTTCACCCCTAGACGAGTCTAAGAATTGCCCGGTCTCTGATTACTGTACAGCTGATTTGCTCGCCGTTCAAGTTGTCCCTGGTGCTGCGGATAATCGCTGTCTTGAGCGGGAGACCCGCTGGCTCGCGCCTCGCGTCCGGTGGCTGCCGTCAACAAAAGATAGCTAGTTGTGCACTGCCAACCATCATGATTTTGCAAAGAGTCATTTTTTTTCCCAGAAGAAAGATGCTCTCTGGTGTTTGCTGAGCGGTGTACTTACCCAGTTGAACGACGAGCCTCTCAAGTCGCGGAGAGGCTGAATCACTAGTCGATAGAGTGAAATACAATGCGAAGAGTCCACAAATTTCGAAATTTGGAGGGTTTTAGAGAGCAAATTGGAAATCTCATTTTGTTCCAGGTAAAGAACAGGATAGAAACATGACCAATGGCTGGACCCTATCACACTAAAGGAGTGAGGTAAATTGTCAGGTTTGTTTTGTTAATCCAAAAGAGCTCGAAAGGGAAACTGACCTACGCAAGGTTTTTGTCTCCACAACAGTACACCAGAGGGAACTCGAGAAGCACTCGACAGTTTCTGAGTTTGATCCATCATGGTGGTCATTGTCTAAGCACGGAACAGGGACCGAAGTACCTTCACAGTTAGACTCAAAAGAATGTTTTCGGCCGGAAGCATTGGCCACCTTGCGTTCCACCCGCAACCATCTCCGCAAAACTTTGACCACGGCGAGAAATATGGCGGGAGAGCTCTCGTCTACTATTCAAACATATAGATTGCAATGCTCTACAGCAGATTCTGCATCAGGCAATCTAGCGACATTGCTTTATGACTTACCATTCTATGATGAGAAAGAGAACGCCTCGTTCTTTGAATCACGCGACATTCTAGCTCTACTTCCTCACGGAGACATCGAAAGTCCTCAAGAGTTTCCAATACCTCTAGAACCTCCCAACTCATGCCATAGTCCGCTTCATCTTCTTGAGCTGGCACTCCATGCTAACCCCGTCTTACTAGCTAATCCCCTGATGGTGCAAGAACTCCGACGTTTGCGTCGTTCTAGGCATCCATATCCACAAGTTCTCAAATTGGACCACTTTCTTCACCAGCCTTTTGATATCCAGGTGGCGGTATGTGTCCTCACCGAAAACTCGTGGATTCGTGTTGTAACATCTCGTAACATAGGTGCTTGAATTTTGCCATCCTTTGGACATAAAATCTCTTTCAAAGACATGCAAGTCACTACGATCGTTTCTCCTACATCCATCTTCCCAGCCCCTATGGATGGCTTCTTTCCAAACACACACAAGTGTGCTCCCGCCTATGCCGGAGAATGTCACTGCAATGCGTTGGATGGACCTTCTCTTTGGAGACACTCTTTGTGACGTAACAGCCATTTTGTTGCTTTGAATGCTCTCTTTGAACTAATAATCTGCTACTAGTCTTGCGGTGGGGGAAACTCGTTCACCGACTTCGTCTGGAAGTCACGGTTGTGTGAGGGGTGTCGCAATATTAGGTCCTGATGATAACACTCTGTTGTCCAGTTTCAAGCTAAAATCTTTGTCTAGGTTCCTGGACCCGAGACCGAGTTTGCGAGAATTCATCGTAGGGTCTCTTGTGACTGGTCAGGTGGTGTCTTTGTGCATTCCTCTTTTTTCTCATTCGCGATTCAGGTGCCCAGAAATACACTGTCCCTTGCCTATCGCGCGGAAAAGCGCCTATTGTTGAACTACTAAAGCTGCGCAGTGCGATAGAGGCAATCCAAGACACTCCACAAGCTCTGGAAGACTTCCAGGAGACACGGCGAAATTTCGTCCAAAAAGACATAGATGTGTGTTGGGAATTCTTATTTCTTATATAAATTCATGACCTTCTTTAGCATGCAGAACTGTGCAATGCATGGAGAGATTCTCTTGAAGCTAGCTTCTGTTTTGAATGGGTCAGTTTAAGAGATATTATAATCGATAAGTGAGACTTTGGCCTCCCATATTCTTTTCCTAAACTAACACTCTCTAAACAGAGTCAATAAGCGACTTGTTCTTCATGGCTTTGATCCGCGAGATGTCAGAGCATGTCAGTCCGATCTTCGAACCTTGTTTCAACTGGAGACGCCGTCTGGTCGTTGGATACGGAATTCCAAACTTACAGAATCAAGTACGTATTTCTGCCATTTATTCAGGATATCCAACTCAAGTTTGATCAAGTGTGGATCTACGCGCGAGTACATATCGAACCGAGGCTTCTCGAAGTGAAGGCTAGCCGTATATCTCGCGCTCTCCGGAAGCGAATCGACTCCAGAGAGAACGACATCTTTCATGGCTATACAAAATATTTCCGGCCTAACCTCGTTTCACCGTGGCTATGGCCTGAAATTCCACCTGCATTCGCCGTGTTCAAACATCCGGCGTTCTCACACCTCATTAACAATAATGTCGAAGTTGATCTTGATGACGAACGACACACGAATATCCCCATGTGTTCGATACGAGCAGCCTTTGACCAATTGGTAAATGAGGGGTGGATTGACGACTGGCGTTGGAAAAAGATGAAGGAGCTGGCTTCTTACCTCCCATCTTACAATTCTACTTCTCTGGAGGATGCAGACCCAACAACTCTCGACCGTGCAACATCCGTCTTTTGGTGTCTTGGATCGCGTTACGGCTCGTACACCGCAGGTAGATGTCTCCTCGGCTGGGAAGGTGCTGCACCCCATCTTAGATGCGGAGCGTTGAGGAGCTCGTGGGGTGGAAGACTGCATTTCAATGAACGTGGTGCAGCTGCCGCGAGGGAGTGTGTACGGATGACAGGCTTATGGACAGAAAAAGAACTAGAGGCGGTCACTGCCGCTGAGATGGATGCTCTTGATCGGAGGTTCCTTTGTGCACAATGTGAACCGAAGGATTTTGGGAATTTCAAGGGAAGGGCTGCCATGACTTGGAGGGAATGTGTTAGTATTTTTCTTGTGCATATATTGATATTGGCTCATCTTATTCGTCAAGGTTTCTCATGCTATCGATAAGCTTATCGATAATGATACTCTACACAAACCAGCACCATCCTTCCTACTTCTCTCACCCAAATCTGAGAGCCATGTGAAGTCGCGAGAACACCCCGAACCGACGGCAAAGCACAAAGCCTGGACATGTAATCATTGTAACGTGCACTGTGGCCAGCTTGTGACGAAGGAGGTTGCTATTCGTCATCTCAAAGAAAGGTAAGTCTGTTATCTACTGAATGATGTATGAGATATTTATTAATTTTTCCAAAGCCATTTCATGTCTGCGCCAGTTCAGAATCTCGACTTTGTCTATTTCGCTCACGCTATTTATCGTTCCCCGCGAACACCTGTTACATTCCAAGAGTCTCCACCGTTAGAATATGAGTGTACACAGTGCCAGGCGGCTGGCCACGTTATACGACTATATTGTGCCACGCAGATCCAGGGACATCTTTCGCGGAAGTGAGTCCCAGCTCCCATTTCTCATTAAAAATAAATAAAGATGCTCAAGTCAACTGGCGATAGGCATGATTTATGTCCAGTAATGCAGCTTGGACGAGATATTTTGAAGCTTGGTAGTGCTTTGTGGTACTCCGAGCCTCCCACGCAGGAGCAGACAGCTGAGGATATCACTCGGCATCACACGGAAATACCTTTGTGTGAAACGGATGTTGTTGGCATGGGACCTATCTATTTGGAATGATTTATCTGTGGAAAATGGTCTACGTAATTTATTTGGACCTAGCACTGGGATAAGTATATAATCCACTAGACTACTAGAGCGGGCTCACTTAGAGCGATTAGTATCTATATTTCACAAACAAGTTAAATTTCCTCTATCCTCAAATCTTCATCATCGGAGTCACTCTGTTCGGGTTGGTGAACTTCCTCGATCCTGGAAGCTTGGTACGGTGCACTCTCTGCATTATCTCCTTCGTCTCGTTTCAAAAGATTAACCAAGCGTTCAATATGCTCCAAAATCTACCAAAAGGCAAAATATGTTCAAAAAATTGGCCCTTGTTATATACATGAAAAACACGTACCTTTTCATCTTTCTCAACCAAATGGGCTGCACGAATAATTTCGTAGACGCCGTGATTACGTTGGTAGTCTCTTCCGAATCGAGTATGACACAAGAGAAGGAGAGTTTCCACAATCGTAAGACGAATGGCTGGATCTGTTTCTCGTTTTTTATCTGGAGGTAGCATTTGCAGTGCTTCAGGAAGATTTTCTTGGTCCTACTTGCACGTCAGTTGATGTCAGTCATTCTAGGAGATTAAGCCATACCTCAAGTTCAGATTCTTCAGGACCTGCAAGAGGCAATAGGAGAGCGACGAGTCCGCCAGCCCCGGGCCCCTCTTCTTCTGCAGAGTCGTCTTCAGTGAGAATGGCTTTGTGTAGTGTGGGGTCGAAAGCACAGTTTCTGCGTATCCATGGGTAAGCAGATAACAATATTTGAGGCCATTGAGAAATGTACTTAATAGTTGCTACAATGCCACCCCGTCTTATTTTATCTTTGTGCTCAGTGAACGCCATGAGTTTGGCGAGAGGCCGCTCGCGGGGAGACTGGGCATCAAGCTCGTTTGTCGGGCGCGATGTAAGAAAAAAATTCGCCCAGCGGGAGACTAAAAAGAGTTGGTGAATTTTAAAAAAAGGATTGCAAGGGAAAAGGGACATCACTGAAGCTAGATTGGCAAAGACACTCGCCAAAAAGTGCAGTTCAGCTTTCCTAGGTCGTTTTGAAGGGTCATTGTCATGGGTGACAGCGGATCCTTGAAGAAAGGCATCAACAAGTAGCGGTAGCGCGAGTATACTTTCCGGTTTGTCTTTAGGATATGGGTCAGGCGCGGTGCAAGTTCCACATCTTGATTGAACCGGGTAGAAATTGTTTGGAAGATTGTCTCCACGGATAATCTCTATTTTCATCGAAATTACAATTGCACAAGCTGTAGCCGAGCCTGATAAATTTGAAAGGAGCATTGCAGCAAGGTCGGCGCAGGTGGATTGGGGATGCTGATTAAATCTAGGTCAAACAAGAGATGTATCGGAGCTATGATGGTAGTATATTGACCTACAATAATGTAGGACACGATAAAGTTAAGGAAGACAGGGTCTGAAAGACATGCAGCGACAAGAGACGACTCGGAGAGATTGACAAGAGCTCGGAATGCATCGTGTGATATGGCCTAGGGATTATTAACAAACATCGATGACTGGAGCGTATAAAGGGAGAACGAACGAGCTGATCTCGACATAGAAGCTTAAGATCGCGGATGATATCCGACTCTTTTGACTTTTGAAGAGAACCTGATTGTAGGCCTTCAAGAAAAATAGGGCGATGAGCAGCACCAGGAGCAGTGTGTGGCAAGAGATTAGAGAGGGCAAGCTGACGCGCTTGTGGGTTCTGATTGCGGAGAAAAGGAACAAGCTTTTGTAGATGAGAAGCTGTCTAGAGTAAAGAACAAAGTAAGGCGAACTTCTCGGAGTGTTGCGTCAGTGGCCATGGAGTCAAGCTTCAAGGAATGGGCGCTTACATGTTTACCAGGTTGCTCAGAACGTTCACCGTCTTTTGACCGCTCTTTTTCTGCGCCCTGAGAGCGGTTTCACAAATACACCTGTGAATACTGAAGCTTTTGCTTCATTAGCTTGTCTTCTGGTGGAGCTGTCAGAATCTTTTGTCATGTACAATCGGACGCGACAGACAGAGGTTCTTTCTCATTGCTCTTATCATTGAATTGTGCGCTAATAGGAAGTTTATAGGCTCTCCTAGATAAGAATAAGGGAAATCCCCCTTCGTTCACTGTCTACCTTCACCCCGACTACTGGGCACTGAACAATGGGCCTAAGTTCCTATACCAGAACCAGATTGCTGTCTGTGTCCCCGTCTTGTCAATAAAGTTCTTCTCTCATGAGCTATGCTAGTCAATTCTCGACGATGTCCGAGCCCACAAAATACCTGTCGATTTCCTCGACTTGTTTGACAACACAAACGTGCCGTGGTATCAAGGTTCTCTTATATCTAGTTGTTGCTCATTCCATATTTTCTGATCTAACTTTTCAAGGTTGTATGATCGTTGAACTACAAGACTACCGGCCGGAGAAGCGCAGAGATGGCCCCCTTGCTTCGCCTAACAAGACACGCATTGTCTTGCATCCAGATTCAGAAACAATGTTCGCCGACATTTGTGCTCTTAATAATAAACTGGGTGGGAAGTTGACAGACCGAGAAGCACTTGAGATTGAGGCGAAACTTTTGGTCGGTTCAGACCTAACCTCTTGTCTAGTTACTCATCGACTCACTAGCTTGCGACATCCGAGCCTTTGTGTTTAGACCCGGACCCACATTTGAGTCGAATCGCGAACCACATTGCTCGAGTTTCGGCTTCAAGCGCGCCTGCTTCTCTGAAGAGGAAAGCAGCAGCCGCGGACCTCGAAGAAGATGAAGCGGATCGGGTCAAACGTACCAAGATCCTAGGCCTCATGAATCCCCGCCAGGGACGAACGGTCTCTTACTCGTATGTTACATTTATTTTTAAGGGTCTTTCTTTGGTTTTACACAGATATCTCACTAGATATCGCATTTTGGATGTTCTCGCCAAGCGAGGCAAGCCAGCGAGGCTCCCACCTCCCAGATCAGCTGAACAACAAAGCCCAACTAATGCTACACCACCTCGACCAGGCTCTGCTGTCCAACCTCCTGCGAACGGTGCTTCGTCTAGCCAGCCTAGCACATCACCTGTAACACAATCACCCGCACAGGTGACGGCGAACGGGCGCCCACCAACTCCTCAACAAGCTGCCTCAAGAAATGGGGTGAACAACATGAACGGACATCATAGTCCTCCACCCCCGCAGGCTGGGAGTGTGCCTTACGCGAACCCATCCCCTCCACCGCAGCATCGTCCCCCGCCATCGCCAGCTCCTACCACAGCTCAATCCCCCCCAATGCCTCCTAACCCTGTCAATCCTCACAGTAGCCCTCCCCCGCGCATAGCAACACCGAGCAATGCCGCCCAAGCTTACAATATAGCGGCTGCAATGGCCAATACGCGGCCATCAATCCCTCCTCAGCCTGGGCCACCAGGACACCCGCAACCTGGAATACCTGCTGCGAACTTCTTGAGGCAACCACCGACCCCTCTCATGAGGGCTGCTCAGGCATCAAACAATCAGCAACCTGCTCAGTTGAATCCTGCTCAGCAGCAGCAGGCAGCACAATACAGACAGCAGATTCAGCAAATGTCACAGGCTCAAGTAGCTCAGCAATTATCTCAAGCACAGGCTTTGCAGCATCAGCAGCAACAGCAACGGCTTGCATTACACGCAGCACAGCAGCAGCAGCAGCAAGCCGGTCGGTCGACACCTCAGCAACCTCAGCAGCCAGCTGCCAATCCTCAAATGTCGCAGTGGTACCAGCATTACCCTCACCTACGCGTTGGCCCTGGCCAAGGCCAGCAACCTACACCTCAACAACCAGGGCAGCCTGGACGTCAGGTTATGGGTCCTGGTCATCCATATTACAACCTTATGCAGCAGCAGCAAGCCCAGGGTATTAATCCTGCTACAGTGCAAGCCTTCTGGGCAATACAGCAAGCTCAAGCCCAGGGCCGCCCTCCTATGTTCAATGGGCAGCCCATGTCACCTGAGATGCAGGCTGCAGTGAGGCAGCAGATGCAACTACAGGTTCAGAGGCAACAACAGGCACAGCAGCAAGCGCAACCGCAAGGTCAACCCCAGCAAAATATTCCTGGGCGAGGATGACCCTCTCTTTTCTTTCAGTTTTACCTATTTCTCTGGTTTTGATCGACGCCTACATTTGATTTTTTCACTTCTTTCTCTCAGTTCATCAGCTCTGAACTCTCGCATGCGTACATATCTGCTCTCCCCTTTGTTTTCGTATCTACTCGCACCTGTACTTTGTACTCATATATCGCTGTCTGCAACTTGTTTAACCCTCCTCCGTAGATGAGCATCTTTCTTCCCTTCAAGCTGGCTATGCTCGACGTCTTCAGGCAATATGTGTCACCAACAATAGAAGATAAGTCTGGACTGGTAGAATTTTGAAAGCAAATGGATCATTAGGTCAATTCCGAATATAAATGACACAACACCTCAACCATTATTGTCCACCAAGCTTAATATTTGATATAATTGATGAAGTAGCTCAGTCGACCAAGAAAATACGAAGCTTACCCGACCTTACACTGTTCACATCCTACCTTAGCCCTTCGAATTCCAGCTCCCCTTCGACCAACCGAGTGACAATATCCATCGCTTCCACCTCCATATTCTCCACCCCCTGAGAATTAAAATCTTGACCTAAATCTAATTCCTGAGTCGGAACAGGACAACTAGGGTGATGGCGAGCTGGAGGACTCCACTCGGCTGGATCTTGAGTTTGTACACGCGAATGCGATTCACCGACAAAGGAGCTTTCTGCTTGGATGTCTTCAATATCGAACATGAAACTGTGGGGTTTATTTATGCGGATCTAGATGTATGAGGTACGAACTTTTCAGTCTATGAGGCAGTACGAACCTGTGGGACGACGGATTCTCGCAGCTCGTTCACAAGATCTATCTATTATTATTATTATTGGTTTTGTTATCATCAAGAATATCGAAGAATACTTTGGGAAAAATGACACATACTTGGTGGGTTGGTGTGTCTCCTTCAGGCGGTAGGAACCTCTTTTCCACAGTCGCCTTCTCTGACATGTTGTCAAGCTCATCAATATCTTCCTCCTCCTGAGATTCGAATTGGGGGTCTGCTATTCTTGATGGAGATGGAAGAATAGCCCACTGTGGAGGCGTCACGAAACGAGGGGTTTCAAGGACTGGCGTAGTTTTAGCAAGGAACGAACTAATATCTACCCGGAATCAGAGGTGCACTCTACTGAGGCAGTGGACCAGAAACAAACCAGCGTTGTGAGAAGATGGTGCTAGGGCATAACACTTTGATGATGGCGAACATGAACGAGGTTCATCACTTAACGCTGGGGAGATGTTATTAGACGGCACTTGGGTGAGCTGGAGTGTTTCGGATCGTGCAAGATCATTAGAAAACGTTTGGCGTTTGGACTGCGGGCAAGTTGGCAAGGCTTTGGCAAGAGCTGTATTGGACGAAGGAGGGGAAGCATTAAAACTTTCAAGAAAAAAGGAATTTCTCTCAAAATATTGCGACGACTGAATCAAATCGTTGTCACCGGGGCTTTGACTTTGGTTTGGAACACAAGTAGGCGGAGTCATTAAGTTGGGGGCATCGGTGTTCCAGAAATCATCTTGAGTGTCCCGTGATGGAGGAGAACTGTTGTAATGTACAGGAAACTGTTTCCCTCGAGATCCAGCAGAATTCCTAGTAGCTTCAGCGAAAACAAAATTGAGAACGTCGCGCATGGCTGGATGAGTACGATCATAGCGTCCATTCAACGTTGACAGTGTCTTCGAATCGTCCGCAAGAAAATGTACGGGTCGTCGTGTAGCAGCAAGAAGAGCGTCAAGAGTGGGAAGCATAGCTCGAGCGCGATCAGAGAGATGTGCAGCCCTTGGGTCATTTGAAGGATCAGAAGGCTCCCTTAAAGTTGAGTTTTTCACGGGGATCTTCTCCTTTCGAGCCTTGGAGGGCATGCCGCGAGAGTCTGGATTTTGAAGACTTGGTAGACCCAACGAAATTAGTTTTGACGGGGGCTGGTGAAATGACTGAACGCACTAAAGAGGGAGTAAGCTCGAAATAAATGCGTAGAACCCAGTACACGGGCTGAGAAGATAGCTACGGTTTATGCAGATCGTGGTTCTGTTCAAGAGATGTGCTTGAGAGTAACGTCCATGAACAGACACGGTCTCGTGATTATTATAACTTTTTTGGTAATCGACTATCCGCCGAAGATGACTAAACAAGTCTAGGAATGGAACTACAAGAATATTATGAGAGGGCTGTAAGACGTGCATTGGACAAGGCTGAGCGTTGTTGAAAAATGTTGATGCGTTCCGTATTGGAAGAAGAAAAAATCGGGCCTTGCTGGGAATCGAACCCAGGCCACTTGCAATGTTATTCAACCCAAAGCAAGTATCGTACCTCTAGACTACAAGGCCGAACTTGTTGAAAGTGCTCCATTTTGTGCATACACAACCGGGAAAGAACATATTTCTCTCTAATATACACGTGTTGCAACGCATCACGTCTTGGCGTCGAAGCGCTCATTCTCCGACTCGGAAACCACGACGGTGACTCGATCTCCTCAAACTACAGCTTGCTTCTTGAACTCACAGCCGAAATTCACTATTGGACATCTCCCCTTTTCCTGTCAAATCCCGTCCCCAGAGTGAATAACCGCTTCATTATGTCTCTTGAATTTGTTGAGAGAGCGGATACATCTTTTCGCCGTGTAGCTTTATCATCCACAGGGATGAAAGTAAAACATTTGCCAATATGATAGTGGATTTCGCCTTATTGTCCTTAGGTTCAAACTGACAAAACTTCACAAACGTGGATGAGGACGTCTTCAATCAAGACCATGCTGTCGCGTGTGTTCCTTCCTGAGGGTTATCCTGACACGGTTTCTCCCGGTAAATACACCTTTTCGACGCGTAAAACCTTAATTCTTACACCTTATCTGTAGACTATACACGGTATGCCTCCTCGTCGATCAACCATTTCTCAATCGCTCACTCGTGAGCGTAGATATCAAATCATGAACGGCCTTCAAGCGTTCTGCAGCGGGTTAGCAGGACTTATTGCCTCTCGAGCTGTATTGGAAGGTCAGTGTTTTCCAATTATACACGTTCTTGGGTTCGACCACTTCCGTAGGTTACGGAGTCGGCAACGCGAACGCTTCAGCTACTCAAGCCCTGATTTTAAGTATCCTCCAGGACGTTGCGTCTCGCCTCACAAGTAATTTGAAATGCTTCCAAGATGTACAAACTCAGCTCATTCGATATACTTTATAGCAATATACGCTGGATATCATTTTGGTCCACTCTTGGCTCCAGAAGCCAAAACCTATCGCTTCTTTGCAGATGTTGTAAACGACGTCGCTCTCACCTTTGAGGTCCTATCACCTCTCTTTACTTCGCCGTCTGCACAACTTACATCATCTCGCATGGCTATCATTTGTGCTGTGGGATGCTCGCGGTCTTTGTGTGCTGCTACCGCTGGAGGCTCCAGATCTGCTATCACTGTTCACTTTGCCAACGTTAAAGGAGGAGACATAGGTGATTTAAGTGCGAAGGATGGAAGTAAAGAAACAGTGCTCTCGTTGATTGGCGTCCTGGTTTGTTGCAAACTCTTCCTTTGGTGGTCATTACACCTAACGACTTCCTCCAGCTAGGAAGCGTACTTGTTCCCATGCTCACCACAAGATCAAGGACATACCCCGTCTTTGTGGTCCTGATTTTCTTCCACCTTCTCACGAATTACATTGGGGTCAAAGGTCCTTCAAATTCGCAGCCTCAACCGTCAGCGCGCGATGTTGACTTGGTTGGCTCACTAGGCATCAGCAACCTCTCCAGCCTAATGTCATCGGACCTCTTGAACACATCTTCGCTCCACCTTCTGTTATCAGAGATCATGCGGGGAGAAAGGTGGGGAAGTGCTTTGTTGGGGCCTCCTTCTCGCACTGTGTCCGACATTCCAACGTCAAAGATCTCAAACATGTCATCAACATATTTGCAGATGAGAAGTTCATTCTTTGGCGGAAGGATTCACACTCTTCTACTATTCATCTGGTGTTAAAGGAAGGGTACACTGAAGTGGACGTGCTGAAAGGATGGTGTTGGGCCTGCGAAATTTTGGTGGGTCCGTCAACGAAGGAATTGGATCAAAGAGAGCGAATGAATTCCATGTTTGTGAAATACATGGATGCTCTGAGGACTGCAGGTTGGAACGTGGAGATGCCTAAAGTCCTTTGTGGGTCTCCGGACAGTGTTTTAGTGAGATTTGAACACGGAAAGAAAGAGGCGTAGCTCGTATTCATTTTAGAGTCCGAATAAAATATCGGTTTAAGAGGAAAACCAAATAACCCCACATTAAGTACTTTGAATAAACGCCCGAAACCCATTGTCTTGGCTTCAATAAATGTAGCATTTAAGCTTATTCTTAACCTCCGCAGCGACAGGCCGTATCCAGCAACCAACTCCAAACTCCCATTCGTACTCCACAATGTACTCCTCGTGGAGGTCCAAAGAAGATAGAGCTCGGCGATCATTCATTTTGATGGTATACTTGCATGGTTCTCAAAAGTCTCGGTGCAGGCCGTCGGCAATCCCTGGTCCTGCCTCGCTCAGAGTTTGTTGCGTTTACTATGAAACAAGTACTCTTGATGAATAACGAAAATCCGGAGCGGCTATAGTACTTACGGATACGAACATCGAGAACAAGAATCGGAGGTCAGATGCCGCATTGATGAGAGATGTCTAAATTAGATGATTGGATTGCAACGACCATAAAGGCAGATGGACGGGGCTTAGCGGGATCAAGCGTTTGCTCCTGTCTCCACCACCACTTTCCTTTCTCCCCAGTCACTCATTTGACTACACGCAGGCTTTTTCGCCATGCTGTCTACCCTCCCCCTCGCCTTTGGCGCTTCCCTCACTCTCCTTGCTACTACTCTCGTTTCTGCCGCCCCTGGTCATGGTGTTGACCATGTCTTGCATAAGCGAATCTCGACAGACTTTGCCAAAGCACTTGAAAAGGCAGTTCAAGATGCTGCCATTGCTGCTGCAGGCCCCCTCGTCGCGGCAGGTGCAGCGTCTGACAATGCGACTGCTACTACTACTCAAGCCAAGAGTTGTTTCCCGGCTCTCGATTTTGACATGCCCGATGCAGTTCCCACTAGCCATGACAGCTGGTGGTGCAAAGCAGACGATGAGTATGCTTTCCTCGGCTTCTCGTACGAAGTCACTTCGTGTATGTTGTCCTATATTCCTTCTTGCCGGAAAATTGTAATAATATATCTGTTTTCACTATTGTAGGCCAGAGCAAGTCCAAGATGACCAAAGAGTTCAAGGACATCCGTGAACGCTTCAAAGGCCGCTACATTCGTATGTACGGTAACTGCGATAAAGCAGACTTCTAGTGAGTTCCGCTCTCCCTACTATCAAATATGTCATTCTGACAAGTTTTAATAAAGCGACGACCTCATTGACGCTGCATGGGAAGCCGGTATTGGTGTCCATGCTCTCATCTGGTTTGGCTGGGATAATCCCGATGCCTGGAAAAGTCGCAAAGCCGCTTTCATGAAGGCAGTCAAAAGCAACTCGAAAGCTCCCTATGTTATCCGCGTTCTCCAGTTTGGTAGCGAACCTCTCTTCGATTCTGCCATTTCACCAGGGGACCTTGCATCTCAAGTTAAGAAGGCCAAGAAGGAACTAAGCGACTATGGTATCCCAGTCACTGTCTCAGAGATGGCTTACGGGTGAGTTTCGGATCGCTCTATATAAACTACTGTCAAAATGTTGATTTCAAATCCACTAGATACACCAAGTCAGGCGGTGCGAAAGAGGTCCTCGAAGCTATCGATTCCGTCAACATCCATACCCTCCCTTTCTTCTCCACCAAAGCCTCCACTGGCGGAAAGGCTTGGAGCATTGTGACTGATGACCTCGACTGGTTCCACAAACAAGCCGATGGCAAAAAGGTCATCATGTCGCAAAATGGATGGCCGTCAGAGCAATATGACGGTGTCCGTCCCAATAGCGACGCTGCTGTTGCTAACATTAAGAACGAGAAGGCTTACTTCGACCTTCTTGACTCCAAGTGCAGTTACTTCAAAGAGTCACCAGGCGGTGGCGTAGGATGGTTCGCCCATCTTTACTCTGATTATATGGTATGTCTTCTTTCTTTATCTTCCCCAACATTACATTAAACTGTGGCACAGGAACCGGGTTACGGTGTTCTCGATGGTAGTGGAAGCCCCAAGTTCGATTTCAAGCCCAAGACCTCCTGCTAAAACTCCTTATCCCCTAAACAATCCTCCCCATCCCATGTTGTATTCCCCCACACCCACTGTCTTTTCTTGGAACTGTATCTTGTCTTCCACACAAATACGTATCTCCCATACCTTTCAGGTCACCCACACTTCATTCATGACTCTTGACGAGTAACCACAATTTGTTGCATTTAACATTGGAATATTTCTTTTTTTCCCTACAACATCGTCTTTCTGTACTGTTGTACCTGTACCTTGTACATCTACGTACTTATTCCCTTTTTTGTATTTCTGTCGACAGACGGTACTCGTTTGGCTTGACCTCTCATTTTTTGAGGGTCAATGTAGTTAATGGTGAATGGATTGGTTTTCATTTTCTATGGCGCGGAATATGTCTGATGTCACCGTGTGTGTCCAATGAAAAGACTCTATTACAGTTTAGGAAGCAGCTGTTCCTTCTTCAAACTACGCCATCATGTCGACCCTTCCGGCCGGTCTCACTCCCCAGCCCTCCCAATCCAATCCCGAAGAAGAAGCTGCACAGCGTGCTGATCAAGAAGAACAACGTAGAACGCTCATGGCTACGCTCCTGGAAACAGAAGCAAGAGAAAGATGTTTGTTTATTTCATTCCCTGTCTTTCCTCCCCTGCATAGCAAAGATGTCTGAAACGGTGATGTTATTATAAAACAAATTCAGTATCTCGAATATCTTTGGTCAGCCCTGAAAGATCTCAGCAAGTCGAAAGTATTCTGTTGCGGATGGCTCAGTCAGGGCAGATACGAGGGAAAGTGTCGGAGAGTCAGCTCATCGACTTGCTTGATCAGGTGGGTTTTCCTTTTCAACGAGACCTCTATCTCCCTATCCCAGAAGCTGATTATGCTTTAAGGTTGAACAGGCTCAAGGAGGAGGAAGTTCGTCCGCTAAGAAGTCTACTATCGTTGTACGTCCATTTCCCAGATCGTCTATTCGGCTCATGTACAACCTTCTGCCTAGTTCCAACGAAGAAAACAAGACTTTGATGATGATTTCGACGACCTATGAGATAACTAGGAAAGCATTACAACATTTTATTCTATCTGTACATTACATATATAGGCTGTTGTCTTGTGTGGGTGTGTTATTGCTATGTAATCCCCCTTGCATCAGAGCTTCATTTCCGACCTTGGCCTCCACCACCACTTCCACCGAACGTATTCCCACCAAAAGAGGCATAAAAACTAGGATCCCATTGTACAAAGCTGCTGCTGCTGTTCAAAGACGACGACCCAGACCCGCTAGAACCTGATGCTCGACCATGACCAGGGAGCTTTGACGGAGAAGGTGTATGCATTCTAGACGGTGCTCCAGAGTGTGGTCGAGAATGCCGACTTCCTCCCCCTATACTGCTTCCAAAGAACATCGGGACTGGGGATTGATTATGTGGAGATGTGCTGTGCATCTGCCGTGCAAGTTCTGCCGCAACGTTCTGACGGTTGCTGACTTGAGTGTCCGAGATCATTGTAGCTGGCGAGTCCGTTCGTACAGTCGTTGGCACTGGTGGTTTAAAGTTCTGAGGGATGACGTGAGGGATGACTGAGAGAGAGAGAATTCGGAAAAGAGACTCACGTATTGTTTGCCAATTTTGTAAATTTCTTCGAGCTTTTCGTCAAACCGGTTCTCTCCTTCATACTTTTGGAACGCTGTGAACAAGTTGAGGGCAGAGCGAGCATCCTCGATCGAGTCGTGGTTGTCTGTCTGAATGAGTTCCCCAGACACAACCCAGGAAAGGAATCGAAGCGAGAGTCCGTCTCTGACGATTCTTGAGAAAATAGAGGTCAACTGTGTCCAAAACCTGATCTGGAGGAACAAAGAGATCTGGGAAAAGGAAAATTAATATACCCAAGATATGCTACTTGAAGGAGGAAAGTTCTCACTGATGATCCGGAAATCTTTAGACAGGCCGTGTCCAATGAAAATACATCCTCTGTCAACTAGCATCCTCAACTTCTTATATACTACTTTCAGCGGCGTCAAAGTGTATGGCGACAATACAGGGTCCAGGTCACCAACTGTGTAAGGAGCATTGGCGTGGGGTTTCAACGAAGTGGACTGATCACTCACATTTGATTCCTGAATACTCTGTCAAATAATCGACGATCACCTCGCTGGTATGGATATGGTCATCAATGAAAGGTACGCTCTTCGCTTCTCCATCTCCTCTCAAAACGCTCACCCTTGCAAGACTAAGTCTTGCAGGGCGAATGACCTTATGCGACCCATCGGAGCGGTATTCAATCTCTTCCTGTTGCATTGAGACGAATTCGGCATCAATAGCGACAATGGTGCCCGGTTTAGGTAACTCCTCAGTTGAGAGGACGGTATGTTTAATGAGAGCCTGATCTCGGTTTCTGTTGGAGAGCAATTAGTGAATCGAAACATAAGGAATTGGGAGAGTGCAGTTATGCTCACACTGAGATCGAGGTATCTTGACTGAGAATCGAAGTATCCACTTGTGTAGGGAGACTGCTGAAGTCTAGCTGGTCCTTGACATCAGTTCTTTGAAGATAAAGAATGGCTGGAACCTATGAAAGCGAGTGTTACAAAATACGTATACTAGCCAAAATGCGAGGTTCATTACCTTCCACTTGTCAGGGAAACTCAGCGCTTCCTCTTCGGTGATATTGGTGACAGTGAAGTCATTGAAAACAAACCAAGGACTCAATAAATCCGACCTGTTCTCGGCTTCAGGAACTGAAGCAAGATGAGTTCGTGTCAAAAGAGAAAGGATGTCGGCCGACCTTTAATGACAGCTGCTGAGATGTGACTGCGTCTCTTTCCCTACAACCTTGATGACAATCGCTCGAATCTCGTATGTCGCTTTCTTCCGGTCATCTACACCCTCCACTTGTCCATACAACTCTATTGTCGGTTTCAAGAAAGTCCACTTCCTTTGATCAATCCAAAACCCATGTGTCTCCTCGTTGTATACACATGCGTTGACTGATAAGATAGGCTGGGAGATCTTTGGTTGGAATTGATCGCTTCGTAGAGAAATTTGCGAAGCGTTTACATGTCTGACACGTCGCTTTGTGATGGATCTGCCGAAAGAGCGAATTGCGGATAACGGTGGCGAGGTCAGTTTGAGGAAATGGCTCATTGGTGGTTGCGTTGTTCTGTTTGTGTCAACATTAGCCGCATTTAGTAAAGCTGACGAGTACGAACCACTCGTGGGTAGGAAAGATCGAGCAAGTGCGTCATATTCTCCTTTTCTCTCGTTGCCTTACAGTTCATGCAGGTAATAATGTTCTTGGCGTCGATGCCAAGAAGCTGTGTTACTGGTGCAGCCGCAGGGACAAGAGCAGAAGAATCCCCTCCAAGCTGGGAGCCTTGAAGAAGCACTGGATTATTGGGGAAATAGTTGCCTTCAGAGCTGAAATGGTCCAGAAGGAAGCGGTTGAAGAGCTGAATCATATGGGCGTAATTGAGGTCAACTGCATCGCGCCCATAGTCAATTAATTCGATAGCGTTGGCGGCTGGAAAATATGATAAAGGCAAACAGAACCAAAAAGCAAATACAACCAACCTTGGGCTTGCACACCGACAGTTTTACAGAAGTTGCTTGACTGACAATTGATCCCTCTTGCGTCCTCTAACATTCTCACGACGAAGCCAAGCTCACATAAGAGACAGTGCTCTCGGCTGCATGGGGTGGTGATATGTGATTTAGCCAGTATTCGAATTGGAGGGAGATAATTCATGACCTGAACAACGGGATTTGTATACGAATGGAGGATATGCGTTTCCAAACCACTGAATTCGGTCTTGTTGTAGAATCTAAAGAACAACAATAAGGAAAACGGCCATAGCCTGGGAAAGTACAACTCACGCGAAGTCAAAGTCTTCCACACCAAATTTAGAGTACTCGATCTCCACCTTACGGTAATGCTTTGGGACACCAGTTGCAGCATAGTCAAACGTCGGGGTGTCAGGCTGTTCTTCTCCCCTCCCCTTCCCACTCCGGAAACGAGCATTACGTTTACGAATACCAGCAACGAAAAGATTTCTTCGACCGCGTAATTCCTTAGGCAAAGGAGCGTAGGCAACATTCTCATTGTACTTCATGGTTGTCAAAACAGCCGTCGGGATTTGCGCAAGGGGAGGGAAGGTGTGTGCAGGGTGTGTTACGGAGGAAGGGAGTGCAGAAAGCAAGGTTTCCTCGTAAAATGGAAGACCGATAGAGTTCAATGGTCTATTTCCAAGTCAGTTTATCCCTTTTGTTTTTGATAAAACACCCACGTCATATCGTCCCACTCTATCGAAGGAGGTGGCTCAACTGAATCTACCCACTCCACTGGTTTGCCATCGAAGCCGTTGAAGGGAAGAGGATTCTCGTCAAGAGCGGCTTGAGAGAGTAAATGGATTGTACCGTCAGCATCGCCAGCAGCAATATAAGCGCCAGTTGGAGAGACAGCTACGGATGTTATAATGACGGAAGAGTCTAACTACAAACGGTTAGAACAACGTTAACATAGAAAGGTCCTTAACTTACCTGGCAGAATTCAACGTTCCCACTCTGGTCAGCAGCATCGATAATGTTGACAAGCCCAGTGTTTGAAGTAACGACAAGACTGGCTCCTCGTCGTGGTAACGTGCTGATAAAAGATGGCCCAGCGGAGAATGGAATTGGTGCCAAGGGTTTGAACTTTCGCAAGTCCCACACTTTCACGAGGGGATCAGGAAATGGACGGCCTTGCCTGATGAAGAGTTCAATGAATAGTGGGTTTACAGAAGTATTTCTCTTAAATTTACCTCATGCCCAACCCAATGGTAAAAACGTAATTGCCAGTGATTTGCACTCCTTGCACGCTACTCAAGTGAGCTTTCGTGAAGAGTTCTGGGCGACCACTCAAAATGCGAGGATCGTGTGCACGGATACACCCATCTGAATTTCCAGAGACGAGAAGCGTGTGTGAATTTGTGAGGTGATTGACCATTGATGGAACTTGAACGGTTCGGACAATGTCGCCAGTTGTGTCGTTGAAAAGCATAAGGTCGGACTTGACACTGGCTACTGCAAGCTCAGTCATAGAATTGGTAGTCGGGCAAAAGGTGGTAAGGGATGGAACATTGCTGTGATTAGGTCAGGGCACAAAGGTGAATCACTTCAAGTTGACCCTCACGAACGCATTGTGCCATTTATTCATTCCTCCCTTTGACCAAGAACCAATACCGCCTCCAGTAATGGCGCGTACAATAGAGTCGCTTGAGATGACTTTGCGTGTTGCTGAACGCTTCCCAACAGGAAACGTGATATTGTGGAGATTCTGAGTTGAGTGGATGGCGTGCACATATCCGTTGCTTGAGCCAGCCCACAGTGTATCAGACACAGGGTCAAAAGAAAGCGCGGTTACTGATTGTTGAAACCCCGGAATTGATAGAGGGGGGATCGGTTGAAACTGCCCATGGGCCATCCTACACAATGGAAGGAGTGAACCCTTGATTCTTTGGCGCCCAAGCAACATGGACCAAAAAAATCTAAAGAACGTAGTATTCTATGTTGTGAAAGACGTATTCTTTTGAATGCATGATAGACAAAACAAATGGAGACAGGCCAAATATTGAAACCTAAAGATAAGGGTATTCACCAGCACTTTGAACAAATATTTTTATTGTCCATCCGTAGCATCGCTTCAGACGACCTCCAACACCAGAGAATGATTGGTAAGATAAAAAGTTTATGCGATCCTGAGACTTACACGCGAAGCATATGAGGCGACAAAAGTGAATCGGGGTGAGGCTCAAAGTTGGGGTTAGCATCGTAGGCTCTGAATAAACAAATAAAATGAAGCTAACTCGGTGGAACGTAATAGGTCGACCGGTCTTCGCAGGAGGATCGAATCGTACTGATGAACCAGCAGATTGTACAGTGACAAACCCAAGGCGCTTCATTCACGTGTTGTTCCTTCAAAATCGTCCCAACGAACTTGTCCACACTTTAGAGTGTCAGGAGATTCCTCTTCTTTAAATAGTATTCCGGAGGCTCCAAGACCCGTTGCAAGGATCTAATGCTTCTCGTCACTACAAGACAAGAAATAGGAAAAAAGTAGACTTACTTTAAGATGCTTCCTGCCAATCTGAACTCAGAAGGAAGATCATCCGGAAGTTCCACCTCTACTTCACTACTCTCAGACTCTGTGACACGAAGATTCGCCATCTCAGAGGAAATTAAAGCCGGGTCAGCTATGCCTTCGGATTTGGCTTTGGTCGTTTGAGGATGCTCTGAAACGAACTTGTGACCCGAAGTACCCACTTTTTCAGCAGGTGTCGCGACAGGAAATGGCTGAACGAAATTGACAGGTTCTCGAGGAAGAGCAGCGATAGCTTCCCTCCGCTGTTTCTCTAATAGCGTCTTGGTTAATGCGCCTCGATAAGTCGGACGCTGAGGATTGAGCGGGTCAAACAGTCCTAATTCGAATTTAGGAGCAGCTCGATTTGTGGCGTGAGAGCTGTGGCTGTTTTCCAGAGAAAATCGTCAAGGAGAGCCTAAAGGTTATCCCATTGGGTGAGGGTCTACGCTGTCGAGGCTCCGATGTCAAACATTTCCGGCTTTGTCTTCATTACGCCTTCAAGAGGTATGTTATTGAGTGCGTGGAACCATGTACTGATGGTCGCTCGGGTAAGGCTTAGGGCAGTATTCCACGATGGCAGGAAGCCATTCGGCTTCCCAGGTTGAAATACCCCAACGTTTCGCACGTCGAGAATGAATACTGGACACAGTCCAAAGGATACAGCGTTATGGCACTCCTCAGTCAACTTAGACATAATTTGAGTAAGAAACGGTGGACCGTCGTGGAAGGCGAAGGAAAAGGTATGTTGAGCTTCTCTGTCAAGTTATTCTTCATCAAGCATCGAAACCCATCTATGAGACCCGGTAATCAGTAGAATAAACACCCTCGAGACATGATTACAAAAATGTTGGGTTATTCCAACCGTCCAAAAAATTACCTTCTCCCACCTTTCCTCTTCCCTTTTCTTCCATCCAATCCTTCAGCCTTCATAACCTTTTCAATCTCAAGCCTGATCTCGTTCAAGTTCTGTCTCAATGTCCTAATAACGCTTATCAGTCCAAGTCCAGAAATATACTAGTCAAAAAATATCATACTTGACATCTTCAAATTTTCTGGATGCTTGAGCTTGCTCAACGAATGTTTCAAGTAATGCCTCTTGTTCAAGGAGTGGTTGGAGTTTATCGTAGATCTTCTTCTCCGCCTCTGTTTTAGGAGGTACATTCGCAGCAGCGGCTTCTGATGGCGGCGTGGAAGGTTTCGAGGTAGTCGCAGCAGAGAGTGCCTGTAAGATAAGGTCAGACAAAGCGCTAAAAATAGAAGAAGATAAATGACCTTCTTGAGAGGAAACATATTCTTCTCCAAGAACAGTCTCGCGCGCATCAAGATAGCACTTTGTACTCGTTCGTGATTCGAGGGTTGCATTTTCTGCTTGCTTTGTCCGCTAGATTTGCCAGGATAAGAAAGGGTTGCAATCTTTTTAGAGACGGCGTCATAATGTGCAAAACTCTCCATCAAATGTTTCCGCGTGAGTGAAAGCTCAGGAGCAGGATCACTAGGATAAGTTGAGAACAGAATACGGGGGAAATTCGGCAAACAACTCACTCTGTAGACGACGCACCCAACAACTCGTGAAACATAGGAAGCTGCTCCTCTAAGTCCTTCTCGAGAGCGATCATTGCATCATAAAGCTTTTGGAGGTCACTCGGCTGACCTCCAGCCTTGCTGAGCTCTAACGAGTGTTGCATTCGCAAGAGTACGGGCCGGCAAGCTCGACATATTCTAACTCCTTTGAGGAATCGGTCATCGTCAATATCTGGAATGGCGTGCTGTGAACCTATAAAATGGTGAGCGTAGACTTAGTAGATAAAAGACAAAAGCTAACCGGATATAGAAGATTTATGTCTCCTTACACCATAGTCCACGCCTTCCCCAACCTCTTCAATTGTTCTCCTTCCTTTAGAATCGCCGTCTGCTACAAAAAGGGAAGAACATTTCACTGCTCGGAGTGGCCTAGGTTGGGGGTCTGGGTTTTTTTCAGAGGCTGGAGGTGTGATCATCTTGACCGAAACAGGGAGAGCACAGACAATACGACCACAAAGCCGGCAGTGGTGCTTACGGTTCGTCAAAGGATGGAAAGAAGTTCTGATAAATAATGAAATTAGGGATAACATGACAAATAAAAAGGACAACATACTGGCATATCCAACACTCATTTACATGCTTGTCCTCTTCCCAAGGTGTGATTCTTTGTTCAGCTGTTCTCAATTCAGCCTTCGTCAGCTTCTCGACCCTCCTTTAGTGCCTGATCAAGGTCGTCCATAGAAGGCACTATGAAGGAGGCAGACAAGCTCCCAAAAAATGAAGAAGTTCTCCGTCTCTCTTTTAATGGCCGAGCATTCTGCTGAAGAGGAAAATGGAGACTAATAATTTTCTCTAATCGTCTTTCCAACTTCGTGCGTTCTACCCGGGTGAGAGGAGCATCCCATCTATCTTGTGCCTCTGGTACACGTCCTGTATGCGTCCCATCACGGAAATTTCGTCGCAGTTCTGCAGAACTCGTCTGTTCGTGCCCGATAGACACCTTTGGGCTGAAAACCTGGACGATACGGAGCGCGGAATGGGCACTGACGACGGACGGGAAGGTTGTTCATTCCTACTCATTGGACGAGACGGACTGCTTTGAGAGGTCGGCGGCGAAGTGGCTCGCTGAGATGCGGCTGGCGAATGTGACACATCCTTTGTCGGCTGAGAGGCTACTGGTGCCACTTGGAGGGACGTAGAACGTCTAGGAGGGTCATGAATAGGGGCAATTGTGCGAGAGGAGGGCGATGTAGAAGGAGAAACAGAGCCCATGGAACTTCCAAGGCTTGACATACGGCTCGCTGGGGCTTGAGGGATGCCGAGGCTTGAATGACGATGACTGGCAACAGAATTTTGGGTAGTCGGCAAATTAGGACGGAGAGAAGATGTAGATGTTGTACGTGAGTGCCCAGATGCATTAGGATTGAGTGGAGAGGACCGGGAAACATGGCGAAATGATGTTAGTTTCCTTGATGGGCTAGTAGTGGTCGGAGAAGGGGGTAACTTGGATGAGCTCGCACCCGGAGATGAAGAGGGTAAAAGAGAAATGGGTCGAGAAGGAGACTTGCCGTTGACAGAAGCTGTATCGCTTGTCCCAGACCTTGTAGTGCCTTCACCATTCGAGGACTCGGGAGGTTGGCTAGCTGTATCAGATTCAGCATCGACTTCGCTTGCAGGTGGACTGGGAAGACCATTCTCCAACGACATTTTAGCTGGTTGAGGTGGAGAAACAGCTACGGTATGTGCGGGCGAAGTAGATATGTGGAGAATTGGAGAGGGAATATTGCTGGAAGAATGAGGAGGAGGAGGGGGATGTCTCGGAACGATTCCATGGAGCTATGATGGCCGGGACATCCTGCTGTGACGGAAGAGGAGACGTAGACGGTGAAGAGAACAGAGCAGTCGACGCAAAGTCAGTTACACGTTCGTCTCTCAGGTTAGAGAAGAGCTCCTGGCTCATGTCTTCAGCGCCCTTAACGATGCCACCAAACACGTTCTTAGCATTGTCGAAGAAATCGCCACCCATGAAACTTGTAGGCCGCGAAGCTGGACGGGGAGCCTCATTAGTTGGCGCTGTCTGGTGAACGGACCCTTGACTTCGCCTCGGCTGGATAAGTCATTTAGTACTGTGTTTAAATATCCTAAAGGAGTTCGAGAACCTTATAGGCAGCGTATGGCACGTAACCGCCATTCCGAGAATCGGTCATCACTGTTAGGACCAGAATGGTTCACTTACGGCGTCTCCTGCTCTTGTTCTCAACGGCCATGGCAGATTTCCTTCAGCCAGGGCAGCGATTCCACAATCACCTGGAATTAATCATTGCGTTTATCATTGTCTGAATAACGTATAGCTTGATCTCTGATACTGAAAACCTTTCTACAATGAATCCTGGAAGCGTTTTGTCCAAGTGCATAACCCGTCATTGCCAGAAATTGGTGTATTGCGCACCTCGATCGATGGACGGTTTTGATTTTAGAGAGTAATATATTACTGATGAACTGCCTAACACGGTGCGTGGAAAACACGCATTTGCAGCGCTTTCCTTTTGAACTTAAAGGGGGTGGAGCATGGCGAAAGTACCAACTTCACCCTCCATTTTACCATCATGTTGCTCAAAGGTTCGCCACTTAGTAAACTTACTGCACAACCTTGCAACTTTTCTCAACAACTTGAAGGATTCCAAGTTACCGCTCCAACAGAGTTTCCTACGCCTGGAAAATATTGCCTTGAATTCTTCATCGGCTCTCAAGAAAAACCAGTTGAAGTCAGAAACTGGACATGGGAGAAAGGTTCCAACTTTACTCGTTTATACGGGCTAAATGGTGTTGACTTCAAAGACTCAATGTATATCCTTTTTCTACCTTGACATTGTACTAGTCTCACGGTCTCCTCTAGGGAAGTCGATGCGACGACTGAAGTTGGCTGGAAGCTAACGCATAAGACGAACAACTTTCTGCTCAAGTTTATTTTAGCCCCTCGAACTCTTGTTCTATTCCGTTTGCCTCTTAAAGAGGCTCTTGACAGAGGTGTGTCACAAGTATTTCTGACCTTCATGCATCCAAATTCACATGATCCAAGGTGGATTCCTTCCTCCGGGACCTTCATATCAACCTCGCATTCAAGTGCTCGTTACGGAAAGCGATAAATGAAGCAGCTTTGCATTTTTTGTAACTTATTCGGTCACTATCATACCACATCTGCCTTTGCGACGCGAGCATCTGGCTTAGTTCCCATCGTCCTCTTCCACTTTTCCATATTCTCAACATCATATGCATCCCTTCCACTAGTCCTAGTCGCATCGCCAAAGAAATACGTAGCATTGCCTTGTCCTTCTGCAATCGCTCGCAGTTGCTCAAGTTTCTTCAATTCCAACAAAGCAGACAAGGCTTTCTCTCGAATCTCAGGACTGGAGTTATCTGTATCATCCCCTAAGGCATTTGCCACGAGTCTGACTTGATTTGCTAATGCCTTGGCTACATTTTCTGACGCTTGAAGCTCTGTTCAATGAACCCAAGTTCAGCATTTCCCAGAATGTTTACAGCTTGAAAACGTACCTCCTTCAGACGCAAGGATGGTCTTCTGCTTGTGTCCTTCTGCGACATTCACTAGTGCCTGAGTGTCCAGGATCTGTTTCCTTCTCTCTCGTTCAGCTTGCATCTGAAGCTCGAGTTGCCTCTCAACACCTTGATTGGCGGGTTTGAAGGTTTGAATCTCGAACCGAGTGCATTCCACTCCCCATTGCTGCCAAAGGACAATAGCAATCAGAAAGATTTATTTGGTGAGGACGAGACTAAACTCACACTAATACTCTTCCCAATAATCTCGTGAAGTCGTGCGTTCACATTGTTTCGGTCTCCGATGATCTCATCGTACTGCAATAATTTCAGTATGATAATGCTCATCAACAGTTCCCCTGAAGATGAATGCTCACAGCGAAAGATCCAATGATTGACCTCGTCGCAGAAGTTCCAATAGCAGCGACACTACGCTCATAGTCATCGACCTTGAAACATGCATCGTACGAGTCCCCAACTTTGAAGAACAATGATCCAGACACGAGAACTGGTACATTGTCGCTCGTAAAACCCTCAAGGGCGGAAATGTTGACCTATGCTTTTATTTTAGTCTTGTCTAAGGAGGAGAGAGGAATAAAGTTTACAGATTTTTCACGAATATCCACTTCCTACAACAAGTTTGTCAATATTATAACATGACTGTCATCCGCATAGGCTTACTTGGACGGTATGGTACAAAGGAATCTTCAGTCTCAGCCCAGGATCAAGTCTGACGGGGTCCCGCCCAAAGGCAAGCCTCCATCCTTCATGTCCTTGGTGAACGATTGTGAAGAAGGACCGAACGGCATTAAGTCTTAAAGTAGAAGAGACAGTATTGGCTTGTCGGGGTGTTTGCCGAAGTGTAGCAAGTGCAGGTCGAGTGAGTCTTTGCATGGCTGCTAAAGGTAGTCCTCACGGAATGAAGATGGAATGTGGCCTATCAGGTCTACGTCAAGAGTTCTTTTAAAGAGTCTGAAGTAGAAAAGTCTACCTGAGCGCCCATTTGAGATATGCCGGCCGGCTTCCTCAACCGAACAGCAATGAGGGTATGGCCAGCGCTCGCAACATTGACGCGTCGGCACGGCGGAGAACCCCTTCCATGGTCATCGCGACTTGAAAAAATAGGCAAAGCCTTTGTTCGTTCACGGAAACAGAAGTTACAAAAATGAAAAAAAAAAATATCCATAGCACAACGAAATGAAGTCCAAGAAAGTGAAAGAGAAAAACAAATTCGCTGTGTCCATAATGAGTATGGCTAATACCGGGTCTGGCTGTAACGTCTGTGAGAAACTCTCTAGTCATCTAGCGTCAAGTCAATGACGCCCTTGCTTTTACTCTTTGTCGCCGTCTTCTTCTTCCTTGTTGGCACAGAAGCTGTGGTGGACGGCCGCTCAGGTGGCTGTCGTCCAGGAGCCATGCCAGGCGGCGACGCGGCAGCCTGAGGCTGTGAACCACGAAGCTCAGCAGGTTTCAAGCCAAGTTCAACAATCGCGCTCTGTAAACCCTGTTCTCCTAGAACCTCTCGAAGGATATCCAAACCTCCAATACCCTTGATAAACTCTCTTCCCTTAGACTTGAAATTATTCCATATCGTCCAAAACTTCGCATCTGGCTTTTTAGTGATGTTTAATCCAGCATTCCGCCCAGACCCCCACTTCGTAGTATTTGCAACTGAATAGACCGTGCTCTGAATATGCTGCCGCCCCTTGACTGTCAACTTGATGGTCATTTGTTTGAGATCGGATGTGAGGAATTCGTTCACGGTCTGGCAGTCACGGCAAGTGCATGGCACCTTGGGTACTGCATGACGCGGTGTCGTAGGCTTCTTGGGTAGCACGTCTCGAATGTAGAGTGTGACTAGGATTTGGAAGAAGCCTTGGAAGGGGATAGTTGTGGCTTTAACTGCGGCTTTCTTGAGAGCAGCATTTAACCGTGGTATAATGTCTTCGAAGTAGTTGGTAAACTTGTCCTTCGTAGTGCCATCACTCTGTAGAACAGCAGTAAAGAGCGGCTGACAGGGCATGAAATGACCTGTCTGCAAACAGGTCTCGATAATAGACATGATGTTATCCACCTCTTCAACATGTGCGTATGCACCGGGGAATTTCCAGAGAGGAACAGCTAATGCGAGTAGCTCCTCAACAAATTCTTCGAAGGCATTTTGTTGGAGATTAAGTTGTTCAGATTCTCCGTCTGATGCTGGTATAGGTTTGACTGCGTGGAGCGCTTTGGCGAGAGCAAGATGTATTGGGAGAGGATTGGCGGCCTCCTTCAGTTGGGGAACAATCCTTTTGGCAAAGCTTGTAAATTCGAAAGTACACAGGGTGTAAAAGCGCTCACATGGTTTTTATGAAATCGATTCCACGATCTATGCAGAGCGGCACCAGCACCGGAATGTCCTCATAAGTCACACCATTGAGAGTACGCAGAATATTTGGGACTTGTTCGCGGCTCCAGTCTGCGAGAGCTTGTATTCCGGAAATTTTGGCCTGTTCTTGAGCCTTTTGAGCAAAAATCAAGCGGCCCTGTACATGTGTCGATTTGTCCATTTGGTGTTGGAACCTGCAAATAAACATATTAGACTTGGTCAACGAGCAAAGGGAAAATGTTTTTACGCCGCTTGAACACCTTCAAACCCAAATGCACGCAATCCATCGAAAAGGACCTGCCCGTCTTTGAGATTTACAAAACCATGTTCCATAATTCTTCGCCACAAGTCCAGGTCGTTCCATTTGATTGCGTTGTCGGCCATTGTTGGTACGACTTTGGGATGATATCGCAAGACAGGGACGATTAGGTCAACCATTGTCTTGTCTCGCACACTTGGTGGGTTTGATGCACGTTTGAGCTTAGCTAATGGATATTCGATGTCTCCATCCGAGAAGAAGATGGTAGACGCATTCGCCTCCGGAATTATAAGAAGAACGGAGCGGTGGTAGTCTAAAAGTCAAAGTCAATTATATGTTCGTACAGAGAAAAGTGGGAGTATGTACTAACATTGATCAACTGGCGCTCCTTCATTGCCCTGAGTAATATTTGAGAATAGGACAAAGAAATTAAATCAAGCCTTACAGTATACCCTCCAAATTCCTGTTGGGTACAGTTATTCAAAGTCATTCAAGTAGCTTGGGTGGAAATGGATACCTCTTCGTCAGGATCTTTATCTTCAAAGGGGTGCTGTGGAACGAGGTCGGACATCCGAATATCCATCATTTCACTGATCTTGTCCCCGTCTAGGTCATAGACCTCCTCTAATGACAGTGTCTCCTCGATAACTTCACCCATGCCTTTATAAGAAAAAGATGTGAATACGAGGACTGCCAGAATAGGGAATAAAAGCACACACCACCGTAACCGTCGCCACCGTCTTCCTGTTCGTCCTCGTCTTCGTCCTCGTCTTGGTCTTCATCTTGGTCTTCATCTTCATCTTCTTCATCATAGCGGTACCGTTTGCTTCCCCAGCCGTATCCATCATCCCCGTAAGGATTCGCTGCTTCTCCTAACACGTGATACTGCAATTGGGCAAGACAAAGCATAATTTTGTGGTCAGTTGCGGCTGGGTGAATGCTCTTCACGAGATGAGCATCACTTCCTTTGAGAGCTTGGATGCCTCTTTGAAGTTCAGCCGCCGAGTACTGGTGTTGGAGAATGTAGCAGGCATATTTGCCTTCATCATCTCCATACGATGCATAAGCGCGAGCCTGCCATTTACGCATTACATGACAAAAGCTCTGAACGTTCGGGTCCATCTCGCAAGAAAGTGAAGGAAGAATGGTGCTTTTTGAGGCGACGAGGTTGTAAGAAAGAGCAAGGCGGTATCCGGAAGTGACAGGCTTGACCTCGTGGAAAACATCCGTATACCAAGCAGAGATTGAAGTTTGTGTCGCAGATCCAAGGGAGACGTCGATGACTTGCTTGTGCTTTGAATGGGACAGGTGCACCTGACCGCCTGAGAATTTAGACGGGAGAACTATAATGACAGAGGCAAACTGAAAGATAGATGTAAGGACTAGATGTGAATACAGAGATCAGGTGAGACTTGCCATGCCAGGTTCCTTCGCCGTGCTAGAAGAGAAGGTCAGAGACAGCAATCTCTGTTAATTCTAGGAACTTACTCTTGGTGAGAAAGGAAACTTGACAGCGAATGAACAACAAGTTGAGGGTAGAGAGAAAAGAATTTACGTACTGCGAGCCCTTCTCATAGAGAAGTAACTTGTAGAGGTTACAGACAACACCCGTCGATGCTGGGACGCCTAAAGAAGCAGACACGGAGGGAATAACAACATCTTTTATCCATTTGGTCCACTTTTTATTTCCAAATGAAACACAGTCCGACGCAATTTGCCAAGTATCTCGGACATCCTTGTTCACGATTGTCTGAGAACCACGCCCATATGGTGCCTGAGCGGACGCGTTTTTAAGAGCTTGCGCGCCTTCCCCTGATAAAGGAAGGCTAATTATCCCCAAACCTTCGACACGGAGAGAAGGATCTGGGGCGCTGTTTGTGCTTGACGCGTGATAGTAGCTACCTTGGAAATTGAAGTCTCCTTCGAGAACCCCCTGCAAGGCTGCCTGAAGTATATTTTGAGGGAAGTAAATAAGAGTAATGGAAACTAAGCTCACATAAAAATCGCCACCCTCTGAGAACTCAGACTGTGCGTCTTCATCTTCGATTTCCTCATTCCTCGAAGTATCATCGCCCATTTCGGTGTCAGTGGTGGCAGGAACGGCTGCATAATCAATTGTGCCAACGATAGACCCCTTTCCCCTCTGGTGTAACCCTGCAGGGCGTATTGACGCTCTACCGGCGAGTCCTAGTGCAGGTCGTTGTTCTGGCAATAAACCTGGCGGTGACGCGCCTCGCTTCCTCTTCTGCGAAGTTGACGCGTCCAGGATGGTGTCAGGGAGAGTCGTCGTAGGTTTGGAGGTGGCAACGTCCGCCGTAGACGAAGGAAGAGACATGGTGGTTCTGTCTGGGATTATGGCAGCTCCTCCACGCCTGAGTCCGTCCGCCATTAGGCACTCTGACCAAAGACGCGTATAATAGTAATTAGGACCAATGAAAACCATCATCTAAGTCAGACTGCTGGATTTGTGGTAGTATTGTGGCCACAATGTTAGTCCATGAAGAGAGGTTAATGGCGTCTGAAAACGAAATAGGCGTCAAAGGTCACAGTTTCGCTTTTACTCGTCCAACTGTTCGATAATAGAAGGCTGGATAAGTAGATGATGACTCTAGGCGAGCTGCAATATTGGTCATGGAGGACCAGACTAACAACAGTCGGACATGTTGAAATAATCGAGTTAACCCTGAGTGTGTTTCAATGTCACTCGGTAAATGCTGCTATATTACGTCGAAACAGGGTGCCCTCTTTGCGCAAAATGGTGGCTATACGTCTCAGCGTGCGAGAAGTTCCAGCTATGTCTAGGTCCACTAATATGATCTTAGATCTTTAGAGTCCATGGATGGAATGGAATCGTTATTCAACATACATGCCATTTCATGGGATTCGTGTTAACTTTGTGGTAAGCGAAACATGCATCAATTCAGGACAGAAGATGGTGGAGCGGAGGCAAGGCAGATACCGCAGCCGCAACTCTGTCTCGACCACCATCTCTCTTTCCTAGGTCTCTGGAGATCAGCACTTTCGAATTAACATTTTATGCTCAAACTCAGAATTACGTTACCTCAGTCCTATTCTGTTAAAGTCTCCGGGAAGTTCAGTCAGTCCATCCACTCAATTGCCAGCTCATATTATGGTCTTTTATTCACTATTGGTTCATGGGTTCAAGTTGTTGACACACTTTTTAGTTTCAATGGAGAGTCTCCCGAAAATATACAAAGCCGCCCATTGAGAACCTTCCCGGCGAACTTTTGGTCACCGTCTTCCGGTTTCTCATACAAGACTGGAGTCTTGACATTCACTCTTCTCGATACCCGCTTGGCAATTTCAGGAGAGTCTGCCGCAAATGGGCTAAACTTTGTGAAGATCCTAGCCTGCGGAGATTCATTCCCCTTCACTCTGGTCTCGATTTCATTGAGGAGTGTCTTGAGCTTTCTTATTCTGCTCCCATCGTCGTGGTGGGAACAATTCTGGATCCTGATATTATTCAGGTACTTTCGCTTCATCTATTCCGTATTTCTTCGCTGCGACTGGAAGTTCGTGGCAGCGCAACGGTCCTCGGTCCTCTTCTGGAAGCGTTTCGTATGTTCCCCCCAAAGTCTTTGGAGACCTTCAGCGTCGATTTCAGGGATGGATTCGCAGGATGCGAAGATCTTCTTCCTACATTCTCCGTGACCGCGTCAGAAGACCATAGTCTCGGCGTTCATGTCCTGCCTGCAACGATTCGTTATCTTCACCTCTCCTCTTCGGATCCAGCAGGCTCAGATGATGCGCTAGTGCATGCAGAAACACTGGAACTTATTCGCTCTCTTTCTACTAACTTACGAACACTTACCCTTGGTGGCTCGTATCTCCACATTCCCTACCCAAACCCTAGTCCAGAAGAGCAGCCGTACCATCGCTTTCGACATCCTGCTGACTCTAAAGTCATCCTCCCCAATCTTACTACTCTTACTCTTTGTCACGCGCCATGGCGTCGTATTGTCGCGGCTGTCGTTGGTCTCTCTGCGCCAGCTTTGAGGGAGTTGCACCTGGTCCAGGAGTCCCTCAAAGAGACGTTTAGTGGGTCTCAAAGTGGACCCTCCGAAGCGTTCAATCAGATCAAAAACTGCTATGTTGACCGTGCTCCTCCAACTGATGTCAGCATCGTCGTAGAGCAGGACGAGAACTTGGAAGGCAATGTGTTTTGGAACCTGCCTGAAAGAGACTTCCGACTGCACTGCTGCTTCTGGCAACAAATTGGTGTTTTCAATGAAGTTACATCTATGATGAGCTCATTCAATACACCTGAGCATGTCTCACTTGTGCTTCCAGAATCTTACAACGTCAGCGAGAAGGGTTGGGAGCGGTTACTTCGACACTGTCGTGCCACGTCGATCTCAGTTAAACTTCATCACTCTCCAAGTGTTGTATGGTTTGCTAGGGAAAACTCGAGGCGCGTTTCGGACAGCGAACCTAGGACGTTTGAACATCTGCAAGTGACTTTGGGAGAGAGGGCGACGAGGTTCGACGCGGACGATGAGAGGGAAATAGTTGTGAGCTTGGCTGAATGTGTACCTCGTGGAGACGGACCACTGTTATTCACATTGCGTGGTCCTGTCAGTCTGTCAAAAGATGCAGCGTCAGCACTTGAATGGAGTCAAGTCCAGTTTGAGCAGGATGAGGCAGGCTGGCTTGGTGGAATATGGAGTTGGAAATGAAGGGTGACAATTTCGATATTGTAACGTTCTATTTTGCTCCCTCGCTGAGTCTTGTGTTTGACCAAGCGGTTCCAGATTCGACTGTCGGAGTCGAAGAGCATCTGTTCGAGACAATGAGTCTTCGATGTCTCAAGAAACCAATACGGCCTCATTCCATTGCCGCACTATCGTTGGATGATTATTCCTAATAGAAGATCATCTATTGCTCATCTTATTATGAGCTCGCCACACACTTTGAGTGTGGGTTAGACAACCTTATGTTGTCTCTCATTTTAGTCCGCCCCTATCTGTTGTAAGTTTCTGAATTACCGTACCTGTATGGACTTAAGTACTTTAATGTTGTATCGCGAACTGAGAATTGGAGAAGTGTTCTTGATCATAAATGATGTAGTATTTGTGGAAAGCCGAGTCCGCGTCACTTGACCGCGACTACCATAATGCTTCGTCGCATCTTGTCCTCAGACTCCTCAAAGGCTCGCAGTCCAACCCAAGCGATGCACACAACAACATACCCTTCACCACCAGTTACTTCTCTTGTTCTGCCTGCAGAAGTTTGGTTTCAAATCACTAGCTTTCTGGATGACCAAGATTTGAGGAACTTCATGTGCCTCAACTCTCTCTTCTTGAATGCCGGCTTAAACGCCAAATATCGTAGAATCTTAATGTTCTCCGATAACATAACCTCAGAACCAATCGAACTCTTTCATAAAATTACAACACAGCTCCGGTTTGTCGTCCAACAATCATGCTGATGTCAAACTATGGATTGAACGAGCACTGTAACAGAACTTCCCCTCATATATCCGCTCGAGTACGACACATTAGAGCTGAAGGAGATCTCTTCGAACGGCTGGCACCACCTCCCGAACCTACCAAGCTTAGCAAAATCGCGTCAATGTTCCAAGCTAAGAAGCCTCCCAACTGGCCTGAAGTGGTCAGGAAATCATTCTCTGGATGCATGAATATTGAACGGCTCGACCTGGTCTTCAATGGCTGGAAACCCGGAATGCCTATTACCATTGCAGAGCCAGCTGAGAGCATATATATGATGGGACCCATGGTCGACACCTTGCTAGACGCCTTGACTACTTCCTTTCGTGCCAATCTTCGCGAGCTAAGGATTGGTCTTGACAATAGACATAGAGTCAGGCATGTCCTCAAATCTCGTGGACTGCAATTTCCAAAGCTAGAGTTCCTGTCTCTGCAGCTCTACCACAGCCGCCGACATGTTATTCTCCGGCAGCCATGGGACGAGGTATTCACCGACTTCCTTGCCCAATTCAGTCAAACTCTTGGTGTTTTACGCCTTCGTATATCCGGCCCGACTTATTCTCCTCTGGATACCCTCCTCGGAAATTTACCTGTATTCCCAGTCCTTCATACATTGGAGCTACGAAGCCATACGTCATACCTAAGGTCTTCTGGCGTGCAGCATTTAAACCAATTTTTGGAACGAACACCTACACTCAAACACCTTTCTATTCTCGGATCGTGTTTTCATTCTCATGCAGACCTTGGGCAGGATGTAATTGTTCTCCCAGACCATTTTCGTCCAGAGTCGTTCACTACGAGCGAAGAAATCCTCAGAACTCATGGTGCTAATATCACAGCTTCGCTTGAAGCAAGTCCTCCCAACACACTTGGGATCCAGATCGACATCGACAATGGGAGCCGACCCACATTGTTCAAGAGATCACTCTCTGAAATACATCGGGCTTTTACAAAACATGTCACGACACTGCGAATATATATTGTTTCCCTCAGTGTCAATGTTGCTGCACTGGCAATCGGTGACCTCTTTCCTTCGTTGGTGAACCTCGTCATTGAATGCGAATATATCCTTATCCCTCGTATTGGGGGTCACCACGGCTCATCCGATCCAGTTCGTTGTCTCACAGACAAAGTTGTACGTAGCATTTATTTTCCAAATTCGTTTTTTTTAAAAATTTACCAAACCATTCATTCTCTAGTGGGTGCACCTGCTCAGCGCTGCATCTGAAAAACCCGCCTTCACAAACCACCCTTTGAAAACCATTGATATCCTTAGAAGACAGTCTGAATCCATTGCTGACCATGACGGTCGAGTCCTATTTTGTGACTGTGCTGAAATTCGCTTCTGGGGCGTTTTGAGAGTATTCCAACATTATTTTCCTCGAGCGGAATGGTTCGGTGGAGGGGATGAAGTTTATCATTCGAGTCGAGTGATGGAAAGGTTGTCTATTGTACGACCTTCGGACGTCGAGTTGTGCGGTGAGTGTGCGAGTAGAGATGTGAGGACGAATTTGTCTAGGATATTTGCGACGCGACCGGGCGGTCCGTTCTTGAGATGGTAAAAGGTAGTTATCATATGATTTTATAGTTATGTATGCATATAAACGTCTGTTTGTACGAGAAATTTGTTCCCATGTTTATTTTAAAACTAGAAGCTGGAAAGTTGAGTCGCGCATCAGCTTGGTCTCAACCACCTTGTGACCACCTAAGGGGACCTAGACCTCATATGCATTGCGGCTAATTTTCTCTCCTCTCCATGACCTTCGCATTTCCGTCGTTCGTATTTCGATGTGCACGAATCCCCACTGTTAGGCACCGGCTTCCGTTGCCTTTAGCCGCCACAAGTCGGCCGTTCACATCTACGTCGCGAAACAATGCGTCCAAATCCAAATCCAAGAATTTGAAAAAGGCTTCTCCACCTCCTTCACGTGGTGTCTTCACCAAAGAATCCATAGCCACATTTTCACCAAAGCAGCAAACTGCTGAACAAGAGCATGTTGAACCCGAACCGATCAATGCTCAGCTCATGTTCAAGGCCGCCGTAATTGCTAGTCTGGGCTTGTCCGGTCTGTTTTGGTTTAAACCGACATGGTTTCTTGGGGTGTGTGATTCCTTCTGTTTTTATTCCCCCAGTTATTTTCCAAA
The DNA here is from genome assembly GCA_021399455.1 of Flagelloscypha sp. PMI_526. Classification (NCBI taxonomy): domain Eukaryota; kingdom Fungi; phylum Basidiomycota; class Agaricomycetes; order Agaricales; family Niaceae; genus Flagelloscypha; species Flagelloscypha sp. PMI_526. Next base: position 1,133,025 of record JAJTUO010000002.1, read on the forward strand.
TTCTCAAGTGGTTTTTTCTCTCTCTTTTTTATATAGAATGAACGCGGATCCAACGGTGACATTGCGAAAGCCATCGTCCAACTGAAAGTCGCATTTCCTCAACCAGGCCAAGTTGACACGGATGATGAGTCCCTTCAACTCTACGGCTCTTCCGATAACTGGTATTTACCAGCTTCCCCGCATTCCGTCATTGTGCGAAACCATTTCTTTTGGCCTCTCGTTTGCTTTGGAACTCTAAGCCTAACTTGTCCACCTTTCTAGGTTCGTCCCAATAGCACTGAGGACGTAGTGAAGATTGTGAACATTGCGCGCAAATTCAACGTGCCCATGATTCCATACAGTGGCGCGACGAGTCTCGAAGGTCATTTCTCAGGGGTATGTCCCTCTCTGGGCACCTTCCCATTGGCTCATTCATTATTCAAGAATCCAAACGGTTCTATTTGTATCGATATGTCCGGCATGGATAAGATTATTGCTATTCGAGGTATGAGCTAGATTTTTACTGCGTTTGTTGTTGAAGCCAAACTCATTTCGGCACCAATTTGTAGAGGAAGACTCTGATATGACTGTCCAGTCTGGTATAAAATGGGAGGATATTAATAATGTTTTGAAGGAGAAGAATATTTCCCTCTTTTTCCCGGTAAGTCTTATCACGGTATTGGCATACTGGAGATTTTTAACAAAGTAAATAGCTGGATCCGGGACCTGGCGCAGTACGTGATTCATCGCGTCAAAATACGCGCTTGATTTAATGTCTTGCAGACTATCGGAGGAATGATTGGCACTGGCTGTAGCGGCAGTACGCGTTCCCGATCTGTTCTATGTCCTTTTGTTGACATCTATTTAGCTAATGCTGTCAGATATGGGACTGCCAAGGGAGAATGGTTTCTGAGTCTAACAGTTGTTCTTCCGAATGGAGAGGTCATTAAAACTCGCCAACGCGCACGCAAATCTTCAGCTGGTTTCGATACTACAAAGCTCTTTATTGGTGCTGAAGGTACGTCAGATGTGTCAAAAACATTGGCGCTTGCAGTATAATGTGTTATTGCAGGAACACTAGGGATCGTTACTGAAGGTGTGTTTGCTCATATCCTGCACTATTTCAGTTCTCAAAGAGATTTCAGCTACCATACGGCTAGCTCCGCTTCTACCAACGAAGGTCGCAGTTGCCTCATTCCCAAATGTTGAGCACGCAGTCAACGCTGTTCAAGATATTCTAAATTCTGCATACGGTGCACATGTGCGTGAGTAGCTTGTCTTTGTTGAGTTGAACACAGAACTGTTTTTTACCGATGAGCATTTTCAGAATGCGTGGAACTCCTGGATGACAATAGTAGGTTTTGGAAACATTTGCCCGCTAATGAGCAGCTAATTCGTGCACCCCTATAGTGATGAACGCCATGAACACGAGCGGTTTCGTCGATCGCAAATGGCCAGTGCGAGACACTCTCTTCTTTAAGCTTCAAGGCGATGATGCGTCTGTCAAAATGGCGAGCAAAATTATTCAAACTATCTCACAAAAGCACAAGAGCGATAGCTTTGTGTTTGCTGCTACGGATAAAGAGGCAGAAAACCTTTGGCAGAATCGAAAATATGCTTTTATGAGCAGTATTGCGAGTGTACCTGGCTCAAAGTGCTGGACTACTGATGTCTGGTGTGCATATTCTTCATCCGATGAACACGAAATGCTAACACATTCCTTTTTTTCTTCTTTTAGTGTACCTGTATCTAAGCTTCCGCAGCTAGTTGCCGAGACGAAACAAGATTTGAAAGATTCCGGTCTGACAAGCACTATCGTTGGCCACGTTGGAGATGGCAATTTCCATGTCAGTCTGTCCTTTCTCCTTTTCCGCTCGTGATGACTTACCGCTGTTTATCCCCCATTTTTAGGCGCTTATTCTCTTCCAGACTGATGACGAATTGCCCAAAGTCAAAGATGCGGTACATCGCATGGTCCACCGTGCCATTGCTCTGGACGGCACTTGTACCGGCGAGCATGGTGTCGGGATTGGGAAGAGAGAGTTTTTGTCGGAGGAGCTGGGAGAGGGCACTGTGGAACTCATGAAAACGATCAAAAGAGCTGTAGATCCCCTTAACTTGATGAACCCCGGAAAGGTTGGTGTTTTTTTTCTGTCTCTGAAGGAGGGTAGCTGACTGGTTCTTGAATTAAACAGCTATATCCTGACCCGAAGCCGAAGTCGTAGCTAGGCATTTAAGTAGGTTCAACTGAGCATTGTAAATACTTCCAAGATGGAAAGCAGAGTGCTATGAGGAGAACACGTTCAAGGCAATGCCAGATCAGTGCAAGTAGCCGAGGTAGAGAAAGAAGATTTAGCAGTGCTTGTTGCTCTAAACCTTCACCCACCTCCCATTTCTCTTCTTCGTTCAGAGCTACGGTGCTGAGCATCTAGTTCTTTTTCTTTTTTTCTTTCTTCCCAGTTGTTTTTGTTTTGTTCATATCGTAAGTCGATACGAAACATCATAAATCGAGAAAGACGCTTGACGAGTGATCGCTTTCCGCAGGCCCAGATCACAGCCTGAGGGTTCATAGCAGACTAGGCTTAATAACTCCTATCCGTTCATCCTTTGTCTTCTTCTTCCATTGTCGTTTGGGCTCCGATGCATTTCCACTCCTACATTCTCTTCGTATTCAGTCTCTTCCTTTCCCTCATTGTCGTCCAAGCAGCGCCCATCCCATCACCACTACATGACCTCTCCATTAATGTGCGGACAGAAGTATCACGAGCGGTGAAATTGGCACGAATGAGCGTCGAGGACCGGCTTCATGATTTGGCGAAAAGAATATCTGGACTATCAGAAGAGCCTCGGTACGCCCACTTGCGACCCGGAGTAATGTTGGTTGTTGATAATGCTTTATAGGGAGGATATGGTTCTTGCTCGGTCACTAGAAGACACCATCTACGTCTCTGTAAGAGGAGCAGCTCCTGGTGCTCAACCACGCCATAATCAAATCATTGCCCGTCGCGACGGAGTTTCAGGAGACGAGGTATTCAACCTCGCATAAAAACTTAAAAATGTTGAGCCGAAATATCACGTTCGTTTCTCCACCAGGCCTTCTCATCCGTTCAAGTGTTGTCTGACATATTGCACAGGCCCTTCACGCCCTATCCTACACACTGGAAGAATCAAGATAAACAATCGTAGAGAAATTACTGCACAGCCTGAACCTCCACATTCATTCATCTTCAAGCCATTTCTGCTTTTTTTCTTCACGTCTTGTCTGTGCGATTCCCCCCTCTCCATTTCCTTTTAGTACACTTTTTTACCACCATCTGGGACATAGCTCTTTATTTATTTTGTTACCGTATTCCGGAACTACCATTCCCAATATAAAATAATCAAGCGACAACTCCACCGTGTGATTAGTAGCCCCCCCTCACGCCTTTCCGAAATGAACTCCGTGATCCAAATATATAATTATACACAGTGCTGGAAAGGTTTTCTACTTGTTCTCAAGCACGCCATGTACGATCCCTTCTTGCCTGGCAATCCAAAGACCAAAAGCAGGTGTTTTCAACCAACGTTCGTAAAACTCCTTCCTCCTCGCTGCACTCCGAAATGGTAACGTACTTCCATGCGTTTTGAGCGAGACGAAGAACTGGTCTCGATTGAACGGTTTCATTCTCCTCGTGTTTGCAGACCGGTCTTTCTTCATCTCAGCAGGGGTGGGTATCAGTGTATTGAGGTATCGAGAGAGAGGTAGTAGAAGTTCGTTGGTACGCGAACAGAAGTGGTGTCGGAGGGCGATGGATGCTTCAAGTTCTATATAATAATCAGGTCAGTGCATTTCTAGAGGGAAGGAAGGAGAAGGCTCAGAGTCCTACTTTGTTTTGTCGTTCCAGAAGATGCTTCCTCGATTCTTTTAAGAAGGCTCTTGTCTTTCGAGATATACCGGTTGTGCGTTTTGGTCCGCCAACCAGGTCTCGGTCCTGCCGGCTTTGAGAGGGTGGAAGGAACAGGTGTTGGGGTAGAGGTTGCAGATGATTCAGGCAGCCTGAAATCACGTCAGACCAAAGCACAAAGAAACGTTGAAGAAAAAAAATACTTCACTTTCCGACCCACGCTTAACATGTGGGGCCAGTGTGCACAAGATCGCTCAAAGAAAGGATTGGTAACCCCCAGGAGTATCCCAGGTTTTGGTGGAAGTCGATTCACCAGTAGAGAATGATCGCCGTCATGGATAGTGAAATATGGTCTGAAATCTCCAGCAAGGGGGATCTGAGGTTGAGGACGTGAGTAAGGTAAGAATATAACCGAAGTGGACGACATGTACAGGCTTAAGAACGTCTCGAAGCCACCAAACTGCTTGGCTAGTCTCTGCAGGAGATGCACCAAAAATAAGGAGCGGCTCACAAAGAACCAGACACTCCCAGATTGACCACATGTGCGAGAGAGCCGCTTCAAAGAGCAGTAACGGTGGAGGAGCAAAAGGTGACGCAGCCGCAACAACTTGGGTCGAAATATCGAACTTGGGTTGTGCAACTAGTTGTTGAGTGTCTTCCGTAAGTGGAATGTCGACACTGAGAACGGAACCGAGAAATCCAAGTTCAAGCGCAATGCCGGGAGTGGGATCTAACCTTCTTTGCGATAACACCAGAGAATCCTTTCAAGAGGGAACAAAATGGTGCTAAGGAGAAACATACCAAGTTGCGATATTATGACATGCTGTTTCAAGCATCGGCGTGCCATGTTGTTCAAACAAGGGTCCGAGGATCTTGGAAAGAACAGTGAAGAGGAATGGATATTGGAGGTGTGTGAGGATTACTAAAGCGCGTTGGTGATAGCCTCGTTTACTTGTTTTGTCTTTGCGTTGGGTGAAATGAGAATAACAGTAGAGAAAACCATCGTTTGACACAGGTCGTTTTCCAGCCGAAGGGAAAGTGGACGCTTCCTGACGAATCCTGAATGAATGGTCTTCTGATCCTTCTTGGAATTGTGAGGAGTCTGGGAATGCAGAGAATGCTCTGTCCGGAAATAAACCTGGCGATTTGCACGAGGAGAACATGCTAAGACATACAGGTTCTCCGTTTCACTAGGAAACAGATACATTCCTGGATATACACCATCAACAATTGGACCTACGTCGAGGTCAAATTCCACTGCATGAAGGAAGGGAGGTGAGCACTTGGGCGATAGTTGTTGGGCTAAATCCTACCAATAGCGAACGCATGAATCCACCGCCTCAGTTTTGTAACAACATCAGCCTCTACACTCAAAACATCCACTTCAGAGTTCCTTCTCCGGGACTTATTCTCAAAAGTCGCGGATCTTGGCACACTCTGGCTACGGGGCAAGTTCAGTTGTTTCCTGGGTACTTCCAGTACCGGAGACGAGGGCGAAGAACTGATAGTGTTTCCAATATGAGCGATATTGCTTGGGAGAGATAGTTCGTCCAGCGGAGTTTGTTGGGTCGTTAGGGAAGTGTTCGATAGCGTGCTACTTGGGGAATTGGCAGTAACATTTCCCCGACTGTCTGTTACATCGACTTCGTCTAGAGAGAGACTCTGATCGTTAAGCTGAATTTGAAGCTTTGGCGTGGACATGGACCGTCCAAGGAAAAGAATGAAAGAATAGGATGTAGATGTGAGAGGCAAGTTCGGTTGATGGAATTGATGTAGTCTCATTATCGTTTGTATTTGTCAGGGACCTGTTCGTTGCTTATCCAGATATTCTTTCGATTTAAGAGTAAGAAGAAACGTTGTAGAGACTACATATAGACAAGGTTTTCTAAACCAACACTCTCAAGCATCTGCTTCAATACGTCATCTCCAAGAATTCCCTTTAGCATAGTAGCATCCCCAATCCCCTCAATAAATTCCCTCGCGTCTGCCTTTCTAGCCTCCCAAATAGTCCAGGCCTTTCGCTCCTCTCGTTTCGTCAATTTCAATCGATACTCCCAAGGCCGCCCAACAATTCCAATTTCCACAATAGAACTAACCATTTCCTCGAAATCAGAGCGACCTTGAGTGGGTGAGATAAAAAATTCATTGTCATTGGACACGAGAAACTCGTTAACTAAATTGCAGTCTGCGCAGGTGCAGGATAGTGCCGAAATTGCATTGGGTGGGCCAGTCGGTTTCTTGGGAAGGAGAATGTCGCGTATGTACCAGATGATGAGCGACCGGAAAATATCTTGAAACGGAGGAGCTGTAGGTTTAATAGACGCATTCTCTATTGCCACTTTCAGCCTAGGAAGAATTCGTTGGAAATAGTTGTTGAATCTGTCCTCAGCTGATCCTTCGGAATCAAGAAGCAAGGCAAAAAGAGGTGCACATGGTGATAAATGTCCTGTGAAGAGGCACGTTTCAACGATAGACATGACATTTCCTACCTCAGCCTCAACTTCCTCTTCGATAAAACCCCTATAGTAAAGTCGCAGTTCTGACAGAGGGGGCGGAAGTACTTTCCACAGTGGGACAGACAATGCAAGAGCTTCTTCAATTGTAGCTTCAATCGCCGTCTTCAGAGCGTCAGACGAGAGGGGGGATGACCGAATTGAATGAAGCTCTCTGGCAAGCGTAGTGAATACTGAACATGGATCCGTGGCAGATTTTATCTGAGGTAGGATTCTACAACAACAGACACACTGAAGTGGGCAAATAAAACCGAAGAAAAGCTCGTGGACGTACATTGCTCGAATAAAATGAACATCCTGAGACAGGCACAGAGGTACCAGAACAGGAATGTCTTTCGGAGTGATACATTGCAAGGAGTCTAGAATTCTCAATATTTGCTCGACACACCAGTCGTGAAGGCCACTGAAGTTGCTATCATTCGCATTTTGTTGAAGAGTCCTAGCAAATGTCAGACGACTTGAGATATCCCTGGACTTGTCCAGCTGAAGCTGAAATCTATGGGAAGTGAGATTTGGTTCCGAGAAAGTGCACCAAGGAAGCAATACCCTGACTGGGCACAGGAAAAATCGAAAGTCTGCAAGCCCTCAAGAAGAAGCTCCGAGTTTTTCCCAATGTCTACATCTCCATTCCTCATGATCAAGTCCCACAAGTCAGAGTTTCTCCATTTGATTGCATAACGCAACATCGTAAGAACTGCCTGAGGATTCTGACAAAGACCAGGTATAATCAAATCCACCCATTCCATATCTCGCAGCGTTGGAGGGTCTGAAGCATGTTTCAATCTAATCAGAGGGTATAAAATGTTGTCGCCGGTGAAAATGTCAGATGCCCGAGATTCTGTAACGAGGAAAAGGATGGAGCGACGGTAGACTATTGGAGAAAATTAGTAATGAAGGGGATCCAGAAAGTTATTCGTTTCTCACAATGGTCCACCGTTCCTTCTTCATTTCCCTGTAAAATATATCAGGTTTTTGAGACCCTTATAATCTCTAGCTCCTAACCATGTAGCTCCCATAACGCTACAGAAGGGTCAGCATATCCGCTTTTACTAGAAGTTTTTAAATACGACATACCGTTTCATCCGGTTCTTTTCCTGCGAATGGCTTTTGTTGAATCACATCGGAGATGGTAATGTTCAGTTGGTCCTGAACTTTGTCGCCGTCCAGATCGTGAATCTCTTCCAGGTAATATCTACCCTCCCCCTCCCCCTCATATATAGCGAATACGATTTTAGCAAGACAAAGCATAATCTGTTCGCTGCTCGCTACGGTGGAGATGTTTCTGACAAGGTAACTATCGCACCCTTTCAAGGCCGCGAGACCCTTCTGAAGATCCAAGTTACTGTATTGGTGTTCCAGCAAGTAGCCCATTTGACCGTTGTCAATGGCGTCCGCTTCGCCAAATCTTTCGTATAGTCCGTTTTTCCATTTGCGCATGATTTGACGAAATCGTCGGACACCAGGATTCGCGTCAGGCAGACAAGGGAAGACAGTAGTTTCTGAAGCAACAAGATTGAAGGTGAGAGCAAGGCGAAAGCCAGAAGATACCGGTTGAATTTCGTGAACAACGTCAGTGTACCAAGCAGTGATACTGGTATGAGTTAAGGATTCGTGGGAGAAGTCGAGGATTTCTTTTTTATCAGAATGGCTGAGGTGCACCTGACCTCCGGTAAATTCTGAGGGTAACAAGATGACAACAGACGCAAACTGCGAAAAAAGTCAAGAAAGCCGGAGCATTGAAGAGGAAACCTGGACAGACCATGCCGTCCTCTTTCTGTGTGCTGTGTAGAGAGTCGTATTGTCAATCTACAAATTAGGTTGAATTACTTGAATGACTTACTCTTGATGAGCTAGGAAACTTCCAATTTCTCAGTAGACTGTGAAGCGGGTGAAGAAAGACTTTACTGTGAACCAGTTTCGTACAAAAGTAGCTTGTAGAGATGACATGCAGTCTTTGTACTTGACGGGACACCAAGGGACACGGAAATGGTGGGTACAACGCTCGTTTCTAGCCATTCAACCCAAACCGAGTTGCGGAACGTCACATCACGTGCTGAGAGTTCCCAGGTATCGCGAACATCCTTGTTTATGACGGTCTTAGTTCCGTGACCATAAGGTGCTCGCTCTGATACATTCTTGATCAATTTAGCATCTCTTTCGGAGAGAGGGAGACCAATATTGCCGATGTCTTTGATGTGGAGGCAAGGATTCGGGGCATCGGTGGAACTGCTCGCGTGATAGTATGTGCCAGTGAAATTGAAGTCTCGACTAAAGACATCTTCAAGCTCTGCCTAGGGATAATATAATAATGAGCACATGTTATGGATGAGGAGTATTGGATGTCAGCACGGACATGGAGGTCTCCGCCAGCCATTAGTCCAGCATCGGAGGTTACTGGCTCCAGAAAAGCACTCTGAATCGCAACTTCTTCGCTCTCCCCATAAATGTGATCCCCATATTCTTCTTCAGGTTTTGATGGGATCTTCGTATCAGCATCTCCTGGCTGTGGTGGCGGTCGCTTGCTGCTTTCCAGCTTCGCTGCAGTACTCAACTTTCTTTTACGAGACTTTGATTCGCTATCAGTCGCATTTTGAACGTATTCCGAAGGGACTGGGTAAACGCTGATGCCCTGGTTCATGGTCTAGGTCAGCGATGATGGTCGTTGAAAGGAAGAAGATACTAGACTCGATCGTGAGTTCGTTTGTGACGTTATTCTGTCACTTTAACCAGACGTTTCGCAAGGCAGAAGTTAAAATTCTAATCAACCACACATTATTGTAACTCTGCTAACTAATCCTCATCCTCAAACAAAGCAAAGCTAATCCCTTCATCCCTCACTCCAGCGGAGTTACTCCCGTCGACTTTCATCTCATGGTGGACAGTATCGGTACCACGGCGTTCCAGCCCAGGTTGCAGTGAATTTGTGTTCCCGTATTTAGGTGAAGTTGGAGTAGAAGGTGATTCACTATAAAGCGTATCGCTACCTCTCGGCTCCAGCGATGTGAGAGGGTCTTGTATATCCAAGAAGGTGGTCCTAGGGGTGAGATGTTCCACTATCTTCGAAGTATGAACGACAGGCGGTTCTATCGTTTGGAGGCAAGCCGAGGGAGTAACATTAAGGTTTTCTTGGCCATGATCCTGGTCTGAGTAATGTGGTGATATGTGTGTTGTATGGTAGAGGGCAGGCATATGAAGATTGAGTGGGTGTGGTGACGACAATATCGGTGAAGTCTTCTTCGAGTGGCCTGTTGTAGGAAAACTGACAAGGACTGAGTTCGAAGACAACGGTGGCACCTTGGTAGAGGCCGATGTCTCGAGTCTTGACGTTGGCAACACGTGCAAGAAGTCATCAGAGGTAGGCGATTGAGCTGGAAAATTTAGTTGTCGTGAGGTTGATATCATAAGGCTTGATTGATGAGCTAAGGGGATAGGTGAGGATGAATGAGACGTGCAACGCGGAGCAACGCTTTCAAACGAGAGCAAGGTCAGTCCAGGTGAAGATAAGGCAGCTTGCGGAGAGGTAGGGGTACGCGGGCCACCATAAACGAAATTTTGACACTCTTCTTCTTCTTGAGAAAGCATTTGAGGTTTTACGAAGTTGCACGGCGCGCTCAAGATTGGAGAGGGAGGATACAGTGTTTCAGAATCCGGCAAGAGAGGCGATGTAGTATTCGAGAAGCCAAGGATTTTGCAAGCCGCAGTGTACGGATCGACGAAATCAAATATACTGTAAGGTTCTGTTGCATGGAAGGGTTGCCAAAAAGTGGTCGGAAAAGAGCGTTTGAGAGCAGGGTAAGAAGATGTATCAGAAGTAGGTGTTATGCCACAGTGCTGGCTATTAGATGGTCGTCTTTGAGAAGGCTTGAATGCCTGAGGCAGGACTGCAGTCAAAGCAAAAGTCAGGCGTTGTAGGAAAGCCTCCTCTGAATCCAGAATATCCGGGCTTGGACGTTCCTGAAGGCGGTCAATTCTTGGGCTGAACAATCTATCACTGTGGGAGTCCAGATAATTGATAGAGCCATCGTCGAAGCCTGTCGCAGCGTTGGAATGAGGTATATCATTACAAGATGCGAGAAAGTCACTGCCAGAGAGAGAGTCGTTCTGAGGCGCATCCTGGCTCCAAGTAGTAGGAGACGGAGACATAAATACACTTGCAGAAATGGTGGAATCATCCGAAGAAGAGTACAATTCTGGTTCAGGAGAGGCGAAATTTGAATGGGTACTCCTACCTGGAGAGGAATAGACAGGAAGGGGGGGTTGTTCGAAGTTATGGGGAGAGAATTGTTTCTGAAAGGGAGTGAATGGGGAATTTTTATTTACCGATAAAACGAAATACCCTGGAATGTGGTTGTGGCGGATCTTTGGCTTGGATAGTCGAATGAGACGGGATACCAGCCAGGTTGGGTATCGCGACAATCTTGTCCAGCGTCCTTCGAAGGCAGGTGGCTGGTGAGAGAAATAATAAACCCACACAAACAAAACAAGTAGCATCAATCCTCACCTGATTCAGTATCGAGCCCCCCCCAACAATGCGTGGCCTTTTGTCCGTTTCGGGAGCAGATAATTCTGAGCTGGTGGTGGAACACTAGAGGGTGGAGGGATAAAATCGAGACTTGTCCCGTCACTGGAGCTATCTTCACAATGGGAGAATCGGTTAGCGTGAGCGAGGCTGAGAGGACTCGACAAGCAACGAGAATTGCGCATTTCGGTCCCACGCGTCAATCCGCGCGATAAGTGGTCTAACTTCTGTCGCTTGAAAAATATTTTTTGGGCACGGGAAGTTGAGTCCTTGTTGCGTTGTTTCGCTGAGTTGCGTTTTCCTCCCATATAATTTGCACCAGGCATGATGAGAGTCGAATCGAATGGAGTGTTCCTCAGCGCTAACTTGAATTTTATAAATTACTTCAATGCCTTCTTTAGGTGAAACGACTTGTCATTTCGTTTTCTTTTCTGATTCCTTCAAGTCGTAGTCTAACAGCAGTCTATAAGCATGCAGTTTCCAATCCTCCCTTTCCTCGACTGCATCTATCTCTGCATTCGAAACCCAGACTGGGTTCCAACTCAACATAGAACCGGAAATGTCACCATAGCAAATAACGAGAACGCCAGCAGTACCCGTCATTTTCTGGCACTGTAGGGGAAGCTGATATGCAACCGGTTGTGAAATTGGATTCATCTTTTCTTTAAACTTGGACCAAGGGACGGCTCTTGGATACAATGGAGTCCAGCGCAAGCGGCGAGATGTTGTTTTTCTAAAAATTAAATCAATCTCAACAGCTCTTTCCGTCGTGGCTTTGAGCTTCTGAGGAGACTTGCGAAACGATTTCAAGTCCAGAAGATGAACACAGCAGAATACTAGGTATGCTCTTTGTTGCTGTAAAATGTTTTTATCATGCATCTTCAGAGGGTGTAATGAGAAAAGCAGACCTCGAGCCATTGCAAACCCTTGTCAATCAATCGCTGGTCCAGAGGTCCTGGTGTCTAGAAATGGTGGTTGGGACACACGTCATGAATACTAGCAGCTAGAAGAAAAAAAACGGACATTGAAGTTCTCTACCATGAAATCTCTAAAATTCGGGGGTGGAAGCCTGCCGTTCGGGCTATCTTCGTGCCAAACATCCTTTGTCACAGGTATAGGCATCATATTGGAAGCCTTTCCGCAATACACAATAATCCATCCAACAAAAACGAGATCTGGCAAAGCTTTGACAGCGTCTGCCATGCTTGTTTCAAGTTTAGGTCGGAACTCTTCTAGAGGAGCGTTCAACAATCCTGTCGAATCAAGAGTTTCAAACGATGCCCAGGAACAGCTCTTATACGTGAACGTGTACTCCTTTTGCAACGTGTCGAACATATCGACAGAAATGAGAACAGGGTGATCCTTTACGCGTTCGCGACCAATTATGTGCTTTACAGTCCCCAGAAAGACCTCACCAATCCATGGCCGTTTCACCTAAAAGGAGAAAAAAATCTGCCAAAGAGGAACGATACAGCTAAGGGAAAATCCTTACGGAACACTAGTTTCGTAACGAGGCAAGCAGATCACCAACTTCAGCTTTCGAGGAATCACCTCCACCTGGAGGAGAATATTTCACTCCCTCAATTTTGTTGACGGTCTTCTGGTTCATTTGACAGAGACTCTTGTGGCTCTTCCAATGCTCTTTCTGGCATTTCTTCGACTATGGGAAATAGTAGACAATGCTCATTAGCCACAGGTTTCTAAAAAAAAGATAATACGAACACAATAGAATGTCCTTCCACAACCAGAACAAGCAGGCCATTTAGATCCTGCAGGTGGAGGTTTGAAGCAAGCAGGGTTTTGACATGGGGCTTGTGGCTTCATTCAAAAAAAAATGGTCAGGATTGGAAACAGGAGCGTCTGTCACGTTCGTTGTGACATTTCAGCTTGTTTGATTCAGCTAAAACTTAGACTCTGCGTTACGACGCTTCCTATCCCAGCACACCACGGTGATTGATGCATGAGGCTATTGGCATGAATGTTCTCGAAGGCACTTTCATCCAAATCTTCCGCCTACCGCTCCTAAAAAGGCAGCTTTTGGAGTTGAAAGATAAATACTTCTAATTAGGACATTGCCGGCCTGATGTCCTAATTTTCTGCATCTAAGTTGTTTCTGTGTGTTTGTCAGTTCGTACATTTTATAAGCATTACAATTTGGGGCCGACTTGTTCGTCGCGTGACGTCACGCATCTTTGAGAAGGCTTTCATGATATCCAACTAGTCAGAAAAGCCCATTTAAAACGTCGAGAATAGGAGACATCTTTCAACACTATTATTTCATTGAGCAGCCTTGAAAAATGATATATATATAAATGAGGACTCTATTCAATGTGGTGCGGACTAAATCCAATCAAACGATGCCGAATATTTAGTCTTCGCTCTCTACACACATCTTTTAAAATAGAAGCTGCAAACGACCCAAGCTCCTCATTGAACGCTTGATACTGGTCCCTCGCAATTTTCACATGATAATTCGTAAAGATAATTTCGACGTGAACCTTTGAGAATTCTGAATGTGAGAGGGCTTCGGCAAGTTTGGACCAGGCGAACATGTGTTCTGTTTTAATGGATTCGAATACTCCAAAGGTAGTGAGTTCGATCACGATTTTCTCGATAAGTGGACAAGTCAATGAGGCATTGATAACACTTGCAGCCCAGCTGACCATGGAATATGTTGCACCTAAAGGTTTTCGTCAAAAACTCATAAGCCGTAGTAGAATGAGATTCACCATGATCTCCTTTTAGGTGAAGCGCAAGGAGAGTAGGGCAGTCAAGTGACCATTCGAGAGGAGTATAGCTACGGAGGTTCGTTTGCCCAGATGCTAGAATGAATAGAAGTTATAAGTGCTGGACTAGGAAAGCTTATCGACTCACGAGCTGAACATCGAAGAAGCTTCAAAGAAGACGCGCAAAGTGTTGCATATTGAAATAAGAGTGACGTAGAGTGTCCATCCATGGCCACACTTATAATCAAGTTCTCAAGCTGTGAAATATCCAAAGGAATTTCCCCTACAGCAAGTGGAATCGATAACTTGTTCGTGTCTGGTCCCCCAAGCGAGAGCGTTCGTAAACGCGGACCAGGCCGACCAGATACAGCTTTCCATTTGCCAAAGAGAATATCACAATTGGACATCTTCAAAACCGAGAGAACGGGAAGAAGCGTAAACATGTAAGCTGGAATGCCGACAGCATATGCCAATTCCAAAACACGCAAGCTTTGAAATGTCTTTCCCAACGCGTCAAGAAGACGCGTTAATAAGAACGACCAATCAAGCCAACCTCGAAGAGGTGCAAGACTGAGGGATTCCAAGCGAAGGTTTGGCAGGATGTCGGCAATGACAACCTGACAATCCTGCGACCAGCTGAAAATGTCCAGATTTTGGACATACATAGCTAGAGAGGGGTTGGATGAAATGCGACGCAGAAACTCCTGACATCGAAGTTTTTCATGAGTCACTGGAAGAATACGAGTCCTGGTTGCTTTGGTTCGAACAAGTGAGACAGAGCGGAAGAGTCTGGCATGGCAGTGAGGTGTAAGTGGACGAGCCGCGAGGGCACATGCTGTCAGAGTTCGAATATCTGTTTGTGGGATGGCATCAACACAAGCCTCAAGCAGTTCGAGAGGCAAGACAGGCCCGATCATGAGATGAGTGTCCGAAGTCAAAAGACGCTGGCACGAACGGAACTTGCTCTTTGACCATCACGACCTTTTACAAATGTCCCGTCCTGTGTTACCTTTCGATATCCTAGAAATTGTTGTCGATGCGGCTTATCCAAACAAGCGGACTCTCAAATCACTTGCCCTTGTCTGTCTTACTCTTCAAAAGAGAGCTACACGACACATTTTTGCCACAATTCGATTCCCCCACCAAAATGGCCTCGTCGGAACTACTCCCCTTACTCGATGCGAGACCTTCCTACAACTATCATCCAAGAACCCACTGATACTTCCGTCTGTTCGGAGACTCGAAATCATGGCGTTCCCTGCACGGTGTGAACCTTTATTTCTGAGGATCTTCCAACTTGTTCTTTACGTGAACGAGCTGCAACTTGGTGGTACCGACGCAGGTTGTGTCGATTTCGATACAATCTCAGATGCATTGGCTACGGCTATCTATACAATCATACCACGTTTAAAGTCATTGACACTACATTCTACAAGAGGATTTCCTGCTTGGCCAACTATCTCAAGCTCACATCTCGAATCCCTGCTACTAATTGGTTCTATTCTATCATTACCAGGTCCAAGCATATCTCCTAATGACAAGCTATCCTCCCTCCGGACCCTCGTCATTTACGACAGTAACCGCTCTTGGGGAGGCGGAAAGGGTGGCGAAGAGCTCTCCAAGTTCGTGGATTTAAGCGGTTTACGCAATTTTACTCTTAGAAGAGCTCATCCACACGATGAAATTTACGAATATCTTCGTCATTTTGCGAAAACCCTATCCTTCCTTAGGCTATGCGGCCGAGAATATGGTGAGATATATCTTCACTGATACTGTGGTACTTTGTCCAACTGAGGCTCAACTTTTTTCTAGCCTTGTTTAGTCACGGCGTTGTGCATGGACCTATAGCTTCTTGGCCGAAACGTACGGAATGCCCTGCACTCCGTCAGCTGCAGCTGTCAGGACCGTTCAAAGATACGGCGAGCTACGTACCGTGGATCACGAGCGTGGTCTCTGGACTCATCGCACCCGAACTCAAATCCATCGTCTTAAGGTTTGAGGTTAGCGGAGGAACTTTGGCTTCCAAATTCACATTGACCGATAAAATGAGGCACGGAGATGTGTGGCATTCGTTGGGTCGGACATTCAGTGACCCAGGATTTCAAAACGTGAATTTGGATGTTCGATTCGTGAATCCACGCGGAAGCGGGAAGGGATCTTTCGGTCATTTGGGCACGTTTATTCGCAGCATGGCTGTTTGGTCTAGCATGGAAAAGGAAGGGAGGTTGAAGATTCAATGTTGAAAACATGGATGGTCTGGGATCTCTTCCTTTTCTTCTCTTCTCTTTAGCACTTTTGTGCTTGATAGCTGAATAAGTGGCATTTGTCTTAGAAGGTCACTACGACGATCTTGTGGAGGCGAGCCGAGGATGCCGGTCGGCGAGGACACGTCGGAGGCGAGAAAGTCTGTGAACTCCTTACAAAAGGAGAAACAAGTTTTTTCTCCGGAGCTTCAAGCTTGCTTCCGATCTTCACTGAACTTCTGTGTGGTTTATTGGCGGCAGATATCCACACGAGAACCATTTGCCTACAAATTTGCTCTACATCATGCACGTGGCATACCAGCCCCCGCGACTTCCTCGCCCACATAGCCCGTTACGCGTCCTTTTCTTTCTCGCCCTTGTCGCACTGGCCATAACTGTTGCCTTCAATGCAGCAATTAATATCCAGCGCTCAGATGAGCCAAAATTCGAGCAAGTTACATTTCATGGGCGTTGGAAAGAGCTCCGTCGGGAGCTTGGACTTCCCGCTTTACCAGACACTGCAATATTTCCTGTCCGCGAGAGACTTGACAGCGACGGATTACATTCGGGAGTGCACGACCGCTTCCAACTCGGCCGTAAACGCGCTTTGGCGAAAAATCCGTGGAATGCACCACCTGTTGAACTCAAGCTTGCCCCCGATGCTTTGGACCAGAAGGCGTTCACGATGGATGAAATCAAACAGATATTTGAAAACGAGATAGAGAAGAGTAATAATCGTCATTTAGACAAATATTCATCCCATAAGAATGTGGGTTCGGTAACAAAGCCTACGAGGAAGGGAGACTATCGGCGCGTGTTTTCCAAAGACGGATAGGTGTAGGTTTTAAGGAGAATTGATTTCTGCGAAATGAAAGCTTTGAAAATTTCACACCAATGCCAGTGAAAACTTAACTCTGTTTGGCAAAGTCACAGAAAAGTTGGAGCCGCTCTGGAACCGACGCTTTCTGCCTCTGACGTCCACCATGGCCATTATGCCCCGAACGCTCTCTAACCTGCCGGTGGAGATCCTTCATCTGGTGTTTGAGCTCTTGCCGACTCGATCACTACTACTTTCTCAACTTATTTGCAAACATTTTCGTCGGATTATTCGCGAGTCCAGCCATCTTCAGTACACGTTGAGTGTATGTACTTGTTGCCAGCAGCATCAGCAACCTATTGTTTAACATTTTTTTCATCCTCTTCTTCAGCTGTCTAAATCTCGACTGGTCGAAAGTCCTTTAGCGGACCTTCTCGGACTAAGCTACTCTGACTTGCTTGCGATTCATCGACAACACGAGAAAGCATGGCGCACTTTCGACTTTTCGTGTCGGCATGATCTTCATTTACCTCGAGGGAACGTGTACGATCTCAAGAGCAGTCTTTATGCCCATGGAATTGAGAGCGACAACGGCACAACGTCCTCAGTGACATTCTACGACCTACCCCATGCCCCTTATGCCCGTGGCTCTCAGAACAACACTACTACGGAGCATGTCACCGACACTCCCCCTCGTTTAAGGAGCTGGACTCATCCTATTACTGATTTAACCTTGCGGGATTTTACGGTAGACCCGTCCCAAGACCTTCTTGTCTTTGTTGCTGTTACACCACAGTCAGTCTTTTTCCATCTGATTATTTCGTTTGTTTTTTGTTTTCTCATTGGACATAGATCACCTGCATGCTATGAAGTCCACTTCCGAACACTGAGCGGTAATGTTGCCCATCCACTCGCGATGTCCCCCTCCATTCCCTGTCTTCCTCGCGCTTTTGCAAATCCCTTTGGTCCGGTTATGGGTGGCCCCGCTTTACCAGGCATGGCAAATGTTGGTCAAGCATTACAAAACGTCTTCCAGGCCATGCATCCTCTTCAAGGGTTGCTGAACACCGTCAACCAACTGCTCGCCGCGGCAGGGGGTCAAGTTCTCCCTGTTCCTGGCGGGCCTCCGGCGCCCCCTCCAGCCGCACCGCCTCCTGGTATACCAGCCCTTCCTCAAGGGCCGCTTGCGATGCCTCAGCCGGTGCAACCAAACCCCTCAGCCACTGCCTCAACAACCCTTCCCTGCACCACCGCCTAATTTGAATGCTGCATTACAGACCTGTCCTAAACAATGTCAACGGACTTGCTGGTGTAGGCCCAGGGGGGTTTCCACCAATGGGTGCTGCTCGTGTCCAGTTACTTGACGATCTAGTGGCCTTGATGGTACAGTTGCCAGTCCAGGGCACTCATCTCGTTATTTGGAATTGGAAGAAGGGCGAAATTTTTACCGGTGTATGTGTTCATCTCCTTACGTACTTGGTCTTCGCTCATCAATCACTGTTTAGTGTGTTTTGAGTCTGAACAGTGGAATGGATGATTTCACACTTATTTCATCGAATTCTTTCATCGTTATCACTCCTACTGGCAAATTCGAGCTGTACCAGTTTGACCTTATACCTTCAGACACTCCACCTCATAGTACAATGGCTCTGGGTCCCATCCCTTATTTCAACACCGAATCAGCACCTAGTCCTCCTCACCTCGAAATGTGGAAGATATGCTATCCAACCCTTATTGCTCGATATCATTTACCTGCACTCAACCCTGGGCATGCTTTCTCTTCTTTATCTCTGAGCTCGAATCCAGTCATGTCGCATCCTCCTCCGAGAGGCTCGACTGAGTATCTCTCAGCAGAAGACATTACATGGGATGGCACACCTCTCCAATCCCAATCTCAGGCATCCCAAGATGACCCTGGGAGCTTTATTCTCTCAGAATCCCAATGCTCTGGGCTAGATTTTGAGGAATCGTCTCCTGATACTCTTCCACAACGTCCCCTTCCCTTAGATTTCAGATTGACTCATCCATCGGCTTGCTCCCGCGTTTTTGCCTGCTGGCTTGTTTGTTGTAAAGTCTCGAGCCATGAACATCACTCTTGGTGTCATGCCTGGGCAACCCGCTGCTCAACCTGGTCAGCTCCAGGCCCAGCTTTTTGCGCACATTGTTCCAGCGGCACCAGGTGCACAATTTCCACTACTCGGAGGGCCAGTACCTCCACAGGTTTTCCACGGCCCACCACCTGCTTTTGGCCCTCCGCCTCCGCCTCTGCCGTTTCCTCTGCAGCCAAACGGCCCACCGCCGCCTGTACATCAACATCCAGCTCCTGCAGCCCCTGCTCACCAGCCTCAGCAACAACAACATCCTCCGCCACATGGCCCGAACGTGGTAGGTGGAAACCCACCACCACCACATCCTGGCATGCTCTTTGGCGATGGGCCAGCAGACGATGGCCTCCCACTGCTTCACTCCTTTGTCTTCTTCGCGAATCTTGGACATTTCCTACATGACCTGGAACAGTTAGAAAGACAGCGGGTACCACTGCCGACTCCCCCACCTCCTGTCGATGCCTGAATACTTCTCTGTCATGCGTCCGTTCGATGTGATGTTCAAATTACCGTTAACACCTGCAACGCCCGTCAACGAAGAACAAGAACAGATTATAAAGGCGCACGAGCGCGTTGTGCAGCAGTTCCGGTCGAGATGTGTTGCCTCCAATGCGCCGCAATTCTCGTGGGGTGCTTGGGGTCCCAATCGAACGAGATGGTTCAATGAGTTTCATAGTCAAGACTGGCAGCATGCCGTCTTTGGAACTCGCGCTGTTGAGACTGCACTCAGGGTGAATGGGAAACTCATGACTGGCCCCAGGAAGTCGAGGAAGACTGTGGATGAGATGATACAAGAGATGTTAGATAAGGAGGAAGAGGAAGCGGGAAAGCCTGTCGAGAGACGAGTAGGGAAGGCGTTGGTGTTGAGGGACTTTAATCCTACAGTTGTTCGAATCCCGAGTTCTATCTAGACGGACACGGTGGCAAGGTGAAGGAAAAGGAAAAGAAGGAGGGAGGAAAGAGCTGGGGGAAACTGGAGGTTGTGACTGAACCGTCGACTGTGGATGGATGTGGAGCTTTTCGGGACGAAGTGACTTCCTCTCTGCCTTACACCCAGCTCGTGAGCAATCAGGATTTCGACCTCTCAGGCCTGCCATGATAGACGAAGACCATTTGCTATTGTTCAAGGTTCGTATCCTCTCTTTTTATTGTTCTTACGATATCAACTGAGTGTCTGTGAATAGAGGGAAGGGCAGGTTGGAGGAGCGATTAACGCAATCGACATTTTGACCTTCTAGAGAGGTTTTCCATTACCAAACCATACCCATGCAATACTAATACACGCAGTAGTAGTAGTTGTAACAAAATACTTTCAATACCCCACCTAACTTTCATGCTTCTGCTAACCGAAGAATGCCAACTGTTGAAATCGTCCTCCCGCCATCTAAAATGCCTTCTCCCGTTAGAGGCTTTCCCGTCACCCAATGCAAGATTCGTCAGGACTTTGGAAAGTTTGCTCGTAGGCGAGACCAAACTAGAAGCGAAGGCTTTCAGTAGAGGACCAATCATCCCATCCACAGCAACCCTTTTAAGCGTGCTTCGCGCTGGAGTTGGTTGACCTTCCGGGTCGACGTAACCTGGTCGGACATTATAAACATGGAACTTGTTTGTTAGTTCGGGAGTAGACGTTGAGAATTCGATGAGCTCTTTCTCTGTGCGTCCCTTTGACTTTTCCAAAGAGGGCTCTTGCTTTGGATTCGTCTTGGTCTGCGCCGTTCCCTGAGACATGGACAAAGTTGAACTTGGTTGATGAGGGAGAAAGAGTTGAAAAAGCTTTTGCAGCAGCGATGGGGTAGGTGTTTGTGATCCGAATGTATTCGCTGAAAAGTACTTTCGTTAGTCAGGTAACGATGATAGAAGTAAATTAAAATGGCTCACTCTTTCGACACTTCAGGTTTGACTGATTCCTTGAGCCCAGATAACGGCTTCAGCGCCTTCGAGTTTGGAAAGCAACTCAGGGGGATAGGTAGCAAAGTCTTTGTGGACAATAATATCGGCTTTCTTTGGATCCCACTCGACAGGAGGTGGTTGACTTGGAGGTTGGGGCAGGGGGAATTCCCGTCGTGAAAGGATAGAGACTTTCGTTATAGCAGGCGTCACGAGAAGTCTTCGAAGGACTGGTGCACCGACTGTGCCTGTAGCGCCTGTAATAGGGAAGTGGATAATGATGAGAAGAGATAAAACTAAAACAAAGACAAGGTACCCGTGAGGATGACATGCATGGCAGTTAAAAGGGTAAGGGAAATCGGACGAGAGGGATATAAAACAAGACAATATATAGTGGATCCGGGTGAAGGAAACTACTAAAGACATGTGAAGAGTGAGCCGGAGTACATTTGGTAAGCAAGGTTCGAGCCGAGAGCCTACGACAGCCTTCTGTCGGGGACGGGAACCAAAGACAAGAATGTCTTCAATGCGAGAGCCGTTCGTTTAAGTCTTGCGTGCCGATTCTTGATTACTAATATAGCATGCGTGGCGGATCGTTTTTGCTCCAGAAAACTAAGAAGCCCGTTTTCACTACGAAGGATCCACAAGCCATATGAAGATTGAGAAACTGCTCTCAATATCGCACAAGCTACTGACATAATGTTCACTAACCACTATCTTTTTATTTTCCTAGTGATGCGAGAGGGACTTTCGCAATGATGATGTCTTCTTTGTCCTCACTATATCCAACAAACATGTAATCTCCGATGACCGCGGCATGCGGATAGCTGAAACCCACCTAACAAGAACCCAGTGTTGAGCAACATAGAATTTTGCGCAGTGTGAAAGACTGAATAACTCACCCTTTTAATAGCTCGTGAATCGGGGACGATGACTGTCGATGCATTAGTGTGAAGAACACCTGCCCAGTCGATATGAACGCCATCCTGAGGCAATAGAGATGCACAAAGGTTGTCGTTGTTTCGCCCTTGCGCCTGTAGCATGATACATGAGATTAGATACCTAAGTATGTTCGACCATCAGGTAGGGCGCCATAGAATGATTTAGTGTTGGAGTCAGGAATATTCGAAGGTACAATTCCTGCGTTCGGTCCCATTTGAGTTAAACTTGTTAGGGAACCAGTCACTTCCGTCACTCGTAGTCGAAAATTCGACCCAGCTTAACCTAAAGCAATTTCTTCAAAAGTGCTAAGGAACGAACGAAAGGGCGCAGTACGTATGTTGTCTTAGAAGAAGAATCTCGCCAATGCCTTTGCCAATAGAGACCTTCTTGATTCCAAACTGCTCTGGTAACTTCAATCATTGGAGAGGAGCCGTCGCTGCCAATAAATTTTGGGCTGTTGATTAACAAGCTGTTTGTAAAGGGTACTGAATCCGGGCGATTCAAGAGTGTTCCGAGTCCAGTGACGAGTGAGGAAGCACACATTGCATCTCCAATAGGAGTCTGGGCGTAAAGGTCGTCCTTAGTGACTTGATTCTGAACAAGCCAGCATGCTTTGCTTAGTTGTACGCCTGAAGTGGAGAATGCAACTGCAAGACGCCCAGCACCTTTGGTAGCAATTCGAGTCCCACTGTTGCAAGAGATATCTGCAGTTTCAGCAATCAGGTATACCGATCCCTCATATTGAACAATTGCCGCGGGCTGAAAAGCTCTTTGTGTGACCTTCGAAATATGAGATGTCCGCCCTTTATCTAAAGGATTTAACACACAGATTGAGAACACCTGATAAATAAGGGCAGTTAGCAGCAGGATGAGCAGGAATAAAAAATGTGTACCAGTAAGTATAGTTTCGATCGCCAATCGCGGTTTGGTTTGGCAGCAATGCGCTCCCAATAGCAACGATCGGGCTCCCCCACTTCCACGAACCACTTACCTGAGTAGCAGTGGATAACCAGACTTGTTGACCCATAGAATCTTCATCGTTTGCAGCGGAGCTAAACGCAGCAAACAGCCTTTCCCCAACACCCTCGACAATCGCATGGTGAGAGTATGTTCGCCCAACTGCGGATCCATCGTAGATTCGCATGTATTCAACTCCTTGGATTTGGTCGAATCCTGCATAGAGTTCATCTGAGGAGTCCAAAGGGCCCAACGTCCACAAAGATGTTGGAGCCGGGGTGGCAGCATTAACCGCTTTCAAGGCGGTGGCTGCGGCGGCAATGTAAAAGAGAAGGCGAAGCATTGTGACAAAGATAGGGGCCCTAAGCTTGTATACAAGTGAATCCGTTTACTTTTATGAAGGGACCTTTGCGCATGAGGCTGCATCGTCCGAAATACGTCCGGTGGCCACCGTGTTCAAGGCCACCGAATAACTCAAATACGAGTACACCGGTCGCCGTCATTTAAACATTTGCGTCCCGAGTTTGATAACCAATATAGGATGGTAGGATTTGCGACAAGAACAAAGGCGACGGTGGTTCGTGATCAAACTCACGGAGGTTCTGCTTCCGATAATTAAGAGACCCCATTTTCATCGAGGTTTATACGACATATAAAGAGTTAAAAGGAATAAATTTCAGTATCACACAAAACTACTGACGAAGTTTTCACCAGCCACCATGATTCGTTTTCCCAAGTGACTTGAGAGGGACTTTGGCAATGACAATATCCTCCTTATCTTCGCTATATCCAACATACATGTAGTCTCCGATAATGGTAGCATGTGGGTAGCTAAAACCAACCTACCGCCAAAATCATGTTTGCGCAATGTTAACAAGAAGGGAACGAATAACTCACTCGTTTAATAGCTCGCGAATCTGGAACAATGACCGTTGAAGCGTTGGTGTGAAAAACACCTGCCCAGTCGATATGAACCCCATCTGAGGCAATGGATATGCATAGTGGTTGACGTTGTTTCGCCCTTGCGCCTGTGGCATGATACATGAGGTTAGATACCAAGTAGGTTCGCCCGTCAGGTAAGGCACCGTAGAAGGATTTGGTGTTGGAGTCTGGGATATTCGAAGGGCAAAATCCCTGCGTTCGTCCCATTTGAGTTAAACTTGTTAGGGAACCAGTCACTGCCGTCACTCGTAGTCGAAAATTCAACCCAGCTCACCTGGAGCAAGGTTCTTCGTAAGTTCTGAACGAATGGAAACAAAATTACTCACGTATGTTGTCTTAGAAGAAGAGTCACGCCAATGTCGCTGCCAATAACGGCCTTTGTGGTTCCAAACTGCTTTGGTAACTTCAATCATTGGGGAAGAACCGTCGCTGCCGACGAATTTGGGACTGTTAATCAACAGGCTGTTGGTAAAAGGCAGAGTATCTGGGCGATTCAAGAGTACTCCGAGTCCATGAACGAGCGGGGGTGCACACATTGTAGCCCCGACGGGAGTTTGGGCATAGAGGTCATCTTTAGTGACCTGATTCTGAACAAGCCAGCATGCTTTGCTCAGTTGCTTGCCTGAGGTTGAGAATCTGACAGCAAGACGGCCAGCACCTCTAGTGGCAATTCTAGTCCCGTTGTTGCAAGAGATATCTGCAGTTTCAGCAATGAGGTACACGGATCCCGCATATTGAACGATTGCTGCAGGTTGGAGAGCTCTCTGTGTAACCTGCGCAGTGTAAGTCTTTACAATCGCTACCTGAAGGATTGAGCATACAGATTGGGAACACCTAACAGCATTTCAACAATGAGAAAGAGGAACGATATAAGGACTGAAAACTGTGCACCAAAAAGTAAAATTTCGATCGCCAACTACAGTCTGGTTTGGCAACATTGCGCTTCCAATGGCGATGATGGGGCTACCCCACTTCCACGAACCGTGTACCTGCGTAGCTGTGGATAACCAAACTTGTTGACCCATAGAATCTTCATCGTTTGCAGCCGAGCTATGTGCGGCAAATAATCTCTCCCCCACTCCCTCAACAATTGCGTGGTGAGAATAGGTTCGTCCAACTTCTGAGCCATCGTAGATTCGCATGTATTCAACCCCTTGAATCTGGTCGAACCCTGCATAGAGTTCATCTGTATAGTCCAGGTCACCCAACGTCCATAAAGACGTTGGGTCCGGAATGGCAGCGTTTACCACCAAGATGCCAATGGCTGCAATGAAAAGGGCAAGACGAGGAAGCATCATGGTGGAAGGAGGGGCTTCAAGCGCTTAGACAAGAGAAACCCTTTGCTTTTATGAACGGACCGACGCGCGTGAGGCTGCATCGTCCGAGATACGTCCGGTGACCACATCCAAGGTCACTGACCTGCTCCAGTTCTAGGAACTCGAGCGCGCCGGTCGCCGCCATCAGCACGAGAAAGATTTTGTTTCTGGTCATTTTGTACCTTTAAAGGGATTTCAAAATTCGAGGGTCTAGAATTGGCAAGCCGTATTTCAGTAAGGTAGAAAACACACATGAAAGCCAGAGCCAAACAGGACAACGTGCTCGCGAAGGCTTGCTTCGAACATCCATCATGTCAGCATCAAGCGGAATCGGAGTTAGCGATGATCTCACGAGTCGCTTTGCTTCCGCTGTGTCCGACTCTGGATCTATTCGTTTTATGAAGGTAGTCTGAACGAGTAAGCTGTGTGTGTACTCGCAGACCTAACCCCGCCCGCCAGATCTCCATTCAGAACGGTATGTCGATGGGATCCATCTTGCCACCAGCTTGGCGTTACGCAGCTCCGTTTTAGAATCATTGGTTCATGAATCCTCTATTCCCTCAAAGGGCACCTTCGAGGACGATCTGAATACCTTGCAAGACATTCTTGAAGATAATACTCCAGCCTACATTCTCGCTAAGACAGATACTCCCTCCGACTGGCTTGCTGTCTTTTATGTTCCAGATAGTGCGAAAGTGAGAGACAAGGCACGTTCACCTTCACACCCAATCAACCTCTTATCCAACAACAGTCTTTCATTTAGATGCTTTACGCGTCAACACGCGCCTCCCTCACAAAGAGTCTCGGGTCCACACTGTTCTCGGACAGTATTTTCGCAACATCCAAAGCAGATATCACCCCAGATGCGTATGCTGCGCATCGTCGCCATATTTCAGCCCCAAAACCAATGTCCTCTCGCGAACAAGAGTTGGCGGACATACGAGAAGCTGAACGCGAGGCCGGTAGCTCTTACCAGGGAATGCGTGCCCGTGCTAGTCATGTTGGGACTGGAGTAGGTCTTAACTGGAGTGAGCCAGTTGCGGCCGCTATTAAAGCTCTCAGTGATGAAGCTAACGGTACACAACTTGTTGTCATCGTGAGAGCCAAAATTATTTCTAACAGCCTTACTTTTTTTCGCTCACTAAGGTCCCTAGACAATAGATGGTCCCTCAGAAACGCTGACACTCGAAGCATCGCATTCCTGCTCCGTCGATGATGTTGGAAAACTCTTGCCCCAGTCAGATCCTTGTTATGCCGTTCTTGGATGGACCCACAGCAAGACCTCAGCCAGTCGCCGGGAAATCGGTCCGTTTATCCGTAGTTCTTCGGCGTTCGTATGGATGCTAACGACGGACGGACGACAGTGTTCATGTACTCCTGCCCCTCCAACTCACCCATCAAACACCGAATGCTTTATTCCTCGGGCTCCTCGTCTGTCTATGGAGGTCTCAAGTCTCTTTTGGATGGCAGTACTGTGCACATAGCCTCGAGGAAAGTGGAGACATCCGAGCCTTCGGAAATTGACGAAAGTTTCCTCATATCAGAGTTGGGGCTGAGTGAAGGTTCTGGCAGTGCGCCAGCGGCTGCGACCGATGCCCCTCGACCATTCGCTCGCCCTAAAGGACCAGGTAGAAAACGATAAGGTGCGATAAACAGAGCGTTGTTGCCTTTTTCCGATGGTGGCTGATTTAACGCAATTCTCAGATGACGTGCATGAATATTTACGGAAACAACGCTTCCGAACGATACTTTCTTCCCAAACGGACTTACTTATGTCACTTATACGGTGGCCTTTCTACTCGAGGCCGATCTTGTGTGAGTAAGAGTATTATGGGCTCCTGTTTTTTGGCCATGAGTATTCTCGCGTTCTATGGACTGGAGTAATGGGAGACCGGTCAGAGCTCCGAGTTTTGTGATTGGTAAACCTTGTGCTCTAAACCGCTTCTGCACAGTACCGGAAAGTTTCCGCATTCCATTTCAGTTGTGTAGACTATCTTCCAGGACTGGATCTTTGGTTTTTCCTTGCAACCTTTTGTGGATCCATTGGTCTCGTTTCCACTTTTTCCCCTCTGACAGGTTTCTCGATAGTATCTATCTCTGTTTTGCTGGCACATGTGAGTTCGGCCCAGCTGCCGGATAGCCAGGCGAAACATTTCACAATTTCTTGATTTGGGTATAACTTCAGTTCCAAATGTTAAAGCCACCATCGGAGGAGTTTGCTGCAACTGGTTGTTTTGGCCAGGCGAGCAACAATACCTGATGTATCAATTGACTAGTTTGCAATTCCCAATAACATGTCCTCATCGGGCACTGAGCGGATTCACACAACCGAACACTGAACTTTCTCCTGCAGGGGTGGCTTCCTTAGCGATCGGGTCCTTTGTACACTCCTAGACGACATACCATGTCGACAAGCATCTTCCTCCTCTTGAAGTTCGTCCTGTTCCATTCCAGTCATTTGTTGATCATTCTGGTGATTTGTCGAAGGTTTTTAGGGACTCGCCACGAGCTTCCCGGGGGACGTAACTTGCCATCAGATGTCAGATGCTTCTTTTTTTTATAGAAAGTTCGAAATTCTAGTCGCATCGACCTTGTCAGGCGTGTATATAAGGTCACTACACCTGTGTCAGTCCTCTTTCCTGACTCCACCCTTCCTTTTACTCCTCAACATACGCATAACATGTTGCAAGTTCGCAGTCCACCCCCTCCCATTACCATCCGAACAGACACTCTCGCTTTTGTCACTCATCATCGCACAGATAGCTCGAGGACTCTGATTGGCGATGACGCACCAGACACCCCTTCAACTGGCAGCACAGTCTGCGATAATTCACCTCCTATCAGTGCGGTAGGAAGTGTAGTTTCCCCCATTGTGTTCCAGCATACCGAGATTCATTGTGGTGGATCTCGAAAAGCGGCTGCCCCACCTTGTAATGATGTCCGTCGTTTGCCACGTCTACCAAAAAGCTCGGGTTCGTCTAGCGATCCTGGATGCTCCTCTCGTCGACCCCGTCCTCTTCCCAGCTTACCGGAGCACTGTACAGAAGGAAGCCTTAGCCAGCCGGACTCGCCGCCTGCCGGTGCGACGCAGCTTCGGCCTAGCTCGGATCCTTCGACTTATGGATGCCACGAAGAAGCTGAAGACGATTACGCGCCTTCATCTCTAGCGCGTCCTCCTCGATCTACTTCTCTACCGTCGCTCAACGAAAGAACTCCGGTTGGAGAGAACTCCGCCGCTGTCTGGCACACAACCAAAGCTTCTAGTAAGCACGCTTATGGGCTCTAGGATATAACTTGTATACTAAAGCTATGTGTAGATGGAACTGACGGTCGCTCCATCATCAAACGAGGCGCAGCCAAACCTTCTTCACATCTTGCACCTCCCCGTGCCTGCCCACCCAAGGCACACCGTCACATTCAGCTAACAGCAAAACAGGCTGCGCAAATTGCGCAATGCCTCAAATCTGGCGACCTCTTTGATTCTGATTCTGACAGCGCGTCTGAGTCAGGGTCAGAGGAGGAAGATGAAGAGGACTTCACTATTTCTGTCGTCCATGGAATTGCGTACCGCGCTGCTCATATTCGCCGCGTCAGCAGAAGATTTAGTCGTCGCTGGTACCACGACCAAGGCGGCCGAAAGTGGGAAGCGTCAGATTACAATGAGGTATTGAATGCCCTTCGCAAGCTGTGATCGTTGTGCTCCCTCGAGCTCTCGCTGGATACCAAGTTCGTATTTATTTCGCTCTCAATACATCTTTTAGAAACAAATCACCGGAGGACTTTTTCTTTTGTATAACCATTCATTTTTGCATAACGTACGGTTACGTATCTAACAGGCCCTTCCGCCTTGCCCACTTTCGTTCTTTTGTTGTTTTTTCTTCAACCCTAAGTCTTGTAACTACACAATACTATCTTTCTATGGAGCACAGTTAAAGCTAGTGAAATTGTGAACTAGGGAATCCCCTTCAATTTGCGAAATGAGCTCGCAAAGGGTAACGGGGTTTGTTCACCTTTGTAAACGAGCGGCTATTACCCCGGTCAGGTGTAGTTAGAAGTCAGATACATTACACGAAATCCAAGGTTTGGTCATTCAGCCGCGGGATAGTTTCCGCACATCCATTGATGTTTAGTTTTACTAAGTTTGCCCTGGCCAGACTAGTAATACAGGATGCTTACTGAGCCTGAAGCCTAAGCACAAAACGAAGGTCGTATCAATCGGATAGATGGGCCCCTCGTGGCAATAAGTTTCGTATTCAGCTAATGCAAAACACCCTACAATAGTTGTCGTTTCAGCACAGGAACCAAGACGGGGAGCTGCGTTAAGCGACTAGTTGAATTCCTTAAAATATGCAAATACTATGAGAATCAAGAAAAAAAAAAACAGAAGACGAGGAGGAACAAAGAAATATGTATGCAAGATAACCGAAAGACAGTGAATGTATGTAGCGAATAGAGTGAAGGACGTAACCTACAATGTATGCCAGAGAAAGATCAGAGAGGGAAACAAAAGAGTCAGATGCAATGCCAAAATGCAGCGAAAGGATATAGAGAAAGAAGAGTCAAAAGTCAAGAAACTCGTAAGACGGTCATCGTCATTATCATCATCACTCAAGATCACCAACATTCAATGTCAAATCCCGCCCTCTTCCGAAAGGACTGATAGGGAGGGGAGGCATTTGGAAGGAGGAGAGCTGTGCACTCTTTGGAGAATCGTCAAATGAAACGTTGCCGCCAAGTTTCGCTGTTGCTTGTGCTTGAGCACTTCGACTTCGAGAAAGGCCAGCTCGAGCCGACGAAGGAATATCAATGCGAGGTCTATTAGATTCCTCAGCAGAACGTGGAGCTGCGGGACTGGGCGGATATGCTAGCATGGACGGGGATGGTGTTGGAGGAGCAATCGTGGTGGTAATTCCAGGCGACGGAGTACCACTGGACGGCTGAGGAGAGTACTGTAATGTTCGAGAGGAAGTGAGAGATGGCGAGGTCGTAGAAAAGGAAGCGACTCGAAGGAAGATGGCGAGTTCGGTAGCTGAGGTGTTTAGCTGGGCAAGCTGTATGCGAAGGGCTTCATCAGGAGTGTATGAGCCAAAGCGGTTCTTGTAGGCTTGAGACAATTGCACAATGGTCTAAAAACGATTTAAGCAAAGCTCGAGAGCAACCACAACGCGTTAAATACCTTGAGCAAGGTCTTGGTATCATCTCCCAAACCTTGAAGGCTGCTTTCTTTAGCGGTTGGAGACACTACCTCCCCTAAGCGGCGCGTAACTGCACGGCCAGACGCGAGACTCTCCCGCACCTGCTTTTCCTCGACTTCATCCACATGACCAATAAGAACATCTTCTAAACCATCCCAAACTAAAGCAGGCTACATTGAGAACTTCTCGGACACAATACAGTGCGCTGCTATCAACAGTAATGGAGCTCTTGGAAGCAGCAGATGAGGGGTCGAGAAAGATGGAGATGCTTTGCTTTGCATCAAAGGGGAGGATGATGGTGAGAGACCAGCTAGAGATGCTTGACTGCCCTCTCTTGAGTGAGAAAAGGACGGTCGACCAAACTCAGAATCTCCGCGTACACCAACAGCTGAGAATGGCGAGCTACCAGCACTACTGGCAGCGCTGACCTTACGTTTCGGAGCACGAAGGGTCAATCGTGATGACGCGTTTACGGTGGGTGACAAAGCAGATCCGGGAACAGGTTCCTCGATTTCTGGCATGATTTTGCCCATTTCGACGTCCTGAATGCTGAAGGATCCCGCGTTCCGTCGAGCAACGTGTGTTAATGGCGGTCGTTGCGGAGGTCGCCCTGGGATTCCTCGAGGAGGTTGGACGATTCGACGAGAAGGAATATCCTTCGAAGTGTGAAGTAGGATGATTCGTCTCCTTTGTCTCGTTGATCAGCGGAAGCAATTCTTCGCTCACGGGTCGTAAGCGATTCCATGCACCAGCAACTTCTCCCATGGCCCCATACAACATCAATAATAGCCCTCGTTCGAATCTAGCATCCTCTGCACCCTTCTTCCCTTTCTGTGTCTCCACTGAACTGAAGAGAATAGGAAGCTGCAAGGCCAGAACATTCATCACCTTCCCAAAGGCGGAAACTGCATCTTTGCACGATTCAACGACAGTTCGACAAACGCCTGGAGATGGAACTGTCCGTTTGGCCCAAAGGTCGTCAAAATGAGATAGAGACGCAATGAGGGATTTGAGATCTGATGACGCAGGCCCAATGACCTTTCGTAGAATCAAAGTAATTCGATCCCCGCCATCACCAAGAGGTCCAACTGATTCGTTCAGAGGAGCAGATGCGGCTTCATTCAATACAAAAGCCTCAAGACCTTGGAAAATCTGAGACAAAGCAAAAAGGATAGATCGAGCAGAGTCGACCAGAACAAGAAGTGGAGCAGGTAAAGTACGCGAATGACCAGGAAGTGTGCTCAAACGTCGGAAGTAGAGGTTGCGTTCTGAGGCTAAGGAAGGGGTATGATGCAAATTTGCTCCGCCCACTGGTGGACTCGTCGTTGGCGGCGGGAGTGGAGGTGGTGTGGGAGTGGTGCCATTGGAAATCGGTGGCCGGGTGGGCGAGATGAGACTGGGATCAAAGGCTCTGCCAGTACCTGCGAATAACGGGCGAATCCCACCGCTAAAGCTGCGACCAGATGTGCTTCCTGCGGAGGTACTGTGACTGCTACCTGAGTCCTGCCGCTGGCTGACCGGAGAAGGCATGCTATCTTCATCAGCACCGTTTGCAGATGATGGTCCTTGTCGCCGCCTCTGGAGGGAAACAATGCTAGGGTTGTTGTGATGTGTCGAAGGAGGAACTGGGATGGGAAGGCTAACCTCCCTTTCTAGCTGGTTAGGGGTTTTCCTCGTTTTCGTGAAATTCAGCTTTGCTGTTCTTAAGTCCGGTAGAGATTTTTTGGCAAGCGAGTTGGTGCCATAGACACTGGTCCTTATCTCGGTTCCGCGGTTGTAGCTTGCGTAAGACCGATTTCGTTGATGGCTGTCTCGCGATCCTGCAGTAAGCGTTGAGGTTGACGAAGAGTCTGTGAGGATGCTGCTATGATTCTCGCGGACAATCACGGAAGATGTGTCGTTGTCGAAGAAGCCACGGTCGTCTGAATGCGCGGGTGAAGGAAGGTAGGATTCTCGAGCATCGCGTTCGAATAAAGATCGCGTGGGCGAGTCTCCGGCATCAAAGGATTGCAGCATGCCGAGACGAAGTGAAGGACCTGCTCGTCCATCTTCCTTGTCTATCTCCCCAGGTTCATGGCTAATAGACGAGGCATAGGATGGACCGTGTCGGTGTAGGGCACCGTGTCGTCGGATTTTCGAGCCAGAATAACCGATATTCATGTAGTCAGAGTCATGAGTACTAATGCTCAGGTTTGCGTCGGGATCTGCATCTTCGAATTCCGACTCAGCAATTGAGTCGATGCTAAAGCTGCTGTCTATGCTGAAATTCCTTGAGTGGGGAGCACCAATGGCACTGGGACCACCACGGCTTGAACTGGAGGGACTTGAATCGTGACCAAAGTCAGAGGTCGATGTGCTGGAAGCCGTGCGAGTAAGGTGAAGGGAGGCGTTGGAAGAGGCGGAGGATCCTCGGCGGTGGCTTGAGCGGAGCGATACCATCGAGCCTCCAAAGCGGGACCATGAATTGAAAGAGTCTTCTCTAAAGGTAATTCATTAGACCTTTAAATCGAATTGCGAGGAATCGCCACGCACAGACTGCTTTCCAAATCTTTCCCTGCATCAGCACTACTATACCCCGAGTCGTCCTGCCGGTTACTGTAGAGCCCGTTCTGCGAAATATCCGCGTCCATCCACATCTGTAGACTGTGAACCCAGTCCGCCATACCTTCATCGCTGTCTTTCTTGCTCGGGACATCAATGACTGCTTTGGGGGGCCATTCCAGTGGGTTGCGATCAACAACGAGATTCTTCAGTTGCTCAAACTTGCAGATGTACGAGGGTAGGGACTTCAAGAGGTTCCGGGTGAGAATGAGGGTCTGTGAATGAGGAAAGGTGTCAGAGTAATTGTCGGACCGCGTGGGGGCCGCGTGCTGTGCAGCAGCAGGGTCCATACCTTGAGATTGAGGAGCTGACCAGCCTCCAAAGGGAATGTAGTAAGTTTGTTGTGACTCAAATCTAACGTGTCCAGGGAAGGAAGGCTGGTTAACTACAATAAACAAACGTTGTGTTAGCTCATCATCATTTCAAACATCAACAATGGAGAAGTGGAAAATTTACAGCATCAGGAACTGCAGTAAACTGGTTTCCTTTAAGGTTGAGATAGCGAAGAGAAGTGAGACGGGAGAAGTCGGTGGGAAGATCGGTAAGGAAGTTGTTGGACAATGCCAGACGCTCAACGCGGTTGAGCTCGACAATGACTGTGGAGGAGACAACGGATATGCCAACTTTAGAGAGCAAGAGAGTCCTTCCATCATCTGAAGACTTTGCTCGCGCTTTGGCGATGTGCGTTGAGAGGAGCTGCATTGTACCCAAAGGATAAAACAGCTACAACCCAACTGTAGTGGCGAGTAGTGGACGACAGCCAGCCAAGGCCGCGCACAGAACGTCTAACACCACAAGGAGACGCCTTGAATAGGCGTTCGAAGACGCAGGACAGAGGTGACCAAAGGGGCCAGAGTCAAAGCCTGGTGTCAAGTCCTGTTCAAGGAAGAGCTCAAGAAGCGCCCAACTTGTGTCACGCAATTCAGAGACGCATGAACCCCGAGATCTCTCGATGGCGTGGTATATTTTGCGAAAGCACACTGTATGGATATGTCTAAAAACCTGATTATCATAAAATCTCCTCCCCGACATGTTCATGGGACATTAGAATCGACACCCTTATCCCCGTTCCCCGTCATGACGATCGCTGTCTCCCCCAAGCTCTTTTTTCTTCCGTGGCGGAAGCAACGTTATCAGGAAATGGATCGCCGCAAAAGGATCAGAGACAACTGGTCTTCAAAAAAGACGAGAATCCTCGCACGGCCGAGACTCTTCTGGTCAAATAAACCCTTCCCACCTAATATGCGTTTGTGGGACAAGCGTGACAAGCCGGTTCCTCCTATCTGATCAACTAACAAGACTGTTTCGACGCTGAAGTACAGGAACAGGACATCGATGTCGTTCAATTCAATTTCTAATCAACCTTATACTAGACTAAAACCAAAAGCTGAGACTCATACTTGGTCCAGCTCCATATACACGCATGGCATGCCACCACCCTGGTGGGAAGCAAAGCACATCACCAGGCTCTAACACTACACTCAACGCGGCCTGAGGAACTGTAGACGCAAAGTCCGGAAACTCGACATCCAACGGATCGTCCGAGAATACGTCGATCCTGGAGGTGTTACTCATCTCGCTCTTGGCTAACTTATTTTCTGCTGGATGGTTCCGTGCTCTCTCTAAAGGATACATCCGTGAAGACATTGAAGGAGGTGCTAACCAGACTTGCTTTCTACCCACTACCTGTGCTTGAGAAAGCAAAAAGAGGGAGAACTTCGTGAATTGACAGCTATTGACAAAAAACATAAGCTGTGTACCATATAAATTGAAAAACGGGTCCTAAAGTAATGACAGTCAGACTAAGTGAGTCAGAGCGGAATAGACATAGCTACAATGTGCGCAGGACTTCTTGCACTGTGATCCCCAATCCAAGCATTAATGACAAGTTGTTCATCATTTGTGGGAGGTTCGTAGCTGGGGAAAGATGCAGGCGCATTTAAGCCAGCATATACATAATCAGGAATGTGAAAGTCGTTCCTCAGGTCTGGAAACTGCGAGAAGATGTTATGCTGCGCTAGGTACAGCACTTCACTATCATTGCTATAGGGCGAGCGTGAGAAGAGGTGTCGGAGAAAATCCTCCCAGGGCATAAGCCGTTGAGCCCATTCATCAGAGCGGTAGTCTGACCCAACTTCAACAGGAACGATGCGACCTAGGCCAGTGACACGCAAGAGATATTCTGGAGACAACCATGAAGTGACTGCAGGCCATTCGGAAGCGAGACCTTTCAGAACAAACGGCCGCAAGGCCGCTTCTCGAGCAAAGGAAGACAAACTTGGCAGCGAGGTGTAAATAGCCACTTCATTTATTGCGGTAGGGAGATGTTTCGCTAGATTGGGAGATGCTTTGTCGGGTTCAACGGCCTCAATACTTAGAGAAGAGGGGGACATAGAGACCTGGATCCGAAGGATAAGAGCTTGAATTAAGTCGTAGCGTTCTTGTGGAGGCCCTGTAATGATGATAGCGTGGTCCAATAGCGACACGGCGAAAAGTCTTTTTTCTTGACGTGTTGATTCGTGTTGTGCATTGAGACAAAGGAACAAACTCTGAAAAGCCAATAGAATGGATGTATCCGCATACAAAAGTCGGAGGCGGCGTAACTCTGACGGTTCCGAGCCTGGCATCTTCTGGTGAGCGGCGTGACGAATGCTTTCCAGGGCGTGTTTGGTGTGTTCATGTTGGTCATCGCCGTCCATGATTTTGTTGGCATGGGTTTCCAAAGAGAGACCGCCATTGTTACGCCTGACAAGCCAGGGATTGGTGCTGAAGACAAAACCGCGCGCTCAGAGGCACATACGTGGAGTCATAAGTTGGGAGAAGCTGGAGAATGAATTGCGCGGCGAGCTCAGCGGTTTCTTTAGCGTCTAGAGGAGCGGCAGTCATGGTTAACAGCGCCTGTGGTCGTTGGGAGCAGGAGGATAGACTCGAAAACACAATTTTACACAATCAAGTTGGAAGACTGATGGGGGCTGTCCACGTGCCTCACCTCAACCAATCAATAAAAGGGACACCTTCCCCGGCGCGTTCTGCGCCCACCCCCATCACTGCAAAGCTAGAACAGCTTCCGTGCCCTATCAATTATTAGCGCTCGGGTGCTATGACTTCAAGGTACCTGTCTTCTTTCCGGGGGTCCTTTGTTCTCCGTTTTCTAATCTTGGGATAACTTCTAGGTTGGACCGGCTCCTCCTTCTGCTGGACACCGGTTCCTCTACTACTGTGAGGAACACGGCAGCCCGGCAGCTTGCCCAATTAGCTGCGAAAAGTGTCGCAGGCGACGTTGCCCAAGTTGCATTAGAAGAAGACGTAAAACCTTCAGACACCACTTCAAGCTCTCATATTGGCAGCCGCCTCCACCTCCATGGCTCAGGTCCACAAGACCATCGTGATCCAGCAGCTTGGAACGAGCTTATGGGTGTTGTGGCTAAAGTATATTTCTCAGCGTCTCGCATTAGTTGAGTGACTAACCTTCTCTGAATTAGATCCTACCTTACCTCCACTCCAAATCACACGATACTCGTTCCGCTGCATCTGTCACTCTCTCCCACATTGTCACACTCGTTCCCCTCTGGCAGCCACTTCCACCTTCAGACGAAGACATTAAAACAGAAACTACCGAATCTGACATCCCGTCTTATCCCTGAATTTACATTATCAACTCTCCTGTCCTCCAACAAACTCCTCCTTGCGTCTTCAGGTAAGGAGTTCACCAAACCTGTCGGTATTCTCGGAAGTGCCATTGAGGTGAAGCGAGCACGGAAAGAAGCGATGAGCCGTCTGGGACTCGACTTCCTCGACACTGTCGGCGATGAATTGGACATAGAGAAAGATCTGGCTGGAGATGACCTGGATGTTGACATGGAGCTCACTCCTCCCCCTCCCACAAGCGAACCCGACATCAAAATGGAAGACGCCTCTGTACCCTCACCTCTTGAACCTCCTTCTGCCTCTAGTACGACAGGACAAGGATCTTCTTCTGCGCCTTCGCCAACCGAAGCCGAAATTGATATGTCCAACATGTCCGCTCGCGAGATGAATCGTCTCAAGCGTAAACGAAAGTTAGGGAACAGTGCTTTTGTTTCCGCCCCTCCACCTACACAAACTAATGGTGCTAAATTCAATGTTAGCGCTGTCGGAAATAAGTTCGTCTTCTTTTAATACTTTCCAACATTCTGCTATAACTTACGGTCCCCATCTAGAGCACGTCTCGTCGAACCCGACACTAAGCCCTCAAAGTCACGCCTCGACAATAGCAATACCGCCACCCCTACGCCGCCACCTAAGGATGAGAAGGTCATTATCGACCCCACCAAGGGTGGTGCCATTGCCCCAACCACCCAGTCCTCCTTTGAGGCACTTAAGGTGTCAGAAGGCACTTGGGTATGGGATGGGCTTGTCAAAGTCCTGGAAGTCGATCTTTTTAGCCCCACCTGGCAAATTCGTCATGGTGCTGCGATGGCTCTAAGAGAGCTGATCAAAGTGCAAGGCGCTGCTGGCGGTACGACTGGTAAGGTCTTTCCTTTAAACTGATCTTAAGGTTTCAATTCTGATTTCATCTTTTTTATTCTTAGATGGAGCATCAACAGAGGCGAATCATTTAGCACATGAAAAATGGTGCAACGACCTCTCCGCCCAATTTCTTTGCGTCCTCGCTCTCGACCGTTTTGGTGACTATGTCTCAGACCAAGTCATCGCACCTGTCCGCGAGACCGTCTCTCAAACTCTTGCCGCACTCCTAATCCATATGCCCAAACGATCCATATTGCACGTTCATAAAATCCTCCTCGATATGATCCAACAGAATTTCACCCGTAATTCACATATTCCCCAAGCACCACCACCGAGACGAGGGAGGGGAAGAGGAAGGGGTGGCAAAGTCCAAGTTACGCCTCATCAAGACCGTTGTGGGCTTGTATGGGAGGTTAGACATGCTGGCTTACTTGGAATCAAATACGAAGTTGCCGTGCGAGAGGACTTGTTCGAGTCACCCAAGGCAGAAGAGGGGCAGGATGTCAACATGGAGGCTGATGAGTACGGGAAAAACATCCTTCAAGGAGTTGTCGACTCCGCAATTCATGGGTAAGTTCCTATGCACTCATGGCTTACCAGTTTACTGATTGTATCGTAGACTTGGCGACCGTGACGACGACGTTCGCGCTGTCGCAGCGAATTGCCTCATTCCAGTTGCTGGTCATGTCGTTCAACAGCTTCCGGATTCGCTGGAGAAAATACTCGACTGTGCTTCACGCTTGTCTCTCTGAGATGAAAGATGATCTAAGCTCGAGCGTTGGCGCTGTAATGGACCTCCTCGGAAAGCTAGTTGCCTTCGATCGAGTAATTGATCTACTTGGCTCTGAAGATGTTTCGTAAGTCTTACTCCCCTGCCACTTACTATTATCATCTCATAACACTGCTTTAGACTTCCTCTTTCCAAGCTCGCACCATCACTCTTTCCATTTTTCCGACATACAATTGCCAATGTTCGTCTCGCGGTGGTAAAGACGCTCAGGTCGTTTATGGCCGTTCCTTCATTACCGCGCTCTTGGATTAGCAGGCACCTCCTCCAGCTGCTTTTCCAGAATTTGATCGTTGAGGAGCGCGCCGATATTCGACAGGCCAGTCTCGAAGCTTGGAAGTTAGCCTTAAAACTTTCTTCCGAGTCCTCACAGCGTGCCTAATGACGATGCTATGGATGGTGGCGTCTCTACTACCAACGGCCAATCAGCCCAATGTCTGCCACTCGAGACCTTAATAGACGCCCAGCTTCTCCTACAGTGGTTCACAATGCTAATGACTCCCCTCGGTTCTCCTATTGATTGCTCCACTTTCTACCAGCCCAGTATGGATGAGCTTCTTGAGGATGGCTGGGAGCGCCATAATGTTGACAAGAACATGGTCAGCCAAGACCAGGCCCTCGTTTCTGAGGAACTTACGCTTAAAGCACGGCTTGCATCATCAATGGCTATAGCTCAGCTTCTCGTTGCATGGCCTGTAAGTACACGTATTCCTTAAACTTTAAACGGAGTCTCATCCTACGTTAGAGCACCACTCTCGAACAAATGTTTGGCGCATTCCTAACGCACTATATCGACTCGACGAGCATGCTTCAGAAGCTCCTCTCTGGAATTATCGCCGACGAATGGGCTCAGCACTACGAGAACGACTCCGTCCTTCTTATCGAGAAACACCCCCTAGCTACTACCTTGACTCAGAAGATGCTCACATGGCTCCAAGGCGCACCTCCTTCCGCGTACCACGAAATGGCGGTGGGGCTCGGCAATATTCAAATTGAATGTACCCATCTTCTTCAATCCTTTAATCTCGAAGCGAAACTTCCAGCATCCTCCATCCCAAACTCGGCGAACAAATTGACGTTACTGGCCAGAGCGGCTTACCGAATGCATTTACTCTCGAGTCGGCTCAGCACGCTGTGAATGGGATGTACAACAACTTGAAGGCTATGCTCGGCAAGACCAAGAAGAAAGAGCAGGTCGTTATAGCTGAGAAGAGGGCGAAAGTGGTGATAGCTATCGAGCGCTATGTCGCATTGAAGGGCCAATATGATGTTCGAGTTGCAGCAGCGTTTGCATCAGCATTCGTGTCATTCAGGCCACCAGTCGATAAGGTTGGACCCATTGTTAAGGGGATTATGAACGGTGTCAAGGTCAGTTCTTCTCATCTATCGATTGAGTGGTTCATTGACTGACATGTCGTTAGTTTG
This sequence comes from Flagelloscypha sp. PMI_526, assembly GCA_021399455.1. NCBI lineage: Eukaryota > Fungi > Basidiomycota > Agaricomycetes > Agaricales > Niaceae > Flagelloscypha > Flagelloscypha sp. PMI_526. The sequence goes on from JAJTUO010000002.1 coordinate 1,172,372, forward strand.
AGGAAATTTTAGCCTTACAGGACAGATTCGCCAGTGCTGTAGCATCATTCGTTGGTCTCTTCTCAGAGAACAGAGCAACAGCGCGAGATAAAATCATCCAAAATCTCTGCACCTTCATCTGCTCGGATGCCTCGAAAACCCCAACGTGGGTATATACTAACAAGCAATTAGAAGGCATCCTGTCATTCCAGGCACACAAGACTGGGCGAGAGAAAGAGATTAAAGAAGTTGAAGGTGTCAAGATAGAGGAATCTGAAAAGGCGAGCTTGTCAAGGAGAGGTTCTGTCATGGCTTTACAGAAACTGTCCCTTCGGTTTGGTCCAGACCTGTTCATGAAGGTTCCTAATATGTGGACAGCAATGGCCAGCGGGTTATTGAATACGATCAAGGCTGGTGAGTCTCTTGGTTGTTCCTTTTCGCTAATTGTCTCTCATTTGGTTTTAGATTCTTTAGCCGACTCCGATGCCGCTCTGGCCAAAGGAGGCCAGAACGTAATTGACTCATTGAGTGTCCTTGAAGCTGTCTCCCCTACACTTCACGACGGCGTTTGGGAGCAGCTGGCCGAACTCTTCCCTGTCTTATCCACAGCTCTCCAGAGCCAATATGCGATCATCCGTCAACTCTCCTCTAGATGCTTTTCAACTATATGCGATGTCATGACCTGTGCTGCTATGCGCTTCGTCATCGAGCATATCATTCCTCGACTTGGAGACCCGCTATCGACTTCCAATAGGGCTGGGGCGACAGAGCTAATCTATCGTGAGTGTCAAACATTTCTCAAAATTTGATTTCTGACATTTCTACAGACATTGTTCAAAAGCTTGATGTCAAGGCTCTTCCATACGTGATTTTCATGGTTGTCCCGGTTCTAGGGCGTATGAGCGATGCCAGCGATGACATTCGAGCCACTTCGACAAATACCTTTGCCTCTCTCGTTAAGATGATTCCGCTCGAGGTACCTTTCCCTTTTATACCTTGGTTAGCGTATTAATATTGTTAATAGGCTGGCCTTCCAGATCCTCCTGACTTCCCAGAGGAATTGCTCAAACGTCGAGATACGGAGCGCGAGTTTTTAACTCAGCTTTTAGATGGCTCCAAGGTCCAGCCATACAAGCTTCCTATTCAAGTCAATGCAGAGCTGCGGCCTTACCAACAAGATGGCGTCAACTGGCTTGCTTTCTTGGCCAAGTATCAGCTCCATGGTATTCTTTGCGACGGTATGTCCAGATTTACCCCCTCATGCTAAAGTACTGATTGCTTCGGACTTAGATATGGGCTTAGGGAAGACCTTGCAGTCCATCTGCATCTTAGCCAGCAAACACCACGAACGCCAAATTCGGTTCGAGGAAACAGAAAGCCCCGATGCTGTCCATCTTCCCTCCCTCATTGTTTGCCCTCCTACACTCACAGGCCACTGGTACTACGAAATCCTCAAGTACGCCAACAACCTCAAACCTTTCATGTATGTTGGGACTGCCAAGGAGCGAACGAAAAACATCCCCAAACTCCAACAGTACGACGTTGTCATCACCTCGTACGAAGTCGTCCGCAACGACATCGCCAGTCTCGAAAAACTCAATTGGCTTTACTGTATCCTGGATGAAGGGCACGTCATCAAGAATGCTAAAACAAAACTCACGAAAGCAGTCAAACAACTGCGCGCTCAGCACCGTTTAATTCTCTCCGGCACACCAATCCAGAATAATGTTCTAGAGCTTTGGAGTCTCTTCGACTTCTTAATGCCAGGTTTCCTGGGTACGGAGCACTCTTTTAATGAGCGATTTAGCAAGCCTATCCTTGCTAATCGTGATGGAAAATCTAAGAATGGTGAAGCCGGTAAGTAATCTGACTAGTCACTTACATTCGAGTCTAATTTTTTTGGGTATTAGCTGCACTTGCCCTCGAAGCTTTGCACAAGCAAGTCCTTCCCTTCCTCCTCCGTCGTCTGAAAGAAGACGTCTTGAACGATCTGCCGCCCAAAATCATTCAAGATTATTACTGCGATCTTTCAGATCTACAGCAGCACCTCTACGATGACTTCTCAAAGTCTCGTGCTCTTGCCTCTGCCCAGACATCTCTGCAAGGGAATGCCTCCACAAATGGCGCCAAGCCAAAGGAACATATATTCCAGGCACTGCAGTATTTGCGGAAGTTATGCAACCATCCTGCACTTGTGCTCAAAGACGATGCTGAAGCTATTAAGGCCGCGTTGGAGAGTGTTAAGTGTAAGGAGGGTAGTCTTAAAGATATCCAGCATGCACCCAAGCTACTGGCTCTGAAGTATGTTCGTTCTTCTCGCCTCTTGATCATAAAATGACAGTTTGTTCAGACAACTCCTCCTTGACTGTGGCATCGGCAATGCTGGAGTCGACAGTGGCAAGGCAGATCCTGCTGAGAGTGGAGAAGATTCAGGCACAACTTTCTCCCAACATCGCGTTCTCATCTTCTGCCAGATGAAACAGATGCTAGATATCATTGAAGAGGACCTTTTCAGGACGCATATGCCTTCGGTTACCTACATGCGCCTGGATGGCGGCACCGACACTACCAAGCGTCACAACATCGTTCAAACATTCAACGGAGACCCCACTATCGACTGCCTACTTCTCACCACTAGTGTTGGTGGTCTAGGGCTCACCTTAACTGGAGCAGATACAGTCATCTTCGTCGAACACGACTGGAATCCGATGAAGGACCTTCAGGCGATGGACAGAGCTCACCGAATTGGTCAAAAGAAGGTTGTGAACGTCTACCGCCTGGTTACTAAAGGCACTCTTGAAGAGAAGATTATGGGGTATGTGTTCTCTAACATTTTGAATTGAATCATTGCTGAACATTTCCAGGTTGCAGCGCTTCAAGCTCAACATTGCGAACTCGGTGGTTACTCAACAGAACTCTGGATTGTCCTCTATGGACACCGACCAAGTTCTTGACCTTTTCCGTCGGTCAGAAAAGGACATTCTCGAGAACAAAAAGGACCCGGAAGGCCCAGTGTCCCAGAAGAACGTGTTAGACGGATTGGAGGATCTTCCCCCTGAAAATGAGTATGAAAATTTGGACCTTGCCAGCTTCATGGGCTCTCTAGGACGCAAATAATTGTGTATCTTGCTTTTGGACTCTTTTTACTATACATGCATGCATCGAATAGTACTTCACGCACTTGAATCTTGCTTAGAGGAACGGTACAACCGCTTTGTATTTGTATTAGTGTATATGTGTATAACGAATCTGACTTGTATTACTGCACTTCACACCAGCTTTTTCCGTAGTCGGGGACAGGGCCGTCTCAGGAAAGCCAAGTTCCCTTGGTGACTGCTGCGCACGCTTGTCCAAACATCAGGACTGTTGAGTCAAATTTTCAATCCCTTCCCGACCTTCCATGCCTTCAAATGAGCCGGGTTCCCTGGGGGTTGAACGTGGGACCACAGTAGCTTACTCACCTTCACTTGCGTTACTTTTCACCTCTAACGTTGAGCATTGAACTGCCTTCAACAGTACGTTCTAATCCAACGGTGCCAGCCACCAGGCCCCATGTGGGTAACAATGGTTTTGCATGAAACATCATGGAATAACTGGCAAAATTTGCCAACAGTTGGGACCTGGAATTTTGCGAAAATGGATGGATGGCATACCTGGGACACGGCACCGGCGACGGCTAACTTCGTATTCCTTTTGTGCGGCGTCTTGTCTTGGACTTTCATAACCAATCCCTTTTGGACCAATGATTAAACGTCTACTTGGCTATTGAATGAATTCTTGAAGCGCTATGAAATGTCCTTGTTTACTGTCTTTGGCGTATGGGGTTTTCGCCCTCGACCTTGTTCCGTTGATGAGAACGACCAGTCCAACATAGGACGACAACCCATTCCGCAGCATCATACTCATGTCTTCTCATTCTCGATCGGACGAACGATGCAGGCTCTCGGCGTCTGAACATTATGTATTTGCGGACAAAGGACTTGAATGCCCGCCGATTTAAATTCAGATATAAGGCCTCCTTGGCAAGATAGAATTTCAACTGTTTCCCCGAGCAAACAACCCACATTCTTTTACAACCGTACTCTTTCAAGATGCACCTCAACACACTCCTTTTCAGCAGCTTACTCGCTCTTACCAGCGTTGTCGCAGCACCCAACCGTCGAGCTGCCACCACTTCTAGTTCGATTGTGACGAGCGTCCCTGTTCCTGACGCAACAACCACCATTATCGATATATTCCCGACTGACAATGTCACCACCTCGACCACAGTTGCCCAACCTGCTCCTACCAACAACGGAACGGGAGACGTTATTATAACCCCACCGGGTTCCACCCAAATATTTTTCGTAAGTAATGCCGAATAATTTGTTCTGCATCACCTTATTCATACGTTCTAGCGAGGAATTAAGAACAAGTGTTTGGACGTCAAAGGTAATGAGCAAGTAAACGGCACTCATGTTCAAGTGTAAGCCACCGATCTCCGAACTAGTAGTCAGTGCATTTATTCCACCATGCAGATACGACTGTAATGGCACCGGTGCTCAGAGATGGAAAATGTCTACTTGGTCTGGCTCGACCAAAATTCAGCTCGATGGTACCAATTATTGTCTTGACGCAGGCTCTCCGAGTATGTTCTTCCAGCTATACTATCCGTCTTCTAATGCCAACTTTTATAGTTGGAAATAACGTAGGCTTGAAGATTTGGCAATGCTATGACGGTCTCCCTCAACAACAGTTTTACATCACCGGTGACCATCGCATCGCTGTCGAAGGGAAGGGTCAGTGCTTGGACCAGCCCAATGGCAACGATGCAGCTGGCACACAGACGCAAACCTATCAATGCACAACTGGAAACACCAACCAGGTGTGGACGGTCGGGTTTTATTATGTTTAAGATCAAACCTCGGAAATAGTGGGAAGATTTATGCTCAGCCTTTCCCAAATTTCTTTTGTAGCACAATTTCCTTCTTTTTCTGGGTAAATAAACGGTACATCATTGGGTTTTTAAATAAGAGAATCGGTTTTTATAAAATGCTCGCAGACAGGAAAATAATTAGAAGTACATGCTGACCATGGACCAAGATACCATTTTCAGCAACGATCACGAGATAACTCTCCAAGGTAGGCTCTACTACGATCCGAGAACCGTTCGAAAAGAGCCTTCATTACTTTCATAGCTCCTTCAGAGTCCTTACCGCTACGTCCAGCAACTGTGCCAAAAGCTCCACACATCGCATGGTGGGTTTTCAAAACTTCCGTGCACATGATGTACAAAGGCTTTATTGAAGTCAGCCAAAACAAAACAAAAAGCCATTGCTTATTAATAGTGGACTTACCCAGATCATCGGATTGACAATCTTCCATTGGCCTTGACGGACTGCTACTCTAACAGTATCAGCTATAACGAAAGATGCGTTGAAACATCTCCCTTGATGGGCTGGATTTTTACTCCCAGAATATCGACGAATGATAGCAACCTGAATAAAAGCTTGGGCTAGGACGAGATCGGGTTCATTGGCAACCACATCAGCAAGAGGGAACGATGCAGCCAGCTGAGGAATAAGGGTGTCAAGAACGTGAGCACCAACAGCTGATCGTAGTTTCAGTCACATATCTCGAACGAGACTCGAGAAAATTCACCACCATTCCGATTCAGGTTGGTAGCCCATTCGTACAGAATCGAACTTTTCGCTAGCACGGCCTTCGGAGTTGTGGAGGACGAGTCAATTTGGCTGATAAAATAGGTCTGAACCACACGCTCGTTGTTTGGCTGACATAGTATGCATTATGAGCCTATCGAGGAATTTGAAGTGAAAAAATCTGAACTTACAACCACCAAAGTATCACTATAAATAATGGGCCAAGGTGTCGTGATATTGGTCAAAGTGTTTGATGGATAGTTGAAAGGCGTTGGACCCTGGGATACAAAGTGGTTTGAAACGATTAGGCACATCCAAAACGCCTGAATGCTCTCAAATTGTTCAAGAGAATCCTGCGGAAGTGCTAAAGACCCCTGAAACGGAAGGTTGGCTCCATTAGCCCAAGATACGGCGGCATTAGCGTGATACGCTGCCCGTAGGGACTTGCCGGTGTCGATGTAATAGAGCGAGAGGAGAAGTTCAACCTGGATGCAGTAAAGGAGGCTAGGAGCGCTATTAATTCCAGTTGCAATATCTTTTGTGTCCTGTCAAGGAAATATGCCTCGAGCTTGGGTGCCGGACGGGGTGCCATTCGAGCGCCCCAAAGACAAGCGACATCAAGCATGGCAGGACATAGCGTATTATGACCCTGTGTAGCTCGAATCGCGTCATCTTTGAATTTTCCTAGATGAAGAAAGAAACAAAGATGGCTGCAATTGTCTACAAAGGTACGGAGACTGGAACAGGTCAAATGGACGTTGAACAGACGGAGGACCTAACAATCTCACCAATTGATTCGATCTCCGGGAGACGGTTCCGTAGGAGCTTTGCAGAACATTAAAATGAGAATATTTGATTGGAATTACGGGATGCTCACAAGTTCTAAGACTCGTTTGTGAGGTTTGGTTGTATGGCATCGAGAGCAAAACGGCGTCTTCGGGAGGTGGATCGTCCATAGTTTCAAGTTCTTGGATTCTCTGCTCTAACCGAGCAATATTTTCCTCAAGAAGTTCAATGTTGGTCTTGCCGCCACATTCATCGCGATATTCGCAATCTTCGTGTCCACCAGGGATAAGCTAATGAGGTCTGAGCCAGATTCGAAATGAAGAGGAGAAATTTAGATCTTACTTGACACTGTCCACAAATAGGTAGGGCGCCGTCGCAGCGTATTTTACGATGTCTTTAACGGCTGAGAAAGCGTCGCACGCCATACCGAGCAGTCCACTTTACCTGCAGGACATACAAGAACCAGGGCGCTTTTGGATATGAAGTCTAGAAGAGCTCATTATGTTTGAGAAGTGGTACGATGAAGAGATGAGACATGCAAGCGGGTTTTATATGATCGTCATGGCTGCCCTGCTTAGGAGTCGAGTATTAAAAGTACGGAGGTCGAAATCACCAGGATGACACGAGAAAACGAGCACGTGGTGAATGTAAAAAAGCTTAATGATATGAGACGAAGTGGAAAACACGATCTGCAGTATTGTGCACATGGGGAGTGAGAGCAGGTCGTTGTTGATTCAAGCGCCCGTCAAGTCGTTCGAGTCGTCAACTTTTACTTCACCGTCTCATAGCGCCCACTCTCTTTACAACAAGAAGAATAATTTGTGAAAAATGAGAGTATAGTGCTCAAGCGCGCCTCCATGAATTTGCTGTACCGGTGTCGGTCAAGCGCGACACCCATTGGTAATCCTTCGGTAACTCGGCAACTGTTCGAACAACTTTCATTCCGTTCATTTCTTTGCTGTTTAGTGATCCTCGGGCCCCACGGGTAGGATAACTGCCGCAGTTGGGTTGTTTTGAAGCACAATTTGTCCCTGCTCGGCAGCCAGTTACTGGATTTTCGGCAGCCAGCTTCTTTCCCAGCCGATCCCTTTCAACCCCGGAGCTATGACTCTTTGTCCCGTCACAGATGCAGGCTCACTTGTGCCTATGCTATCTCAGATCTGGTTTTGTACTTCATGCATCAGGGACAACATATTCGCTTTCTCTGATTGTTCTCAACCACACCATAGATGTAACAAGTTGTTCTCTTTATCATGTCTTTTCTACTATCTACTCCATGTTTCAAATAGCTATATATTATAATGGAAATGTCGTTTGGTATGGAGAATTTTGAGATATTGCTCTTGGAGATTTGAGCTCACTTGCCGGGAAAGTAGGCTACGCCACGTGTGCCACGTGCAGAAACTCCGGTTTCTCTTCCTTATTGATAAGTGTTCTCAGTTAAGATCACTTTCAAGTGCCAGCGACTTTAGCCGGATCGTCACCTTGGTCATCCCTCCAAGTTGAAGATCTGGTCATTAATTTGGGATTCTCTTCAATATTAACGATTTACCTAGTGTCGAAGCCATAAGGCACGCTGGGACCATCTAAGCTGATTCAATGCAACCACTCACTCCGGGATGCAAAACATTAGTCTTGGCCTTTAGCTCCAGGAAGCTGCTTGAGTAGTTTATACGCGGCCTACGATTTGTAGACTATGAGGTGAATCTCCGGTTGTATTGACGTAAGCGTGTGTCAGCCCGAGGCTTATTTCTCGCGATCTCCACCGCTTCGGCTTGAAAATCCTAGTATACACGATGAGCTTGTCCAGCTCATGCTCAATGTCCACGCACTTCACGCTTACAACTTGTTGTACTGCCGGAGGTCCACGTCCTCTTATGACTGAGCTTGATAGCCCCTGAAACCTATGTGAATAATTATTTCTCTCACAGCTAGGCCTCTACATCCATGCTTCCCGGATAACCTGTATTTGTTTGAGTTTTTAATTCTCCATCCGCCATCTCGCTCTTGAACTTGGTTGGATCGGCCTGAAGCCGGCTCTTCCTAGTACACTCCCTCCCGCAGTAGGCCGTCTTCTAACAGTGACCGTCGTCCTACAACGTATCATGTTTGCTGTACCGAGAACACCAGTAGTTTATTTTTTCTAGGTTCACTTGACCCTTGAAGGGACAGTTTCTAAGCCGGTCTAAATGGATGCAGAGCAAACGGTGATTATCAAACGCATAATAAAAATCTGTACAATACAGAGGAACCAAAAGGAGTCCAAATAAATGAAGCAATGAGCGAACGACAGTGTATGTAGTGGTGTAAGACGAAGAAGAAAAAGAGAAGTCCGTGATAACCCGAAAGCAATGCATGTTGGATGTTAGAGTGTACTTTGTGCTGATTTCCAGTCGAGATTAGGCGTAATGAATCGTTAAAGATCGAGCAGTGCCTGTTAGCAGGTTGGCGGGGGTGCAGCAGTTGGTCCAACCCAAGCTAAGGAGTAATTGGTTATCAACAAAGAAGCCATGAGCGGGGTGAATAACTTACGATCAAGATATGAGCAACCTGACTTCTCTACCATCATACCGGCTTTATCATTAGCATTCTTCCAACCAGTCCCAACGTCCTGATGAAAATTTTAGTAAGTGAGACTAGTGAAACAAAAGAACACGCACAATCTTTGCTGTTGGTGTTGGTGCAGCTTTCCCGCTTACGCTTCCAGTAATCGATGGTGCAGCTCCGGTGAGAGTAAGCAAAGTGCCCGTTGGCGTGTATTGGGGAAGGGTTGCAGGGGATCCAGCACTATTAATGCTCTTGGGCGGCCATGGTAGATTCGCCCTCGCATCGTCTGCCACCTTTCCGGCGCTGGACTGACTGATCGAGCCGGTGAACTTATTAGTCTTGCAATAACCATCTGCTTCTCTAGGATCCTTGGGCATCCACCCATTCTCATATCCGAGCTGGTAAGCCCAATGGGGTGTCTCAACTCGGCCAGCAGTCGAATTACCAATCTTCCAAGTCCAGAAGAACCAGTTCTGTAGCGCATCCATGGACGCTTTCGCGAAGTTCTTATAGTCGTTCTTCAGACTGTCCGACCACTGCTCCCAGTTGGTCCAGTCTTGAGCGCAGGATCCGATACGAGGACCATTGAAGTTATCGAGTTTGTAGTCGCCTTCATATCGAATGCCCAAGTCGACACCGTTGAGGAAGAGGCCACAGTCAGTTGTTGCAAGACTGAATTCACCAGCGTGTGTCATGCCGAAGTCGCTCATGGATGCGGCGACAACGTTGCCCCAAGCATCGCAAGGAGTGTTGGCATACTGATAAATACATGTCAGTGGTTGAAAATATCAAGATACACATAAGACCGACGCACACTGCTCATAGGGTTATTACTTTGGCCTCCGAACGCCATGTAAGGGTGATCCTTTGAATTTGTTAGAGAAATACAGGGTTGTACGTGAAGAATACTTACATCAAGCTGAATACGGTCAGCTCCTGCCAAGAAACCCTTCCAGGTATCCCTACCGAAGAATCCGTCATGGAAAGAGATCCAAGGGCCTGCACCATCACCAAATCCAGAGGCTGCGCGCACGATGTCGTAAGCTTGAAGGTAGTAGGAGCTGAGCGTGTCCTGGCCAATAGGTGTCCCCTGTGGTTCATTGGTTACACCAAAGATGACGACAACATCCTTGTACTGGTCTTGCGATGCCCACTCAGCAAGAATCCGAACATAATCGAGACCCCGCTGAGCATTGGCCAAACCCATGGGGCCGAGAAGGAAGTTCTGGGTACCGATGCGACCGGAATGGTTCCAGCCATTCTGAGAGCCAGGCATTGCGTGCAGATCTAAATTAATGCGGATGCCATATTTGCGCGCCCAACCAACAGCTTTGAGGAAGTAGCTAAAAAAAAGCTGACTGAGCCCCTGAGGTAAAGGCCACAAAATGAGCAGGCTTACGTCCATGAGAGCCCAGGAACAAATGGTTCGTCAGCTCTGACTTCGATTGCCCACCAACCCACAGGAATGCGGACAAAGTTGAGACCAGCAGCTGCAATCTCTGCGAAGTCCTTCTCCGTCTGAAGGATCGTTAGTCCAAGTCAAAAGAATGAATGTCGAAAATAGAACACACAATAAAAGTCTCATAATGTTCTTTCATGAGCTTTTCCTTGTCAGCGCCCATCGCCTGCATCAGGGTCCACTCATCAACAGCAACGGGCGTCGAGCCATGGAATTTCTGATAGAGAGCAGGGACGATGAAAGGTTCAGTGACAAGCCACCCGCCAATGTTAACGCCATAAATTCGGTCCTTTCCGAATTCAAAGGACTTATTGAGCGGAGGAGTGTACGATTGTGCTTGCGCGCCGTTGTGCCATGGGTCGTTGATATCATAATACCATGAACCTCCAAAGGAGTTAGTGTATTTCATTGTTGAGCCATCTTCGAGTACGACATCCGAGCCATCTCCTCCTGATGTGGCGAGGAGGGCTGCTGTTGCGGCGCCATCCTTTCCCTTTCCGCCACCTGAGGAGCTTGAGGAGCCTGCGTCGGTACCCTGGGCTTTAGGTTTGATGACAACGAAGTATATGGGGACAAGAACAGCAATGAGGAGGAGAATGAGACCGCCAGTGACGATCAGCCCCCAACGGGCTCGACTAGTTTTCTTGCCTCTGGCCATGGCTGCATAGGCAGACCGCTTGTCAGGGAGGTCGCGAGTACCACCCATGTTGCGCATTTGTAGGTCATCTTCGTGGTAATTAGAAAATCGACTAGGGGCATTCGGGTCATCTGAATACGGCTGCACGTTGAGCGCGTATGAACTTCCACCATACTCAGAACCTTTGAGGGAGGGTTGCGCGAGGGAGTACTGTGAATCTGCAAAAGAATGACGAGGTGCATTAAACTCATCGGCAGCAGCCTGTCCAAGAAATCGGGGTTGAGCACCAGGTGGAAGTCCAAATGTAGGGTCTTGGCCATAGACTTCTCTAACAGCGCTTTCGTCACCAATGTCGCCTTCCCGTCGAGGGACAGCGGAATAGGGTTGGTCGCTCATAGTAGGGCGAGAAGAAAAAGATGATGAGGGGAAAGAGCAAGAAGGGAGACTGTCGGTGTCAGATCAAAAGTGCCCTATTCTAGTTAATGGCCTGCGAAGGCCGTACACGCATCATAGCCTGGCTCCGTCACAATCACAGCCCGCAACACAGGGCCTTCACCATATCCCAAGACAATCTCAAGACTTCCAATTTTGCTCCAGTAGGCTCACCAATGTCTTGAACCGCAGAAGCTTGTCCCCTCACAACGCCGAGCCCAACCAAGCGGTTAATTACCCTGACACCCATCTGTGAATAACGATCAGACTCACGTCCTGCGCGCCCAAGTAAGGCTTCAACCAGACAAGACAGGTGGGCGCACTGACGAGGACAACAAATGCAGCCATCCAGTCCGAGCAACCCGTTTACATTCACTGCCTCTATTTCTAAGCAGATACCGAACACAATTCCGCCTGGGTGACCGAGGCAGCACCACAAGGGTTTGAGTTGGGTCAATGGCTATGCCACCAGCATGGAAAGAGACATATTTGGAAAACTACTGAGAACCTTCAGCAATGGAAAGCCCTACAACAAAATGTATTATCTTGGCTATCGAACTTCTCCCATTCAGGCTCTTTATGATGGAACCAGCTCACAGCCAAGCAACGGAAGACTTGAAACAAATCGGGACTTCGAAACAGGCATGTTCGTTGCGGGAACTTCCCATAAGCAATGATACTGATAGGCTCAAGGTCATGATTTTGGTCGAACTTCCAGAGGAAGATCGGTGGCAATAGTAACACCGATATCCTGGTGTAAGTTAGAGAAAGTGCTGCGGTCCTACGATCATAGCTGGGATTCGGAGGGTAGGTTTCCTCGCCTTCTGCGCGTGTAATCAAGCTTAAGCTCAACCTGAAGCCCGTCACTTTCTTTAAGGTGCAGGTTCTAGTCGATGTCATTTGTTCTATATTATTTATTGGCAGCTATCTTCGCCGCTTCGTACTTGTGGAACAAACACAATAGCACTCCTATCCAAGTTGGCCCTAGTGAATTTCGAGTCCACCTTTGGCCTGCGAATCTTGGCTCTGACCTGGCTTGGATTGGCCCTGGCTCAAAGAAACCCCGGCCAAGGCTTCAGACTTGCTAGGCCAAAGCTCTGAGCTTGGCTTTTGGCCTTGGCCCAGACCTAGAGCCGGGTTGAATGTACGAGGTGCGTCGATTTCTGCGATTCTAGGGTTGATAATCGGCCTACCTATTATATATTTACTAACTTTTATACTTTGACGATAAGGTCAGTGCGAGGCATGTCACACTGTCACAAGCGTGATCGACTTCCCAATTCGGCACTTCACAGGCCGGTTAACGGAAGTCGCACCCATTGTTGCTTGTATGCGATCTTTGAGTTCATAACGGATGTAATCGCTGTCAAATTTTCGTATATGGCTGGAAACTGGCAAGAACTTATGTCCAGTTGTCCGCTTGGCTTGAGCTCTTGGCTAGAGCGGCATAAAACTGAAGCCAAGGCGCCAGACCAGCTTGGACAAGCCCTGTGAACTTGGCCCAATTAACCCTTGTTTTTGCTTCAGGTTCGGCTCGAAATTCACGACGAGTCGGTTCTCATCCGCTTTGGACAAGGTCTTCCGCTGCTGAGTCACAGTATATACGTTCATCCTAACGGCTAGCTCCCGGATCTCAAGTTGCCTATAAAATCATTCAATTTCACTCTTCGGGACTTCTCATGGCTCTGCTTGACCTCACAAAATCTTTCCTCTACGCCCTCGACATCCAAGATCATGTCGCCGTTCGACGTCTTCTCCATCCCTCCAAGTTCGAACATCGGTTCTTTCCCAAGAGTCTTGGTGGGTTTGGAAAGGAAGTGAGGAATGTAGATGAGTATATCGTGAATTTGGATATGCTTGTGGGCAAATTTCCGGAAGGCTTCAAGGTCCTTGGCATTAGAATTCTCAATTGAGATGCGCTGATACAAGCTATTCAGATCAAAATCTTAGACACAGTCGAAGCAACTGATGCAATCGTCGCCCATGTGAGCGTCCTAAAGTTTCCTCACTTCAGCAATTGAATTAATTATTGCCCATTCCGTCATTAGATCTGTACTGAGGGTATGCTTTACACAGGGACGCCGTACACAAATGAGTATGTCATGATTGTACGCTTCGAGGACGATAAGATCGTTTCAGTGAAGGAATTCATGGACTCTGCGTATACTATGAGCCAGGCTGAGGCATTGCTTTCGAAAGCTCCGTCCGGCGACGCTTAGCACATTGTAAGGTTTCGTTCATAAGTTTCATCTATATCCTGATAATAATATCAGCCTCCTTATTCAGCCTGGTAACTAGGTCTGTTCCTCACGGACCGGGGGAGGTGATACATCATATATATTCTGCGCTACGGATAGTGGGGGCTCTATATGCATTCCCTTGAGTAATTTTTTTTTAAAAAAAAGATTGCGTTATCTCCATGGAAAGAGCGAACTTGTGATATAACAAAGTGCACAGCATTTTAAACAATGCTTCACGCTTTTGCGCCTTTCACATTCAAGTTTGTCTCAATCAGCGGCTACAGTTGTCCAGAGACAATGTGCCATTGAAATGCCTCTTTGACTTAGAGGTTGTACCAAAACACAAAGGTAAAGGCGGCAACTTCCATTTTACAAAGGACCCAAAAGGCCATGATTTTTCAAGGTACGAGGGCTTGAAAGGCCGTGACGCCCGATGCAATATGGCAAACGGTGAGCTCAGACCTTCGGCGGCGTAATATTATTGACTTTCAAAAAGCTTATGTAAGGCATCAACTGATTCCTGGTCGTTTTATTGAAAGCCTCTCTCGCGTTGATTCTCTCTCAGGGAAGCTCTCCGTCCCATAAACTGTTCCGCCTCGTTCCAAATTGTCCACTTCCCAGTAAACCAAGGGCCTCTGCGAGCAAAGTTCCATACCAATACCCAATTCGTCCAATGGGGCTTGATGTCTCCACTTTTAGCTCCCCATGGTTCTGGCGCAGCAAGGAGAAACCGTGGATCAGCTTTCCCAATCGCAAACTCACCAAGAGATGCTTTGCAACTCACGCTCAACAAATTTAGTCGGGAAGGAAGACCTGTGTCCCAAAAAATAAACATCTGGACCGATGAAGGAAGAGCAGGGAATATGCTCATCCTACTCAGATGGTGAACGTCCGATTTTGCTCCACGCAGTTCGTCTAGTATGCTAGGCCAAGGGTTGGTGAAGAGAACGTGGGTAAGCTGCGCAAATCGAATAGACCAGAGTTGAGCTTCCAGATGACTTCGAGGACAACTAACTGCAAGGTGTGTTATATAGGAGCAAGGGTCATGGAAAATGGCATCAACATCCCACTTCTCTGAATAGCCGAAGTAAACACAATGAAGAGTTGGATGGGTAGTAGGCAATCGGGAAAATGAAGAAGAACTCCGAAGATGGAGGGTACGGATGTTTGGAAGCCTATCCAACAGCTTCTCTAGAGATAAAACTTGCGCTATTTTGGATGTGAAACAGAGAGACAGCGTGTGAGTGAAAAGTCCGAGCGTAGGTCTAGCAACCAAAGCATCCCAGAAGTGAGAAATGTCGATATCAGAGTGCAACGAAATGGTTCTATAAAGCCTGGTCGACGTACTTATAGATCGTTGAATCGTGAGGAATTGCGGGATGAAGGGAGACCTACATGTAATAAGAGGCTTTGGATACAAGACAAAGTGAATAAAGTGTAGCTTTGTCACTGGGTAAAGTCGCTATGTCTAGGATGTAGTGGATGATTTCTGGAGCCAGAGTCTCGAAGGGTGACTCATTGGCCTCAGTTTCAGGGATTTCACTGGGTGTGAATTCATTCAAGAGAGGGAACATCGTGGACATTATAAAGGTCAATCAGAAGCTGTGAGGAATAATGAGTGTCAATGTAATGCTGTTCTATGT
The DNA here is from genome assembly GCA_021399455.1 of Flagelloscypha sp. PMI_526. Taxonomy (NCBI): domain Eukaryota; kingdom Fungi; phylum Basidiomycota; class Agaricomycetes; order Agaricales; family Niaceae; genus Flagelloscypha; species Flagelloscypha sp. PMI_526. The sequence goes on from JAJTUO010000002.1 coordinate 1,187,734, forward strand.
CGTCCACGTTCACAGCTGGGTGTCAATCACATGATGTTCTTTCGTAAGCGATATTTATTTTACGAAACAGACGAACCGTGGCAATGATTGCTAGCTGATACCAAAACTGAGCGAAATTTACAGGGAATATTGAATCAATTTTACGATACGACAAGTTCCCATTCTTATGCAATCTTCCCTCGGCTTAGTTTGGATGGACGATCCCAATTGCCAAAAAAAGAGGTCGTTACCAGTACAAAGGCTCTGAGGGATTGAGATAGAGACAAAAAACCGAAATATTTTCGGCAAAGTACGCGATCACAAATTTCTAGATAGCCAGGCGCAAGAGTGCCGCCGAAGCTAAGTCATCGCACGCAAAACTGAGTAGCGGATATGCTACTTGTATGGAGTTATATAACACATCGTCCCATTGGGAAGCTCAGGCTAATCGCGGACGCTCACATATCACGTTATCGCTATTGCCACAGCTTTTTGTACGCCTACAGCACCACAAGAACTTACGAGCTCAGCTGACCAGCAGGTTATATCCTGTTTGTAAGTAAGATACAATATTTCTCACATAAAACACTATATGGCTGTGGGAGTTGGGTGTCGATGCAAAGATTCCATATCACCGACATCTTCCTCTTCTACAAAACTCGAACGCCGGTCGATAGTCAACGGTCGAAGGTAGCCTCCCCTCTGCTGGGCCCGTCGACTTATCGACCTTTTCGCCTCTTCTTGCGACTGAATAGTCTCAAACTCTGCAAAACGGATAGGGGAAAAATTATGTGGATGAGATGATTTCTCTGTAGGACTTCGATTTGACGAAGTGGAATCGGACATGGGTATCGCGTCGAGATCAAGGGTTGCTGCTGTTCGGATGTCGAACTCACTAGGGTCTGCTTCGAGGAAGGAGCCATAGAGGTCAAGAGCGATAACGACAATGGAGGGATACATTCCCTAAAGCACAAGTTAATACGCCAAGGCAATCGAAAATCGGGAGGCGCGCGTACAGCAAATGCAACACATAGTTCAATCATTACAACTGTTGCAATATAGGCTGGATGTGTTGGGTTTGTTCGTGCATATTTAGTCGTAGTGCCCTGAAGAATGGCAACGATTAACTAAGATTCACGATTAGACGTTGCTGTTAGAAGAGTACGGAAATGAGCTACTTGAGATAAGCAAAATAATGCCCCACACTCAGTCAAGAGCAAGAGCACTTTGCTAATAAAGGAACGAGAAGATCCATTCATCACATGTTTGACTTCCTGGCGGTGTTTCCTGTCCGCACAATCAGAAAAATATCTAGCAATCATGAATCCCACACACCATGTTTTTACACCCATAGCAGAAGTAGCGACGACGTTCAAAAGGAGTGAAAGTGAGTATCGGACACCTCCAAGAGATCCAATGAGGGAACGAGAGATAACTAGCGTCGCTTGTACAGTAAGAGCGTAGTAGATGATGGCAAACACTATCACTATTGTCACCACTGGTTCAAGTTGCCATGTACTAAAAGAGAGACTTACTTGTAGTAACCAACAAAAGTGCGGCGATAATGAATCGGAAGGCTCGAGAATTCGGCCAAAGAACATACGCTCTCCACACAACCTTCGAACACAATTTAAAAGTAGTCTGTCAAATCATAAAAGTGAGCTTACAATAGTGTCTCCTAAAGCAAACTAAAAAAAAGGAAAGGTTTAGCTGATGGGGATGCGACTCTTCAATGGAAGCATCTCACGTTTACCGACGGAGCAAACGCAGAAATCTTCGATGATACATCATTTGCAGACTGTCCTAGCGCAAATTTGGTGGCAATCGGATCCTCCATGCTTCCATACTTCACCCATAAAATCTCGGGGAGGAAAGTAATAATTCCAGCCGCGAAATGTAATGTCATGGTAACACCCAAGAGGAGAACAAGCACGTAGAGCCATTTCGCAGGGGCCGATGTGTTCAACCGTCGGCTAAGCGAAGTTTGTCAGGAATTTATAACATTTTCTGACAAAGATGACGCACTGGAGAAGAGTTACCGAAAAGAGGAATACGATGAGAAAAGCACCTATCGATATAACACCATCAGACTCATTCAAAAGAGACTCGAGCACAGGAATGCATACCGTAAAAGGAAGTGATACTCAACACCTTGACGCTCGCAAGATAGCTTGTGTCCGCAGCCTGATAAAGGAGAGCAAGCTCTTGTGGAGTCATGTCTGTCGAGAACGATCTGGCGCTATGGTGGAAGCGAGGGCTCAGGATCTCCTGCCCTTGAACAAGAAACAAGGGCTCATGAAAGGAGGAGGGAAGGAAGAACGGAAAGTGCGGCAATGGCTCCTTGGTGTAATCTTAATTTTCTTACTCTGCAGGCGAGAAGATCAAAACCTCCTGCATATATTCGTCTAGAAGACAGGCACAAGGAGATAATCAGATGATGGAGAAGGAAAGGAAGAAGGTCGCCAATTTTGAAATAAGGATTTATCGTCTTGGTTGAATTGCGCCACAGAATCAAAGAAGGTAGACCAAGAGAAAAGATCGTTGAAGAAAAGTGGAAGGAAGTCGTTCACAGGACCAGAGCTTGAAAGGTCGTGGAACCCCAAAAATCTCCAGGGAATGTGCGTTACCCCGTGGTGAATTTTTAGCAGGGAACATTGTTGGCTGATACGAATACATTGCCTGCTTGCATTAGACTAAGAAAGAAGCCGGTACCGGTACCGCTTATTCACCTTAACTTACTTCATGAATGCTATCTTATGATTGACTTCGCTTAAGGCTCGAACGCATGAGCATCTGATCTTTTGGTCAGCCTTCTAGCGCGCCCAGCTGAAGGGGAGAGAGGGAGAGAGAGACGACCGCCGGTCTGCGTGAGAGGGCTAAAGAGGATGTTATTTTTTCAATATTGGAGACCTCCGTCGCATCGGCCTGCAACAACCTGGGCTTTTACTTCAATGATACTAACCCTGAGCTTGTCGGCCCGTATAAAAAGAGAAGTGATAAAGATTCCATCAGAGGGGTGCACGATAGTTATGGCGTCATGAACAAAGGTTTATCCAGATAGTGGTGAGGTGATGAAAGAAAGAAGCAAAGGATTTCAGCGCCTACTGATCCAGCACAGAGCCATGCCATTATTAGTGAAATACACCCTGCTACTTTCAACCTATTTCTTACATTTGAAAATTCTACAAGCTATTTATTGCGAAAATAATAGCGGAGGCGGTGGTGGAGGTGGAGAGAAAGCGGTCGACGAAGAAGTACTACTCATCATTGAAGGTGATGTTGTTCGCTGAGGACCAAAGCTCTGCGTTCCAGCCTGAGAAGGAGGACGACCGCCGACTACGCCTCCATTCACAGCACATTCACAAACGACTTGAGCTCTCCTCACAACAGTCTATTAGGTTCCAGTGTTAGCATTTAGCATAGTGTTTCGGAACCACAAGAAGGTACTCGACGAACCTGGATAGGGTTAGGTGAACCCTTAGGGCCGCGGGAAATTTTGACTAATCCGGGGAACATTGTCGCTCCAACTCGGTCCACTTCTCCACGTTCGCTCTTCATACATCTTTTCACTAACTCAATCTGTGCGGGAAGAAGTGCACTTCCCAATTCAGGGACAAACGCTTTGTAGAATGCGTCTCCGGATGAAGAAGTGTTAGACCCGTGTAACATACGACTGAAGTCGTATGCGGAGTCCAGGATGGAGACATTATTTGAGGACGGGATGGTTAACAGCAGTTTAGTCAAACTGGGAACGTTATCGGCGAGGATTTGGCGACTCAGTTCCGGTGTACACGAGGAGACAGCAGCAGAGAAGGTCTGGCGACGCCAGACCGAGGCTACAGTTGGATCCTTGTTAAACAAATGTTCGTGTAAACGAGTGAGCTGGGTATTGGCCTCTGTGGAGTTGGTCACAACTATACCAAGTAATATAAGGATAATCAAAGGCCAAATGAACAGAAAGAACTAACTAAGACAATTAATGATTCCCTCAGAGATTGTCTCTGAGAGAGCGTGTCGGAGCAAACAAGATGTCTGCATCGTAGTCGAACTAAATTGCATATCTGGATCGCTAACGTGGACATCTGTAAGAATAGCTTGGCAGATTGTGTCTAGAGGAGACGATGGATTTTGAACCAAGCTCGAAGCCCAGCGGTTGATGAGTTTGTCCAGTTGGGAAGCAGCAGTCTGTTGACATATGGATATAACAATCGCAATCCAAAAGATATTGTATTGAGCTAACCTTGATTGAAAAATCATCAACACTACTGCCACCCCTTGTAGTGTGCTTAATGCCATCTCCGCCTTCATGTGATTTTATCCTCGCACGAAGCTCAGCAACCTGTTTCTCCTGCTCCTCAAGTTGCGCACGCTGTTGCTCGACTTTCTCATGGGCAATCCTCTAACACAGCAAAGGAAGATCATCATGAGGTTATTAAGGAGATTGAGGAGGTGGGGTGATGTCCACTGACGAATTGAGTTAAAGCATATTGATACTGCTGTCCCGAAACCCATTCTTGACTAGCTTGTTGTTGAGCTTGCTGTTGAACTTGTTGAGCAGGTGTTGGAGCACCTGATTGGAAGGACATGGTGGTCTAGAGACAAAGTCGCAAGGGAAGACGATTGCGGGCCAGACGCCAATCAATCCCAGGCGTTTAGCGGGCGGTTGTTTCATCTCGGTTGTTGTGGTCCTAGACCGACGGCGCTTCGCATAATCAAAATATAGACCCATAACTTTGAGCGCGTAAGAGTTGCAGAGACCATTTCGCTTCCAAGTGCTCAAGATGGAGGGAGGAGAGAGGTTTAACGGTCACCTATTCTCCAACTACCCGGTTCTCCCACCTCTTCTTGTCTGATTTTGATAAAAGCACAAAATTCCCCAATAAAAAGCCACAAACAGAAATTGTATTTTTCGTGACACCGATGTTCTAGATAAAAAGAATACCTTTTAGAATGCAAAGCCCCATGATCCCACTGTCAAGAAGTTTCAAAAAAAAAACTGCTAAGAGGAAGGTTTTCAGAAAACAGCTGAAGAGGAAAGCAAGCAAGAACGGAAGGAGGGTTCAAGACAGGGATGCCTTGCGACTGTTTATCACTTTACTTCTCAACAACCCTTCCTTTAACTGGTTCTCTCGAGACTGAAGTTCGTCTTTCATTTTGTTATCCTGTTCCTTCACTTTGACGGTCAAAAATCTGCGATAGCAAGAAAAGAAGAAAAACATACGGATTCTCGCGCTGCTGCTGCTGAGCCTTTGATCTTGAGCTCGGTAGAAGGTGGAGTCCGACTTTTGCTGCGTCCTGGGCTGGCAGTTGGTGTGAAGGAAGGTTCACGTCTCCTTCGTGGCGGAGGGGATGGGGAACGTGAAGAGGAGCTTGGTGAGCGGTTGCGGCGAGACGGAGGACTGCGTCGACGAGGAGAAGGGGAACCAGAAAACTTTCGGCGTCGACGAGGTGGGCTTCGACTGGTTCGGCGTCTCGGTGGTGGGCTGCGGCTGTCGCGTCTCCTGGGAGGAGGACTGCGAGACCTACTGTCATGTCGCCTTGGTGGGGGACTTCGACGTCTTGGGGGCGGGCTCCGGCTATCTCTGAAGCGTCTGCGAGGCGGAGTTACAGACCTCCGTCGTTTTCCGCCAGTGTAAGGAGAGCGAGAGCGTTGTCGAGACGACTCTGCACCGTTCATAGGCGAGCCTCCACGAGAGGAAGGTGGTGTGAGTGACCGTGTTCCCGACCGAGAACGCGATCGGCCACGACGAGGTGGGGGAGACCTGGACGAAAACCGACGACGCGGCTGTCAAATAATATATTCTGAGTCAGTGCGTATGGGGGAGCGAGAGCAAGAGCTTACCCCGCCACCTCTGTTGCCCCAACCACCATCTCGAGACCGAGGGCTATCATCATAACCACCACCACCGTATCCTCCTCGACCACGCCCTCCGCCACCGCGACCACGACCACCAAAACCACGACCCCGTCCTCGCCCACGACCTTCCTTAAGCTCCTGGTCCAATTTCATAAGCTCTTCAAGCCTGTTAGTATTTCCACTAGTATTTCCCCCACGTCTATCACGCTCTTCAAATGCCCTAGAGTCATTAGCTCGAGCTTTGCGCATCTCTTCCTTTTTTTCTTCGACAAATGTTCGAGGGACACCTGTAACGTCTGCCTGTGCTTCTAACAGTAGCTTCCAGAGGTCCAGAACAAAAGCAGGCGCATCTTTAGTCAAGAAGTTTGTGAGATATATTTGAATTTTCCTGGGATCCGGAGACTGACATCTCCATGAGCAAAAAGTCCAAGAAACGGAGGGAGAGCAGAGGGCACACCTTTTGCGACTCGTCTTCGAGCAGAGAATTTGCATACTCAATGACAATCTCGTCTTCGAATCCACAAATAGCAACGATCTTTTTGGCAATCCAAGGGCGAATTACGGGCAGGTTGACTTTGCGCATATCCACCTTTTGGTCGAACTCGGGCGGAAACTTCATCGTTCTCAGCAGTTTCATGTCTTTGTCTGAGAAGCGACGGTCTTGATCGGCAGATGTGCCTTTGAAGAAACCTATAAAACGAATAAATTGAGAAGGAAGAAGCATATCTAGAGAAGGAAAACAAGTTACCTGCATCAGCCATGACGGTTCAGTTTGAAGTTGTGGCTCGGCTGCAAAACTGTTTCGTCACTTACATCTCATCTATTCATACGTTTTTTATTCTCCGTTGCGAAACATCCTGAAGACCTGTGAAATACCATCCCCTTTCCGTCTTTCGGTTCTTTCTTAGCCCCCGGAGCGTTCCATGTGGGTTGTCTGAGTCATCCTTTTTTGAAAGCTTGTATTTCTCTTCCTCCCCCCGCCATGAGCACTCCATTCACTGTTCGTTGGGGCGTTGTTGCCACTGTACGCTTTCTCTCAGCCTATCTTTCCCCTCGGTCTTTTAAACCACCGTAGGGCAACATGGCCACCAAATTTGTTGAGGATCTCTTGATTGACCCCGCCAAACGAGGCGTTCACGATATAAAACACGTCTTCCGAGCCGTTGCTTCGTCGACGTCGGCTGAGAAAGCTCAAGCTTTCGCAAATAAGTTTCCTCAGGCGCACAATGTACATACATACGGCTCCGTGGGTGAGCTCGCGAAGGACGCGGAGGTCGACGCGGTTTACATTGCCAGTCCCACAAGTCATCATTATCACAATGCCTTAACCTGTTTGAATGCGGGGAAGGCCGTTCTATGTGAGGTACAGTGATTCAATTTATATGAATGATTTTTGTCCGAACTTTACCGTTTTTTTAAAGAAATCATGTACGCGATTGGCTCCGTCTTCCCCTTACTTTATGCCCTGACTTACATTTTCTAGTTACAATCAACGCCCTCCAAACCCAACATCTCATCGACGTTGCCCGCTCCAAGCAAGTTTATCTCGCTGAAGCACTTTGGACGCGGTATTTCCCGATCTTCCAATCTATCCGCAAAGCCCTCCACACTGACCGGGTCATTGGTCGTATTCAACGCATCTACTCAGACTGCTCTCTTGATTTTGCAAAAAATGATCTCGCTCATGGACTTCGAAATGCGCAGGCTGGCGGTGGTGCACTTTTGGCAGTAGGCGTGTATCCGTTGACTTGGGGGCTCATGGCTCTTCTGGAGCACCCTGACAACGAGAAAGAGATGCCAAAGGTGAATGCTTCAATGATACTTTCTGATCTAGAGGCTTGCAAAAAGGTCAACGCTATTCCCTCGGATGAACAGACGCAAGCGTCGCTTGTGTTCCCCAAGTTGAGAGCTACGGCGAATCTGAGCTGTAGTGTTGCTTCGAAAAGCCTGCCCCATTCAGCTGTTGTTATTCAGGGTGAACTGGTGAGACTTTTTCTCCGACTACAGGAGCTCACGCTAATTTATATACATCATAGGGAACGCTTACAGTCTCACCTTCGACATACCACCCGGAATCTTATACTGTCAACATTAACAAAACAAAAACGTCTCCTGCCCAGACCATTCAGTTTGACGCGTCTCAGTTCCCCATTCCAGGCAAGGGGCTGTTCTTCCAAGCGGATGCGCTTGCGAGGGGCTTGAAAGAAGGGAAACTTGAGCCTGAAGAGTGTACTTGGGAGGCAAGCCTGAATTTGATGAAAGTGCTGGATCAGGTTCGAGAGCAAGGCGGGCTGAGATATCCAGGGCTAATGGAAGATGTGGTAGAGGGATAGTATATTCGTTTAGACAACTTCCAACTTTCAAAATAACGTCTATGTTTCCTGCGTCCTTTGGTCGCTTGCTGTCCGTTTATTTTGCTGAGGCTCCTGTTCCCTCCCGCTGATCTGAATTGTTCCATATGTTCGGTCGGTAGCTTCAGATCGTACACAATAACTCCTGATGGTCTGTTCAGCTCATTTTTTCCTTGTTCAGTAAGTCCTTTTACCCGTTTTGAATTTCCCTAACCATCCCGTTTACCCTTCTTAATTGGTCAACACAACCAAGCTTACCTCGTTGCACATATTCGGGGTTTTGAATAGTCAGTCGACCTTTGCTTTGGAGCTTCTTCCCGTATTCTGACACATACATTGACTGGGAGATCATTCATTGGCTTTCACCTTCGAGCAATCGTTTGAATTCATCAACAAGCTCGGACCTGTGTTCACACTAGATCAGAAATATCGAAGTCTTCGCCTCAATTTTTAACACACTAAATATTGAAGAATTGCATGATTCTTTAAGTAATGTTTCTTAGGAAACTTTGGCACAGCTTGGCTTCGTCAAAGGTGAAATGTTGGGATACCTATCTATTCCGCGACTGGAAGAATCCATTCAGCTTCCCAGGTTCTCGCTCTACTGCATAGCTCATCAGCGTTGATTTTTGAACACCGAGTTTCTACTTAACCCCGACTTCACACCAGAAATTCACAACCTAAGCCCGTTTGCAACGCAGAACTCGTGGAAGCGCAAAAGTTTTAAGAGACTTTATTGTTGTGTGAGAATGGTACAACAAAAGGATCAAGAGTAATCACGTATTCTGTTTGATTTGGTCGTGTTGAGAAGGTATTTGGTCGAGCTAGAAAGGTGAGCTGGAGGCAATCGTTGAACTGCCTACACCAGAGTGGAGTGATCCTTACCTATCCCATGGATGCGGCTTGCACAGCGATCCTAAAAGGAAGAAGAATCGATCCAAAGGTGAGACACCGCTTCCCACTATCTGTGTATTTCGAATATTTGTAGAGCCCGCTAGGACGAGTGCGGCAATGACCACCAGTCTCCACTCTCCTCTGTGGGCAATATCATGGATCCAAAGGTTGATAATTTTTTGGAGCGTGAAAAAACTTGGATAACCAACACATCAAGTACTAGCTCCTCTGAGCAGAAGCGTGGGAGAACTCTTCCCAGGACTAGCGCTCCTTAGCCTAGTAAGACTCTCTGCATCGCTTCCTTTATGCACAATCGACATGTTCGCTCATATGGTGCCGACTTACATGGCGGTGAGCAGAATTTCGCGCTTTGAGGACTTTATTTGCCGATAAGGAAGTATTAGCGTCGGCGGCGGAGGTCGTTGAACGTGAGGTCGCGTTTGATCGTAGGATAACCGGAAAATAGACGAGTTTGTTGAAGATGGACTTTTAGGAGGAGTCGGTGCGTGACCTTCAGAAAACTTAAAGGATTCATGCTTGTGGGAGATGAGTGCGCCAATACACCCGGTCTGGGCCGTAACACGCGGAAAGGATGCCATGATTCGATGTTCACTTCCAAACTAGGAAAGGAAAGAGTTGTTGCGTATTTGGATACCTGATTGGAGCCAGTTCGTCGGTTGTATATCCTGAGGCGGGGGTAAACTCGCAAGTGGACATTACTGCTTTGGATGTGAGTATGTGTTGGGATGTTCATTGGGATGCTATGATCGTTGGATGTTCAGAGAGGCGCGTAGGATGGGAGCCGGAAAAATCTTGAGCTTTGAGTAAACAACTGGTTGCCGTTTACGCGTTTGTGGCTGGTCCCTCAAGTTCGTCCCGACGGAAAAGGTTGCAGAGAGCGGAATGTCAAGTTTCGAATCCTGGGAGGCGATTTTCCAGGCTGCGTCGTTAGGTTTTCATCGTGAGGTGCATGGTGGATGGCAGGCTGACGGGTGGGTTGGACGGATGAAGGGAGAGGTTGTCCTAGTCGGATGGGTGTTTGAACGTTGAGAGAAAAAAATGGCATTGGGAAGTATCTGGACCCCTGCTTGACCAGGGGGAGGGTGCTGATATGCCAGGACAAAACACCTGCCAAGGAATTAACCAAAGGCACTCGAGGAGGAGCAGGTTGAAGCAGGGATGGACACTGCTTCCGTTTCCTGACCCAAACATCCATGTTTCCGCTAGGGCTGCTTCTTTTACTGTCCCTTCAGGGTGCTTCCAGCCAACATAAAATACCCTCATTACCTTTGGAGAGACGATGGCCCCCACCATAGCTCCTCGCCGCGATGTGATGTCCTCTGAGAGTCATGCCAATCGCAGGATAGCTCTGAGGGAAGAACAGAACGTCGAGCCTGGAGCCTGACCTGCAAAGAAGCCACCAAGCCAACTCGGAAATATGCAACCCTGTCTGGCAGGCTCACAAGCTGTTCGAAACAGACCGCCACTACAACGTCTTTTAGAGGCGTCCTGTCCTCTTTTTGGTCATGACCTTTAGGCCGTTAGATGCCCACATACGTTTTGACGCGCTTAACCATAGTTTGAGGAGGTCAGATCTATGCAACGCTCTGAATTTGCATCCGGATCAGGGTCGAGGAATACTGCCTCGCGCAAGGCAGCTTTCCAGATTCGCCATAGCACACTCTGGAAATGCTTTACACAAGATTATCTCGCCTTGAAATCTTCATTTACTTGTTTGGCCTTGGAACCGTCCTGCAAGGGCTACAAATTTTAGTACAGACTCACGCGATATATGGATCCTTGCTCAGAAGGTATGTTGATTGTGTGCTGCGTCTTGATTACTTGCTGATTTTTGCATTCCCTATTCTTCCAGAAATTCAAGACGGCGTGCTAGAAAGCTAAACAATCAAGTTTAATCGGTCAAAGCTGCTCGTTTTGCGCATCCAAGCCTACGAGATTCTGTCTTGCATGGTTTTTACTTGCTTGATTCTTGGTGTTGAATAACTTGAAAGTTTGAGGTCACTTTTCAGACACGACTTGAGCTTGAGGATTTGCGGGTCTTGTACGGTTGTCCTGTTTGAGGCAAACAATGGCAGCACGCAGTCATATCTTGAGTGCAATTGCGCATATTTGGTTTAAAACATCCTCGTATACGTTCAATGTATGCACGAAGATGATGGTTCAAAGGAAAGTTGAACATTTTGGACGCATATGGCATGTGCTCGGGGGCGGGACTCTTGCATGACTCTGGCTTGTCAAGGCGCGTTATATTTGTTGCATTGCCTAAAGGGGTTTTGTTGTTCAGTGAGGAGCATACCGAATTGGAAGGTAGTCACCAGAGAATTGTGTTTTGAACATGTAGAACGACCAACGCGACGTTCTCCGTCATTGAAGTGAGTAAGTTCCTCCGCTAATCCTGTCTCTGTGAGTTTATTCTTTGAACGTTAACGGTTGAATAAATCCAGGTGTTGCTTTCTACCCTCAGCCAACGTAGATAATGGAGGAGACTTCAACACTTCAAGCTGCAACCCAAGATGAGCAGTTCCGCCGAGGCCGTCTTCCTCCGATCGCTCGGCTGAAGCTTTGTTGCGGCGCATTCGTAGCTGGCGGTCTAAATAAATTTGTCGGAGGCCAGGAAAGGTGTTTGGCTTAGTTCAGACGAGGACATGCAGGTCGTTGGTGAAGGGAGCAGATGCACTTTCCCAGGGTCTGGGTCTGCGCAGTACCCCCACCACTGGCTTAGCACCCACGCAAATAGCCACCTTTGTGACGGGAAGATGCCTTCAAACTCTCTTCCGAATCCGTTTGAAGATTCCCCTCCTCCGGCCAACCCTTACCTGCCGTCGTTCGAGGAGGCCACTGCCATCGGAGGCGGCACGCTGAGACTTCCAAATTATCGTGCATCGTACATCCGACGCTATCATCCCTACATTCGTTGGACTGCTGCCCCTCCTCGTATTGTGAGTTTATTTTCAAGATTTCATTTTGTTCTGGCGTGTTGATAACCCCGCAGGTCTATTTCACCGTCAACCCTCGTCTGACCATTGCCGAATTGGTAAGCCTCCTTTGTCCGGTTGGACTTCCATCTTCGGCCAGGCCCTGAATTCACTTTATAGGTCCAAGCTCCCCGACAGGAAGTAACTACTCAAGTGGCTACTCCACTTGGGGTTGACACGCTGGGAGTAA